>CM040124.1:168066570-169266570 GCA_022559845.1 Amorphophallus konjac | reverse complement strand
TGAATGATCAGAGTAGATAATGACCTTAGACCCTAAGAGATATGATCTAAATTTCCCAAGGGAAAAAACCATTGCCAACAATTCCTTCTCAATTGTGGTGTAGTGTTTTTGGACCTCATTCAAAGTTTTGCTTGCATAATAAATCACAACTGGACTTTTGTTCATTCTTTGGCCCAAAACTACCCCAATAGCATAATCCGAAGCATCACACATTATCTCAAATGGCAAAGACCAATCTGGGGGTTGGATGATGGGGGCTTTGGTCACAACATTCCTAAGAAATTCATAGGCCTGAAGACATGACTCATCAAAGTTGAAAGGGGCGTCTTTGGCAAGGAGGTTGCACAAAGGACAGGAAATTTTGGATAAGTCTTTGATTAATCGGCGATAGAACTCAACGTGACCTAAAAAGGATCTGATTTGCTTAACAGATGTTGGTGGAGGTAAATTAGCAATCAATTCAACTTTTGCTCTGTCCACGTCAATTCCTCTTTCAGACACAATGTGTCCCAACATAATCCCTTCTTTTACCATAAAATGACTCTTTTCCCAACTTAGAATTAACTTTTTCTCAATACATCTCTTGAGGATATTGGCCAAATTGTTCAAACAAGTGTCGAAAGAATCCCCAAAGATAGAGAAGTCATCCATGCAAATTTCTAAAAAATCTCCCACCATATCGGAGAAAATGGCCATCATACATCTTTAGAACGTGGCAGGGGCATTGCACAACCCAAAGGGCATCCTTCTAAATGCAAAAGTCCCGTAAGGAAATGTGAAGGTAGTTTTGTCTTGATCCCTTGGGTGAATGACCACTTGGTTATATCTTGAATATCCATCCAAAAAGTAGAAGTATTTTTGGCCACCTAGTTTCTCCATGATCTGATCAATGAATCATAGAGGAAAGTGGTCCTTATTGGTAGTAGAGTTTAATTTCCTATAATCAATACACAGCTTCCACCCAGTGGGTAATCTAGTGGGCACCATTTCCTCTTGATCATTGCTCACCATGATGAGCCCAGATTTTTTTGGGACAACTTGGGTTGGGCTCACCCATTGACTATCATAAATGGGGTATATAATGCCCACATCCAACCACTTTATCACCACTTTCTTAACTACCTCTCTCATGTTGGGATTCAATCTCCTTTGCCTTTCCATAGTTGGTGTAGCATTATCTTCTAAATAAATGTGGTGCATGCACACAGATGGACTTATTCCTTTAAGATTTGCTATGGACCAACCTAAGGCTTCTTTATGATTCCTAAGGACATCAATCAGTTGATCTTCCTGAGAGGATGCCAAATCAGAAGTTATGATGACCGGTAAGGTCTCCTCAGGCCCTAAAAACACATATTTTAAAGAATTAGGCAAGGCCTTCAATTCCAACTGAGGTAGGGCTTGACTAGAAGGGAGTAAGGGCTCATGAATGTTGTTAATCTATGGTTCAGGCTCAGTGGAATCAAGGGTGTGATCATCCATGATAAGTTCATCATCATCAGACTCAATGAGATTTTTAGATTGGTCAAAAGGAGGTTTGCTCTCTATAACATCTTCAATCACATCAATCGAGTAAAAATCTTCTTCCCCCCGCATGTGCTTAGTAGCCTTGAAAACATTTAATGTGATCTTTTAATCTCCAAAGGAGATATCCATAAGTCCATATTTGCAATTGATGTTGGCATTGGCAGTGGCCAAGAAAGGTTGGGCCAATATGATGGGACTTTGGGCCAAATCTGGGGTGGAATCCATGTCAAGAATTAAAAAGTCCATTGAAAAATAACAAGTGTCAATTTTGACAATGGCATCCTCCACTAACCCCTTAGCTATTCTGATGAACCGATCTACCAATTGTAGGATCACCGGTGTTGGTTTGAACTCCCCCATTCCAATGTTTTGGTACACCGAAGTAGGCAAAAGATTTACACTAGCCCCTAAGTCCAATAATGCCTTTTCAAAGGTGACACCGCCAATGACACAAGATATGAGTGGGGGCACCAGGGTCTTTCATCTTTTGGGGTAGTTCATTTAATAAGACAACACTCACTTCTTCTGACAAAAGATTTCTTTTGGGGTTTATTTTTGGCTCTCTCCTTTGGGTGCACATTTCCTTTAGAAATTTGGCATAAGCTGGCACATGTTGGATTGCATCAAGAAGTGGGATGTTGATATGGACTTGTTTAAATAATTTCATCAATTCCTCATTTTGAGCTTGGATGTTCTACCACTTGCTTTCTTTTCTAGCTTCTAAGAAAGTGGGGAAGAGTATCTTGGGCTTGTAAGTTTCAGGTGATTCATCTGGTCTTGCCTTCCCTTTGTCTTTCTTGACTTCCTCACTATCCACTATGGGAGTGGCCTTGGGCAAGGGTTCATTTTCAGTAAACATCGTGGGCTTGGCTTGACGAGGCTTTAATGGATTGATGGGCCAAGTAGGGGTCTTCAAGAATTTTTTCACTTCTTAAGGCCGAGATGGCCTTGGCATTTTCAAATTGTGGGCCCTTTGGAGGATTTGGGCCTTGTTAAAACTATCCTTGAGGAACAGATGGAAGGGGCTGTTGTTGAAAATCTGGGAGATAATTTCTAGGATTGGGCATGGGTTGGCTACGAAGTTGGCCCGATTCTCTCCTCACATTGGTTTCTAGCAGTTGGCCAATCTAGGCCTTCATCTCCGCCATTTGGGCTTGGAAAGATTGATTTTGGGCCTGGATGAGATGTTGCAATTGATTGATTTTGTCATCATTCTGGGCCACTGGCGGAGGTAAGATAGTCGGTTGGTAGACTAGTGGAGGATATGAAGATTGCCTATATGCAGGTAGAACAAATAAGGGTTGGCCATAAGATGGTTTGCCGTAAGTAGGCTGATAATGATTTGGTAATGGGTGTGACAATTGACCCTTATGGAAGGTTTGATTTAAAAAATGGGCATGAGGTTGGGATTTTGGTTGGTAGTTTTGGGTCTGCTGGGATTTTCAGGAAAAGTTCGGGCGATTCCTCTAGCCCGGATTGTATGTGTTTGAAAATGGGTCATTATTGGGCTTAGAGAGTCCTTGGGCTACATAGACTTGCTCCTGGATGGAAGGGGGTAATTGAGCCGCCGCAGGACATTCGTCCACCTGATGGGCTGTGTAACGACCCGAGAATCCGATTATCGGGAGAGACCCGATAACCTGAGACTCGAACCGCCACCCACGAGCCGAGAGGGCTCGGAAGGGCTAAAAGGAGTGTGGAGGCACAAAGAAATAGGAAATAAAGCAGGGTAATTCAATAATTAACAGAAATAAATAAACAACTACAGCTACAACAAAGTCCAGTCCAACAGAAAGTACTGTCTAAAGTAGTAAAAGCGTACCACATGCCGAGTGAACACTCAGCCCGTCGAGCTGGCAACTGAGAACCTCCGCACCGCGCCCTTGAACCTCGAGGAAGAAGAACCGCCACACCTGAAAAGTAGGGAATGAGTATCCAAAACAGAGACTCAGTAGGGATCCCGCGGAACCGCAACCGGAAACAACGGCGGTAGTGGAAAGGAGAGCTACAACTACAGTAGGAATAGCGAACCGGTGGCCGGTCAAAACTCGGCACTACAGCTACTCCTACTGTACCAGAAACACACCCCGGACTCATGGTCGGGGGCTACCGAACAACACTAATATCGTTTACTGAAGTAAAAACCCACGGCAACCACGCCGTAGAGGCCTGTCTCCCAGGACACGGCCAACATGGACACGCTGTCCAAAGTGCAACCCTGACACCTGGTCACGGGTACCACATGACAAGACGCGACCTCGGTAAAGCCACTAGCACTAGTCTCACGGCGTGAAAACCAACACACGTGCCACAGTGAAACAACCGAAAATTCAATGGTCGACATGACCAAAAACCCGAAGGTCAAAGTCACGAAAACTGACAATCTGACACTCTCTGTCCAGAACAGGAGTACCTCCCACTAGAAGAACGACCGGAAGCATCCCCTGACATCTTACACCGCGTTATAAGTGTCTAGTTACAACGCCCCCGGCGTAAGACTCAGACACGCAACAAGTATCACAACAAGGACTAGCTGGGGTCACGCTTGTCAGCGCGTGTCCTAAGCCCCCAACTACGTGTGCACACACAGACCATCTGCTCTAGGTTGGGTCCTCTAGTTGGTTTTCCCCCCCACCGGACTCTGGTGGCAAAGGCAAGGGGCCCTACGATAACCAACCTAAAAATCGCCTCTCATCGGGTCTCGCTCTCCACCACTCCCAGGTGGGTCCGCACCCGCGTGCGCAGGAAGCTACGACTAGTGGATAGGTCACTGAGAGAGTGGACTCTCAAGACAACGGAAACCAACGTCTGAACCCGATGAAGTACGGGGACCGTCGCACGTACCAGCACCGTCGCACGATGACCACGGTCGGAGAAGAAACGGGACTCACAGTCCACGGGCCGCACGCTCGGCCACACAGAAATGTGGAAACACGGTTCCCAAGGCAACTCACAGACCGCCAAACCAAATCCCACTTTCAGGGAAAGGCGGGAACCCTCCAGCCCCAGGCTGGGCAACTGGACTCACAGTCCAAGGCCATACGCGTGGCCTACGCGGAAAGCACAGAAGCATGATTCCCAGGGCAACGCACAAGCCGCCACGCCGATAACTGGACTCACAGTCCAAGGCCAAACACGTGGCCCACACTGGAATCATCTTCCAAGAAAACTCACGGCATGCGGGGGAGACCTCACCGCACCCCCACTGACACACGGTGACTCGGTCTAGCATAACACGAAAGCCCGGCATGCGAGAAGCCACCCAGACTCTCAAACCCATGGGCATGCTAAACGAGGTAGCACGGTCCTCCCGACACCCTCAAAACATGAACACAAGAACCCCACGGGTGTCTGGCGCACTCGCAAGACCATAAGTCGACCACTGGGTCACGACCGGGGTGACTAGGGACCGACACAACGTGAAACGATCGCAGAGAACACGAAAATACACCTCGGTGGAACACAGAGCCTAACGGTCTAACCTTGGGCCGTCACAGTCTGTAACGGTCAATGCTGGACCGTCACAGCACTCTGGCAGTCCAACGCAGGAGCGCCACATGAGAGGGGAAACAACGACTGTGACGCACCCACCCTGGGGCGTCACAGTCTCTAACGGACCAAGCCTGGTGCGTTATAAGATAGATTAACACAGGCTGTGACGCTCACCCCTCGATGCGTCACAGCGTCTGACGATCCTACCTGGGCGCGTCAGAAGAATGGGCTACGTCAGCTCTGACGCTCCCATTCGGGTGCGTCACAGTCTCTGACCGTCCTACCTAGGCGCGTCAGAAGACTCGTGACCCCAACGATCTGAAAACACGAGAAGGCACGTAGCGGTCGAACCTAGGCGCGTCACACCCTCTGGCGGTTTATCGTAAGAACGCCAGAGCCACCGACGCCCTGTCGACAAAACAGGACCCTGTGACGCACTCACCCTGGCGCGTCACAGGACGTAACGCACCCACCCTGGTGCGTCACAGGCTGTGACGGTCACTGGAAGGACCGTCACACCGTCCCGAGAACGCTACGGTGGGAAATGACCCAAAACTCGTCCCACGCCCCCATACCTCCACAGGAGAGGGGGAAAACAAGGGGGAAGCCCCCAAATAGCCCCTAGCATGCATCTACGGCCTCGGATCGGCCAAAAATGCAATGAAACGGCGGATCAACGCTCAACCCCAAAAACATGGATTTTTCCCAAAATCCCCAAACACGCCCGCTCGGCTCACCACGGCCTACAAAACTCGCGGGAAAGGAAGAGCACGAGCTGGGGGTCCATCTCCCTACCTCCACCGAAGATTTCGCGCCCCGAGCTCGCCGATCCACGAAGAAAACGCCGTGAAATCCTCGCCGCTCCATGAACCCGCGGCCAAGCTTCCACGCGCCACCGGCCCTCGATCCTCAACCCGTTCCCCGTTCCTCGCCTCCCGCCATCGCCGCCTCGCCCTTCTCCACCACCGTCGGCCGCCCGGGGAGAGGGGGAGAGAAAGAGATGAGAGAGAGTGAGAAAGAGAGAATGAGAGGGGAGAGAGAAAATGGTTAATATATATATAAATTCAAAAATTCTAGAAATTTAGAAAATTATGAAAAATTACGTCCGTGATCCTCGGGAGGAGCACAACGTAATGGTACAGTCCCAGAGTCGGAGAACGTCACGGTGCGCCCTGCACAGAGTTCCGAAGGCACATCAGGGAAAAATACGTGTAAAGCACAAAATACACTCCGAGGCCCACTAAAATAATCCGAAAAAAAAATCCGGGGCATTACAGGCTGGGCTCTCACGTAGCACGCATGCTTCATGGACCTGACCTTGGCGAGAATGGAAAGATGGTTGTGATTGGGCATTGAAAGTTTGTTTATTCAACTTAATGAGTTCGCCCACTTGTTGGGTTAACATGTCAACTTTCTCCAGTGTTTGAGCCAGGGCATTCACATCTAATCTAGGCTCGAACTCTACTCGCTCTTTCACCTCGTACATCCCTGCTTTTCTAGATGGCCTCACTGACCTTTCATATGAAGAGAGAGAAGCATGATTTATTAAATTTTCATATAACATTGCAAAGAGATCATAGGCTTCTTCCTCACTTTTGCTCATAAATGCACCCCTATAAGAAGCATCTACCATTTGCCTATAAGGTTCAGTCAGTCCCTCATAGAAAGCTTGCATAATTTGTCATTTTGATAGCCCATGATGTGGGCATTTTTTCAATAACTTCTTCATTCTCTCCCAAGACTCATGGATCAATTCCTCGCGGGTTTGAGCAAAACCCGTGATGGCTCTCCTCATGGTATTGGTCCGACCTATAGGATATAACTTTTTCAAAAATTCCTTTTGCATTTCCTCCCATGATCGAATGGGTCTTCCTAAGGTCCCTAACCAATATTTGGCTTTATCTTTCAAAAAAAGGGGGAAAAGAGTCAACCTTAGGGCATCATCAGTGAAATTCTGAATTTTTACAGTGGAACATATCTCTAGGAACTCATCTAGATGCTTATACGGGTCTTCATTGGTAAGCCCATGGAATGAAGGGAGCATTTGGATAGTGCCAGATTTTATCTCATATTGGACCGCTGGCACTTCAGGAAGATGGATGCATGTGGAAGGTTACTCACTAGAAGGAATGAAGTATTCCTTCGTCTACTTGGGCAACTCACCTTGATTAGCCATGTGTTGGTTTGGATTTTGGGCTTGGTTATGGGCTTGATTGTGGATCACTCTCTCAATTTCTTGGATGGGCTCAACTAAATGTGGATGTTGAGATCTTCTACCTTGCATGAACTCCAAGAATTATTTTTTTTATTTTTTATTTTGCAAACACTTGTCCAAACAAATTAACCTATAAGACCTAGGGCTCCTTGGACTTAGAATCACAAATAGTAAGAATTCTCCAAAATTCAATTGAAAATTTGCACACATCGACCTTCAAGCTGGCCAGGTAGGTAGGACTGTGGGAGGTTCGCTTGCTTTCGCAAGCTCCTAATTAACGAACCACAAATCCACTTAGGCATAGCCTTTTAATATCTTGCCTAGACACCAACCTTAGATAGTGGTGCAAACACAATCTCCCTTAGGTTCCAACCAATAAGTGAGCTCAATGTTAGCTTTCTCATAAATCGAATTAAATCCAGCCCAAGTATACTATCAAATTTGTCCACCAGTCAAGTAAGAGGTGGGGTTGTGACAGACTCCCCCTACTCTCGTAGGGACCTAATTAAATAACCACAAGCCTGCTTAAGGCGTTTGCCATTGGACCTCTTGCCTAGACACTAGTTTCAATTATAAATTGATAATGGGCCTAAGTGGACCCAAATCTCAAAGAGAAACCTAGGGCCAATGTCTATTAGATTTTATTGGGCTTAGGAAATGTAAAATGCAGGAATTGTGGTTTGTGGGTCAAGGAAGGGTGATCAAATCCCCACCTTATATGATTATGGGTTTTGCCATTAGAGATATTTTAGAATGAAGTGAAACACCACAAGTCAAACAAGGGGTTCCATGCAATCATGCATGATCATGTGATTAAGGAGAAGTTTGGAAGAACTCACCTTGCCCCTGCAATCTTCAACAATGTAATTAACAAAAATTAAACAACAAGAAGAATTCTATCCTAAATGATGCATGGCCTAAAACATGAAAGTGTGGGTTCTACTTTAGCAATGAAGGTTTTTTTGAAGTTCAAGTAATTTTTTTTTAATGAACCTATCTAGCAACAAGATATGGAAAGTAGAGAAATGTAACTAAAACAAGATGGAAAGTTTTGATACTTACTTGAAGAGCGATCCCTCATTCTGTTTTTTGAAATAAATGACTCAATCACAAGACTAAGGAAAGGAAGTAGAACTTACATATAAATGTTTCTGATTTTTTTTCTAATTTTTTCTCTATTTTGATTTTTTTTTCAGAATAGGACCTTCGCTTATAGATTTATACTTTCTGTGACACTTTTTTCCCTATATTTTATGGTTTCTGTTCTCATTACCTTCACTTTAGATTTCTGCGACAGATTTTTCTGACATATTTTTTTTTAGATTTTCAGGTCTGATTTTTCTCACTTTTTTTTCTACAAAAATGGGAAAAAGAAAGAGGTATTAGTACACTTATATACACAAGAAAAATAAAGTTGGTAACTCAAAAATCAACATCTTCCTCGACAACGGCGCCAAAAATTGATAATGCGGAAGTGTATGTCGTTACTACACGCGCGCTAACAATCTTAAACCAAACTCGCACAAAATGATTAAAGGAAAACGTAGTACTATGGCAAGCACGGGTCGATTCCACAGAGAAGAAGAGATTTTTGAAGTTAAGAACCTTGGATTCATTTAGAAAACGTTTGTGATATTTGTTGCTTAAAGAAAATGATGAAACAATGAACGATCCTAATAATTAATTAAGAGCACCTATGACTATGTGCCTACACTATAAAAATAATTGCATAAAGTGAAAAGGAAGAGATAGAAGAAGGAGGTAGAGATGGAAGATGGAGCAATATCTAGATCAAATGAATAACTTCTTTCATTAACTTAAAGAAAAGTACATAGAATGCGAGACAAGATTACACTAAAGACGCGACATGATTACAATGAAATAAAATGACATAAAAGCACTAAAAACATGAAGAGGTTGGAGTGTGAGGATGGTGGCAGCAATGGTGATGACGGCGCCATCCCCTCTTGGCCTTGGATCACCAACCACCTTGCGGATGATGTCGTCTATGCCAGGTGGAAGTCGCCTTCTCCTTTGGAGACGCCCTTAGAGAGATTGTGGAGGGAGGAGAGAGATCTATGGAGAGAAGGAGAGGGGGATATAGAGAGGAAGAGGTGACGCTAATGGAAATGGAGATGGCTAGAAGAGAAGTAGAGGGAGAGGGAGATGGTGATTAAGAGGGAGGATGGATGGGGCGCACCAAGGAGATGAAGAGGGAAGAAGAAGGTGAGAGGGGCAACCTAGGGTGAGAGGGAGAGATGCTAGGGTTGCACTAAGGTGAAGAAGAAGAGAGGCTAAGGGATGGGGGCGCAAGTGAGAGAGAGAGAGAGAGACTAGGGTTCATAAAAAAATATCTAGCAAAAAGAACTCCTTTTCTCACCATGGAATGGGGTTTTTATAGGCACAATGGGGTTAATGGAGGGTTGGGATTGATCTATAAGAAAATGGATGGATGGAATTTAGGGAGAATGAGATGAAGGAGGGAGAGAGAGGAGGTGGGCGCCCCCTTCCCTAGGGTTTTGGGTGCCCCCTCTCTTGTTTCCTTTTTGGGTGGGATTCTTCCCCCATTCTCCTCCTTGATTCTCTCTATTTAAATCTTTGAATTTTATTTTCCCTCCAACAAAAAAATAGGCGGCGGCTGCACTTTGACTTTTTCAACATGAAAGGGGGCTCCCTAGGGTTTCTTCTCTTGGTCCTCTAACTCTTTTGCCGCTGGCTTGTCCTGTAATTTCCTTCAATGTCCTGCACACACACAATTTCAATTTAGTCCACAATAAATTATTAAATGGCACATGTAAATTAAAAGTGCTTGTAATTATGCAATAACAATGAATGCCAATGCCCCTCAAGCTCCCGTATTTGCATGACACATCAAATTATTTTAATTTTCATGCAAAGTCCAAATTTTGTGCGAGGTTGAGATTGACTATGAAATATGCATAATTACTCCTTAAAAGTGCTTAAAATAGTGTGTGTGGTATGAATAATCATCTAAAGATGGACACTTATCAGAGATCCATCATGGTAGAGGTCCATCATGGGCCCCGCCTCCCTCACCCTTGTGACGACTACCGACATCCTCTGTCGGCTGGGTGGAGGAGCCGACAGGGGCACTAGTGCCTTGAAGAATTAAATCACATAAGCATAACATTTAATCAAAGAATATTTGGCTATAAATTGAAAGAGACATACATGTAGTGGGAGGTGGTGGGGGTGTGCCATGCATAGCAGGTGGGAGGGCACTGAGACCTGTAAGAATTAAATGTCATAAGCATAACATTTAATTAATGAATATTATGCTATAAATCTAAATAGACATACCTATAGCGGGAGGTGGTGGGGGTGTACCCTGCATAGCTGGGGGGAGGGCATTGGGACCTGATAGAGGATAGATGAACTACAGATCTAGAGGGGGGGTGAATAGATCTACCCCAATTTTTGATTCTATAGTTGCAAATAAAATGGGGAATGAAAGTTCTGCTGTGAAACGAGCAATCAATTCAAACTGAAGTATGCAACGAGTATATCCAATGCAAACTAACGTAAATTCTAGATGAATTAGCACACACAAGTTCAGAAAACAATCAACAACCAATTCTAGTACTGGGCGAAGGTTCGATCTAGGATCTCCTCACGCAAGAGGTGGCATTCCAGATAGGCTTGACCTTACTTTCCAGCCACGCCTGTAACAACTCGAAAATAATAAAAAAATAATATATATATATAATATTAGTCATATAAAAATTAAGAAAGATAAAATTTTGATATATGAAAAAAATAGTTAAGTTAGATAATGGACTTTAATATTAAATTAGTGGGCTTTGAAAGCCAATAAAAATAAATCTATAAAAAAAAATTAATGTTGGCCTTAAACCCAACCCCAATTAATAATAAGGTTCAAGGGCCTCACTTAAACTCAACATGACCCATTATAACTCAAAAGGCCTTAAAACAACAGTTAAAGGGCTTGTGAGGTCTTTCTACTAAAGTTATATATAGTTAGTGGGCTCCCGTATCAACAAATGTTATAAAAGGGGGGGGGGGGGGCATTAGCTTGATATTGATGGGCCTTCTCGTAGAGAATGAAAGGCTTCACATTAAACTCATATACAATGGGTTTCTCATTTAAGACTTTAATTATGCCAAGGGGCCATTAGCCAATGGGTGTCCACGTTAAACCCATTGCGTGCGATGGCTGCATGGGAGGCCTTAGGGTTTTGCAGGATATAGTAGGGAAAGCGGCGGCAGGTTTGGTAGGAAAGGAAATTAACAAGGGAACCTATTAGGATTACCTTTGGAACTTTAATTTCCAATAGGATTCTTAACCCACAGCAGGACTCATAAAGCTATTGATCCTATAAATAAAGGCCCTGGCGAAACAGAGCCCGGTTGCTACTGTGATCGCTAGGTGCTGTTGCGTCTCCCTCTTCTTGCGCCTACTATTGTTGTTGCCTGGAGATCGAAGGGAGGTTTCTGTGCACATCATTTGTTTCCCTTCTTCCCGGTGGTGTTGTGCAGTGTTGTTGCTGCTGCTTCTTTGCGGCAGCTGTTGCACTCCTGCTACTACGATTGTTGCTGTAGTACTAGAGACTTTCTTCTTTTTTCTTCTTCCTTCATATATGAGGTAGGTGTTCTCCACATCAAGCTAAATCCATTAATAGTTAAGCCTCTAAAAAGATCTCTGCATATATACCATATTCTTTTGATGCATCTGTAGGTGATCTCTCCCCAAGCAAAATTGTTAGTAATATAATCTCTGCATGTAGTGTATTTTCTAATCGTTCCCGTAGGTTTAGCCCAAGATCACCACATGCATGTTTCCTGTTATGGTTCACGTAAAGTTAACAAAGTTAACGTCTAATCAAAGAATTTTTATCCATATAATCAAGTATCAAAAAATCATGAAGTATATATGATTGAAATCCCCATATTTTTCTTTAATTTTCCATGACTTCGTAAGATAATATTATCTAATTAACAAATTGATTAACTAAATATATGAATTTATATAGTTACTCGACGAATCACCAATTTTACAGTAGCATGTTAGTTATCAGGTTTTGCTTTGACAATTTATTCGTGGGCGCCGGAGCGTCCTTTTACCATAAAATTTTATGGGTGCATTATTGGGATAGTGACCTAGGTAGAGGAGTTGGTATCTCTTTTTTTCGATCCTCCTATCTCAAGATCCCCCATCTCTCAAGTAAAAATATTTTTGAACATCTGGCTAGGTAGAGTTTTTTGAGCCCTTCATTTTGGTATATAGATTGTGCGATTCTGATTTGTATATCTCGAGAACGGAAGTTTCAAAGATATCTGGACTATTAGTTAATGAAATAACGACGATATGTGCGGTCGTTGTTTCTTTCATATATATATATATATGTATATATATATATTAACCGTATAATTTTATGTTTACTCATAACTTTAAATATATATATCTATAAAACTATGTAAAATAAAATTACAAAATATATATTTCTGGAATCCTTGGATTTTTATCCTAATTATCATATATTTTGTTTCTCTAAATTTTCATTAAATAGTATCTGTCCTTTTAAAGAGATACTATTTTCTAAATTATTAGATTAAATAGAAATTAAGATATGAATTGACGTCTTTCCAAAGGGATGTAAATTAAATTCTAGAATTGGCTCCTCTCTAAAAGGACACTAATTAATAAAAATAATGCCCATCTATATGGACGTGAATTCTTGTTCTCCCCTATTTTATCGGGTTCGACCAATACCGCGGGTCTATTAGCACTCTTATCCCAGTCCGTGAATAGAGTCCTTGTATCTCACGTTGTTTCTCGCTTACACACTCAACTCTCGGTGACATACGAGCCCTCCGTTGGACATTCCGTTCCTTTGGACTGGCAAGTTAGTCATAGAGACCTCCGTAAGTCTCCTCGTAGTCTTGGATTCCCTCAAGGCCGATTGATCTGGTTGTACCATAAAAACCCTGGAACCGATACATGTTACTCTGGACTTCTGGAAGCTTGTATATCTCTGAATTACGACCATGATATGGACGCCTAATAGAATTGGCAACCATGGTAGGGGCACAGTTTATTCTTTGTGCGACCTTCTACAGGACACTATTCAGAATTTAGTGACCCCAAGAAGTGTCGTTATTTCCCCTTATGCCCCTCTTGGTCATACTAATGAGTGACGGCCTCCCTGGACGCTATTTCCAAAAGGATGGCGGAGGGAGTGACGCCAATTTCCAGTTTTCTCCGTTTTCCCTGATTTGGTGAGATTTATTGCAAGATAGTCATATCACATATTTATATGATTAACTTTTACATCAGCCTTGACACTATGTCCCTTTTGAAAATTTCCTTGATATTATCTCGAGAACATAACCCTTTGACTCTGTATTTGGCCATACCTGATTCTGAAATATTAAGGGCTCTGGGTCCGCGACTTTTCAATGCTAGGCAAGGATGGAAGTCCAATTCTGTAAACCATGGGAATTATGGGTGTGGCATTGCACCAAAGTCTGTACATCTGTTATATTATGTTATTATGTTATATCTGTTATTCTACAAATTCTATTATTCTGGAAATTATGTTATTTTGAAATTCTGATATTCTGTTATTCCGATAATTTAGATATTCCACTAGATTGTTAATTATGCTTATATTTATTGAAACTCTTTTAAATTCTGGCCAATTCTGAAGTTATGCTCATCTAAGTATCTGTCTTTGTTATATTTTGATATCTTGTCCTTGGCTCTGCATGGGAATTTATCCCATTTCTCTTGAGCTTATAACTACCTTTGGCCTAGATATCCATCCTTTCTGTTAGATTGATTATCATGATTTTCAAGCTATATCGTTTATGCATTACATGCTCATGAACATGATTAATTGGCTAATCACTTATATCCTACTTGATGAGAGATGTAATTCCTACTGAGCTTTTTGCTCACCAGCCTATTTTAACATTTTTTCAGGCAATGACATCAAAGATAATCAATCAGACGGGGAAGGACAAGAGTGATGAGCGTTATGGAGAATCGAGTCTGTGTCTTTTATTTTTCATTGAGTCTCGTCCTATTATTTGAGTCCTTTCTCTTTATTAGAGTGTAATAGTGAGTTCTTTCTCTACTTTTGTAAGTTGTGTCAAGTTATGTAATTCAAATATTTGAGTATCAATAATGATTATGTTTGTCCATATTGTATGGCCTTGGAATATTGTGTCTTATGTTTACTCTGATTACTCACGACTGTATCACTATCGCGTTCCGAACTACACATTCCGCTGCTATCAGTTCGGGGCGTGACAGTTTGTGGTATCAGAGCCTAGGTTTATTAAACCCTAGGTCTTGACTATAGGTTGCCATAAGGTCTAGGTTCAACCCCATTATTGCCCGGTGAGATTGCGTAGAACCTTGGGTTAAGAGCTAAAAAGGAATTATAATACTAATAATATCAGCTTATGAAAATAGCTTAGTAAAATTTCACGAGATTTACTTGATAACCTTACATGAGATTATTTATGTCTTGTAGAACTAGATAGATAACAATGGCCGCCGAGCGTGCCCAATGGCGTGAGATGCAAAGGACGGTTCAAGGATTGACTCAAGCTCTTCAGCGGGTAGCCGAGGGTGGAGCCAATCGTGGAGCTGGAGAGTTACATCGTGAGTTTCGGAGCCTCAACCCCCCTAGATTCAGTGGAACTCCTGATCCTGATGTGGCAGAAGATTGGACTAAGAAGATGGAAAGAATCTTCCGAGTAATGTAATGCTCGGATCAAGATAAGGTCCTTTTAGCAACATTTCAACTAGAGAAGGATGCAAGGGCTTGGTGGGAGTCCGTGGAAGCCACTTTGCCAAACATTCAAGTAACTTGGGTAGAATTTTTAGAACACTTCAACGAAAAGTATTTCTCGGAGAGAGTTCGAGAAAAAAAGGTGGGAGAATTTACTTCCCTCAAACAAAGAAGTTTGACTGTGGTAGAATATGAGGCTCAATTCTCAAGGTTATCTCGATATGCGCCTCATTTGATCTTAACGGAGAAGATGAAAGCTAGAAGGTTCTTGAATGGGTTAAGATTACAGTACATACCCTAATTAGCACCGATGGATATTCAATCATATGCTAAGATGGTTAAGAGAGCTCAATTGCTGGAGGATGCCATGGAGTTGTCTGACAAGGTCAAAGCGAGAATGGAGAGGAAGGAGCTGGTTCATGGCAACAAGAGACCCAAGGATGAGGATGGCGTTCCAAAGGGCAAAAAGTAAAAGGGGGTAAAGTGCAAGCATTATGGGAATGAGGGTCACAAATCTGAGAAGTGTCGTTGGAAGAATGGAGCCTGTTTTCGCTGTGGAAGCCAAGACCATAAGGTAGCAGAATGTCCCCTTCCTAAAGATCAACCTCAGTAGACAAAGGATCATAATAAAGAGTGACGTCAAGGACAATTGCAAGCAATAAGACAAATCGAACATACTGACGATGAAGTAGCTAGAGGTACCCCTTTAACCTTAGCTTAGCTTCCTTACCTTAGATTGTAGATTAATTTTGCTAGTATGCTTATGTAAACTTGTTTTAGGTTGAAGAAAATGATTAGATACCCCACTATTATTTTTGGAAATGAATTTCTGGTGAATTTGGGGATCAAATTCTTTTAAGTGGAGGAGGGTGTAACAACTCGAAAATAATAAAAGAATAATATATATATAATATTAGTCATATAAAAATTAAAAAAGATAAAATTTTGATATATGAAAAAAAAAGTTAAAGTTAGATAATGGACTTTAATATTAAATTAGTGGGCTTTAAAACCCACTACAAATAAATCTATAAAAAAAATAAATTAATGTTGGCCTTAAACCCAACCCCAATTAATAATAAGGTTAAAGGGCCTTACTTAAACTCAACATGACCCATTATAACTCAAAAGGTCTTAAAACAACAGTTAAAGGGCTTGTGAGATCTTTCTACTAAACTTATATATAGTTAGTGGGCTCCCGTATCAACAAGTGTTATAAAAGGGGGGGGGGGGCATTAGCTTGATATTGATGGGCCTTCCCGTAGAGAATGAAAGGCTTCACATTAAACTCATATACCATGGGTTTCTCATTTAAGACTTTAATTATGCCAAGGGGCCATTAGCCAATGGGTGTCCACGTTAAACCCATTGCGTGCGATGGCTGCATGGGAGGCCTTAGGGTTTTGCAGGATAAAGTAGGGAAAGCGGCGGCAACATTGGTAGGAAAGGAAATTAACAAGGGAACCTATTAGGATTACCTTTGGAAGTTTAATTTCTAATAGGATTCTTAACCCACAGCAGGACTCGTAAAGCTATTGATCCTATAAATAAAGGCCTTGGCGAAACAGAGCCTCCGTTGCTACTGTGATCGCTAGGTGCTGCTGCGTCTCCCTCTTCCTACGTCTGCTATTGCTGTTGCCTGGATATCGAAGGGAGGTTTCTGTGCACATCATCTGTTTCCCTTCTTCCCGGTGGTGTTGTGCGGTGTTGTTGCTACTGCTTCTTTACGGCAGCTATTGCACTCCTGCTGCTACGGTTGTTGCTGTAGTACGAGAGACTTTCTTCTTTTTTCTTCTTCCATCATATAAGAGGTAGGTGTTCTCGACGTCAAGCTAAATCCATTAATAGTTAAGCCTCTAAAAAGATCTCTGCATATATACCATATTCTTTTGATGCATCTGTAGGTGATCTCTCCCCAAGCAAAATTGTTAGTAATATAATCTCTGCATGTAGTGTATTTTCTAATCGTTCCCGTAGGTTTAGTCCAAGATCACCACATGCATGTTTCCTGTTGCGGTTCACGTAAAGTTAACAAAGTTAACATCTGTTTAAAGAATTTTTATCCATATAATCAAGTATCAAAAAAATCATGAAGGATATATGATTGGAATCCCCATATTTTTGTTTAATTTTTCATGACTTCGTAACATAATATTAACTAGTTAACAAATTGATTAACTAAATATATGAATTTATATAGTTACATGACAAATCACCAATTTTACTGTAGCATGTAAGTTATCAGGTTATGCTTTGACAAATTGTTCGTGGGCGTCGTAGCGTCCTTTGACCATAAAATTTTATGGGTGCGTTATTGGGATAATGACCGAGGTAGAGGAGTTGGTACCTCTTTTTTTCGATCCTCCTATCTCAAGATCCCCCATCTCTCAAGTAAAAATATTTTTGAACATCTGGCTAGGTAGAGTTTTTTGAGCCCTTCATTTTGGTATATAGATTGCACGATTCTGATTTGTATATCTCGAGAACGGAAGTTTCAAAGCTATCTGGACTATTAGTTAATGAAATGACGACCATATATGCGGTCGTTGTTGTCACGCCCCGAGCGCGGAAGATACCCGTAGATGCGTGACGAGTTTACATCAATCATGTCAATCAGAGTAGTAGTGTATTCGACACAAAGACAGAGTGCGCAAATATAAAGATAACCCAATCCATTTATTCCTTTAATAAGAATATGTCTATTATAAACCCTTGCAAATACTAGACTCAATAAAAGAAAGGTACATTTCTGACTCAACAAAAATATAGAGAAGACAGGACTGATGGACGCTGGAATAGCTCTAACTCTTTCACTCTTGACCTTCCCCGTCAGTTTGGGTCTCGTCATCGGACTTGCCTGAAAAGTATGGAAACACTGAGTGAGCGAACGCTCAGTAGGAAATTATATCTCAAGAACTAGCAAGGGGTTTAAGTAATTACATATTTCCATTAATGCACTATAGCTATGCATACTCTCATAAAACGACAAGATAGAGAGTTTATCAACAAGATAACAAGGTGAACTATGCATGAACTTTCAAGTAATAGATGTCAGGATGTTCAAGCAAGTAATTTCATCATGTCATGTCGAGAACTTGGCTATCACGTTTCAAGCAAGCAAGTATATAAATTACCCTTTTTCAGGTCAAGCAAGTCATGTCATGTCAAGTTGAGTCAAGTACGAGATTTTTGTGGAATGTCCAATCAAGCTAGTCATGCACTTTGGTATAATGCCAATACCGTTATCATTACAACTCCCATGGGCACAAGTACTTTCGGGTGCTCCTCCCAGGACTAGATCGGGCCCTATATGCGCAGGCATTGATCATGTATTTTGACATCCACTTGGTGTATAGCCAATATGGAGTTTCAAGGATAAAGAACTTGGATGAACTTAGAGGTAGATAACATTTCAAGGATTTGAATATGACCATAATGATGATAATAATGGTGCAATCACGAGTATCGATAAAACTAGGAGGAATTGGTTCCCTAACTTGGGTACCATGACAAGTAAGTGCCCGCAAGTAGACGGTCACTCTTTTAATATAGAATTGAGGTCCACAAGAACATCATAATAATGTTGATATAGAATTTGGGTCCACAAGAACATCTCAATAAAGACATGCTTTCCCCATTTATTTAGATACTTCTCATATTATACACATAGCATAACATGAGGGCATGTATACCATGTTTCTTATAGAGTGACATGGCAAAAATAGTGTGATAGGTTTTTATGGTACAACCAGCTCAGTCAGTCTTGAGGGAATCCAAGGCTCGAGGAGTCTTACGGAGGTCTCTATGACTAACTCGCTAGTCCAAAGGAACGGAATGTCCAATGGAGAGCTTGTATGTCACTGAGAGTTAGTGGGTAAACGATAAAACATCATGAAACATGGGACTATATTCACGGAGTGGAATTACAGTGCCGATATACATACTCACGTATATATATATATATATATATATATATATATATATATATATATATATATATATATATATATATATATACATAGATAATGAAATCCTCGGTTAATAGAAACAGTGTAAAATAGTACCACAGGAAAATAGCGACTTATCTAAAGTCATTAATCATGGAATTAACGTCTTATACAGGGGCGTTTATTTATAAATTGACGGCTTGTTCAGCAGTCATCCATTCTGTATTTCTATTTTTGCAAAATTTAGATAATATGGAATTTTAATAAAAACGCGCCCTGGACAGGGGCGTTACTTTTCAATTAGCGCCCTGTTCTGCGGCGTCAGTTCAATAAGAGACGACCTGCATCAGGTCGTTATTTCAACATTTTCCAAGATTTCTGATAATAAAATTTCAAGAACAAATTATATAGTGAGGACCAGAAAAATAGTAGGATTCCACTAGGATGATCATGCATTAGATTAGATTCATGGTTTCATAGATACAAAATTTTAAACATGGGTAATTATCAATTATATGAAATTGACGACTCCTGGTCAGGGCGTCAAAATAAGAATTAGCGCCCTTTGAAAGGTCGCCTTATTCAAAATTCACCAAAAACATTTGAAAACGTAGTAAAACTATATGCATGAGATCATGGATGAATTTATTTCAGAATCTATACTAGTTTGGGCTACGCTCTTGAGAAAACCTACCTTTTTGAATTGGTTGACAGACGTGAAGATTGATTGAAGAAGGTGAATGATACTCTGTTTTAATACAAGACAGCAACAGCAGAAAGAAGAAGCAGCCCCCTTGCAGAAGCAGAAGAAAGCTTCCTCCTTTCACGGTAGTTTGGCTGCAAGAGGAAGAAGGAAGGTGAAGATCAATCTACGTTCTTCACACGGTGACAGTAACAACTCTTCCCTGTTGCAGTCAACCTGCACAAAAGGAATGAATAGATCGTTTGACAAAGAACCCACGATCTTCTCTTTGACACGAGAGTTGCTACTTACTGTAGACTTCCTACATGAAATAAGATGAAGACATTAGTCTTCATACTCATACATAACCGAAGGTGAAAGCAAAATAACGAAGAACAACTTACGTTCCTCACGGATGACAGCAGCAAAACACAGAACGCCAAACAGCGGTCTGGGTCGAACAGCAGGATATTTATAGGATTTTTTTGAACCCTAATGGAGTTAGTGTTGTATTGGAAGTAATGTTTCCCTCATAGAGTCCTTGCCATAATCAATCTCCCTCGTAGTTATCCAGAAACTTGCTCTGGATAGTCTCCTGGTTCGAACGAAACTCGAACGGAACACAAATGGAATTAACGCCTTACGTTAGGGCGTTAATTTAAATTGACGCCTTGGTTAAGGTCATTTCTTATGTAAAATGCGTCCATGTGGAGGGCGTCACGTTTACTTGCCCTTATTATTATTTTGGACGTTTGGGAATTGACGACATCTTCTGTGGTCGTCCTTTCTGGAATTCGCGCCTTGTATAAGGGCGTTTCTTTTTGAAGTAGCGCCTTGAATCAAGGCGTTATTTACATTTTGGTTTATTATTTACTTCTTTAATCTTATTTTGATCAATTGGGGTTTTTATTTTCTTTTATTTTTACCAGGGTTGCTACAGTTGTTCCTTATATATATATATATATATATATATATATATATATATATATATATATATTAATCATATAATTTTATGTTTACTCATAACTTTAAAAATCTATATCTATAAATCTATGTAAAATAAAATTATAAAATATATATTCTGAAATCCTTAGAGTTTTCTCCTAATTATCATATATTTTGTTTCTCTAAATTTTCACTAAATAGTATGTGTCCTTTTAAAAATATGCTATTTTTTAAATTATTAGATTAAATAGAAATTAAGATATGAATTGACGTCTTTCCAAAGGGAAGTAAATTAAATTCTAGAATTGGCGCCTCTCTAAAGAGACGCTAATTAATAAAAATAACGCCCATCTATATGGACGTGAATTCTTGTTCTCCCCTATTTTATCGGGTTCGACCCATACCGCGGGTCTATTAGCACTCTTATCCCAGTCTGTGGATAGAGTCCTTGTTTCTCACGTTGTTTCTCGCTTACACACTCAACTCTCGCTGACATACGAGCCCTCCGTTGGATATTCCATTCTTTCGGACTGACAAGTTAGTCATAGAAACCTCCGTAAGTCTCCTCGTAGCCTTGGATTCCCTCAAGGTCGACTGAGCTTGTTGTACCTTAAAAACCCTGGAACCGATACGTGTTACTCTGGTCTTCTGAAGCTTGTATATCTCTGAATTGCGACCATGACCTGGACGCCTAATAGAATTGGCAACCATGGTAGGGGCTCAGTTTATTCTTTGTGCGACCTTCTGCAGGACACTATTCGACCCCAAGAAGTGTCGTTATTTCCCCTTGTGCCCCTCTTGGTCATACTAATGAGCAATGGCCTCCCTGGATGCTATTTCCAAAAGGATGGCAAAGGGAGTGACGCCAATTTCCAGTTTTCTCCGTTTTCCCTGATTTGGTGGGATTTATTGCAAGATAGTCATATCACATATTTATATGATTAACTTCCACATCAGCCTTGACACTATGTCCCTTTTGAAAATTTCCTTGATATTATCTCGAGAACATAACCCTTTGACTCTGTATTTGGCCATACCTGATTCTGAAATATTAAGGGCTCTGGGTCTGCGACTTTTCAATGCTAGGCAAGGACGGAAGTCTAATTCTGTAAACCATGGGAATTCTGGATGTGGCATTGCACCAAAGTCTGTACATCTGTTATATTCTGTTATTCTGTTATATCTGTTATTCTGAAAATTCTATTATTCTGGAAATTATGTTATTTTGAAATTCTGATATTCTGTCATTCTGTTATTCCGATAATTTAGATATTCTGCTAGATTGTTAATTCTGCTTATATTTATTGAAACTCTATTAAATTCTGGCCAATTCTGAAGTTATGTTCATCTAAGTATCTGTCCTTGTTATATTTTGATATCTTGTCCTTGGCTCTGCATGGGAATTTATCCCTATTTCTCTTGAGCTTATAACTTCCTTTGGCCTAGATATCCATCCTTTCTGTTAGATTGATTATCATGATTTTCAAGCTATATCGTTTATGCATTACATACTCATGAACATGATTAATTGGCTAATCACTTATATCCTACTTGATGGGAGATGTAATTCCTACTGAACCTTTTGCTCACCAGTCTATTTTAACATTTTTTTTCAGGTAATGACATCGAAGATAATCAATCAGACGGGGAAGGGCAAGAGTAATGAGCGTTATGGAGAATCGAGTCTGTGATTTTTATTTTTCATTGAGTCTCGTCCGGTTATTTGAGTCCTTTCTCTTTATTAGAGTGTAAAAGTGAGTCCTTTCTTTACTTTTGTAAGTTGAGTCAAGTTATGTAATTGAAACATTTGAGTATCAATAAAGATTATGTTTGTCTATATTGTGTGGCCTTGGAATATTTTATCTTATGTTTACTTTGATTACTCACGACTGTATCACTGCCGCGTTCCGAACTACACATTCCGCTGCTATCGGTTCAGGGCGTGACAACGCCTTTCTATATACTCTTTGGTTGATGACACATGCACATTATACGAATGTAAATGCCAAAAGCAATTATATGTCTATTGAGAACGGTCCTAGGCATACATCCAAACAAAGCAATGAAGAATTAAGCAATCACACAGTGGACAAAGCAGTTTTAAGGTGGTTCGATCTCAATCATGAGATCTACGTCCACCCCTCACTCAATCGAGTGAGGCTTCCGCTGAATCACAGATTTGAATCTGCTGATTACACAGCTTACAACCCGCTGAGCTTCACAGATTTCTGTCCAAGGAAAACTCCTCGCTGTGACCTCACAGCTTGCACACGGCTAAGCTTCACAGCTTGATGTCCTAGGAAAACTCCTCGCCGCTGCCTTATAGCTTGGACTGCTGATTACACAGCTTACAATCATTCAAGAACAAACCCAGAGAAAACAAAGAGATAACAAAGATAGAATGACAAATATAGCTCTCACTAGAGCAATCGACTCTGGATATGATCCAGAAGTTGAGACCAACACTGCCTCGTGTCTGACTCTCTCTTCTCTCAGACTTCTTCTCCTTCTTTCGACACTCTATTTTCTCTCTCTTTTTCTTTTCTGCACCGAGCTCTCTCTCTCTCTCTCTCTCTGGCTCTTTTCAGCATCATCACTCTCTCACTCTCAGGTTTGCAGTGGCTCTCGCAACTCTCTTCTACTTCTCCTTTTCTCGATCTTCTTTTCTCTGATCTTCTGTAGCTCCTCTCTCTTTCGTCATTCACCGATCGCTTTTGCCGCTCGTGCTCTAGCCTCTATTTATCCTTGCGAACGTGAGTTCTTTTGGTCCCCACAAGATTCAATTTGGGTGCGTGGAAGGAACGCTCCCGCCCAAGGCCTTCTAAAAAAATGCTTGGCCATGTGTCAGATGAAAAGGTGAAGGTTCTTTAAGAAACAGCCACGTGGAAAGGTTATTTCGTTAAGAATCTCCAAAGTGCTGGGAGATAGCCTCGGATCACGTGCCCCCAACGGTTGTACTTTCGAACCCACGTGACAATCAGAATTTCTGCCTCTAGTTGATCAATGAGGTTGCTTCGCAGCAAGGAAGCTTAACCGTTAACGTTTAACTGAACTTTGGACTTGGCCTCTCTTCTCATACCTTTATGCATCTAAGGTGTTTGATCATGAATCTGAATTATTACTTGATGATCTTCATCCTATTTTCTCCTGCCAAACCAAATATAGAAATTTATTAACAATCTTGTCATGAAACAAGTAGTAGGTTTATAAGAAATGCAGGCTCAGATATTTCATAAAAATAGGCAAATCATATGAATGGATATGTAAAGATTTGCACAAGCATCGATGCACAAACAAAGTACATCGACCTGTCTTACTGATGTGGAGAAAAGAATGCAGTAGTATTTCACTAAAGCATCGACCTATATATCATATAGGTAGACCTCATTCATTTAGAAAGACTATATCTGCTTTGATGCTTATGCATAGTGCATCGACATGTCAATGCACGGACCCACACATCATGTACTACAACATCGACATGCCACTGAGGCGTGTCAACCTGTCCTGGTGATGTATAATGAAATGCCTAAATGCATCGACGCAAGGCATTACTACATCAACCTTGCTTCCAAGCAAATGCGCAAGGTGCACCGACCTTATGACTGATAGCCTTTATTGCATCGAACTTATACAGCAATCACTGGCTCATTATTAAACAACAGCAACGACCAGTCTCTTGTGTGCATCGACCTGATGATGCAACAGCTAGCATATAGTGCATTGCGACATCGACCTATATATAAAGTGCATCGACCTGATAGTGCATGACTTCTGTAGCCGCATCGACCTTCTAGACCAGAATGCATATATGCATTGACCTGATGTTCTATGCAATGGGAGATGCATCGACCTTTCAATGCATGCGCATGAAAATGCATTGACCTGATGGAGAAGAGGAACTAATTCTAACTTAGAGAAAAGATAATATAGCACACATTATAAAATCCAAACAGTTTTGCCAGCATCAATCAAGATCAATTACACTATTGTCAGCATCAAAACCAGAGGAGACACAATAAGACATGTAAGAAACAAAAGTCATAAACATAACATTTAATCAAAGCATATTTTTCTAGAAATTTAAATAGACATACCTGTAGCGGGAGGTTGTGGGGGTGTGCCCTGCACAACTGGTGGGAGGGTACTAGGACCTGTAAGAATTTAATGTCATAAGCAAAATATATAATCGAAGAATATTTTGCTAGAAATTAAAATATACATACCTGAAGCGGGAGGTGGTGGGGGTGTGCCCTACACAGCTGGTGGGAGGGCACTAGGACCTATAAGAATTAAATATCATAAGTAAAACATATAATCACACAACATTTCATTGCATCTTCAAAATAGACATACCTGTCAGCAGTGGTGGTGGCAGTGTGCCATGTATAGCTGGTGAGCCGACACTCGGACCTGTAATAAATAAATCATTTAAGCTGATATATAATTAATACACTTATATAGCTAAATCAAAGAATAGATATACATGTGCCCAAAGTAGACGCCAAAGAGGAGGGGGTAGAGCCCCTCCCACTGCCCTATCTCCTCCCACTCCCACTATGACTTCCTCGGACCATCTCTATATTAATAAAAATAAAATTAATGCTTATTAATCTATAATTATATAATATTTACAAATGTCATTAAAAATTATGCAAAAATGTAAAAATATCTTACTAAATTATCAAATATTATCTATTTCCTCTTCAGATGCTGATGATATATTTAACTCAGCCTCATCTTCATCATCCGTAGTAGCCTCATCAGATTCAAACTCTTCCTCTTCATCGAACTCCTCTTCACCTATAACATAACATTTAGGTCGTCGGATCGACTTCTTCCACTTCATTTCCCGTATGCAACGATAGTGGCTCATCAGATTTGTCCAAATGAAGATGTATGGGACCTACAGTGCCAACTTCATCTGATTGAAAATATTTGGTATTGGCATCCTCTGAGACAGTTTCACTCAGATTCAACTCATAAGTGGGAAAAAGTCTTACTTTAACCTTACAAACTGTCCACCAATCTTTATTCTTGGATGATAAATAGCTTGAATTATACACATACTAGGCTTGTACGGCCAAAATGAACGGTTCATATGTATTAAGTTTAGACCTATGTTTGACATCGACAATCCCATATGTTGTGTCATGTCGATCATAATTAGGATCAAATCAATGACACTTAAATAGGAATACATGATTCTCTTGTCAAAGA
Source organism: Amorphophallus konjac (assembly GCA_022559845.1). Classification (NCBI taxonomy): domain Eukaryota; kingdom Viridiplantae; phylum Streptophyta; class Magnoliopsida; order Alismatales; family Araceae; genus Amorphophallus; species Amorphophallus konjac. Next base: position 169,240,761 of record CM040124.1, on the reverse strand, counting down.
TACTACAATTCTATGACTTCCTCAAGAATGCCATAGTAGTCCAATTCATTTTCATTGTATACACTTCCCTTAACACATACGCCGATGTTCATCGTAGACTTATTTCGTCCATAATCCCTCGTGTGAAATCTGTATCCATTCACAATATATCCTGGATAGGCACGTGTAACTTTTGAGGGGCCATAACTTATCTCCTGTACTCTTTCATCAGTAATAATACCTTGTTCAACCTATATGTAAATCAGAGTAGTTAAAATATTAACATTTACCTCAACAGAAGTAAATGGAAACGTATATATTCAATGATCGACACTAACTTGATATCTCTGTTGTGCCCCTTGTGCTTTGATGAATGTGGTGTTTTAATGATAGCAACACAAATGAGTCACCACTTTTTTTTGCTAATAGCTTGACATTGAATCATAACAATCTGAATGCATATAACTGATATATTCTGTGGAGAATGCATGTGTTCTGTCTGTCTATACACTGCAGGGTAAAGCCCAAAGTCTAGACATTGCTGCATTGCTTGCATTTCAGAGTCTATACATCGTTCATGCATGCACATGTTCGTGGACAAAGTCGGCACATTGCATTGATGTTTTGGTCGCATGAGTTGAAGTCCATACATTGGACTGTCTCTTCCAGTGTCTCACGCTATCCAAGTCCATACATTCATAGTGCATTGCATTGGCTAAGTATATACTACGTCAGCTCATGCATTGTCTTAGGCTAAGTCTGTACAGCCTACGTCTCATGCAGCGTCATCGCTGTGAGCATTCTCAAGTCTGCAGCGTCAACACTGTGAGTGTGTACATCGCATTCATGTTTCACAAGTCTATACATTATGCATGTTTGAGTTGAAGTCTATACAGAGTCTGCATCTTTGGAAAGTCTGTACAGCGTGAAGTCTACACATTGGCACTATAGCTCGCTCGTGCAAGTCCACACATTGGACTGTTCTTCAAGTCTGTACATCGGCTTCGCATCTACAAGTCTGTACATTGGTTCAGATTTTTCAAGTCTAATACACTGGCTTATTCTTCAAGTCTGTACAGCCGATTGCATTGGATTTCAAGTCTAGACATTGCACTGTTGCATCCATTATCTTCGTGTTGTTTCCTTGTTGTGTCTTCGTGTTGTCTCCATGTCGTCCTTAGTTCGAGTCGTTTCATTGTTATTTCTGACCTCGTGTTGTTTTCCTTAGATCCCGTGTCCTTTTTGCTTTGTGACCACACCTCGTGTAAGGGCTCTATTTTTCCTCTTCGAGTTGGTTTCAGTCCGTGTTGTACTCGTCTTCGTGTCGTTTAGTTGTTTCTTCGCGTGCTGAACACTGCAGCACCTCATGCTGCTTTCTGTGCCACCTCGTGTCGCTCCATCTGTGTCACCCCTATGTCGTCGAGTCTTCTGTATTCGTGTCATTTTTGTTTATGTCTTCGTGTTGCTTCTTTTCTATCTTCGTCAAGGTTTCCTCTGATCGCGTGTCTGTCTACCATTTCACTCCGTGAGACTTCCTTCTTACCTCGTGCTGTTTTCATCTGAATTCGTGTCGTTCTCTTTAAAGTGTTTGTTTTGTTACAGTGTATTTCGTGTCGTTCCCTTTGTAGTGTTAGCGTTATCACTGTGTATCTCGTGTCGTTCTCTCTTTACCTCGTGCTATTTTTCATCTGACCTCGTGTCATTCTCTCTTTATTTCGTACTGTAGTAATCTTGTGACTCTCGTGTCATTCTCAGAATAGTGCATCTCATATTGCTACCACATACCTCGTGCAGTTTTAGTTTCTATGGCCCTGAGTTTTAATCGTGTTAATTCCCTGCAGGAGAAGAAGAAGGTGGTTCGAGGAAATATTCCCCAGTGACTGGGCAGCACGTGATCCGAGGCTGGAATGAAGCTGGCTGAGAGACTGCCACGTGGTCCGAATACTTAGGGCTGGAAATGTGGAGGTCACACGTCGGTGCTGCTGCTGCTGCTGCTATATATATGAGCCTTCTTCCACAGAAGAAGGATATCGAAGAAGAAGCCTGGAGAGCAGAAAGCCCTTCGATCCAGAAAAAGAAAAGAGGAAGAAAAAGAGAAGAAGAGAGAATAGCAGAGAGCGTGAGCCGAAGAGAATAGAGGAAAAAGAGATCGAGAGAGTGAAAGAGCAAAAGAAGAAGAAGAGAAGAGCAGAGAGTGAGAGATTAGCGAAAGAAGAAGAGAAGTGCAGAGAAGAAAGAGAAAGAGAGAGAGAGTGAAGAAAGAGAGTGAGATCGAGGGAAGAAGAGAGAGAGAGAGAGAAAGAGAAGGAGTTCGTTCCTCAGATCTTTGGTTCAAAACCAGATATGAGGTTGCTCATTGTTAGAGCTATATTTCGTGCTTCATTGTTCAGCCTTTAGTTGCTGTGTTTCCATCTTTTCTGTTTTCTATTTTACATCTTTGTTCAAGCTGTTAGTCAGCGGATTGCAGAGGTGCTGCCTCTGGACGGCTAAGCTGTATTGCCCAGCGATTTACAGTGGAGGATTCCACTGGACAGCAAGCTGTGTTGCTCAGCAAGCAGTGGAGGTTTCCACTGGACGGGTAAGCTGTAATCCCCAACGGTTTGCAGTGGAGGATTCCACTGGACAGCAAGCTGTGTTGCTCAGCGGGGCGAGGAGGATTCCTCGGATGGCAAGCTGTGTTGCCCAGCAGTTGTTGGCAAGCTGTGATGCCCAGCGGTTCAAGCTGTGAGTCAGCAGTAAGCCACACTCGGATTGAGTGTGGGGTGGATGTAGGTCTGGAGGACCGAACCACCTAAAACCCATTGTGTAGTGGTTTGATTTCTTGTGTTGTTGTCGCTAGATGAATGCTTAGGGGCGCTTTGGTTTGATATTCTATAAGTGTTCATCTATTTGATGCGCGCACTATATGTTTGACTGTGGGTTGATCTCTTTTATCTGATTTCGCTAGATGAATGTAAAGGGCGCCTCAATTGGGCTTTCTGTCTGAATGCTGTAAGGCACAAGCTCCGTTGAATTGATTCAGTCTAATGTCTAGACTTGCTTAGGTTTGCTCTATATATCTGCAATAGTGTTTAATTCCACATCTCTGATTGCTTTAGATTTTAATTGGGCAAAATTTTTATAGGCTATATTCATTCACCCCCCCTCTGAATACATGCACCGAACCTAACAATTGGTATCAGAGCGGGTCTCTGATCTATCAGATCTAACAATCTGTAGAGGATCCTGCTGACTTGTTTGGTGCTTTTCAGAGTGTGCTTTCAGTGCTTGATATTTTGTTTTATCGATTTGTGCATTGCTTTGCTCATCTGGTTCTGCTGCATTCCCTGTCATCTGGTCTACTGCGCTGTATCTGGTTGCCTCTTACTCAAATGGGTCGACCTCCGGTTTATGACGGTTCTAACTTTGATAGTTGGCTAGGAGGCCTATGTGTGTACGTAGACTCCATAGATCCCAAACTATGGAGGCTACTATCTAGAGGCCCACACAAACTGCCTCATGATGAGACCAAGTGGTCTAAAGAGGACAGTATAAAGAACCGTGACAATGTCATAATCCTTAACATCTTAAGAGCTGCAATCAATACTGATAAGTATTCTTTTGCTCTCAGGTGCATATCTGGGAAGGAAATATATGATAGAGTCGTCTCTGCGCATAATCAACAAAGTGATAGCTGCTTGATGGCCAACCGGGATGATGAAGATGAGATCTCATCTCAGGTAAGCTCTGAATCAGATGGATACTCCTTTGATGAATTGATAGTGATGTATGAAGATTTGTTCAAAGTATCCAAGAAATTAAAATCTGAAAATAAAAAATTGAAAAAGAAATGTGATTGAATAAATCTGAAAGATTCATGTGAAAACTGTCCAAATATGAAAAAGTCTTATGATGCTTGCATGCTAGATGTTCAGAATCTTAAGAAACAAAATGATTCTCTAAAAATTGAAAAACAAACATGGTTGGATAAAATGTCACAAATAGAGAATCAGTTGAATGATAAGAAAAAGGAGCATCTAAAAGGCATGCAGGAACTCACTGAAGTTAATTCTGAATTGGACAAAATGAAATTGGAGAATGAAGATCTTCAAAAGAAGAATAAAACTCTTATTGTTAGAATGAATGAAATCAATGAGGTTTCACAGTCCTCTTCTGCTAAATCAAATTGTAAAATATGCTCAGCTCTAAGAGAACGTAATGAAGATCTCTTTAGTGAGAATGAATGGCTAAATAAACAAATTGCCTCACTTAAAGATGATCATAAAAATCTGCTCGCTGAGAAAATTAAAGCAGAAGAAAGAGAAGATGAACTGATTGAGAAATTGGAGCACATGTCTGGAAGAGAGAGATGTGCTAATAATGAAATTCAAGATAAAAATCTTGAGGAAGAAAACACTGAATTAAAAGTTGAAGTTGAAAAATTAAAGTGGTTGAACATTGGCTTGTCTGAAAGACTTCTCACTATAGAAAAAGGAAAAGCTGTCTATGATGGAAATTCAGAAATTTTGAACAATCTAGAACAAGAAATTGAGAAGTATAAAACTGCAAACCAAGTTCTAAGCGAATGTGTTAATTACAGTGAATAGGAAATAGCCAGTTATGAACTTCACATTGCTAGCTTGGAAGATAAAATTCATAATCTGGAAAATTCAGCTATTGAGTCTGCCAAGATTAAAGGAAAAATGATAACTGTTGGGAAGAGGAAGGATGATAACTCTGAAGGGGAAAAAAATTGCTGTTCTGATGTTAAGAAAATCACTAAAGACCAGCTATATACCACTTTTGTTCAAAGCACTGATGTAGCTGGTACTTCAAGGCAATCCCCAAAATAAAATGAAAATCAGAAGTCACCTTCAAAATCTGTCTTTCAGTTTAAAGCTCAGAAAATTAAAAAATAAACAAAACCTGTTGAGGATAATCAGAAATTGACAAGAAAGAGTCAAACAAAAAGGGCAAAAAATAATTCTGGTTATACTCTAAAATTTGTTAGCTCTGCTGAATCTGATGGGTCAATGCAAAATGCTCATGCTTCTTGTACTCATTCACATGCATCTGTGAATTCATCTGATAGAAACCATGCCCCTAGGAAATCTGATGCTTCTTGCTATTACTGTGGTAAGCATGGACATATCATGGATGATTGCAGAATATTAAAAGAGGATGAGCATACTAATAAAACAAGGCATTCTAGGAATCTATCTGGATAAAACCATGCCTTTAGGAAATCTAATGCTTCATGCTATTACTGTGGTAGGTATGGTCATTTAATGAATGAGTGCTATGCTTTGAAATCTGATGACAGAATGCATGCCAGATACACCCCAAATCATCATGAGCACAAAAGAAACAAACTCAAATTTAATCAGCATATCATTTGTTTCACTTGCAACAAGCCTGGGCATAAGGCTAATGAGTGCTGGTCAGGAAATCATTGGAGTAAAAATGAATCAAGAAGCAAGCATCTTAAATGCTTTGAATGTGGTAAGCTAGGCCACAAAGCTGCCAACTGTCGGCTGGCTGAGCATGGAAAGAAAAATTTTCAAGTCAATAAAAGAAATACTCATGCTCATACACATAATTTTCATACTCATATGCATGCACATGGGGATCATGTTTCTGCCAACATGAAGAATAAAAACAAAAATTCTGTGGCTTCATGTTATTATTATGGAAAAACTGGACATTCAATGTTTGAGTGTAAACTGATGGCATATGATGATCATGTTGCTAAAAGATTATTTAGAACACCTGTTAGGGCTCATACAGGACCCAAGGCAGCTTGGGTTCCTACAGGATCAAAATAATCCAGTTATTGCAGGTGTGTCTTGGAAATGAATAAAGGGGGTTAATCAACCAAGGCACTCAAGAATGAAAACCCCATGACTACATCTCAGGTTAGTTCTGAAAACTCTGCTTAAATTCTGTCTTCAAAATTTGTGTGCTCTAAATGCCTGCATATCATGATTAATTCTCTTGTGCATCATCTAACTGAATCTAATTGAAAATCTGAAATGCACATTGAAATAATTGTAGTTTACCTCTGAATGTATTACATATCTATGTCATGATGCATGATATGTCAAACTCACTGCATGTTGTATTGCACTGAATTGCATGACCATCATGGTATATTAGATGAAACAGTGCTGAAGGGCAGATGGAGTATGTCTGGATCCTACTGCCATATGTGAGGTGGTCCCTGGACCAAGTTCTCTGCCTAGTACCATGGGTCACTTTGCTGATAGGACAGTCTGATTGTGCTCAAGTCACGATATCATTTGGAATCATATGTTCTGTTTTTCAGTGCAAACATTGAAAATGCTAAAAGGAGAGTTTGAATGCATATTGTGAGGGGGAGTCAATGCATTGCATATAGGTTGTCATTGCATATCCTTTCTTTTTGATTTTGGTGACAAACCTTAATCATATTCTGAACTTTGAGCTTCACAATCTCTCTTAACAATTAGTATTTCTCCCATCATTTGGTATCATTTGGCTTCAGAAATCTATCAGTCCTTCATGAAGATTTCAATGGGTTATCTCGATCATAAATCTGAAAATTTTGAACTAGGAATCTTCTAATTATACGCTTTTATGAATGTATGAAATAACTCATGTGGTTTAAGTTTAATGTATTCAATGAGTTTGGCTTTAAAATCTCTAAAAATATCTGAAGCATGTTTAATAGATCTTAACCAAGTGGTTCATGATGTGTCTTGAAAAATCTTCTGAAATCTGCATTATTGAATACATGACTTTATTTGGTTAAGTACATGAGATTAATATTGACCTGAAGCAAATGAATGCTTCTGATATGTCTAAAGGGTATTTTCTGTCAGAGCAATGATCTTGGTCACTGAGAAACACATGTCCAAAGGACTGTGTCATGAGGTACCATAGTTAACTCTGATTAAGAATTCATTGAAAATCAGGCAGAGCAATGGCATGCACACTGAGAAATACAACTCACTCATCAAGAAATGATTTGCAGTGTGTCATGATGTGTAAATGCTATCTCTGTTCATAAAGCATGATAGTTAGTCACACTAAGTGCTTAGGGATATTGGCCTCTGATCAAGGTATATCCTCTAGTTACTAGGTGTGCACTAAATTTGAGTGCTCGTAAAAGTTGTAGCATGAAAAATTGTTGAGCGAAATGAAATCTCTGAATATTGATGCTAAAATCAAATTGCTACAACCCTAGACAAAATCATATGACTTCAAAACTGCTTGATTTCAATACTGATGCATGTAATTCCGAAAGAAGTCAATAAAGTTGATTGTGTACGAGAAAGGGAGATTTATCAAGATAAATATGAGAGCTTGGTTCATTTTTATTAAACCATGGTTTTAGATATCAATACAGAATTTTATTGAAAAACTCTGCATACATCATATTTAAACCATGCTGATCAATAAAATTCATTCATAAGCCCTTAAATGGATGATTTTGAAATATTCTGATTTGGATTTATGATAATGACATTTCCTTGAAAATCTGATTGAATTCCTTCTGTTTGAAGCTTATCTGAAATTCTTCTGCTCATGTCATTGGTTCATTGACCTGAACTTCTCCTTGTTTGCCCCTATGGTCTCCTTCTCATCTATCTCATAAGATTCCATTTATTGAGGGGGAGCTTCCATGTCATGCATCACTTGCATATCAATTGGCATCTTTTCAGGGGGAGCATTCCTTGTCATACTGAATCATGTTCATATCATTTGTGACCTTGCATTCAAATCCCTCATGATCAGATTTATGCATGATCAACAAAAACTGTATAGTCAACTCCTTTCTTATCAGTTGACTGATTCCATCTGCATTTTTCTGACCATACAAATGTGAAGTGCCACTCTCTTTTTACCTTGTTCACTTGCAGCCTTCTGAACCTCAGAATCTTTATGATGATGGATTTCAGATTGATTTATTGGATAAACAGAGTCCATTCCTGTGCTTCAGGGGGAGTTATGGTTTATTATCATCTAGAGGGAGAGTAGTCAAGCCTGCATGTTGATAGGGGGAGAGCTGTTTCATTGTCATAAGTGTCTTTGTGTGCTGCATTGTGTCTCTCAAACCATTCCCTTTCTTTTTGATTATGTCAAAGGGGGAGAATAGTTTGACGAGTCAGTGTGACTCATTATGTTGCCATCATCAAAAAGGGGGAGATTGTTGTGCCCCTTGTGCTTTGATGAATGTGGTGTTTTAATGATAGCAACACAAATGAGTCACCACTTTGTTTTGCTAATAGCTTGACATTGAATCATAACAATCTGAATGTATATAACTGATATATTCTGTGGAGAATGCATGTGTTCTGTCTGTCTATACACTGCAGGGTAAAGCCCAAAGTCTAGACATTGCTGCATTGCTTGCATTTCAGAGTCTATACATCGTTCATGCATGCACATGTTCGTGGACAAAGTCTGCACATTGCATTGATGTTTTGGTCGCATGAGTTGAAGTCCATACATTGGACTGTCTCTTCCAGCGTCTCACGCTATCCAAGTCCATACATTCATAGTGCATTGCATTGGCTAAGTATATACTACGTCAGCTCATGCATTGTCTTAGGCTAAGTCTGTACAGCCTACGTCTCATGCAGCGTCATCGCTGTGAGCATTCTCAAGTCTGCAGCGTCAACGCTGTGAGTGTGTACATCGCATTCATGTTTCACAAGTTTATACATTATGCATGTTTGAGTTGAAGTCTATACAGAGTCTGCATCTTTGGAAAGTCTATACAGCGTGAAGTCTACACATTGGCACTATAGCTCGCTCGTGCAAGTCCACACATTGGACTGTTCTTCAAGTCTGTACATCGGCTTCGCATCTACAAGTCTGTACATTGGTTCAGATTTTTCAAGTCTAATACACTGGCTTCTTCTTCAAGTCTGTACAGCCGATTGCATTGGATTTCAAGTCTAGACATTGCACTGTTGCATCCATTGTCTTCGTGTTGTTTCCTTGTTGTGTCTTCATGTTGTCTCCATGTCGTCCTTAGTTCGAGTCGTTTCTTTGTTATTTCTGACCTCGTGTTGTTTTCCTTAGATCCCGTGTCCTTTTTGCTTTGTGACCACACCTCGTGTAAGGGCTCTGTTTTTCATCTTCGAGTTGGTTTCAGTCCGTGTTGTACTCGTCTTCGTGTCGTTTAGTTGTTTGAACACTGCAGCACCTCGTGCTGCTTTCTGTGCCACCTCGTGTCGCTCCATCTGTGTCACCCCTATGTCGTCGAGTCTTCTGTATTCGTGTCATTTTTGTTTATGTCTTCGTGTTGCTTCTTTTCTATCTTCGTCAAGGTTTCCTATGATCGCGTGTCTGTCTACCATTTCACTCCGTGAGACTTCCTTCTTACCTCGTGCTATTTTCATCTGACTTCGTGTCGTTCTCTTTAAAGTGTTTGTTTTGTTACAGTGTATTTCGTGTCGTTCCCTTTGTAGTGTTAGCGTTATCACTGTGTATCTCGTGTCGTTCTCTCTTTAGCTCGTGCTATTTTTCATCTGACCTCGTGTCATTCTCTCTTTATTTCATACTGTAGTAATCTTGCGACTCTCGTGTCATTCTCAGAATAGTGCATCTCGTATTGCTACCACATACCTCGTGCAGTTTTAGTTTCTGTGGCCCTGAGTTTTAATCGTGTTAATTCCTTACAGGAGAAGAAGAAGGTGGTCCGAGGAAATATTCGTCAGTGACTGGGTAGCACGTGATCCGAGGCTGGAATGAAGCTGGCTGAGAGACTGCCACGTGGTCCGAATACTTAGGGCTGGAAATGTGGAGGTCACACGTCGGTGCTGCTGCTGCTGCTGCTGCTGCTATATATATGAGCCTTCTTCCACAGAAGAAGGATATCGAAGAAGAAGCCTGGAGAGCAGAAAGCCCTTCGATCCAGAAAAAGAAAAGAGGAAGAAAAAGAGAAGAAGAGAGAATAGCAGAGAGCGTGAGCCGAAGAGAATAGAGGAAAAAGAGATCGAGAGAGTGAAAGAGCAGAAGAAGAAGAAGAGAAGAGCAGAGAGTGAGAGATTAGCGAAAGAAGAAGAGAAGTGCAGAGAAGAAAGAGAAAGAGAGAGAGGGAGTGAAGAAAGAGAGTGAGATCGAGGGAAGAAGAGAGAGAGAAAGAGAAAGAGAAGGAGTTCGTTCCTCAGATCTTTGGTTCAAAACCAGATCTGAGGTTGCTCATTGTTAGAGCTATATTTCGTGCTTCATTGTTCAGCCTTTAGTTGTTGTGTTTCCATCTTTTCTGTTTTCTATTTTACATCTTTGTTCAAGCTGTTAGTCAGCGGATTGCAGAGGTGCTGCCTCTGGACGGCTAAGCTGTATTGCCCAGCGGTTTGCAGTGGAGGATTCCACTGGACAGCAAGATGTGTTGCTCAGCGAGCAGTGGAGGTTTCCACTGGACGGGTAAGCTGTAATCCCCATCGATTTGTAGTGGAGGATTCCACTGGACAGCAAGCTGTGTTGCTCAGCGGGGCGAGGAGGATTCCTCGGACGGCAAGCTGTGTTGCCCAGCAGTTGTTGGCAAGCTGTGATGCCCAGCGGTTCAAGCTGTGAGTCAGCAGTAAGTCACACTCGGATTGAGTGTGGGGTGGATGTAGGTCTGGAGGACCGAACCACCTAAAACACATTGTGTAGTGGTTTGATTTCTTGTGTTGTTGTCGCTAGATGAATGCTTAGGGGCGCTTTGGTTTGATATTCTATAAGTGTTCATCTATTTGATGCGCGCACTATATGTTTGACTGTGGGTTGATCTCTTTTATCTGATTTCGCTAGATGAATGTAAAGGGCGCCTCAATTGGGCTTTCTGTCTGAATGCTGTAAGGCACAAGCTCCGTTGAATTGATTTAGTCTAATGTTTAGACTTGCTTAGGTTTGCTCTATATATCTGCAATAGTGTTTAATTCCGCATCTCTGATTGCTTTAGATTTTAATTGGGTGAAATTTTTATAGGCTATATTCATTCACCCCCCCTCTGAATACTTGCACCGAACCCAACAATCTCAACCATATGGCAAAAAACTTCTCGTATTCTTTTTCAACCTCCACGTCCTGGATATTTAGATATTTTTGTACTAATTCTGAATCAAATTGTCTACAATATGAATATACTACTACCTTAAATGGGAAGAAGAAGGATAAACAACTTATGTACACAAGGAAATGTGAGTTAAGAACTTAATCAACATAGGGTTCAATCTCAGTACACTTCAAAAGAATATATATCTCTATGGCGTACAACTCTCTATCTTCGAGCGTGCGAGTCAAGTAACATCCGAATGCACGTCAAGGATGCTTAAATATAGAGAGTCGATCGGACAAATTAGCAACTCCCCCATCATCATTACATGGAGGTCGAGTACGACGAGTTTGAATCTCTGGCTCAAAGTACATCGAACAGAAGTTTGAATTTCTTCAATAATATATGACTCAGTAATCGAACCCTCCACCTTTGCCTTGTTGTGAACTTTCATTTTTAGTTCATGCATGCACCTACCACAATAGTTTAGATGACAATGACATACTTATCGTACACATGTAGCGGCCAAAAGAAAAAAAATTCACACATGCCTCTCAAATAGATACATCTGTCAAAATTGTACTGGGGACTATAGCCTCGTATGACAAATGGATAATCAGGTGCTCCATCAAATCGAAGAATGCCGGAGGAAATATCTTCTCCAACTTGCAAACGATCATGACCACATTTTCTTCGATAGTTTGTACATCCCAAAGTCTGAGTTCTGATGCACATAAAATCTTGAAAAACTGACTCAGCTCGGTCAGTGCTCACCATACAGGCTTTGGCAACAAGTCACAGAATGTAATGGGCACCAGCCTCTCCATGAACACATGATAGTCATGACTTTTCAGTCCATATATTTTACCCTCATTAACATTCACACAACAGGCTATGTTGGACATATATCCATCTAGGAATCTCAACTATTTCAACCACTTGCACACTTCCTTGATCTGTGTATCACTAAGCAGGTAAGTTGCCTTAGGCTGCAAAATTTTTCCATGTACGTTCTGCAGTTCCAGTTCTAGACATTTACAAAGCATTTTTAAGTCCATATGCGCTTTGGCATTGTCTTTTGTTTTGCCTTTTATGTTAATGATCGTGTTGAACACATTATCAAAAATATTCTTCTTCATGACATCCAGATTGTGTTGTATAATAAGAGTTGACCAATAAGGCAATTCCCAGAAAATACTTTTCTTATTCCAGTTGTGATCTTTTCCAAATCAAGGGAGTTGTCGTGTGTTACCAGACAGTTGTACTACATCTAGTAAATTTTGCACTCGTGCCGCCATATGTCGACCAGACACTCGTTGTAAGTCTGCTTCATCCATTTCAACAGTGTTTTTTCTAATGAGTCATTTTACCTTCGGAAAGGTTGGTCACTTGGTAGAAACTGCCGATGGCAATCAAACCACCATGCTTTCCCACCATGTTTCAATACAAATGATTTGGTATCTTCCATACAGTAGGAACATGCTAACCTCCCATGTGTGCTCCAACCAGATAGCATTCCATATGCAGGGAAGTCACTTATTGTCCACAGCGGTGGGGCATTCATAATAAAATTTTATTTCCTAAATGCATCATAAGTAATAACTCTATCAGTCCATAAAAATTTCAGTTCATCAATCAACGATATGAGATATATGTCCAAATTTTTTCCTGGACTTTTTGGACCAAGAATTACTAAGGATAAAAATAGATTTTCTTGCTTCATGCACATGTGCGATAGAAGGTAGTACGGTGTCATGAACACTGGCCAACAAGAGTAAGACGCCACTGAACCACCAAATGGATTAAAACCATTTGTGCATAAACCCAACCTAACATTACGTGGCTCCCTTGAGAAAGTAAAATGAGTACAGCTGAAGTGAGTCTAAGCTTCGCCATCGACATGATGATTGATTATATCATCGGTACGACGTACTCTTTTGGTGTGCCATGTCATATGTTGAGCCGTCTTTGAGGACATATACAGCCATTACAGTCTAGGCGTAAGAGGAAAGTATCGCAAAGCCTTGTAAGGTACAACTTTTTACTTTGAATTGTCCCCTCTCTTAGGCTTGAATCTGTCATGATGACAAATAAAACATGATATCTTACCTTCATCCTCTTTGTAATATAACATACAGTGATTCGAGCATGCATCTATTTTCACATGTCCAAGCCCTAGCTCATTGACCATCTTTTCTGCCCGGTGTTGACACAAAAATTATCCTAATTTTTCCTAACTTCTACTTCTGCAGGTCTTAAGATCTGATCGAGTGCTCCTATGCCGGCAGAGAAGAAAAGAAAAAAGAATAGCGGAAGCCGAATGAAAAGATGAGACCAAAGAAAAAGAAGAAAAGAAAAGATGCTCGGCTCCAACGGACAACTGTTGAAGCAAGACCCGAGAGCTCTGAAGAATATCAGGGATCATCCCCGAAGAAACAAATGGAAGCTCAGACAACAAGTACAAGCCGGTTGATCGGCCAACCTTCACAAAAGAAGAAAGTAAACACAATTGGGCCTAGACAAACTAAATGGGCCAAAATATGCAAGAAATGGATTGAAGGGGCTCTAAACCGGCATGGCCCATGTTGATCCGGCGCCATGCTAAATCGGCGCGCAAATGCTCCAGGGGCAATCGTTCCGACACGCAAAAGCTCACGCCGGATTAAGCCTTGCCCTCCTTCCCATCTATAAAAGCCTCCGCTGCGAAGAGAAAACCCTAAGAAGAGGCGTCCAGAGGAGGAGGAGATCAGAAATCAAGAGGGAAAATAGAGAAAACTTGCGAAAGAAGAAAGGGAGAGCGGCAGCAGAATAGGAAAAAGGCCAGAGTAAAAAGGGGATACGGGGAGAGAACAAAAAGAAGGAAGAAGGGGGTTGAGAGGGATACGAAGCTCAGTGAGAGTAGAGGGGAGGATCGTGTTGCTATTACTGCGGAAGGTGGGTTTACCACCGAACAGTGCCCGATCTGGGCTACAATCTTCCGTCCCCTTCTCTTTTTTTATTATTCCTTTCCCGTTGATCGGGTGTTGTAGTCTCCTCCCTGAAATTTCTTATATCATGTATTTGTTTTGTTATCGGAGATGAATAAATGAATCGAAGTTGTTTGGTTCATCGGTTTGAGTATTTCGCCCATTTCTCCTCTTCTCTTTCTATCTCTCTCTGCGTTTATGTGATAGCTAGGGCGCATCCATGGATCGGACGAGTTTCCCCTTTGGGATTATATGTCTTGGATGTTTCCCAATAAGTTTTTGTGATCTAAATTCCCATGAGATGCCAGGGATCCTTTAAATCTTCTAGATGTGCTCCCTGGACATCATGGATAAAGGGGAAAATTGCTCTGATGCCTTTAATTTCATATTGTCTATATGTGTGCGCCATCCGAGACAGTGGTGGTATTTTTGCTGCCATTTCATCAATTTTAGCCTCACATAAACCGAGAGGTTCATCTATATTCCTTAGATGCAGCCTCCGGATGCCTATGAAGTGGGAAACAAATTTGTTTCAATGATTAATCTCCTTGTTTTTCCTTCATTTCAGATACTCTATTTTTTAAAGTTTTGTCCGCAAATCCTCTGTTCATCTTAATCTGACGCGGTACCCCCCCCCCCCCCCGCACCGGGTTAGCCCCTCTCACAAACTCCATTTCTTTTTAAAACCCCTAAACCAGCGCGTCAGATCACATGCCCCCTGTTCATCTTATATATATATGTGCAGATAGCATGCCGCATTAACCCCTCCAAATAGCGCGCCGGAATAGCCCCAATTCATTTGTTGATTTGTAAACCGGCGTGCCTTTTCCATGCTATTTTAGCCCACGCTGGTTCAACCGCAACCGTGCCGTTTTGAGAGATTTCTCACACCGTTTTAGGCGATCACTCCCCCCGAGTGAATATTAAACCGTCTTAATGGCGAACAGTGTCCCGATTCGGATATCCCATGGACGCATGGAAATCCCTTGTAGGCTAGCCCTTGGGGACCGTCCATTTGGGTGTTTGTTGGATTTACGGTTAAAAGCCCGTGGAACATCGGTACCCCTCGTAGGCTTGCCCTCGGGGTCTCTGTCCATTTGGGTCCACTGGTCGCCGTTTGGCCTCCCGACATTTAGGAGTCTGTCATCAAGGGCGGACCTCCACTTATCCCCCACAACCCTCCGGGTCTAGGGGAGATGTTGTCGGATTTTTTTCAGGACATTTGCAAGATCGAAAATAAAATAATAATAATAATAAATATATAATAATAAAAAAATAACAAACAAAACAAAATGAAACAAAACAAACAAAGTCACACCGTTACCCGGCGTGGCCTAAACCAGCGTGGCCTAATCCGGTGCAGTACACCCCCCCCCCCCGCACCGTTTTAACTTCACACTCAAAACCATTAAAACCCCAATTGCAAGTAATCAGTGCGCCCACATTCTAACCTGCGTCGTTTCAAACTTCTCCACACCCCTGTATCAAAAAAAATATATAATATATAATAATAATAAAACCCATGAGGCGCGCCGTTCTCAACCCCTCACACAACCACCACACCGTTTTACGTTTTTATCTTCACACCATGCCGTATTACTCATTCCCGCGCCGTATTAACACCCCCCACCGTTTTCACTTCCCCAGTTTGTTGAGTTATGGTTTTGATGATTATTGGCATTATGGTTTTGATGATAACTAAACTTAATGTGTGATTGAGTGATGGTAACTAAACTTATGGTTGATTGCACATGTTCTTGATGACTGTGTACATTCATGTTTAAATATGATTGAGATGGCAAATGGCAACGGTACATGGTCTTGATTCTTACTTGATTGAATTGATTTTACAAGAGGCAAGAGGTTTCATAATATCTTTAATGTGAACAAGCATGGTATTAACCCTGACTATTCGCTTACAAGATCAAACTCATGGCAGTCGCCTGATGAACCAAACGTGTGGATAAGCACCCTGCTCCTCTACAATCCAAAATAGGTGGTATATGTCATGTACTGTCAAGAACCATTGGTAAGACTCTTACCCTGTTATACACTCCTTGTTATTGAGTGTTCCATGAGGTTATTTCATGAATAATTTACTTGGGATGATTGAGTTTTATCTCTAGGTTTTTAGCCCAGAACTTGATCCTTACCACAGAACATGTGTGTTTCAAAGTGTTCATATGCATCTAGTTCATGAGGTTTCAAGCTCTTGCAAAACTCGCCATTGTGCGCCCTCGCACGCGGATCGACCTTTGGATTATAGGGGCAATATTCCTTTAATCTGGTAACTTCAAGAGTGAGCATTGAACTTGTTTCAGGAGATTTCATGTATTGAGAAATGCTCAAATGGTCTAATGCATAAGCTAAGTTAAACCAAATCCAAAATGCATGAAATTGATTTGGACATGAAGCTCTTGACTTATAGATGTGTTTCCTTGGGCTAACACTTCATTTTTGCAGGTATGAGTCATTTCGATCGACCAACACACCATGGCCGGTCGACCAGAATTAACAGAATCGAAAAGATGGAATTTTTGCAGGTTTCGGTCAACCGCCACCATAGGGTCGGTCGACCGATTTTGCCAGAGCCAAAAATTGTTTCGACTGTAAAATTTCGAACGATCGACCCAATGCTTCCAGTCGACCGACAGCCCCGAGGCCCCCTTTGTTGACTTTTGTTTCAAGCTCGAGGAGAGGTCTTTCTTCCCATTTGTTTAATCCCAATGACCCCAATTACACCATGATTTGTGGATCTGGTCTGGGACTTGTCTATAGACCATTCAAGGGCTATAAAACATATCATTTGGAGTCATAAACCCTAACCATCCAACAGGGCTTCAAAGGGAGATCAAGAGGGTGTTGTCCAAGGAAGAAGAAGAAGGGTACTGTAGCCGCGAACAGTACTCCGTGCAGCAAGTGTTCTTCATCCATTCTCAACCCATTGAAGGCATATCTGAAGCCAAACTCTCCAAGGAAGAGAAGAGCCAAGCAAGCAAGCAAGCAAGGATTTCAAGAATAGTGCCTAAGGGAGAAAGAAGAGAAGCCAAGCATGCAAGAAAGGAGAAAAGTTAAGCAAGCACGGATTGAAGCTCCAGTCAAGTGAAGATTGAAGATACGTTCAAGATCCGCAACATGCATTCAAGGGGAACCCAAAACAGGAGTTTTCTAAACTAAGCCTCATTGTCTTTATGATTTGGTGTTGTATTTGTGTTCGTCATAAACTGAAGAACTTGTGTGTGTGTGAATCGTTATTGGATCCGTGGTCGTGTGTGTGTGTGTCGTATTTGATTCGTGTGTGTGTGTGGATCTTCCTAGATCTACGTTTGTGTGTGGGGGGGTCTATTTAGATCCGTTCTGTCTCGTGTGTGTGGTTTGCTGCACTTGTGACAGCGGGTGTTTGTGTTGGTGATCCGGTTGTCGGATCGTGTTAGAGACTTCGTCTCCGTGTGTGTGTGTGTATGGATTGGGGCACATCCCCGTGTGTGTGTGCAGGCGTCATCCTGCGTCTGTGGTTGGAGCATCGTCTCCGTTTGGGGATCTATCCCTGAGTGAAGTCTCACCGGGTTTGGTGAGGGTGGACGTAGGATTGCCGTCGTTGCATCCGAACCACCTTAAAAACCGCTGTGCACTATGGTTTGAATTGTGTGGTTTGGTCCTTTTCTTCTACCTCCATTCTACATGAGTGTTAGTGTGCTTTGTTGTTCAGGTTTTATTATTGTTCATCTTGCATAATCTATCTCATCACTAATTAGATTTTGATAAATCCAACTTATGATTGAATAGATTTGTATCTCTTAAGTAGTGTTTTATCACATTCTTCAAAAAGACCAAAAGTTTTCTTAAAATTTTTAAACACCCAATTCACCCCTCTCTTGGGTGTCATTGATCGCCGGACTTCATAGTTTACCCCCCACGCCGTATTGCTACCCATGCAAGGCCCCCCGCCATTTTCACGTTACACACTCAACAACTCACACATAACCACATGCATGCATTTTACATAAAACCCGTAGCACACACCCAACACACATATGTAAATATGTAATACATACCTCCATACCTCCATCGATACACATACAATAATATATAAAAAAGAACTGTAAACAATACAACGTCCTCCCCATCCCATATATACATGAAATAAAAGAAAAACAAAAAAAACACATTTAACCCATACACCCATCAAACACTTAGATACACTAAACCAACATGCACACATGTTACATATGCAGGCATAAAAAATAAAATAAAATAATAATATAAAGAAAAACACCTATACATTCATATGCACAGCACCTCTTATACATTAAAAAAAAGGAAAAATATATATAAAAAAGGGGGAAAGTGAGAAATAATAATTATAATAATAATCATAGCAAACAAATAGATAAAATATAATGGACAAATCATGGTCAGACACATGACAATAAATGAAAATAAAATAAAGAATAAGAGTGATAAATAAACAACAAAGAAAACAATGAATGAATAAATGCCAAATAAATGTCAATAAAGGGAATAAAAATGCATGCGTCCAATATAAAAGAAAATTACAAAATAAAATAAAATAAAAGAAATAAATAATAAATAAAGTGCATTCATGTATTCAAAATAATAACAAGAATAAATAAAGAATAATGAACATGGCCATGTCCACTCCGGCGTTCTCACCTCCTCTAGACTCTGAGTATGGGAATACTAATGATGCCTCGACAAATCGTGCTTGGGCCTCAGGATTCATCCCCCGTCATGGCCATGGCATGACCTTGTCTCTGGCCAATAAGCCGCTGAATCTAATTCGTTTTGACCGGGTTTTAACCGCGTCCCTCATTTTTAAATATCAAATTTACCATACCCTGGCATACATTGTCCCAATGATACACGAGTCTGCCCGAATACGGTCATACTCAGCCCACCTCATGGGCCCATATGTATGCACTGTAACGCTATGTGTAGTCTCAAAATAAAAAGGCAACGACTAATCGACAGCCCTGCGAGTGACAGGGATTGCCAAAGTCTTCCATAAATTTAAAAATAAATGACCAAATAAGCAATAAACAATAAAACTAAATACTACCACCTTGCATGCCTGCATGATCTGACTCTTTGGTATATCGAATGGTGATTGGCAGAAAGTCAGGTTATGCCTGGCCGGAGGCTTTCACTATGCGTGATGATGGTCCTCGGACCTAGGTTCTTTACCCTGTACTAGGAGTCGGCCTAATAAATAAATACTACGATATTGTGTGCTTGCATGCAATCACATCTTTTACATATTCTACAGGCCGCATGGCCTCTTTATTTTGGTGATTAATCAAGGGTTTTCCTTCTTCTGGAAGGATGTAATTAACGCCGTAGCCTTTATGGTACGGCGGGTTTTGGGTCCCGACATGATCACATATAATCATCTGGTTAGTCACACGATGCGCATAATAAAATTTTCACTCTGTGACTGGCACGCCCTACGTAAATAAACCTTTAATAAATAAATCAAATAAATCAATAATAATAAAAATATTTTTTTAATAAAATCTCATTCCCACAAGCTGGCACGCCCGGTGGGACATAGCCTCCCTTCATCTTTTCGCCAAAATAGAGGGACCATGGGGCCCCCACCCAACTATCTCAAATGCTAATTATCCATTCATCTTGTTTCTCCTCTTTGTAGGTTGAAGTGATGGCGAGCAGACTGTCTGGACTTGTTTTCGGTCCCCAAATCGTGGCAGACCATGCTGCATACGGCTACCTTGCCGTACCCACTACCTTCAGCAACTTTCCACTGATCGTTGGCTTCCCTAACTTCCTGGGAGTTGCATTCGCGGGTCTCCTGGATGTGGAGACTTCTGAACCTGCAGAGCTGAAGAACAACAAAGCTGCGGCCCGCTGAAGTGAGGGCAGAATTAAGAAAACTCTGTTGAGGAGCCCGGTGGTCGTGGGCTGCACCGTCTACCATACCGTTTGCCCGACTGCGGCACATGAGAAGAAGCCCACTGGGGGCAACAAGAAGAGCTCCAGAGGAAGTGTCTCTGCTACTCCCCGAAGCCGACTCTCGGCATCTGGGAAGTCCTTGTTGATCGGGGGTGTCCGGATCTACTTCAGTGGCCACGATGCCGAAGTTATGCCAGATCGAATCATCCTGACTGTGCCCACTCACAACACCTTCCAAGTGCTAGCAAGCCGGAGGGTGAATTTTAATGACAACAAGCAAGGGAGGCCGACCCCGAACTTGCCAAAGTTTAAGCAAATCTGGGTTCCCAAGAGGATCCGAGGCCCTGCACCATCCTCACAAGGCTTCAAAAGTTCCGTGGATGCTCCCAATAAAGGGGGCAAAGAGGCTATGCATGTAGAGGAAGTCATGATTGTAACTCCTCCACCCGTCGCCAGGATATGTGCAAGACAGGACAATATCCTCAAATATTCAAGAAACTTTAATCAAGCTGCCAAATTGATACGGCTTTCACATATGCCATCTGTCTGAGTTCAAGTGTTGTCTCCTGCCATTTCTCTAGAGTGTAGTCAGGAAGACATGACAAAGATGGTCTGTGAATATTTATGTAACTTCAAGAACCCCTCCCTGGGCCAGCAAAGATTGCTTCGTGTCATCAGGGCTAAAGAAGAAGAAAATGACAAAATGTCACCCATGGGGGAAAATGAAGAGGAGAAGCAAACTGGGGCTAGAAGCCTTGAAAAGTCTACACAAAATGAAAAGATGAAAATAATTTCAATATATGAAGGGCTGACTTTCCCTAGTCAGGCTCGAAGGGGAATCAGGAAGTATAAAAGAAGAATTCAAATCCTTACTTGCAATATGACAGGGGTGACGAGTACACCTGGTCCCCTGCCAAATGAACAAGAAGAGCCGGCTGAGATTGCGGGAAGAACAGACCCGATGACAAGACGGGGAAAAAATGAGGCAGAGCTACTACAAACCGCAAAGGGCAAGCAAGTTGCTGATGAAAGTATTACTACTGTCACTGCCAGAATAGTGGCGTCTGAACAAGAAGGAGCATCTCCGCCCCATTCAGTCGAAGGTTCTTTGGGTGAAACGCCTGGGGCATCAGTAATAAAACAACCACGGACCCCGTCGTCCTGATGTTGCTGCAAGGATACCAACGGGAGATAAAACTGCTGAAGAGAGAATTAATGAAAAGGATGAACATGCTACGGCGCCCGAAGAATCGAGGGCACGAGCTGAGCTGTCACGGGAATGTTCCAACCCCACGGGTGCTCCTTCACCGGCTGTTCTACAATTTGCAGATCAGAACCGGGCTACTCTCCAACATCATTCCCAATGGCTCCAGCCAGCACGGTTAATGCCCCTTCAGATGCAGTGGCAGGCGCCCTGTCAAAGCCTTTGCCACCCAATGCTATGACTTCGGCCGCATTATTGATGAAGCCTACCCACCTCTGCCCTTAACCAGCAGACCCAGTGATGATGGACAAGTTGATGATGGAGCAGATAATTAAAGCAAAGTTAGCAAAGAGGGGTGGTGATGATTACGCCCCCTTTGACATATATGAAGTGCCATATCCAGCCTACCATGCTGTCAAAAGATAGCTACCCGGCATCAATAATCCCCCAAAATTTGACAAATTCAACGGGCATGGCTCCTCGAAAGAACACATTGCACACTATTTGACAGTCGTGGATGACTTGGCGGCGAACGAGTCGTACCTGCTGAAGTTCTTTAGGTCTTCACTAATGGGACCTGCCTTTGAATGGTACTCTGACCTGCCGGCTGGGTCTATCAATGACTGGTCTGACATGCAGTAGAAATTCAATGAAAGATTCCACGTCATCGAGGCAGAGGTGACCATGGCTGAACTATTGGCAGTCAAGCAAAAAGATGATGAAATGGCTGCAGAATATATTAAGAGATGGAGGGATCTCCGCACAACGTGTCGGCGTCCCCCGCATCTAGAAGATGCAATATAAATATGCAAATAAAATTTGAAGAAGGAGATTCTGGAAAAGATGATTAGAATAGAAATCCGGTCATTTGACCGATTAAGTGATATTGCCACAGAGGTTGAAGATTTCTTCACAAGATATCCCTCCATTTCTGGCGACTCAAGTCATCAGGCCAGGCAGGTTAATAAACGACCGACGCTGAAAGCAGTCCATGCTATTAGCCTAGGGGCAAAAAGACATAAATGGATGCATAATCCTCCTCTCAATGAACCTGCTGAATGTCGAGAGAGTCATCCTCCGCAGAACAAAACAAAGAAGCTCTATGCCTTCCCCCGGGACAAGACTCGAGCATTGTTCGAGTGGGCTGTCAAATATAGCAAAGTCATCCTTCCAAAGTCAAAGAGACCGGATGACGTCAAAAGAAGAGATGATCCTTATTTCTGCCCCTACCATCAAATCCTGGGGCACCCTATTTAAGATTGCCAAATATTCAAAGACATCACCCAAGGCTTAATAAAAAGAGGGGAGCTGCAAATGAGGGAGGACCGAGTCGATCCTCTACGCCCTCATGAAGTGCCTGCTACAGGGGCATCAATTAACATGATATCTATATGCCAATAGTTGCTTGAAGAAATGCCAAAGGGCTGTGCCTGGCACACTCATGAAGACTATATCCCATCGCATGGAAGGGAGCAAGAGAATTGGCGAGCATCTCCAACAAAGAAAGGAATAAAACCGGCTTCTCACCCAGCACTGGAGACCCAAATTCTCGGCGCCATGGACCGACCTACTCTGCCTCTTGCAGTTTCTACCCGCCTTCGAAAAACCTCTCCAATGGCTATCAAAAGGTCAACTAACAATAAAAATAAGAAACACACCCCGTCACTGGTACAAGAAGAAGCTAGCTCAGCCATGGAGCGGCCACAAGCTATTATAAGTGGGCTTGTTAAGCATGAACAACTCAAGAGCCCGCCTGTGCAGCTCAAGAAGCATGCCCCTTAAAGACACAATGAGTCACACTGGCTAACAAAAAGAACTTAAGAAAAGGCAAGGGTGTTCAATACACCGAGCGACCCACTGTGGGGGAAGATGCTAGCCATTTGGGAGAAGGAAAAGAAGAATACAAAGGCTAAAATAAGATATGTTGCTCTCTCCTGCAACACACTGTCAGCACCGTCCAGTACGGCCCAAGCTGCTGATGAAGAAGATGGAGAAATTTGTTTTATACCGAAGGGAGCAAATCAAGCTAAAGCTTCTGCCTCCCATCGTGCTGTTGGATCCGGGAGAATATCAAGACACCTGTTAGCCAACAAGGGGGCACAATGCCATGTTCTCCTTATGCTCAGAGGCATAAAACCCAGGGATTTAATCTTGAAGAAACTGGGCGCATCCAGCAACAATGATGGGATGCCACTAACCCCAATCAAATTGGAGGTAGAAGGCAGCACTCCCGGCCCCTCCTGGCGAGACCAGGCCGTGGTTGCGCTACTGCACCAAAAACAACAAGAGATTGAAATGCTGCAAAGGCGGCTAAATAAAATGAATCTAAGTCTGATTATGGCGCAATCGGCATGACATCTACACAAGGTGACACAAGGTAGTGCTAGCTCACTTGAAACCTCAGCGTGGCCAGCCATGCCCCGAATAATACATGATCTTACAGGGGACATCCTCCCTCAACCACTCCAATGTACAGTCCCCCGGGTATGTCAGGGGGCAACTAAAGCATCTTCAAAGATGGTGCCAATGACACCGCGCATGCAGTTGGAAAAGCCAAGGGCAGAACAAACAATGACTGTGAAGATGGCCAAAGGGGAAGTCACCGAGGCCGAATTACAAGCAACCAAACAAAAGGATGATGAGTCTGTCATGGACTACATAAGAAGGTGGAGGAATCTCCGTGAAAAGTGTCGGCATCCGCCTAGCTACGGGGATTCTGTTTAAATCTACAAATATAATTTGAGAATAGAAATTCTACGATGGGTCATTCATATTGAAGTCATGACCTTTGAACAACTAGGTGACATCGCAGCCAATGCCGAAGCAGTTCTTGCAAGGCTCTACCCGGCTCCGATAGCCCCGAGCCAAAAGGATGAGCCAACCGGTAAACACCTGGTACAAGAAGAGATTTACGCCTCAAATTTTGAAGCCTTCGAGCAACAGAAGAAGAAAATGAAAGAGGCATCCTCCACCGAGTCGGCGAAACAAGGACCCTCATTAAGGGGTAAAATGATGAAACCATACTCCTTTCCGAAGGACAAAACTAGGGCTCTTTTCGAGTGGGCCCGTGAATACGGTAAAGTGGTGCTTCCAGAGTCGAAGAAACCAGGCGATGCCGAAAGAAAAGACGATCTACGCTTTTGTCCTTATCACCAAATATTGGGGCATCCCATTTAGGATTGCTACGTGTTCAAGGATGTTATTGAAGGCCTAATCAAAAAAGGTGAATTGCAGATGGGTGAGTACAAGGTGGACCCCCTGCGCCCTCACCAAATGCCTGTTTGGAAGAGAGCTGGCCCGCACGGCATCACCGCCTCAACTGCTCCTCACAAATCTGGCTGAAACCGATGTCTAGCAGGTTCCCTTAGCTTGAATGCGGATGCTTGCCAACAAAAAGAAGAATAGCAAATAACCCAAAATATACAAAAAAAAGAATAAAAAAGAAAGAAAAAGAATAAAAAGAAAAGAAAAAAGACTGAAAGGAAAGGGCATGTTCTGGGGTCAGGCACCAAAAAAAACAAAGGAAAAATGAGCAAAAAAGGAGGGCGAATGAAATTTACATACATAGACATCAGGCTTCGCCTACGGAATCTGAGATGCCATCTCTCAAAGGTTGGGTCCTTCCAAAAAAAAAGAAGAAAAAAATATAAAATAAAATGAAGGAGGCCTTGATGGCTGCATCTACCAAGGGAGATATCACTCCTCTCATGTCTTAGTCCGTGCCAAATAAGAAACTACCATTGTGGGGTTGGTATGGTGGAGCGAACCACTTATCCCCTCTCTGAGGGGGTGAGCGCTCTTCTATGCACCCGCCTTGGTCTCTTTTAGAACAAATGAATGAAGGGTAATGGCTCTGCACTACACTGCACTATTAGCACCCTCCGAGTTGTCCGTTCAAAAAAAATAAAAAAATAAAAAGAATGAATGCAAAAGAAAGGGAAGAGAAAGAGAAATCATGAGGTCAACAAGGCCTCCCCATCCGCCCCGTAGGCAGAAGGCTCCCTAGTAGCATTGCATGGTGAATGTCCAAGGGAGAATAAAGTGACTGCGCCATCTGCGGAGGTGGGAAGACCCGACAGTCACAACCTCTAAGATAAAAGGGCTAAGAGGATGAGACTTGGCGGAAGCACTAGAGGCCCGAACCGAAGCTATTCAGAGCATCTCCTGAAGAAATCAATGACAAAAGAAGATAGCTGTTGATCTGATGCATAGCTGTCACTAAATGTCTCCAGAAGGACCATGTAATCAACGGCCCCACCGATGATAAAGAGCCCTCATCGGCCACTAGGCCTCCCGTTTCAAATACGGGCCTATGCCGACTAAGGAGAATGAAAAGAACAATCCTTACTGAGTCGGCTACACCCCCGACTCCCTATCAAGCCAGCAAATAAATGCCTTTAGACTTCTAATGGCCTGTCTCAGTACCCCTTGGTCCGGCTGAGATTCATGATGCCTTGCCATCTTCCCATCCTATGGGGGTACTCCCCATTTGTCCCACAGGTACTAAGCTTCTACCGTTGATCTGGGACATATGCTCCCAGTCAATGCACTCTCATGGCCTTTCCGCATTCAGCTGCAACAATGCCATATTTGTCCCATAGGACTCTCCTATCACTATCGGTTCAGATTCCTTGCCCAATGTCGGCCCAATAAAATATCCTTTTCCTTGGCATAAGGCGCTCTGCCCTTGTCGAACTCAATAATTCGCCCATCAGTCCCGCCGGGCTATGTCCAAAAAGCTTTCCCTTTGCCGGAGGCGCTCCGCCCTAGCCAAACTTGAAAATTACCTTCTATCCCATCGAGCTGGGTCCACAAAGTTTTTTCCTTGGCCTGAGGTGCTCCTCCCCCTCCGAGCTCGAAAATAAACTTTGTCCTACTGGGCAGGATTCATAAAGCCCTCTTCCTTGACCTGAGGCACTCCGCCCTCGCCGAGCCCCAAAATTACCCTTTGTCCCACTGGGCAGGATTCATAAAACCCTTTTCCCTGGCCGCCTGAGACATTCCGCCCTCGCCAGGCCCGTCGGGCTCTTAGACATCAATCCCTAGCCCCACCAGTAGAATAAAAAGTCAAATTCATCAATAGTCCCACCAGAAAAAATATCCCGCATCGCAGACGAGACTACGTCAGGGAGCCCAACATAAAAAAAAGAAATAGCAAAAATAATAACAAAAAAGGAAATGAAAAGAAGACAGAAATGAATAAAAAATGAAGAAAATGATTGAAGAAAATAAAATGATAATATAAAATAAACTTAATGAATTAGTGCACACAATAAATTTAATAAACCTAACAAACTTGTGGAGTCTCTTGAATTGCAGCAAATAAATTCTGGTGCAAATGTCGCCATTGGGGCATCCGAGGATCGGGTGCAGGCGATTGGGGAGACCTCGACCTCAATTATATTGTAGTCTACACTTGTGGAGCCCCCCTCCTCTTCTAAGTCAGCTTTTGATGGATGTACAGATAAAGGACCTAATGGTCTCCAAGCACTGGATGTTTGTGAATTACTAGTCAGTGAGGGGGATCCAGTTCCCTCTCCCTTGAATAGTCTTGCTGGTGAAGTTGAAGTGGATAATCAACAGAATTATGCTGAGCCTAAAGAGATATCAATTTTATATTCTGAGGCTTTGGTTGTGGTCTGTGATGCGGAGGTTCCCAGCAATGTTGAAAAGACAAGACTTATACTCAGCTTGCATTTCAGTGGCTGACAAGGCGCGGTTAGATAGTGAGATACTGCAAGTCAAACTGCTTGGAAAAGGAAGTGAAAATTTAAATAAGCCTCCTGATGGTGGGGTCATCACCAGATCTAAAGCCATATCGATGGAGGACATTATTTGGAATCCCCAATGATACAATCTATGATTTTTTGGAATATACGGGGGGTTGGGAATTCTGTTTCCCGTAGATGCTTAAAACAAATTGTGCAGTCAAATAAGGCCAGCCTGGTGGCCATTTCAGAACCAATGACATCGTTTAACAGAGCTCCCCAATTGGGAAGATATCTCAATCTCAGGGGCTGTGCTGGCAATAATTCAGAAGAATCCAAGATTTGGGTCTTCTGGCATGAAAGCAATAATTTGGAGGTAATAGTCTCCTCTCCCCAACATATTACTTTGGGTCAAAAAATTGACAATTCTTTTTGTACATATTATACATTTGTATATGCCTCTTGCAATCCTCGAATAAGACATGATCTCTTCAATGGCCTAGCTAATTTTGGTGCTTCGGTGTCGGTTCCATGGTTGGTGGGGGGAGATTTTAATTGTATAGCTAGTTTGTCTGAGAAGGTGGGTGGAGACCCCCCGGCCCTAGCATCAATGTTCGATTTTTATTCCTTCTCTTGCTCTGCTGGTTTGATTGATGTTGGATTTCAAGGACCATGTATGACTTGGACAAATAACAGATCTGGTGCTGCAAACATCTGGGCCAGGCTTGATCGAATTTTTGTAAATAGCAACTGCCTATCTATGGCTTCCCGTCTTACTGTCAAGCATTTATCAAGAGGCCCTTCAGATCATGCTCCTTTACTGATCTTTTTGGACAGCTTGCCTAAATGGCCTGGTCATTTTGTCTTCTAGAAAATGTGGTGCACTCATGACTCTTTCAAACAATTGGTTTCTAATGTATGAAAGCAGGCCCGAACCAACCATCCTAATGCCTTGGACAGGCTGTTCTTTAAGTTGAAGGCTATCAAGGAAGCTCTTAGAAAATGGAACAAAGAAGTTTTTGGGGATATTTCTCTGAATAAAAGCCAAGATGAAGCTGAAGTTGAAATTAAACAGAACCTTTATGATACAGATCCTTCCCCCATAAATAAAGAGGGTCTCTCTGCAGCAAATGCCAAGCTCCGTCAAGCTCTTTTTAGAGAGGAGCTTTTCTAGAATCAAATATCAAGGATAGATTGGATTGAGAGTGGTGATAGAAACACTTCTTTTTACCATGCAATTGCTCAGTGTAACAGAAGAAGGAATGTTATAACTAGACGTAAGGTTGGAAGCCCAGCCGAGTGGTGTAATGAGCAGGCAACCCTTCAGAATCATGCAGTAGCCTATTTTAAATAACTTTTCTCATCAGAGGAGCATATGATAGATCATTCTATGTTGAATTATATCCCTCGGGTTATAACTGAGGCTCAAAACCTATCTCTTTGTGCTTTGCTAGATGCAACTGAGGTCCGAAATGCAGTCTGGTCTTTAAAAGGCTCTAGTTCCCCTGGCCCGGATGGTTTTAGTGGAGATTTCTTTACCTCTGCTTGGGACATTGTGGGGGAAGATGTTACAGCAGCGGTATGTGCTTTCTTTAAAGGATACCCTCTTCCAAGGGGAATTTCCTCTTCCCTCATTACTTTAATTCCCAAGGTGCATGAACCTAAGTCTTTCAATGATTTTAGACCTATCAGCCTATACAATTTCTCATACAAAATCATTACCCGGATTATTTTTGAAAGGCTGGCTCCATTGTTGCCAAGTATAATCTCTTTGGAGCAAGGAGCTTTTGTGAAAGGCAGATACATTCTAGACAATATAGCACTAGCTCGACAACTTATGATGGATTTAAACAGGAAAGTGAGAGGCCATAATGTGATTTTTAAATTAGATATGGCTAAAGCCTATGATAGGATGGAGTGGGATTTCATTATAGCAGTTTTGAAGAGAATGGGTTTTAACTCTAGATTTACTTCATATATTGGTATGATTCTTTATAACAGTTGGTTCTCGGTCAACTTTAATGGTATGGCAACTGGTTTTTTCCAGTCTAGTAGAGGCATAAGACAAGGAGATCCACTTGCCCCTTTCCTGTTCATAATAGCATCAGAAGTCTTAAGTAGAGGCCTTTCTACTTTATTTCAATCAGGTCATCTGAAAGGCTATAAAGGGCCGAGGCACAGTAAACAGGTTACTCACTTACTATATGCAGATGACACCTTGGTTTTTCTAAATGCTAGTAGGCATAATATTGAAGCTTTCAAACATTTTATCAGCTGTTATGAAAATAGTTCAGGGAAGAAAGTCAATGCTACAAAGAGTAGTTTTATTTTATCCTCAAAGGCTCCTGATTCTCTTAGACAATCTATCCGCTCTCTTACAGGCTATAAGTATCAGTCTGATGGCTTGAATTATCTGGGCATTCCTATTAAGAAAGGCAGATATCTGTGTTCAGATTTTAAATTCTTAATAGACAAGATACAAACAAAGTTGGAAGGATGGCAGTCGAGTCTGTTGTCAGCAGCAGGAAGGGCAGTGCTAATTGATTCTGTCCTTCACAGTGTGCCAGTCTATCTTGCCTCAGCATGTTTTATACCAAAGAAGGTAATACATATAATTGAAAGTCTGAGTGCTAATTTTTTTTGGCATGGTCAAAGCACAACTAGGAGAGATTGGGTAGCTTGGCATGCTATCCAAAAGCCTCGGGTGGAGGGGGGACTGGGAATCAGGGATTTGATAGGAGTTCAAATTTCCCTGGCTGTTAAGATGCTGTGGAATATTTTACAAGAGTCATCTCTTTGGTCTGCTTATGCCAAGTGTAGATTCATCAAATTTCACTTTGCTAGCTGTTCTAAGCCCTTTCCTGCTGGTATGCCTATGGCTGTTTTCAGGCAAGCTAGAGATATTATTCTACAGCATAGCAGATGGCTTATTGGTTGTGGGGATGGACCTATTTTTTTGAGGGACAATTGGATTGGTAATGGGCCTTTGTATAGTGTAGTCTCAGACAATGGTGTTAATGGGGGTGCAGGTCCCCGCTTGGCTTCTGTAAGAGAGATCTTGTTGGACCCTCAACATGCTGCTAGGGAATTCAATGGTTTTTCTCAACTCCCTAACATTCAGTTGACCAATGAAACTGATATATGTGTATGGACTGGATCTCTAAAGGGTAATTTTTCTGTCAAGTCAGTATACAATA
Source organism: Amorphophallus konjac (assembly GCA_022559845.1). Classification (NCBI taxonomy): domain Eukaryota; kingdom Viridiplantae; phylum Streptophyta; class Magnoliopsida; order Alismatales; family Araceae; genus Amorphophallus; species Amorphophallus konjac. Next base: position 169,210,768 of record CM040124.1, on the reverse strand, counting down.
TGATTCGGTCTAAGGGCCTGAGGAGGCCAGCCTGGGCCAAGTTATGGCATTCTACCATACCCCCGAGGGCTGCTTTATTTGCTTGGAAGATTCTACATCGAGCTATCCCAGTTGATAGCAGGGTTATGGACTATGGGATCCATATGGCTTCCAAGTGTAATTGCTGCTCCCACCCAAGCCAGGAAGATCTTAATCATATTTTTAGATGGCTACTGAATTATGGAGATGGGTATATCCTCTGATCAATAACAGGGCATGGTTTAGTGATCAAATTACAGCTCGATTATGGAATCTCATTTCTGTTACAAATATTCAGTCAGCCTTTAGCTTCATTGGGATCCTCGCTGTTATTCTGATGCTATGGGAAATATGGAAGTTCAGATGTGCAGCTAGATTTGAAGGTGTGCCTATCAACTATGCAGTTATCAAAAGGAAAATTATATATTCTATTACCATGGCTCTAGACAGATTAATCTTCCATAGACCTCTGTCACGTGTCCAATCCAGATGTCTTGCTGGTCTAGATTTATTCCCCCGGATAGTAGTCAAAAAGCCAATTATTGTCTCATGTAAATTAGCTCTGCAAGGCTATACTTTACATTTTGATGGAGCTTCGAAAGGTAATCCTGGCAGAAGTGGGGGAGGAGGTTGTATAAGAGATGCAACAGGAAGACTGTTGGCAGCTTTTGCTTTCACTTATGGCATTGGGTATAGCCTTGTGGCTGAGACAAGAGCACTACATGATGGCCTTGCTGTTGCAAAGTAGTGTGGCATTAGATTAGCAGCCATTTTTTTGGATTGTGCTGCTCTTGTGGAGGCAGCAAGGAAGGAAACTGCCCCAAGTTGGATGACATTCCCATGGTGGAAGAGGATTATGCTGCTACTTAAGGAGAATAGCTGCCCGGTCCAGCATATATACAGGGAGGGGAATCAAGTGGCTGATTCCTTGGCATTCTATGCATGTAATGCATCTTCTAACTTAGTCTTTATTTGAGATAGAGATCTTCCATGGCCGGCCAGGGGTGCTTTCAGGATAGATAAGGCAAGACTGCCAGCTTTTCGTTTCTAGTTTCTCCTGGTTATATTTTGTTTCTTTTACTCTTTTGTTGTTGGATTCATAAGGGCCTGTGCTATGGCTCCTATTTTCTTCAAGGGTATACCTCAAGCATTTTGTAATCTTTTCAGCAAAAGTAATAAAATCAAGGGCCCTGGTGCTGCCTGGGGGAGTGAGAACACTCTCCCTTTCTGAGGAAGGGTGCACTCGATCAGCTCTAGCTCAAGATTGGCCAATTTTTTGCTTTAAAAAAAAAACCTAACAAACTCAATAAGCCTAACAAAATCAATAGATTCAATTAAATCAATCAATCGAATGAGCTCAATAATAAAAAAAATCTTAACAAACCAAATAAACCCAACGAAACTAAATAAACCCAATAAGCTAAGCAAAATCAATCAACTCAACAAATCAATAAACCTAACAAACCAAATAAACTCAATGAACCAATAAACCCAATGAACCCAATAGAGACAATAAATCAATAAACCCAAAGCACTCAATAAACCTAATAAACTCAATAAAACTAATGAAATCAATCGAATCAACAAAATCCAACAAACCCAATAAACCCATCAAAATTAACCCAATGAATCAATAAAGCTAATAAACCAAATAAATCCCAACAAACTCAACCAACAAACTTAATAAACCCTACAAGCTCAACTTAACCAATAAGTCCAATGAACTTAACAAACTCAATAAAACTGATAAATCCTATAAATCCAATAAACTCAATAAACTTAATAAACTCCAATAAACTCAAACCAATCCAATAGATCAAACAAACCAATAAACTCAATAAATCAATAAACTCAACAAACCCGATAAAACAAATAAACTCAACGGAATTGACATAATCCAACAGACCCAATAAACCCAACAAGTAAATCGACTCATCGAATCAACAAACTCAATAGATCAAATGAACTCCAAGAAACTCAATTAACTCAATGAAATCAATAAACTCAACAAAATAGACTCAATAAACTTAATAAACTCGAATACATAAACCAACAAAAAGATTCCTTCGCTTTGTCTCAGACTGCCTGTCTAAGCAAGGTTGGTTGATCCCGACATCTCCATGGGTCAACATCCATATTCTATCCTGGCTTAGACCTCACGTCTTCGCCAAGTCGGTCAGCTTCGACATGACGTCGAGTTGACATCTTCATCTACATGTTCTACCCTTGTTTCAGACCTTTCGTTTAAGCAAGGTTTGTTAACTCCGACACTTCGTCAGGGTTGACATAAGTATTTAGCCCTGGGTCTGGGCCTCTCATTCGCCTACAATCTAGTCTACCCTCACCCCAAACCTTCTATTGGGGCGGGACCCGTTGGCTTCGACATGGCGTCGAATCAACACCTATCCTACAATATGCTCTTGGCCTAGGCCTCACGCCTCTGCCAAGTTTGTTGACTTCGACATGACGTCGAGTCAACACCTATCCTACATTATACTCTTGGCTTAGGCCTCATGCCTTCGTCAAGTTTGTTGACTTCGACATGACGTCGAGTCAACACCTATCCTACATTATACCCTTGGCTTAGGCCTCGCGCCTTCGCCAAGTTCATTGACTTCGACATGACGTCGAGTCAACACCTATCCCATATTCTTCCCTTTGCTTAGGCCTCATGCCTTTGCCAAGTTCGTTGGCTTCGACATCATGTCAAGTCAACATCAATCCTACATTATACTCTTGTCTTAGGTCTCACGCCTTCACCAAGTTCGTTGACTTTGACATGACGTCGAGTCAACACCTATCCTACATTATACTCTTGGCTTAGGCCTCACGCCTTCACCGAGTTCGTTGGCTTCCACATGATATCGAGCAAGCACCTATCCCATGTTATGCCCTTTGCTTAGGCCTCACGCCTTCGCCAAGTTCATTGACTTTGACAAGACGTCAAGTCAACACCTATGTTATATTCTGCCTTTGGTTCAGGCCTCATGCCTTTTCCAAGTTGGTTGACTTTGGCAAGTCTGTCAAGTCAATGACCATATTCTGCCCTAGCCCAGACCTTTCATCTCGTCTAGGTTGGTCATGTTCGACATGATGTCGAGACGACAACAATGCTTTATTTCTGCCCTTTCCTAGACATATCGCCTAGGTAAGGTTTGTTGACTCCGACATCCCGTCAGGTTAACATTCATATTATACCTCTGGCTCGGACCTTTCATCCGATCAGTCAACAAAAAGACCCTTTTTTCTCTGGTTCGGACCTTTCATCTGACCAGAGAATAAAAAGACCCCTTGACCTTTGGTCCGAACCTTCCATCCGACCATACAACGAAAAGACCTTTTTTATCTCTGGCTCAAACTTTTCATCCAGTTAGTCAACAAAAAAACCCTTTTACCTTTGGTCCGGACCTCCCGTCCGACCATGCAACAAAAATACCTTTTTTACCTCTAGCGCAGACCTTTCGTCTAGTCAGTCAACAAAAAGACCCCTTGACCTTTGGTCCGGGCCTTCCGTCCGACCATACAACAAAAAGACCATTTTTACCTCTGGCTCAGACTTTTCATCCAATCAGTCAACAAAAAGACCCTTTTACCTCTGGCACGAACCTTTTGTCAAGCCAGTTAACAAAAAGACCTTTTTTTTACCTCTGGCGTGGACCTTTCGTCCAGTCAGTTAACAAAAAGACCCTTTCACCTTTGGTCCAGACCTCCCTGTTGATTTTATTTTTCCAATCAATCTTTTCTTTGGGGTTTTGAATGATGAAACGACAAGCAAGTGATCAAAGATCTGCTCTTAACCTATGAACATGTGATCATGAACCTAGACAATCAAAGCTAACTCTAGCATGGGCATGCTATCTCAATCAAACTAGGCTAAGGAAAAGGAAAACACACGTCGAAGCGTGGAGCAAGGAGTAAATAAAAACACACCACAAGGGGTGGAGCAAGCAATAAAACAAAAGAGATATGTGATGAATGAGAAAGCTGATGCCCAATACTAAGGAAAGATGTGATCACCACCAAAGTAAAAACAAGCAAAAGACCTGTAAATACCTTGGAAATAGGTGGATGAAGCACCCGCCCACGGGAGAGAAAACCAAAGAGAACCTGCAGGTCAGCTAGAAGTAACGGCTAGAACCCTGTGCGTCACTTGAAAGTAACGGCCACCCGATAGACCGCCAGAATAATATGACGCGCCTGCACCAGACCGTCAGATAACCTGCAGTAGCAAAGTGTAGATTCTTTTAACTCCAACTCTTCCAGCCGGCTAGAAGACTTGGGCCTCGTGTTGGTGAACCTGTAAACCTGCCAAAGATGTAGAAGACAAGAACAAAACAACCCAAATTAGCCCTTTCAATAATATAGCATCAATTCTCAAAGAACTTAAGGACATCAAAAGGAGAGGGGATTACCGGGGAGTTTTTGGTTTTTTAACCCCTATGGGCATTTCTAAAAGATGGGGAAGATGTTTGGATGCTTAGAGAACAGTGAAAAACGTGGAGAAATAGGAGGGACAATGCTTTGATTGAGGAAAAACCAGGGAAGAACTTAAGCATGCAATGATGAACTTGAAAGACTAAAACCAAAGTACTCCCTTGATTATGAGATGGATGAACGTGGGAAGCAGTTCCTCTTGGATGAAGATGGCTCCTGAGTTCGGCAGCACTTCGTCGTGAATTTCAAACCCTCCTCCTTGGGCCATGAAGTCAAGGGTTCTATTTATAGACCCTCAAACTCTCAGGTCGAGTAGAGGATAATCCAGCAAGATAAAGGGATAACTCTTAGCAAATCCTCGAAGATAATATCACCAAGAGTCCATAGAAACAAACAGAAGGTTCTGAGGATCAGATTTGAAAGAGATATCGTCAATCCAAACCCTTATCTCGACCACGGAGTAGCAGAGAAAAGGCCTGAACTGCCAGGACTCTCTGAAGGAAGTAACGGCTGCACGACAGACCGCCACTTGGAAATAACGCACCAAGGAACATCCGTCACTATCAACCTTATCCCTAAAAGATAAGATCAACGGGAAGAAGACCCAACATGTTGGACTCTTCAAGAAGCAACGGCCAAGGCATAGGGCGTCAGAATGAAACAACGGCTGCACGACAGACCGTTATTATCAATGTGTAATCAAAAGGATAAGCTTTAAAACGAGGCCTTAAGCCTTAGGACTCTTCAAAGAGTAACGGTCCAGGACCCATCCGTCAGAATGAAACAACGCGCCTAGGACCGACCGTTATTATCAAATGGAGAAAAAAAGGAATAGAGGCATTGCTAAGATTCATCCAATGAAGTAGCCACAAGGAACCATATCCGATCAAGGAGTTAAGACCCAAGAAATAGGCTTCAACTAATCAAGAGACTCAATGAAGAGTGAACGACTCGGAGCATCATATAGAATGAATAAGGAGATGACCCGACTTATTGGTCATAAAACGGGTGTCAACAGATGCCCCTCCTTAACGTCCTCTTTGCAGGGGAACGAGCGGAGGTGAAGCGAAAGTGAAATGGAACATGGAGATGAAGCGGAAATGAAGCGGAGTGGATCAAAAAGAGGGTGTTAAGGTAAACGACACCCGTTCTCAACCAACAAGCGATAGGAATTTTCTGGAAAGCTTCAAAACTGATCACAAGGAAATAGCCAACTAAAGGATGCAAGTCTGGAGGAGCTAATAACTAAGGAAAGGAAACACGGCTAGCTGCCGGAGGCAACAGAAAGAACAAGATACTAAACTCCAGACAGGAATCTTCAGCCAACCAGATCAAGCCAGTAGATCGAAGGAAAACCTTCTAATTCAGAGTGGAATGATTCTCTTTGTTCGGGATCAAGAACACAGCTATTCACCAACACCGAGACACTTGAACAAATGAACTTCAAAATGCTCAAAGAATGCGTATGATGCATGCTGGGCTAAAGGAAAAGAAATCTTCAAAACAAATGCAAAGAAAGATAAAATATCAAGATACTCAGAATAATATTGCTAGACCAGAGAAATTAGGGTCAGGACACCATCTGCAACCACGGCGTGCAAGATAGAACCATCGTCCCCAAACTTATTCCAATCTAACGGCCTATCCAACGATTAAACATGTGAACTTAGATCATCATTATTTTTGTTTAAGGGGAACATCAGATCCCAGAACACATGAATGACCAGTCGGTTCTCGAGATAATATCGTAAGTATCATATAGTAATGCATTAAGGGATAAGGGACGAGATACAAATACCTGACTTACCTTCCGGACGGACGGTAAAGCATGATTTCGTTCATAAATTCCTTCATAAAAGATAGGTTAGCCAAAATTAAATATGATCATGAATCAAGGCATAACCATTCGTACGTGCGAGAGGCATCAACAATGAACATCTTGACAGAACATGGAACCATTTTGACATCAAATAGACCATTTAATTCATCAAGAAACTTGCAAGTTTGTAACGGTCTGATGAAAGTGCGTCACATCAAGTAACGGACCATCCCTAGTCCGTCATAAACCTGGCGGTTCACATTCTTCAATAAAACAGTCCAATCATATGTAACGGTCACATCTTGACGCGTCAGAAGGATGTAATGGCCAGACGATAGACCGTCGCATTTCCTGAGCGTTCAAAAAAATAACAACCGAACGGTCACGGCCATCATTCCACATTCAACAACCCCCAAAACCCCAACCGAGAGAAACCACCGGCGACCACCCTCTCCACCACCGCCATGACCGGCGATGAGGCACCTCAGCCACCACCACAGAGGAGGGAACGAGGAAAGAGGAAGGCGATACGGCGGCTCCACCGTCGGATTGAACGGGAGATCATCACGCCGACCACGGAGAAGAACCGAGGAGAAGAGAGCTAAGGAGAAAGAGAAAGCTCCCACGACTGCAGAGGACCCAGGGGAAGCCCCCTTGGGTGAAGAGGAACCCAAGGAACCAGAGAAGAAAAGGAAGAGAGTGCAAGACCGCGAGGTAAGCCTCCGCCCTAAATTTTCAAATTTTGATTTTTTGTGTTTTTATTATGAATGCATGTGGGATTAAAGGGTAGAAATGGGTCCATGAACCCACTAGGAATGATTGTAGGCCATTTGGCCATAGTGGGCAACCACGGGAGTGCAAAGGAAAAGAGTCCCAATAGCAGACAATGTGACGGTCCTGCCAGCGACCGTCACAAGTCTGACGCGCCACCATGAGTGCGTCAGAGACAAGTAACGCCCTACCCCAGGGCCGTTACATCTGCCAGGGATTTAAAACTTATTTTTAGGTTTTCAATTTTGAATTTTTGTTTTGTTTTGATTATATGAATGCTTATGCAATGATTTTTATGATGCAATGGACTGACTTGTGATCTAAATGAATCCAGGGAAAGCGACGAACAAGGATCTCCTGGCTACAGATCCGGGCCGTGTACCAAGCACTGCCGGACTACCAGAGGGAGCGACTGGCGGGCATGGGATTCGCCGAGGTGCTCAGCATCGAGGTGATCCGGATGGACACGCCCCTGCTGTACGCGCTGCACGAGAGGTGGGACCCGATCAGCAGGGCGTTCATCTTCCCGTGGGGCCACATGATCCCCACGCTAGAAGACATAGCGAGGATTACAGGACTGAGAGTCCATGGAGCCGCAGTGACCGGATGGACATACGGTGACTACAGGGAGATGGCGCAGCAGCTGCTCGGATTGGACTTGATCAGGCCGGGGCAGTCCTCCTCCCAGCTCTCGAGATCAGTACTGCAGGAGAGCCTGGGACTGAGAGGAGCGGCGATAGCCGTAGGAGAGCTACCCGAGGAGCATTTGGGCAGAGTGATAGACCAGGTGCGCCCTCGCGTGGCGGCGGAGGCAGGACCTGAGAGAGACCGAGTGCTCAGATGCTTCCTGATGCTGCTATTCGGGAAGCTCCTCTTCGCGACTCGGGCGGACGTCATCAGCTGCAGACTGCTGTCGATGATAGAGCATTTGCACAGAGTTGGGAGATATGCTTGGGGAGCGGCAGTGCTAGCATTCCTGTTCGAGTCCCTCAGCACGACGGACCGGCAGACGATGCTGGGCGGCTTCTCACCTTTTCTATAGATAAATGCAATTTAAATGCTCCTATAAACATTTATGCAGGAATGTTATGCCAATGACTATGCAATTTTGACTGACTTGATTACTAATAATGCAGATCTGGACCTATATGTACCTCCCGGGCATCGGGAGAGGCACACTACTCCACCCGGCCGCATCCGATCGCGAGGCGATGGACGGTAGCGAGGGACACAGGGTCGATCATCAGATTGACCCGGACGATCCAGGAGGACCTGGACTCCTTCCCACACACGTCGGTAAGTCCAGAACTCAAAGTGATTTCTACATGCTCTTAAATGCTTCTAAATGCTTTAATGCTTCTAAATGCTTCTAAATGCTTCTAAATGCTGATGAATGGACTGAATGCTTTCAGGTGAGATGGACCCCGTACCGCGGCGAGGGTTACACGGGGCAGCCGTGGGTGGAGGCGGCTCTGTCATACCGGGGACGAGACATCTGGATGCACTGCATCCACATCATCGAGCCTCTGCACTACCGGCTGATCCTGCAGACTCGAGGACTACACCAGCCCGAGGTGACCTTTCCACGCCACAACGATGACCACCCCGGCAAGTCGGCAAGGGGTATTAGTGGCAACGTGGATTGGTGCGCCCGGAAGGCGAAGTACGTCCATGACTGGAACAGGCGGGGCCGAGCGGTGAAGGAACGAGACGAGAGCGACGAGGCATATCTGAAGGCCTTCGCTCGACTCTACGGTGACCGGGTGTACTGAGGTACCCGACGACCGGTATGCAAATTCTAAACTCAAAAACTCTTTCTATATGCAAGATGCATCGTGCTAGATGTACTGACTTACATGCTTTAAATGCAGCTAGACCCCGAGGGATGGATAGCCGAGCTGGAGGGACTACTCCACTCCACCATCCAGCAGCGGGATGAGTACCGAACCGCCCTGGTGCTTCTGGTAAGATTCTAAAAATTAGACTTAAATGATTATGATTATGCAATGCAAAAAATGATGCTAATGCTGACTAACCACGACTTCTAATCATGATTTCTAAATGCAGCGGGCCGAGGGAGCCCAACGAGCAGGACCGGATGCCCCATCGTCCTCCTCTCATCCTGCGGGAGGCAGAACAGAGCAGGATGCCGAGTTTGCTCGGGCGGTTGCCCGGGCCGAGGAGGCGGAGGCCACCCTCGCGGAGCGGGTAAGATGCTAAATGCTTATGCTCATGATCATGCGTACGCCAAAAAAATGCTTTTTGATCAACTATATGACATGCAACCTACAGGCGAGAGAGCTAGCTGCAGCGGTGGCCGAGGCTAGACAGGCTCGATTGGAGGCAGAGCGTCTCCAGGCAGAGATAGAGAGAAGCCGGGCTGAGACTGAGCGGGCCCGAGCAGAGACAGAGCTAGCACGGGCAGAGATGGCCCGGCTGAGAGCGGAGACCCCTAGACGCTCGGATGATGCAGAGGTGGAGCGACTTCGGACGGAGCTAGCTCAGTCACAGGCTGAGGTAGAGCGACTCCGGATTGGGACGGTGGATTTGGACCGATACCGGACCGAGGCACGCGAGGCTCGGCGCCAGGCTTACGATATGAAGATCGCGCTGCGGACCCTCGAGAGGACTGTCCGGATGATAGGCCGAGGACCTGAGCGGAGTGTTTCGCAGAGCGGAGCACAGAGGAGCGTCGCCCGGAGTGGGTCGGTGGCTGATTTCCTTGTGAGTTCCTCCGGCCAGCGGAGGAATGAGAGGGTGGAGAGAGGACAGCAGGAAGAGAGTGCCTCCATAGCACCGCCAGCAAGGAAGCCGGAGGGTGGAGATGAGGAGGGCGGCCCGGCGAACGAGCCGGCCGAATGATGCATTTCTTTTTTATTTTTGTACATGACTATATATATAGAAAAATGAAATTCTTTTTTGGCATTTTTGTTTTGTTTCATGAGTGTGAATGAATAAATATGCAGGAATGAATGAGTGAGCGAATGGTTTAGCAGGTTTGAATGTGAATGCAAAAATGAATGATCGATTCAGATGATTTGAGTGCGAGAGATGTGTGTGAATGTACGAATGCATGTATGCGGAAAAAAGGAGTGTGTATGAGAATGCGTGGATGATGAATGAGTTTTAGAACGTGAAAGACCGCCAGGTCTAAAACAAGGGCATGAAGAAATTTCATGAATTCAGCAGTAGAGAAAGTAACAGTCTAGGGGCAGACCGTCACAATTAAATAACGCCCCGACTAACGGCCGTTAGACATGACAGAGTCCAAATTTGTAATCTGAGCTGCAGGAAAGTGACGGCCTACTGGAGACGCGTCATTGACAAATAACGGCCAGATGCTAGACCGTTGATCATGGCAGAACACTAGTTTGTCAGGGCAACTAGCAGAAAATGCGACGGCCGGAGGCTGGCGCGTCGGGGTGAAATAACGGTCATAACCAAGACCGTCGGGAAAATTTGAACCCAAAAAGCCAATATCTGAACGACTGAGAGTGTAACGGATCATGGTTCACGCGTTACAAGATAACGACGGCCACAGTATAGACCGTTAAGCTTCACAGAACAGGGTCTGGCCAAATCAAACCCACAGAAAATGCGACGGCCCAAGGCTGGCGCGTTAGAGACAAAGTGACGGCCCCACGATAGACCGTTAGAGACTGAGTTGTGTTCCGAGACGGATTGAGCCGTGAGAGCCTAAACCCGAGATTTATCCACTTAATCTCCACTAGAACCTATCTAGATTGAAGATAAAGCCTTCCAACTCAAGTCTTATCCTTCCTAAGCCAAAATCAAGCCTTTAAAACTTGGAAACTCAACCAAAATCGTAGCTTTGCTGAAAACCTCTGCTTTAGGGTTGAAGAACCTCTCCTAAGGGCAGAAATCAAGATGAAGAGAAGCTTCGAGGTGATGGCCATGGAGGAGAGGGTCTACACCGGACCTAAAGCTGCCAGAAAAGAACATGGAGAGCTCCAACGGTTGACGTCAATCCCAAAGCACTTAAACTCCAATGTTCAAAGGGTGGTAAGTTCCCAACAACTCATCCAGGTTCAGAAAACTCTGCTCTTTAATTTCTCTTTATGACTTCTTCTTCTCCTTCTTTCTTCAAGCCTCTTCCTGGTCCAAGATGCTACTCTAATCTGAAGTGGGTGGCTCCCATGGTAAAAGCACTCCCTATAGAAGTCACATCCATCCTTAAAGCTTGGCACCTTCAACCTCTCTTGGTTTTAGGCAAAAATTTCCAGAAATTATCCTTAGATTGGCCAAGTATTTCAGCTCTTGTAGAACTATGGCATCCACAAACTCATACTTTCATCTTCCCTTCCTTCGAAGCAACAGTCCTATTAGAAGAGGTAGAGACCTACCTAGCCCTTCCTAAGACTAAGGCGGGGGATGAAGACCGGGTTTGCTACACAATAGAGCCTATCGACCCATCCTTGATCTTGAGTGATTTTATTCATAACCCAAAGGACGTGAGGACCATGATCAGCCCACACCACATTCATTTGATACCCTTGGCACAGTGGATAGTGTCTCATTGTAAAAACAAGTGGGAGAGACACGAAGCAATAGCCAAGGCGGTGGCGGTTTGCCTATGCGGAGTCTTCCTTTTCACTACGACCGACCACCTCTTAGACATCCAAAATCTTAGCATTATTAGCGGGCTGTGGCAGGGAATGTCCATCTCTCAAGCGATCCTTTCATACCTCTATGAAGGACTGAGCTCGGCTTACCTAGGAGGACTTTTGTTCGGCTCCATGATACTCCTTGAGTGCTGGATGGGAGTAAGAGTCAAATTCCAACCAAAGGAGGACATAACTTCAGCTAGCCGAATCTTCGGGAGCCACCCTCTCTTCTTCATTGGAGGGGCATTTGGATACTCTTCACAGGTTGAATGCAAGACGGCGGATAAGAAAACGCGGGATGAATGGCGCCTCTTCTTCAACACTTTGCCAATAGACAAGTTCATATGCGACCAAGAATCCTTCGAAGCACTCTTCTCAAAATACCGCGGCGTCAAGGCCTGGACCTCCAGCTAGTGGGGAATACCACCATGGCGATCTACAACCCGCACCGGTGCCATCTTCAGATCGGACTTCCAAGAACCCAAGCTCCTGCACTATCACACTACCCTCCCCTTCTACTTAGGAAGATGGGGACCGAGGAAGATGAAAGAGCAGTACGGAATGCGCTGACCATGTGGGAGATCAGCAAGGTGCGCCCGTGGCAAGCAGAAGTAGAAGAGAGCGACGCAGCACGCCGTAATTACGTGAAAGAGCTGAAAAGAATCCGCCCTCTTGCGGATAGGAAATTGAATGTACCTTGATTTTCTTTTGTTCATGAGGGATATTGTTTGTAATTAACAATCAAAGCCGGAATTTTTATGAATTCATGTTTTATTAAGCTTGCTTGAATGAGATGAGACTGGCTTAGTTGAATGAGCATAAGTTTTGTGGGTTGATTGGCTAGAATGATGTGAAGAGGCAGAGCCTCTGGAGAAATGTAATGGATGGGCAATGGACCGCCATAGAGAAACGACGGTCTAATGAGAAGCCGTCAGAATGAAAGCCTTATTAATCCTATTTTCTGAAGAAAGTAACGGATGGGAGATTGGCCGTTATATAGAAATGACGGTATGGACCAGGCCGTCAGAGGGACAATAGTTGAAAGAAATAAAAAGCCCACGCCTGAAGGGAATTAACAGTCAAGGAGGGGACCGTTAAATGACTGTGATGGTCGAATACTGATGCGTCACATCCTGCGTAGTTGCAATCCTGCATTTGAACCTGTTGTCTGCACATGCTAAGACATGAAACAAGTTATATCTGTTCTTAGACTCAACCCCTTGCCTTGAAGCAAATTAGATAATGACCGTTTCTTGATATTTGGTCAAGGGGTGGAGCCTTATTAAATAGGCAGAAAATATAATAAAAATGCAATGCATGCTATGCACATGATGGAGTTTTGGAAAACATCTGATTTTTGTGGGATTTTCGCAGATGTTTGGTTTTTTTTTGGATTTTTGAAATATTTGGTGTTTTTGGATTTTAAAAATATTTGATGTTTTTGGATTTTGAAAACATTTGATGTTTTTGGATTTTAAAAAATATTTGATTGATTTTTTTTTTGGATTTTTGAAAACCAGTGCCTCCCTAGTAACACGAGCTCTTCCTTGTTCAGGATCAGAAGTCCCGAGGTTGGTGTGTAATATGGGTGACAATCCTTGGCCAAGGCCCAATTCTCATGTCGGTGTTTCTAACAAGGCCATACCCAAGGTACTAATCTTGGTCCTAAAATAAAAAAGGAACATGGGGGTAAGCTTAGGCTAGATATGGGAGTTTTTAGGACTTGATTTCTTCACCGTACAGCCCTGTTAGAGATTTGGTCTGTTGCGCCGGGGCTTTGTGTCCGTCACCAAACCTTCGTCCACTCTAGGCATGCATTCGACCGGGCTCATGACGTCCCGCGGGGAACTATACTTCCACTCTTGTCATGCCTAGTTTTTCTATTCTTGCATTTCCGGAGCTTTTGGAATAGTAGACTTTTTGAGATGATGCTTTTGATTTTGTCATGAAAAAGATTACTCCTTTTCTCTTGCTTTCTTTTTCTTGTGGCGTCAGGTCATAACGGACTTGCCCCTATTTGAGACCTCCTCTCGTTAGGGTGTTTGGTTTAGTTGCCGCCTCCTTATTCACTCCTTGCCCCTAGATTCAGCCGAGGAACGGAGCGGACAGGGACTTCGATTTTCCCCTAAAGCATGGCCGAGGAGAAACGGTGTCTTTTAGAATCGGAAAACCTGACCAGGGATGTCGTGTAGTGTTTGATTGCCTTACTCGGGACCCTTCTTAGTGAAACAGGAGGGAGCATCCTGCTGCCGGGGAAGCACGTGGCTTAGACTCTAAGGAAAGAAACGCTTAAGATACAACCCATTCCACGGGTGAGAGAGCTCCTCACCTTCCGCGTTTACTAGGTGATAAGCATTCCCTGGATAAGCTTCTTTTACGACAAACGGTCCTTCCCAGTTAGGTTGTAATTTAGACCTTGGACCTGCAGACCGAATGAATTTACATTTCAAAACCATATCACCTTTTAGAAACTTACGTTCGATCACCTTCTTTTGAAAATAACGCGAAACCCTCTTTTGATAGACGGATACGTGATCGGCCGCATTCATCCTCTTTTCATCTAAGAGTTCCAACTGGACCAGCAACGCCTCTCGACGTTCATCGAGATTAAGTTCCTTATCGAGCTGCACTCTAAGTGAAGGGATCAAGATCTCATATGGGAGCACCGCCTCCATCCCGTAGGTAAGAGAATAGGGAGTTTGTCCCGTAGGAGTACGGACGGAGGTGCGGTAAGCCCACAGAGCTTCTACTAATCTTTCCGGCCAATCAGAAAACTTATGAGCTTCGCATGTTTTCTTGATGATTTTAAGAAGGGTTTTATTCGTGGCTTCGGCTTGACCGTTGCCTTGAGGATAATATGGAGATGAATGATGCAATGCAATATTGAACTTCTTACAGAGGTCATTAAGCTCTTGAGAGACGAACTGGGGTCCGTTGTCGGTGATGATGCTGCTTGGCACTCCAAACCTCGAGATGATATTCTTCATGATGAAGCGGCACATCGTTGTAGCTTTGATCTCTGCGTACGCCTCGGCTTCGGCCCATTTGGTGAAGTACTCAGTGGCGGTAAGAATAAAGGATTTCTGCTTGATCTGAGAATTAGGATCACCGAGCGGGCCAACAACGTCGAAAGCCCACATAGAGAATGGCCAAGGAGCAGTCATGGGATGGAGAGATGAAGCAGGAGAATGGATTTTATCAGCATGGAGTTGGCACTTAAGACACCTCCGGACGTAGAGGGAGCAATCTTCCTCTAGAGTGGGCCAGTAGTAGCCCTACCTAAGGATCTTCTTCGCTAGAGCCTGGCCATTGACATGACCCCCACACTCACTAGAATGGGCTGCTTCAGCCACCTTCCAAGATTCAATATCATCTAAGCATCTCATGAGCATTACGTTAGTAGCGCGCCTGTACAGTTCTCCTGCAACAATGGTGTACCTTGCGGCGGCTCTTCTGATTGACTTGTGTTACTCGACATTTGCCCCTTCCGGGAACGACCCCTCTTTGCAAAATAACTCGATTTCATGATACCAAGGTAATTCCTCTTCGTCCAGAATCTCCTCCAGCTCTGCTAATGAAACTTCCTTGAGATCTTCCTTCTCAGCCTTCGCCTCTACGGATTTCCTAAGGTTGAGGTACCAAGGATCCTGAAGAGAGGGTGCGTCCAACCTCTGGACGACGATAGTCTCAGTATTCCGACTGAGAGGGAAGGATAGGGAGGAAGCAAGAGATGCCAGAGCATCTGCTAGAATGTTCTGAGAACGGGGAGTGTGGATATAGATCAGCTTATGGAATTGCCTAGCGAGAAGCGTGACCAAATCTTGATAAGGTTTGAGCTTGGGGTCACGAGTACGGTAAGTGGACAGAACTTGCTGTAGGACGAGCTGAGAGTCTCCTATGATGTTCAAATAATGCGCGCCTAGGAGATAGGCATGCTTCAAGCTGGCCAGGAGAGCCTCATACTCAGCGATGTTGTTGGTATCAGGAAACCGAAGTTGATAAGCAAAGGGAATGGTTACCCCCTCCGGGGTAAGCAGAACAGCACCGATCCCTCGGCCTTGAGAGTTGAGTGCACCGTCGAAGTGCAGAGACCAGAAGGGGTGATGAGAGATAACAGAAAGATGCTCATCAGGGAAATCGTCCTGAATGGAATCGGTGTGAGGGATGGGGAGATGGGCAAGATGCTCAGCAATGGCATATCCTTTGACTGCCTTCTGAACAACAAAGGTGATGTCGAACTGAGAGAGGAAGCTCTGCTAGCGAGCTAACCTACTAGAGAGGACAGGCTTTTCTAAGAGATAGCGGATCAGGTCCATTCTAGAGATCAACCTAACTGGGTGGGCAAGAAAGTAGTGTTTCAGCTTCTGAGCTACCCACACTAAGGCGGCACAAGTCTTCTCCATAGCGGTGTATCTGGATTCAGCTGGATTAAACAACCGAGAAAGGTAGTAAGCAGCCCGCTCTTTCCCTTCATCATCTACTTGTGCTAAGACCGCCCCTCAGGAGTCCTCAATGACCGAGATGTATAGGATTAGGGGTTTACCAGGGACAGGAGGTTGCAGGACCGGGGGATTGGATAGATATTCCTTAAGGTCCTCATAGGCCTTCTAACAATCTTTATTCCATTCAAACTTGACCCCCGCCTTAAGCAATTCATAAAACGGACGGCACCTTTGAGAATGCTGGGATATGAATCTTCTGATAAATTGCAATCTACCAATCAATCCTCGAAGTTTCGTAATGTTCTTTGGCGGAGGCATGTCCATGACGGCCTGTGCTTTATTAGGATCAATCTGGATCCCCCGTTTGCTTACTATGAACCCTAGCAGCTTCCCTAAGGAGACTCCGAATACGCACTTCTTCGGATTCATCTTGAGCTTGTACTCCCTGGCTCTCTGCAGCACCTTAGCCAGGATAGAGGGGTGTTCTTCCTTAGTTCTTGACTTCACCAGGATGTCATCCACGTAAGCTTCCATATAGATATGCATCATGTCATGGAAGATGGCCATCATCGCCCTTTGATAGGTGGCACCGGCGTTCTTCAGACCGAATGGCATAACCACATAACAATACGTGCCCCAGGGCGTGGTGAAGGAAGTTTTCTCTTGATCTTCCGGAGCGAGATGGATCTGATTGTAGCCAGAGTATCCATCCATGAATGATAGAGCTTCATACCCGGCTGTATTATCCACTAGGACGTCTATATGGGGTAGCGGGAAATCATCTTTGGGACATGCTTTGTTAAGATCCCTGAAGTCAATGCATATGCGCACTTTTCCATCTTTCTTAAGAACAGGGACTATGTTTGCCACCCACTGAGGATATAAAACAACTCTGATGAATCTGGCTTTGTATAGCTTGTCGACCTCTTCCTTGATCCTCAAGGCCATGTGGGGGTGAAATCTTCTTGACCTTTGTTTCACAGGTGTTGCCCCTGGTTTAAGCACGAGTTGATGTTCTACTAAAGAGGGGTCAAGACCTGGCATGTCCTCGTAAGACCAGGCGAAGGAATCGCTATACTCCCTTAGTACCTTAATCAATTCCTCTTCTACTTGTGAAGGGAGATTAGCAGCAATCATGATGGGCCTTGGGTCTTCTTCGGTTCCCAAGTTGATTTCCTTTGTAGGTTCGTCCACCGCCGTCGACGGCTCGTCGAATCTTTTCAATCCTTGTGCGTATAGGTCGGCGGTGTCATCTACATTGCTGTCCTCATCAATTGGATCATTTTCCTCCAAGATCTCGTAGACGCCTAATCCGTCATCGCTCCATACCCCTTCTATTTCCTCTTCACCTTTAATCACAATTGCCGTGGCGACGAATTCCGGGCACTTCAAAAGAGCATGGCATCGCTGAGCTAAATCTTGCAAGAACCTATCAGGAACAGATCGAGATGGATGCGCAAGCGAGCGCGACTTAGAAGAGGAAGGGTTGGACGACCTAGAACAAGACCCTACTTCTCTAGACCTAACCGACTCTACCTCCCTAGACTCGACGGACCCTAATCCTAACCTAGGAGAGAGGAAGCCTAGTGGAAGGGAAGGAGCCGGGGACTCGTGCCCCTAGGAGGAGGATGGCGACAGGATAGCGTAATCTTCCACTGAAATCTCCGTTTCAAATTTGACGTTTTTTTTTTGGAGATCAGAGGAGACTACACAGCAAGATGGAGGAGGTGGGAGCTGCATAGGGAACAGCTCGGGGAAAATGCAGTCAAAGAAAGGATCGGAAGAAGAGAACCACATCTCGTGGAGTTGGGCGTTGGGAGGAGGAGGAGTGAAGAGAGTGGATAGATCAATGGGTTGGCACCTCCCGCAAGCACAAGGAACAAATAGAATCTCGGGTGGATCAATGAAAGATGGATCTATTATGATGGGAGGAAGGCGGGGTATGAAGTCCCTTTGCTGGAAAATAGCTTGAAAGCGTGAGGGAGACCAAGAAAAGACAATTGGAGAGCTCCCCTCCTTTTGTAAATCAACAACAGGCCGCTTCTTCGGCCTCCACTGCACAAGCCGAACCTCTTGTTACTTTTGACATTCTTTCTCATGAAAGAGACCCTGCAAGGCCTGACCATAGTCGAGCATATCATCATCTGACCCTCCCGGCAATGGGGGCGGGTTGGTAATCGGACAGACTGCATCTCTTTCTGGCTGAACTGGTCTTGAAGCTAATGTACCGGGCTGGAGAGGCCCTCTGACAAAATGCTGGCGATAATCCCAGGTGAGTGGCCCAGAATCACCCATCATAGATAATGCAGTCTCTCGGTAACCAAGACCTCTCCTGCCCATCTTTCTTCCCTTGGGTATGGGCTTGGTCACTCCTTGTAATTGCGCACCGAGGCCTCTCCCCGGTTGATAGCCTAGTTTCAGTATGATGTTCCAGCCCTTGGAATCTCGAATCTACGGCTTCACTTTGATGTTGACTGGAGTAGCGGCGGGCTTGGGAGATGCATACGCCCAGGGGAAGTTCAAGTCCAGCACTGATATAACGGGCCGGCTGCTTGGCCAAAGTGTGGGAAGAACCTGCTCTGATATGGCCTTAACTGTCTGCACCGCGGACAAGCTTTTAACATTGACGACCCTCCCTTGGAAGGGGAATTTGACGCACTGATGTGCGGTGGAGGGCACGACACCGAGTGTATCAATCCACGGACGACCCAGGATAGCCTTGAACATAGGGTTGATATCGAGGACATAGAATTCCACAGCCATTGTAAGGGGCCCGAGCTCTGCCTGAATGGTGATCACCCCGTGACACGCTCGCCTCGAGTTGTCATATGCTGCTATAGTGGTGGGGGTAGGCCGCAGTAACTCTTCAGATATGTTGCACGCTCGGAGGGTGCTAAGTGGACAAACATTAATTGAAGCCCCTGTGTCAACCAGCGCTGCTTCAATGCTGACTTTGTTCAGAGTGATTGTAATGCAGAGCGGCATTTGCCGAGCTTCCGGAGGTGCTAGCTCAGTTTCTGAAAATGTAATTGCCGGCCCTTTGGAGATGGTTGCTAGTGCGGTCGGTAAGCTGTCGACTGCCATATCTTCACTGATCATTACCTTCTCTAGCACAGATATTTTAGCGGGCACCCGGTCTAGATGATGTAACAAGTCATATTGAGTACCTGGCAGCGGCTCAGTTTCTTCTTGCTCGGCCGTTGGCTGGGAGGACTGGGGATTAGAAGTAGTGGGGTAATTCCGATGGATCATCTTCCCGCTCCTCAGAGCACAATTCACCGCGGCATCTGAAGATAGTATGATGGGCCCTGCGGGGTGGATGAATGGAATAGGTGGTGCGGGGGAGACAGTTTGGTGGAGCGTAAGGTTGGTGGTGGTAGTGGGTGCTGAGCGGATGATGGGCGAAGGGTTGGTGGAAGGCAGGGTGGTGATGAGTGTCGACGCGGGTGGAGGGAAGGCTAACGGAAGGGTAAGGATGGATGAAGGGTTGGATGACGGTGACGGGGTTGAGTGGTGGAGGGTATGATGGAACGGTGGGTGGTAAGGAATTTGCTGAAGCGGGTGTAATTGGGAGGATGAATGGAGGGGATGTTGGGTGTGCAGGAAGGACGAAGGAAGGAGTGAGAGGATTGCGGTGGGTATGGTGGAGGGCCATGACTTGTGGTGCGGCACTGTCATCATCAAAAGACCACCCGGCATTGGGGGCCGGTGGTTGGACCACGTTTACTTGTGCTGGTGCTGGCGGCTGCTGCTGAGGAGCGGGTGGGTGGTTCGGCATCGGATTCTAATGGATGCCCAGGTCCTGTACTTGCTGTGGTTGCTGTTGTGGTAGCTGCTGTGGCTGCGGTGCCTGTTGCTGCTGCACTTGCGGCCTCGGCTGCTGCCCTCTTTTCTCCTTGATCTCAACAATGGCCAGATGCATTGCGGCCTAATCTATCCTTTGCCCTTCATGGAGATCATATACCAGATCCCGGAACTGGAAACATCCTTCTATGGTATGGCCCGGCTGCCTATGGAACATACAATATTTAGTCTGATCAACGGCTGGGTTCCAAGTAGGCCGTTCTGGAGGAAGTTGGATCGCATTCACTGACATGAGGGCGAAGAAGATATCTGTAAGTGTCTCTGGCAATGGAGGGTATTGAGCTCTCCTGGAGCCGGGCGCTTGCTGTTAGGGTTGTTGTTATAGCCGTTAGGTGGAGGGACATTGTGGTATTGCGGAGGTGGTGGTTGTTGTGGATTGGTGAAGGCATTTTGTGGAGTGACAAAGGTAGGCGGAGGGTTTTGTGGGGTTGCCTGGAAGTTTTGTGGAGCGGGGTTTTGGGAATTACGGGGGTTTTGGGGGAAGCGGAATGGTGCGGCCTGGAATGGGAAGTCAACGGCTTGCACTTGTTCATTTTTCTAGACCCCCTCGGTAACCGGCCCTTGTGGCTTCTTGTGGTACTTGGGCTTTTGGTTTTCAAATAAAGAGTGGATGGGGGAATCCTTAAACTGGGTCTGGATGAAGCGCGCCCGGCTGTAGAGCTGATGCATGTTGGCTATGTCATTCATTGCCAGGATGTTCCGGAAGGTTGGAGTAGCATTTGAAATCAACAGCTTGACCTTCTCTTCCTCCGGGATGTGGCCAGGCACTCTAGCGGCCATCTGTCTCCACCTGTCTGTATAAGTGGCAAACTCCTCATATGGCTTCATCTTCTCGGCCACCAGATCTGTGAACGAGTATTCTGGGCCGACCCTGTCTTGGAATCGCTGGATGAACTTGTCCTTGACTACCTTGAAACTCTCAGCCTCTTCCAGTGGTAGAGAATAGAACCATTCCAGAGCAACACCATCTAAAGATCGACAAAATAAATACGCCATAAGGCGATCATCATACTGGAATTGCGCCGATTCATATAGAAAATCCCTCACATGAATAAAGGGATTGCTGTTTCTGTCGTACTTGCGGTAGTTGGGGAGCTCTGATTGAGGAGGGAATCGGATATTCTGGAAGCTTGGAACAGGAATATCGGCCAAAGATTGTGGGCCAACCCGCTTCTGGAGGAAATCGAGTTGTTGCTGCATGGCGGCCCACTTGTCCAGCAAGTCCTGCTCTCGGGAGGGAGCAGGGGCGGTGAAAGATGCTGATTGAATGTGAGGAGCAGACTGAATGGTTGTGGCAGAAGGTGGGTGCCCACAGGAAGGAGTGGAGGGATAAACAGTAGAGATGGGGGGCCCGTAAGAAGGATATTGGGCATAAGCTTGACCCGATTTAGGATAAGCTTGGGCCGCCCCTTGCTGAGAGCGTAAGAAGTCGGAAGGGCCCATGAGAACTTGCGGAGCTACCGGAGTAGATATGTGATGATCCATTTGAACACAAGAAGGGATGGGTGACTTTCCCTTATCAAAAAATTGTTGGGCCGAATTGGAAGACTGGCCCGTTTCCATGCCCGTGAAAGTGATGGTCCGTGGTTGGACCGGAGTAAGATCAATTGGAATGGGCTGAACGGGGAGCCCAACAGTGGAAGGATTAGATTGATTTTGGGTGATGGTAGAAGGATATGCGTTGGACCCTTGCATGGCCTGATAAAGAACTTGGAGTTGGGCCGGATCCAATTGGGCCATCATCTGAAGGACGGAGCCCGCGGAAGGAGTGGAGAAAGAAGGGGTAGCTTGACCACCTTCCATAGAAGTGGAGGACGGAAGAGGGGTAGTCCCCTCCCCGGAGGAAAAGGTAACAACCCTAGGAGGGTTCTCAAGGATCCCTTGAGGAAGGGAGTCCTCTTGGGAGCGGGGAGGATTAAAGGATGCCATGGTGGACTCGAAAAGAGGATTGGAATAGAATGTGAAGAAGGAATTGACTTGAGGAGATGACCCGGACGAACAAAAACAACTCCACATGCAACGGACAACCTTGACAAATGCAAAAACCAACACAACCAATCACACAATGAGTAATCAAACTTAGATGATTCTGATAAGATGCAAGTGATAAAAGATGAAGGCACTCAAAGGCAACCAAGTTGTTTAAGATGATGCAACCCAATTCTTGTGATTCCTCCTTCGGAACTTTAGTGAATTGATTAATATGTGCTCTCGACAATAGGTTCCTAGTAGGAGATGGGTATGAGACTTGGTTTGACTCTAAGTGTAATCACTCCTTCACTTGTGCAACCCTAGACAAGGGGTGGGAAAGGTACAACCAGCCCGGCGTCCGTGTGGGAATCCACGGCTCGCGGGGACTTATGGAGATCCCTGGTGTGATTTCCTAGTCGGCCCCAAGGAATATGGAGACGAGAGGTCCTCACAACAAGGTAGGAAAATGCAATCTAAGATATGACAAGATGAATGACCCTATGTGCACCGGAATGCATGCAAAGTCTAGCCTAAAATCTAGCAATCAATGATGCACACAATGATATGAATATATGAACAAAGCAAGGAGAAAGTCAGGTATCACCCAAGCACCAAATCACAGCAGAAACTGCAGAAGTAAATGCACCTCGGATGCGTACCTGCCTGGAGTATGACGGTCAAGGATCCCTGCGTTAGAATACAATAACGGTCGAAGGCCAGACCGCCAGAAATAATATAACGCAGGGAGATGGGTCCGTCAAATGAGCCAGAGCCAAAATCGGACAGAAATAACAGGAAAACCCGTGGAAGCTCACACAGCAGAACAAAAGTGGCGGTCTAATGCCCCTGCGTCAGAGGTCTGTAGCGCAGGGACACAGGGCCGTCAGAATACTCAGAAAACCAGAATCAGCAAGAATAAGAGAGAAATCCAAGGGAAACCAAATAGGCAGATGATGGCAGGTTCAAACAGGAATCAAAAGCACGATTGGCACAAGCTGTCCCACCGTGATCGCCAAAAAATTATCTGTTGATTTTATTTTGCCTATCTATCTTTTCTTTGGGGTTTTGAATGATGAAACGACAAGCAAGTGATCAAAGATCTGCTCTTAACCTATGAACATGTGATCATGAACCTAGGCAATCAAAGCTAGCTCTAGCATGGGCATGCTATCTCAATCAAACTAGGCTAAGGAAAAGGAAAACACACGCCAGAGCGTGGAGAAAGGAGTAAATAAAAACACACCACAAGGGGTGGAGCAAGCAATAAAACAAAAGAGATATGTGATGAATGAGAAAGCTGATACCCAAGACTAAGGAAAGATGTGATCGCCACCAAAGTAAAAACAAGTAAAAGACCTGTAAATACCTTGGAAATAGGTGGATGAAGCACCCGCCCATGGGAGAGAAAACCAAAGAGAACCTGCAGGTCAGCTAGAAGTAACGGCTAGAACCCTGTGCGTCACTTGAAAGTAACGGCCACCCGATAGACCGCCAGAATAATATGACGCGCCTGCACCAGACCGTCAGATAACCTGCAGTAGCAAAGTGTAGATTCTTTTAACTCCAACTCTTCCAGCCGGCTAGAAGACTTGGGCCTCGTGTTGGTGAACCTGTAAACTTGCCAAAGATGTAGAAGACAAGAACAAAACAACCCAAATTCGCCCTTTCAATAATATAGCATCAATTCTCAAAAAACTTAAGGACATCAAAAGGAGAGGGGATTACCAGGGAGTTTTTGGTTTTTTAACCCCTCTGGGCGTTTCTAAAAGATGGGGAAGATGTTTGGATGCTTAGAGAACAGTGAAAAACGTGGAGAAAGAGGAGGGACAATGCTTTGATTGAGAAAAAACCAGGGAAGAACTTAAGCATGCAATGATGAACTTGAAAGACTAAAACCAAAGTACTCCCTTGATTATGAGATGGATGAACGTGGGAAGCAGTTCCTCTTGGATGAAGATGGCTCCTGAGTTCGGCAGCACTTCGTCGTGAATTTCAAACCCTCCTCCTTGGGCCATGAAGTCAAGGGTTATATTTATAGACCCTCAAACTCTCAGGTCGAGTATAGGATAATCCAACAAGATAAAGGGATAACTCTTAGCAAATCCTCGAAGATAATATCACCAAGAGTCCATAGAAATAAACAGAAGGTTCTGAGGATCAGATTTGAAAGAGATATCGTCAATCCAAACCCTTATCTCGACCACGGAGTAGCAGAGAAAAGGCCTGAACTGCCAGGACTCTCTGAAGGAAGTAACAGCTGCACGACAGACCGCCACTTGGAAATAACGCACCAAGGAACATCCGTCATTATCAACCTTATCCCTAAAAGATAAGATCAACGGGAAGAAGACCCAACAAGTTGGACTCTTCAAGAAGCAACGGCCAAGTCATAGGGCGTCAGAATGAAACAACGGCTGCACGACAGACCGTTATTATCAATGTGTAATCAAAAGGATAAGCTTTAAAACGAGACCTTAAGCCTTAGGACTCTTCAAAGAGTAACGGTCCGAGACCCATCCGTCAGAAATGAAACAACGCGCCTAGGACCGACCGTTATTATCAAATGGAGATCAACAAGGAATAGAGGCATTGCTAAGAAAATAGCCACAAGGAACCATATCCGATCAAGGAGTTAAGACCCAAGAAATAGGCTTCAACTAATCAAGAGACTCAATGAGGAGTGAACGACTCGGAGTATCATATAGAATGAATAAGGAGATGACCCGACTTATTGGTCATAAAACGGGTGTCAACACTCCCGTCCGACCATACAACAAAAAGACCCTTTTTACCTCTAGCGCACACCTTTCGTCCAGTCAATCAACAAAAAGACCCTCTCACCTTTGGTCCGGACCTCCCTTCCGACCATACAACAAAAAGACCCTTTTACCTCTGGCTCGGACCTTTCATCCCGTCAGTCAACAAAAAGACCCTTTTACCTCTAGCTCGGACCTTTCGTCCCGTCAGTCAACAAAAGAGCCTTCTACCTCTGGCTCAGACCTTTTGCCCAGCCAGACAACAAAAAGACCCCTTCACCCTTGGCTCGGGCCATCCGCCTAGCCAGGAAACAAAAGATCCTTTATACTTGTGACTCTACCCTTCCATCCAGTTGAAGAACAAAAAGACTCCTTCTATATACGGCGTCATGACTTTATGTCTAAGCTGTTAAATATTCTTGTCCGGCATCATGGCTTGCTGCCTAAGCCGATAAATATTCTGCCTTGGCGTCATGGCCTTCCGCCTAAGTCAAGTTGTATGGCGTCATGACTTTATGTCTAAGCCATTAAATATTCTCGTCCGGCGTCATGGCTTTCCGCCTAAGCCGGTAAATATTCTACCTTGGCGTCATGGCCTTCCGCCTAAGCCAAGTTGTACGGCGTCATGACTTTATGTCTAAGCCGTTAAATATTCTTGTCCGACGTCATGGTCTTCCTCCTAAGCCGATAAATATTTTACCTTGGCGTCATGGCCTTCTGCCTAAGTCAAATTGTATGGCGTCATGACTTTACGTCTAAGCCGTTAAATATTCTTATCCGGCGTCATGGCCTTCTGCCTAAGTCAAGTTATACGGCGTCATGACTTTATGTCTAAGCCGTTAAATACTCCTGTCCGGCGTCATGGCTTTCCACCTAGCTGGTAAATATTTTGCCTTGGCGTCATGGCCTTCCGCCTAAGCCAAGTTGTACGGCGTCATGACTTTATGTCTAAGCCGTTAAATATTCTTGTCCGGCGTCATGACTTTCCGCCTAAGCTGGTAAATATTCTGCCCTAGCATCAAGGACTTCCGCCTAAACCAAGCTGTACGGCGTCATGACTGTATGTCTAAGCCGTTAACTACTCTTTTCCAGCGTCATGGCCTTCCGCCTAAGCCGGTAAATATTCTGCCTTGGCATCATGGCCTTCCGCCTAAGCCAAGTTGTACGGCGTCATGACTTTACATCTAAGCCGTTAAATATCCTCCCTTGACATCATGACCTTCCGTCTAGGCCAAGTGGTCCGGCGTCATGGCTCCTTGCCTAAGCCGGCGAATGCTCTCCCTTGGTGTCATGACTTTATGCCTAAGCCAAGTCATTCGGCATCATGACCTTCTGTCTAAGCCGACAAGTCATCTTATGATTGGCCCGGAAACTATCATCGAACCCAATGAACAAAAAGACCCATCTACCTTAGCATTACGGCCTTACAGCCAAGTCAAGTCTTTCAGCGTCACGACCTTCAGTCGAGGTTGACCACCACCCTACTATTGGCCCGGAATTACCGTCCGAACAAATGAACGAAAAGACCCCTCCCTTGGTTCCATACCAACCCTTGATCCCTCTGGGGATTCACAACAACATATAACATCTTCTCTCCATTGCCATAGCATCGGGCACCTGCCTCTCAAACTGGCGGCCTGCGGATGTACTTAGTGAGCTCTACAAAGAAAAAAAGAGAGCAAAAAAAGAAGAAAAAAAGAAAAAATAGAAGAAAAAGAAAAAACTGAGAGAAAAGAAAAAAAATAAGAAAAAAAAGAAAAAGAAAAAATGAGCTTAACATGGTTTGCTTGATTGCTTGCCTCATGTGCATGCTTGCTTGTAATATAGTATTAATACACATCCTTCAAATTTCTAAGACCACATGTTTCGTAGCTAAATAACGCTGCCCTAGTTCTAGATATGTGTGCGCCAATTCTCGCGCCAATTCTCGGTGAGTGCATACGGCCAGGGGAAGAGTTGTAGCTATGTTGCTAGCACAACTCGCATGATACACCCTAGATGAAACTCTCACACCTCGCACGTAATATGAGCAGTGGTCCTTAGCTATAGGGACGTCATAAATTCTTCTTAACACTTCATGGATGCTCCAATCTCTACACTTGCGTAAAGGGTAACAGTGATGAAAAAAGTTATCTACCACCTTTAAAAAAAATAAAAAGAAAAAATGATGATAATGGTAAGTGGAATGTGAACCCAAATAGTCAGGAATCTCCACTGAAACAAATGAGGAGACTCGCGCAAAAATGGTGCAGCAAACTCCATAATTAAAATAAGGATAAATCCTAGTAGCCGGAATCCCCATTGAGACACATGAGGAAACTCGCGTCAAACGGTGAAACCTATCATAAAACCATAATATAGGATGAATCCTAGTAGCCGGGAATCCCCATTGAGACATATGAGGAGACTCATGTCAAACGGTGAAATCCACAATACTATCGTAATAAAGGACGAATCCTATTAGCCGGGAATCCCCATTGAGACACATGAGGAAACTCACGCCGAACGGTGAAGTCTGAAATTAAGAAATAAATAAGAGGGTTGTGCGAAGCTACCAAAGTCGAGAGCCCCGAATGTATGTGTAGGCGATAAAGTAATCTCTTAGTGTTACTTAGAACGTCTGCACGTCCCTATGTCTAGGGTTCACTACCCATATAATTACACTTTCACACTATCGAGGAATAGTCCTAGGTGTAGATTGTGGTTCATGCTATGCATATGTTCTACGCGGCGTCCCCTTACTTATGCACATCTCCCTTAGTTGTGCTTTGTGAGCCGCACTCTGTACGTGAATCATGGGCGATGTCCTTATCCTATCCCTGTTATAGGGAACTATGCTACATATATCTATTCTATGCTTGCGGACGATGAATGCCAGCATGCTTGGATAAGGATACAAAAAAAAAGAAAGAGAAAAAGGATAATAAAAATGGATGATGAAATAAAAAGTTAATGAATGATGATACAAGAAAATAGAATTAATAAAAAGAATGAATAATAAAAAGACATGTGTAATATTTTCAAACGGGCTATGGGCTACACCCGCAAGTCCCGCTCTTACGTCCCTCTGTCGCGACACCCGCGAGTGGGGGGCATTTGTTGACACTAAAAATATTCCTAATTTTTCCTAACTTCTACTTATGCAGGTCTTAAGTTCTGATCGAGTGCTCCTATGCCGGCAGAGAAGAAAAGAAAGAAAAGAAAAAAGAATGGCGGAAGCCAAATGAAAAGATGAGACCAAAGAAAAAGAAGAAAAGAAAAGATGCTTGGCTCCAACGGACAACTGCTGAAGCAAGACCCGAGAGCTCTGAAGAATATCCGGGATCATCCCCGAAGAAACAAATGGAAGCTAAAACAACAAGTACAAGCCGGTCGATCGGCCAACCTTCACAAAAGAAGAAAGTAAACACAATTGGGCCTAGACAAACTAAATGGGCCAAAATATGCAAGAAATGGGTTGAAGGGGCTCTAAACTGGTATGGCCCATGTTGATCCGGCGCCATGCTAAATCGGCGCGCAAAAGCTCCAAGGGAAGTCGTTCCGGCGTGCAAAAGCTCACGCCGGATTAAGACTTGCCCTCCTTCCCATCTATAAAAGCCTCCGCTGTGAAGAGAAAACCCTAAGAAGAGGCGTCCAGAGGAGGAGGAGATCAGAAATCAAGAGGGAAAATAGAGAAAACTTGCGAAAGAAGAAAGGGAGAGCGGCAGCAGAATAGGAAAAAGGCCAGAGCAAAAAGGGGATACGGGGAGAGAACAAAAAGAAGGAAGAAGGGGGTTGAGAGGGATACGAAGCTCAGTGAGAGCAGAGGGGAGGATCGTGTTGCTATTGCTGCGGAAGGTGGGTGTACCACCGAACAGTGCCCGATTTGGGCTACAGTCTTCCTTCCCCTTCTCTTTTTTTTATTATTCCTTCCCCGTTAATCGGGTGTTATAGTCTCCTCCCTGAAATTTCTTATATCATGTATTTATTTTGTTATCGGAGATGAATAAATGAATTGAAGTTGTTTGGTTCATCGGTTCGAGTATTTCACCCATTTCTCCTCTTATTTTTTTATCTCTCTCTATGTTTATGTGATAGCGAGGGCGCATCCATGGATCAGACGAGTTGCCCCTTTGGGATTATATGTCTTGGATGTTTCCCAATAAGTTTCTGTGATCTAAATCCTAATGAGATGCCAAGGATCCTTTAAATCTCCTAGATGCGATCCCTAGACATCCTAGATAAAGGGGAAAATTGCTCTGATGCCTTTAATTTCATATTGTCTATCTGTGTGCGCCATCCGGGACAATGGTGGTATTTTTGCTGCCATTTCATCAATTTTAGTCTCACATAAACCGAGAGGTTCATCTATATTCCTTAGATGCAGCCTCCGGATGGCTATGAAGTGGGAAACAAATTTGTTTCAATGATTAATGTCCTTGTTTTTCATTCATTTTCGATACTCTATTTTTTAGTTTTGTCCGCAAATCCTCTGTTCATTTTAATCCGGCGCGGCACCCCCCTGCGCCGGGTTAGCCCCTCTCACAAACTCCATTTCTTTTTAAAACCCCTAAACCGGCGCGTCGGATCACATGCCCCCTATTCATCTTATATATATATATATATGTGTGTGTGTGTGTGTGTGTGTGTGTGTGTGTGTGTGTGTGTGTGTGTGTGTGTGTGTGTGTGTGTGTGTGTGTGTGTGTGTGTGTGTGTGTGTCTCTGTGTGTGTGTGTGTGTGTGTAGATAGCAAGCCGCATTAACCCCTCCAAATAGCGTGCCGAAATAGCCCCATTTCCTTTGTTGATTTGCAAACTGGTGCGCTTTTCCCACGCTATTTTAGCCCACGCTGGTTCAACTGCAACCGTGCCGTTTTGATAGATTTTTCACGCCGTTTTAGGCGATCACTCCCCTCGAGTAAATATTAAACCGCCTTAATGGCGAACAGTGTCCCGATTCGGATATCCCATGGACACATGGAAACCCCTTGTAGGCTAGCCCTCGGGGACCGTCCATTTGGGTGTTTGTTGGATTTATGGTTAAAAGCCCGTGGAACATCGGTACCCGTCGTAGGCTTGCCCTCGGGGTCTCCATCCATTGGGGTCCACCGGTCGCCGTTTGGCCTCCCAACATTTAGGAGTCCGTCATCAAGGGCGGACCTCCACTTATCCCCCGCAACCTTCCGGGTCTAGGGGAGATGCTGTCGTATTTTTGTCAGGACATTTGTAAGACCGAAAATATAATAATAATAATAATAAATAATAATAAATATATAAATATATAAATAATAAAACAAACAACAAACAACAAACAAAATAAAATAAAACAAAAGAAACAAAGTCACACCATTACCCAGCGCAGCCTAAACCGGTGCGGCCTAATTCGGCACGGTACCCCCCGCGCCGTTTTAATTTTACACTCAAAACCATTAAAACCCCAATTGCAAGTAACCGACGCGCCCACATTCTCACCCACGCCGTTTCAAACTTGTCCACACCCCTGTATCAATATAAAAAATATAATATATAATAATAATAAAACCCAAGAGGCGCACCGTTCTTAACCCGTCACACAACCACCACGTCGTTTTACATTTTTGTCTTCACATCACGCTGTATTACTCATTCCCGCGCCGTATTAACACCCCCCTGCCGTTTTCACTTCCACAGTTTACCCCCCACGCCGTATTACTACCCATGCAAGCCCCCCCGCCGTTTTCACATTATACACTCAACAACTCACACATAACCACATGCATGCACTTTACGTAAAACCCGTAGCACACACCCAACACACATATGTAAATATGTAATACATACCCCCATACCTCCATCGATACACATACAATAATATATAAAAAAGAATCGTAAACAATACAACGTCCTCCCCATCCCATATATACATGAAATAAAAGAAAAACACAAAAAACACATTTAACCCATACACCTAACAAACACTTAAATACGCTAAACCAACATGCACACACGTTACATATGTAGGCATAATAATAATAATAATAAAATAATACTAGAAAGAAAAACACCCATACATTCATATGCACAGCACCTCCTATACATTAAAAAAGAGAGGAAAGATATATATAAAAAGAGGGAAAGTGAGAAATAATAATAATAATAATAATAATCATAGCAAACAAATAGTTAAAATATAATGGACAAATCATGGTCAGACACATGACAATCAATGAAAATAAAATAAAGAATAAGAGTGATAAATAAACAACAAAGAAAACAATGAATAAATAAATGCCAAATAAATGTCAATAAAGGGAATAAAAATGCATGCATCCAATATAAAATAAAATAATAAAATAAATAAATAAATAAATAAATAATAAATAATAAATAAAGTGCATTTATGCATTCAAAATAATAACAAGAATAAATAAAGAATAATGAACATGACCGTGTCTACTCCGGAGCTCTCACCTCCTCTAGACTCTAAGTATGGGAATATTAATGATGTCTCGACAAGTCGTGCCTGGGCCTCGAGATTCATCCCCCGTCATGGCCATGGCATGATCTTGTCTCGGGCCAATAAGCCGCTGAATCTAATTCGTTTTGACCGGGTTTTAACTGCGTCCCTCATTTTCAAATATCAAATTTGCCATACCCTGGCATACATTGTCCCGATGATACACGAGTCTGCCCGAATACGGTCATACTCGGCCCACCTCATGGGCCCATATATATGCACCGTAACGCTATGTGCAGTCTCAAAATAAAAAGGCAACGACTAATTGACAGCCCTGCGAGTGATAGGGATTGCCAAAGTCTTCCTTAAATTTATAAATAAATGACCAAATAAGCAATAAACAATAAAACTAAATACTACCACCTTGCATGCTTGCATGATCTGACTCTCCGGTATATCGAATGGTGATTGGCGGAAAGTCGGGTTACGCCCGGCCGGAGGCTTTCACTATGCGTGATGATGGTCCTCGGACCTAGGTTCTCCACCCTGTACCGGAGCCGACCTAATAAATAAATACTACCATATTGTGTGCTTGCATGTAATCACATCTTTTACATATTCTATGGGCCCCATGGCCTCTTTATTTTGATGATTAATCAAGGGTTTTCCTTCTTCTGGAAGGATGTAATTAATGCCGTAGCCTTTATGGTACGGCGGGTTTTGGGTCTCGACACGATCACCTATAATCGTCTGATTAGTCAGACGGTGCGCATAATAAATTTATCACTCAGTGACTGGCATGCCCTACGTAAATAAACCTTTAATAAATAAATCAAATAAATTAATAATAATAAAAATATGTTTTTAATAAAATCTCATTCCCACACCCGGTAAAAAGTTTCAGGCAACTTCTCGTCTCGTGGTAACATACTCTTGATGAAGAGGAGGAGACGGCCAAAATAAGTCTCACTGATGTGAAATTTAGATTTCAAGTTCAACAACTATGAGACCGCAGACAATCGAGTGCCCTTTTCATAACCATCCCACAATGGCTCATCAGCATCCCTAAGTAGTTCATAAAATCTTTCAGCTGTCTTATTCGGCGCTTCTTCCATGCATGTTTGTTCCTCATGAACATTAAAACTAGGACCAACAACATCTACAGCCATATCCATGTACCCACTTGTGCCTGTAACATTGTCTAGCTCATACGACAAGACATCCTCACCATGACACGTCTAATTCATATAACCATCCAAGAACCCTTTCTTGTACAAATGATGTTGCACATCCCATGGTAAATGCCACCTCAAGTTTCTACAACCTGAACAAGGGCATCAAATGTGACCGTTGCAGTCTATTGCTGCATTTGGATTCCCCAATGCAAAATGAATGAAACTCTCAACTCTATGCTTAAACTCAACAGACACCACCCAATCAACTTTCTACGATACATCCATGAATGATCTGTCAACATTTTGTCTGCACCCACTAAATGTTAATACACAAATAACTTTGAAATCATTACTCCTGAAAATAAGCCCGACCCTTTCCTCACATCATTCGCCATAGACCATTTGTAGAGGAAGGGTGTATTATTTATATTATCACTTTTTAACACATTCACGAATGTTTGATCGCACAATCACTTACTATGTGTGTTGTACGATTTGTTAAAAATTTCAATAGCATCTCCCTACACTTCTTCGATATACCAAAAATATTTATTAATTAAGAAATTTACTTAAACACTTACTAGTAAGTGATTAAGAAAAAACTCAAAATCAATAAAGATATACCAGGGAAGAGTGAGAAGATGTAACCGAAATTCTCAATAAACCATACAAACATATATAGTAAATGACTGCCGAAGTGCGATCAGACATTCACAGATTGTCCAAACGGGACAATTCAAGACTTTGAGGTAGCTATGTATATTCTTGTAAAAAAAAGAAGAGAACATACACATCAATCCCAAAGTCTTGAACGGGAAGGTTCATTGACACGGGTTTACCACACTCTCCTAAGGTGCGTGTAATGTTAGGTCACACCCACGCACCTCAGCTCACAAGGAAAACCACATGTAATTATAAAACATAAAATTAAATAACATCTCACTTATAATTATGTGATGCGGGACGGACACGCGACTTGGGACTCTAGCTCGCGATCGCCCCTAAGCGAGGGAAGATGCTGGACCGTGCGCGGTTGAGAAACCGGCAGTGAGTCTCGGGTATCGGCTTTCTGCGTGTACTCGGATCGAGTCACGGGACGGGTCACACTCACTCTCTCGCAGTGGTGATAAAAATAGATATCGAGCTAGTTACCTATCACATGCAGCGGCATATATGAATAACTACGAGTAAAGCAAACGCCGAGTAAGAGAGCGAACACGATACCTCCACGCTCCGGGCGTGGGGAAGACGACCCCGGCCAGTTACGGTAACTCCCGGTACAATGGGAAAAACTTAATTACAACAGTGAATTTTATTGCCCACTCCACGCAGGGAGGTAAAGGGATACAAGCTGGGCCCGGAGGACCGACCCTGGGTTGACGGGCAGCAAGCTGGATGGGCATTTGGGGCGAACTCGGCCTGCTGGTCCGACTCGGTGCTACACCGACTCGGTTCTGACTCGCTGGACAATAAGCCTTGACCTCCAAAGGAGCGTCATCTTCCTGAGATCTTCTGGAGGCGCCGCTTGGTTGGAACGTTGGCAGGACGTCCCTGGTCGACTCCTAGGAGTGGGGGCTCCTGAAGTTAATTTTTGATATTTATTTGTGAATTTTTCCCGGACTGTAATTTCAGGCCTGCACAGGGAACAGATTTGCACGCCTCGGCGGCAAGAATTAATTCTAACAGATCCAGAATCAGATCGGGGCAAGACTAGTGGCGTTGGAAAGAGGACTCCCAGATCTACAACATATATTTTTTCAGCTAGATCCAACGAAAGGATGAGAATTGGGAGGCTCTGTCAGACTGTGTTTTTTCTGTGGATCTGTTTACAGACACTCAGGATAGAAGGGGATCTGCCTGAAACTGACCTTTGACCGAAGGGGGAATGATTTTTCCAGGGGCTGAAAATATTATGGGAGGTAGGGGGGCACGTAAGGAACACTGAGGAATGTCTGTGGATTTTCTAGAAATTTCTAAGAGGGTGGGAAAAATATGAATAGGTGACATTGTCCCGTGGATCTGCAGAATGGCAGATTACAGGGGGGAAGAAGAACTATGGGAAAAATACCAAACGAAAGCCAAATGGCACGAAATTTAAACTGGAGACTAGGGGTGACAGGTAGAACAAGCCCTCAAAGTTTGGGCTCGATTAAACAACAAGAACAAAAGATAAAATTCCAGAGTTGAGGTTCAATCCTGATTTGGATAGAACTCCGACGATGGTGGCGACAGCGCGATGGCGGCGGCAGAATCAGAATTCAGAGTGTAATACCCCGATTTCTTTTAGAAATTAATTAGAAATTTCTTAATTAGAGTAATTCTTTAATAAATAGAATAAGCTCAATTTTGACAATTTTATAAAAATTCAGAACAATTATATTCTTGTAGAGGATAACGTGTTTACCAAACTTGTCTTCTGTAGCCAACCCAAATAAAATCTATAAGTAGGCCGAATTAGTGGATTAATCCTAAATTGAACACTTAGTTAACTATACCTTGAAATGTCAAATTCGAGCCCAATACTCCATCAAATGAGCCCAAACCGGTGGGAAATGAAAGGCCAGGATGAGAGGATCATTTCTCATCTCTTAATCTCTCGAAACCCTAACCCCAAGAGATGCATTCGGCGGAGTTTGGATCGAGTCAACTATTGCGGCGGCGTTGACACCAACCCGACTTGCGTGGACGAATACTCCGTGCATAGAACCATCCAGAAGGTGTGTGACCTGTAAAAATGAAGCTCCCTAACCCTAGAATCGTTTAGAACCAGTAGCGGCTGCAGAGGAGTTAGATCGAGGGAGATCTCTAGTGATTAGTGGCTGCGTGTACCGACGTCTTTGGTTTTCTTTCTCTTTCCTTCTTCATCCGATTCAGGTTGGTGATAGCGAGCCAAACACCACAAATAATATATGGTTAGAAGCAGCATCGTGTTAGCTTTTCTTTGATGTAGAAAGCCTTAAATTTCATCAAGTGTTCTGCGAGAATTTTAAGTTTTAGTAGAAGTATGTCATATCTAGGGTTATAATTGTTCCCTTTCGATTAATTAGTGATTTCAGGCTGTAAACATAAAATTGATTCGTGCATCTTGTATAGTTTTTCGTGCTCTTTCTTTTGGTAGTAAAAGCCCCAAATTCCATGCTTTATATCGTGCGAATTTCATGTTTTGGTTCTGACCCTAGAAACCTCGCCGGAGTCGGGCAAGGCGAAGGGGCAACGACCTGTCTGAACTTGTGCGGGAACACGATAGACCGCACAACCAAGACAGGCGGCACTCTGTTGACTGTTTATAGCTTTCGAACCCTGATCGTGTCCCTGGAACGTGTAGCCGATCCCTAACCGCATGTCTTTCTTGCGGCCACTTCCAGACCGCACATCCCTCTAGGCGGCACACTACTGACCGTCCATATCCAGCATGTCTTCAGATCTGAGGGGACGTGTGCGGCCAGTCTGTGACCGTTCATGGGGATGTAAGGTCCATAACCGACCGCACATCTATAACAGAACAGATTAATTGTCATTACAGCAAGTTATATTAGTAGATTAGTGGTTAATTGCATGTTAGCAACACACCTAATAAACTGTAATTCATGACAGTAAATCATTCTTGTTGATTTATTTAATTTGAGCTTGATCTTGATTCATCTTTTCAATCAATGTCAATTTTAATTGTGAATCCTTTATAATTGAAATGGCTATTAGGTTTACACTTATTATAACCGTTAATCTTGAACTATTTGTATCCCCCTAGATTTGTATTGGACTCAATCGAACCGTAGTGATTTGAGTTAGTCCGAATTGGACTAACACGGACTTCTGCGGCCATTTGTGGACCGCATATATCCCTAAATAGCCCAATAGATATCGTTTATCCTTGGCTTATGCCAATTAGTTTGGCCGATTATCCTTGATCCATCTTCGGCCAATCCCTGATTTGATCAGTCCAGCAGACCCTAGGCCGACCAGCAGACAGTGGGCTGGACTCTTGTTCAGTTCCACCCTGCCTATGGTAGCCCGGGAGCCCACTTGGGCTAAATTGTAACTCATGGTTAGGCCCTGTGTTGTGCGGCCAGTAATGGACCGTACATCTGACAAGCGGACCATAATGGACCGTTCAACTAATGAGCGGCTCTGTCAGGACCGCATCTCCTGACCTCGATTTTGTAAAATTCTGGACTTGTACGGCCTAATCCCTACCATTCATATAGAAGAGTGGCCCTTTATCAGCCGTTCAATCTTGACCCCCGAGGGCTAAACCTCAGCCTAGTTGCTATTAGTGCGGCCCAGTGTCGACCGCACAAATCTTGAGAGGTCTAGTAGGAACCACATATCATCCAGTGGCTAGTTTCTCCGTGTTTTATGGTTTTGAATCCAAGAACATGTGGTTCTTGATAATTTGAATTCCTGGATAGAAATTATGGACAGTATCTCTTCAACTTAGCCTTGGGATATTCCGAGGTAAGTTTATACTTGATTATAATTGGCCATTTTAACTTGATTAAAGTCTAGACGGAACTTGGGATCTTGGATCCAATAAATCAATGGCAACGCATCATAGGGGCCCGGTCTGGTCTTGGGGAGAGCGCCCGAAAAGTACTTGTGCCCATGGGAGTTTGTAATGACATGGTGAGGCATTGCACCGAGTGCATGACTAGCGTGATGTCTATGACAATGATCTCTTACTTGAATCGTGTTTGACTTGGTTACATTCTTGCTTGTTGGCCAATTTCCTATAATTTCCTATTATATATATTGTTCTTAACTTGCAATTCTTGTAGTTATATCATTCCGCCATATTGTTATTCCATTCCATTCTTTAGCACTTTCTTTTATTATGTTGTTTCATTCGATCGTTATTTCTTTTCTTTCCGTTCCATACATGTAATTAATTGGTTAATTACTTACACTTGCCTGTTGTTACCTACTGAGCGTTCGCTCATATAGTTGTTTTCCCCCCTTTCCAGGTAGCTCAGGTGAAGATTCACAGATGTATGGGAATGGGCAAGAGTGATGACTTGGAGTGTATCAGCTAGTCGTTATGTTGAGATTGTTATAGTTATTTTACATCTAGCTATGCCTTAGAACTTGTGTTAGTTTTTGTAACGGAGTCGAGTAGAGGTTATGCTTGATTATGTTTAAGTCAGTTTGATGGTTATTGTAATAGAATTGGAGTTATGTCTATTTTTTGCATTATGTTAATTCTTAGCTTAGCTTGTTATCTTTACTAGCATTTTCTACTACTGGTCCCGATATTCCGCGTCGGGGCGTGACAGTTTGGTGGTATCAGAGCCTAGGCTTTCTGATATTCCTAGGTTCTCTAAGTTCTAGGATCCTAAGTGATACCGTAGGACCTATAACCTTGTTATAAGTCTAAGGACCCAACCTGGTGAGATTTGGGTAGAAGACTGGGGTTGAGTTAATAATCTCATTGCACGATTATCCATTCTTAATTGAACCTAACTTAACCTATTCCACGTGTAGGCTTTTGCAATGGCAGGAGAACACGCAGAATGGAGGAACTTGCAGCGTACAGTTCAAGGACTTACTCGGGCTTTGTAACAAGTGGCCCAAGGAGGAGCTGCAAACCATGGCACTGGTGACCTTTATCGGAACTTTCGTGGGATGAATCCCCCGCGATTTGGTGGCTCGACTGACCCTGATGAAGTCGAGCACTAGCGTGAAGAGATAGGGAGGATTTTTGAAGTGATGCAATGCAGCGATCAAGAACGTCTCCTCTTGTCAACCTTTCAACTTGAATGTGATGCGAGGACATGGTGGGACGTAGTGAAGGCTACCCTTGGTGATAGACAAGTCACATGGGAAGAGTTCAAGGAATTCTTCAATGGTAAATATTTCTCTGATAGAGTACAAGAGAAGAAGGTGGTTGAGTGTGCTACTTTGAAGCAACGAAATCTATCCGTAGCTGAATATGAAGCTCAATTCTCTCAGCTATCTCGTTACGCTACTCATTTGATATCTACCAAGAAGATGAAGGCTAAGCGCTTTCTTAATGGGCTAAAGCTGCAGTATATCAACCAGCTGGCACCGATGGAAATTCAAACTTATTCCGAGATGGTGAGAAAGGCTCAAGTATTGGAAGATACTATGGAAATGACGGAGAGAATCTGTGGGAAGAGTGTTAAGATTGAACAACACCATACTGGTTCTGGGAGTTGATAAGTACAATATGAAGTGATCTAGAAGGGGAGGGGATGAATAGATCACTGTTTTCGTAGATTTAAAAAATTATTGCAGAGTATATTGCTAAACGGAGCTAACCTCGAGCTCTGACTATCGTAAAAGATGCAGTGCAGTTAATAGCTCAAGCAAATAGAAGGCATACCACAATATTATCACGATCAATCATACAAGGGCTCAGAGGATTTTAAGGTGGTTCGGTCCTTCAGACCTACATCCACCCCACACTCAACCTGAGTGTGGCTTCACTAAAGGCTGGGCAACACAGCTTGCCAAACAACTGCTGATACATAGCTTCCCAGGAGAACAACCTCTCCTCTTCCTCCTACCCGGAGGGAACCTCTAGCGATCAGCAGCCACTAGAACCCAGAGACTCACGTCTCTCTTCCTCTTTACCAAGAGGGAAACCCCACTAGTAGCAGCCCTGCTACTAGTGAACCAGAGGTCGAAGACCCCTCTTCCTCCCAACCCGGAGGGTACCTACAAGCAGCTCACCTGCTGCTTGCAAACCGGAGATTGACTCTCCCTACTCCTGATCTCACAGGAGGACCCCGACCTCAGTCCAGAGGATCGGAAACACAAACAATAACAGTTGAAGAAAGATAAGAACAAGAAATGAAAAATACGAACGAAGGAAATCAAATGCCAGACAATGGAAACAATGTAGCTCAATATAGAGCAATGGACTTCGGATTTGATCCGCAAGTCAGAACAATTCTTCTGATCACTCTTCTGCTCTCTTTATATTTCTCTCTGCTATTCTTTCTTCTTTCTTTTCTTTTTCCTGGATCGAAGGGCTCTCTGTTTCCCTGTTTTCTTCTATGCCTCTCTTCTTCGATCACCTTCATCTGAGGACGAAGGATTCTATTTATAGCATCAACAGCAGATGGATAGGGCATGAAACGCGTGTGCCTCCCACGCTCGATCCACAAGTTTCCTGTCACGTGCCTTTATCAAATTGGTTCCTCTTGTCTCGGATCACGTGCAGCCCTGGAGTGTGGAATGTTCTTCCTCGGACCTGTAATGAGATTAAGTCCATTAATACGCTGCATGGCCATTAAAAACAAAACTGCATGAGGTATAGTAACAACAACACGACGTGACTATTTCTCGAGATGACATAAGAACGACACGAGATATTCTGTAACAGATCAGATATACAGAAGATAATGACACGAGGTGAGGTTATAAGCAAGAGAGACACGAGGTTACGAATGCAAAAACAACACGAGGACAATATAAAGAAACGACTCGAGGTGAAAACAACACGAAGTGAAGTTAGACACGAAGTAAAAAGCAACGACACGAAGTATAGTGGTGACAAACACACACTACACAGAAAAACGACACGAAATAAAAATAATGCTAAGTGAAAACAGTAATCGACACGCGGTGAGAACAACACGAGGATAGTGAGAACAGCACGAGATGAAAACAACACAGGCTGATAACGACACAAAGTCGAAACAGTAAATGACACGGGATAACACTGCACGAGGTAAAACGACACGAAGACTTAATAATAAGAACGACACGAGGTGGCAATAAAGGAGAACGACATGAAAACAACATGGACTGCAACCGAAACCGACACGAAGTCAAACAGTACAACACGAGGTGTTGTAACCAAGATGAAGTGCCAATCAATCACGAAGACAGTATGCAAAGAAACGACTCGAAGTGAGATGAGAACAGAATGAAACAAAGAAGACGACACGGAGTGCATAAAACCAACACGAAGACGTGGACTATAGTAACCGTCACGAAGTGTGGTTACTAAGCAGGAATCGACACGAGGTCTACAGAAAAACTACTCGAAGTTCATCAGAACTTTTAGAGCAGCTTCAGGAACACGACACGAAGTC
The DNA here is from genome assembly GCA_022559845.1 of Amorphophallus konjac. Classification (NCBI taxonomy): domain Eukaryota; kingdom Viridiplantae; phylum Streptophyta; class Magnoliopsida; order Alismatales; family Araceae; genus Amorphophallus; species Amorphophallus konjac. The sequence continues at coordinate 169,170,419 of CM040124.1, read as the reverse complement.
ATGAGAAGAGAAAAACAATCACGAAGTGAAACGAACACTTGAACTTAGACTGACTTAGAGACTCAGCGAAAGGACTCGAAGACAGGAATACAAAGGATGACATGGAAACAACACAGTAAACAAAGACTGCACGAGGTGAAAGATAACACTCAAACAGACGACAACATGGCTAACTCGACACGAGGTGAAAACGCGAAGCAAGAACTACATGATGTTTGAGGAAAAACAGCACGAAGACAGAACATGAACGAACACACGAAGTGTTACCTCTTAGCAGTTATTTCATATAAAACCATGGATAACTCAAGTGCAAGATATCTGATCAAAAATAACAAGAACAATTAACATAGTGTTGCTCATCATCAAAATACTTAGGGAAGACACACAATCCAACAATCTCCCCCTTTTTGATGATGGCAACACTATATTAAGTATGAGAGATAAGTTCAAAAGAGATCAATTCAGGATATTTAATGCAGACAACTTAAAGCATACTTGCTTCCTTACTTCCCTTGATGAAACCTGAACACTCCCCCTCACTCCCCCTGAACACAGCAACAGTTTACCAACAGTTTACCTCAGACTTGATAACTAACTCTCCCTCAACTCAATTCTCTCCCCCTTTGACATCATCAAAACTAGGGTCAAATCTGAAGATACAGAGAAGGGAAAATTGCTGACTATAGAGAGAAAACAGGACAGAGTAAGGCAGATAAATGGAGACTATTGAGATGTTTAGTCAATTAAGAAAGCCATTAATTTTATGTGAGGATTTTTGAGGAACAGTTAGTCAGACTGTGCAAAAACTGTGAATAAGGATTTGCTCCATACACAGAACCAGATTCTAAGCAAGTGAGGTACAAGATACCAGTTTGATCAAAATAAGTCTTTACTGAGAGAGTATTATGTAAGACAGCCAGAAGACAAAGACCTGTGGTATTGAGAACAAACAAATCAAAAGCTATACTTCAAGTGAGCAGGATCTTTAAAGATGGTCAAGATCAGAGGTAAGTCTGTCAAGTACACCTTTGACATTAGGGAGACACCTTGTTTAGAGGCAAGAATCCCCAGTTACTCGGTGGCAGGACCACATTACCCCTTCTGATAAGAAGACAGAGATAGTATTCTAGCTGGTGTTGACATTAAGGTGACACCTTTATCTGAGGCCAGACACCCCAGTTACTAACCAGATATGTACCATAGCTCTGTATGATCAAGACAACTATTAAGACCAGATGATTACTGCCATCTCATGACATGGGAAGCTTTCACTTCATTGATGAAAATCCCAGTTTCTCAATGAGCAGTTAACAAAGTTGATAACCCTTTTATGAATTTTGTTTTTATTTACCAGCTCTTAAAACCTTGTTAATGAAGCTTGAGTCCGTTTGAGAACAATACACCAGATCCAAGGTGATTCAGACTAAAGCACAAAATACCTCATTTTGGACTCACCATTGACTAAGTAGGTATGATGTACTGACTAGATCAGAAGACAGTTACAGTGTATGAAGATTAATCTTGAATTCAGATTTTGATCTCAGTGGGACTAACAGCTGAAATTCCAACAAGAAATTAGATGAACAGCCTTAAAGAGTAAAGCATCCAACATTTTCTTTTATACACCTAATCAACCTGATTCTCTTATGATGTCAGCAAAATGTCGTTCGGAGTATGTTCAAATTAGGTCAAAGATCAAGACACCTATTATAAATCATCTCCCCCTGAGACCTTGACCCCAACACAGACTTAGCCAAGACAACCCTCAACGCACTTCAAAAAGAACACCATGATGAATATGATAAGCATAATAACACATGACATGGTATTCAGAAATCAAATTTTCAATCATGAAATTCTGTAAATACCTAGTTCTCTGCGCATAGTGCTAAATTTTTCAGTATCCAGTGGCTTAGTAAAGATATCTGCAATTTGTGAGTTAGTGCCAACATGGATCAACTCAAAAGTCTTCCTTGCTACTTCATCTCGAATAAAATGATGCCTGATTTCAATGTGTTTAGTTCGAGAATGAAGTACAGGATTCTTTGCAATGTTTATTGCACTAGTATTGTCACAAAAGATAGAAGTACAACCTAGCTCAACCGAGTAATCCAGAAGCTGGTGTTTTATCCATATAACCTGTGTGCCACAGCTCCCTGCTGCCACATATTCAGCTTCAGCAGTAGAGAGAGCCACAGAGTGTTGCTTCTTGGATCCCCAAGAGACTAAGCACCCTCCTAGAAATTCGCAGTGACCACTAGTGCTCTTCCTGTCCAATTTACATCCTGCATAATCTGCATCAGTGTATGCAATTAGATCTAAGTTACATGATGCAGGATACCAGAGACCTAGATCATGAGTGGCAGATAAGTATCTAAAGATTCTCTTTACAGCTGCCAGATGCAATTCAGTAGGTCTAGCCTGGTATCTGGCACACATCCCTACACTAAATTGAATGTCGGGCCTGGATGCAGTTAAGTAGAGGAGTGAACCGATCATACCTCTATATAGTTTAGCATCCACCACTTTACCTTTTTCGTCTGAATCCAGTGAGGAGCTGGTACCCATGGGTGTTGAGATTGTCTTGAGGTTGGTCATTCCAAACCTTTTCAGCATCTCCAGAGTATACTTGGTTTGATTTATGAAACAACCATCCTCCATTTGTTTGACCTGCAGCCCAAGAAAATATTTTAGTTCGCCAACTAGACTCATTTCAAATTCTTGGGACATAGACTCAGAAAAGTCTTTACATAATTTTGAGTTGTTAGATCCGAAAATGATATCATCAACATATACCTGGACCACAATTAACTCCTTTCCGAGACTTTTGGTGAAGAGGGTTTGGTCAACCTTACCTCGAGTGTAGCCCTTGCTCACAAGGAACTCAGAAAGTCTCTCATACCAGGCTCGGGGAGCCTGCTTCAATCCATAGAGGGCTTTATTCAACCTAAAAACCATGTTAGGCTGAACAGAGAAATTAAACCCAGGAGGTTGTTCAACATATACCTCTTCCTTCAATAACCCATTTAAGAATGCGCTTTTGACATCCATTTGCTGTAGCCGAATTTTTCTAGAGCATGCAAATGCAAACAGAATTCTTATAGCTTCCATCCTAGCTACTGGTGCATAGGATTCATCAAAATCCACACCAAATTCCTGACTGTAGCCTTGAGCTACAAGTCTTGCTTTGTTTCTAGAGATAGCACCATTTTCATCAATCTTATTTTTGAAAACCCATTTAGTGCCAATGACATGAGTGTTTTCAGGTCTAGGAACTAGTTTCCATACATTATTTTTCTCAAATTGATTTAATTCCTCACCCATGGAGGATACCCAAGAATCATGCTTTAAAGCCTCTTCCACAGTCTTGGGTTCTACCTGAGATGTCAAAGCAGCTAAGTCCTGTTCTTGGACAGTTCTAAAGTGAGACCTTGTCCTAGTGGGATCATGCAAATTACCTATGACATTTTCACTAGGATGATCTTTGTGAAATATTACCTCACCTGAGGGTTCACCTACCTCAGTTGCTCCTTCTTGTTGTAAGTTTTCTGGTTGAGCAGTTTGCTGCATCTCTCCTACTTCAATTTTCTCCAGGAAATCTCCCTCATCAGGTGACTCCCTGTCATCATTTGTCCTTTTGTCAGTTAGAACATTCTCATCAAACACCACATGAGGTGTTTCTTCAACAGTTTGCTCATCTTTATTGAAGACTCTGTAAGCCCTAGAGGTTTCTGAATATCCGAGAAAAATTCCAGGAGAGCTTCTTGCTTCAAACTTATCCAAACCATTCTTACCATTATTGTGGATGAAGCATTTGGAACCAAAAATTTTAAAGTAAGAAATGTTTGGCAGCTTACCCTTGAGGAGTTCATAAGGAGTTTTCTTATGAGTAGGTCTTACCAAGGCTCGATTTAAAATGTAGCATGCTGTATTTGCAGCTTCTGCCCAAAATCTCCTTGGAAGTCCACTCTCAATTAGCATAGTCCTGGCCATTTCAATTATTGACCTGTTTCTTCTCTCAACAATTCCATTCTGCTCCGGTGTCCTGGGAGAAGAAAATCTGTGAGTCACTCCCTCTCTTGAGCAAAATTCAGAGAATGAAGAGTTTTCAAACTCTCCTCCATGGTCAGACTGAATTGTAATGATATTATGTTCACCTTGCAGTTTGATTTTATTAAAAAGTTCTTCAAAGTGAGCAAAAGCATCATTTTTATTTGCTAAACAGAACAACCAAGAAAATCTAGTGAAGTCATCAACTATGACTAGACCATATCTCTTACCTGACAGGCTTTGTATTCGAGTAGGACCAAAGAGATCCATGTGCAAGTGCTGTAGTGGTTTAGATGAGAGACCCTCAGTTCTCAACTTAAAAACTGCACGAGTCTGTTTACCTTGAGCACAAGCATCACAGAGCTTGGACCCTAACTGGAATTTTATTTTGGGCAAACCTCTGACTAGGTTATAATTAGACAGTTTATTTAAAGTAGACACACTAGCGTGGCCTAGACGCCTATGCCAGTCAAAAGCAACCTGTTCAGAATTAGCAGACAGACACAAGTTTGTTTCAGAATTATCATCAAGATCAACGATGTACACATTATTTACTCTATGACCTTTGAACATGATGTTATCAGAATTCAGCTCAAAAACAGTGCACGAGTTGTGGTCAAAGAGTACCTTGTGTCCTTTGTCACAAAGTTGACTTATACTTACCAAGTTGTGCTGAAGTCCTTCTACAAGATACACATCTTCAATGGAGTTAGTGGAGGACTTACCAACCGTGCCAATTCCAATTATTCTTCCTCTGTTATTTCCTCCGAATTTGACCAAGCCCCCAGACTTCATTTTTAGTTTGCTGAATTTGGACCGGTCTCCTGTCATGTGCCTGCTACAGCCGCTGTCAAGATACCACTTGTTATGCTCAGCTGCCAGGCTGACCTGCAAAAATTCAGACAGAGTAATGTGGGACCCAATTCAAATTGGGTCCAAAACCAGTTTTCAGATTATGTAGAAAGCACTTGGGAATCCACATTTGTTTTATAGTTCTCTTCAGTGGATTTATGTGGGTTGATTCTTCCCTTTTGTTATTTCTTGGTGGGTGTTGAATAAGCTTATTCCTATTTGAACTATGCTGTTTCTGAACAAAGACATTGTTGGTTGGCCTCTTAGAAGATGTGCGTGTGTGTTGAGCATAATTCATGTAAGCATTTTTACTCCAATAAAATTTGTGCTGAAACTGGTGATCGTTGCCATGCTCTACTTGATAATTAGCATGATGAGTTTTCTTAACAAAACTTTTCGCTCTTTTTGTGGCCTCTATAGGACTGGTCCTGTGAGGACCTTTGTTCCACGCCTGCTGTACATGAGCAGTGCTTGTCTCAGGATTTCCTGACTTAGACTGCTGACCAGTGGAGTGAATGAATTTACTGGTCGAAGACTTCATTGTAGAGACAGATTTGGAACTGGATGGTGTTTCCAGTTTCTCTTTGCCTTTGGCGGGGCAGAACGTGATAGTCTTAAATTCAAAGGGTTTTTTACTAGTAGGATTGTATCCTAATCCCTCCCTATTGAAGTTTACCCTCGACCCCAGAAGGACATTCAGGTTGTTTCTCCCCTCTGTAAACTTTTCAAGCACTTTTTCTTTGTCCTCAATCTCCTTCTGAAATTCATTGCATTGGTCCTGGAGTTCCTGATTAACTGTTCTAACTGCCTCATATTTTTCAGCCATCAGTCTAATCTCTCCTTTAGACTCTTCAGCTTTACACTTCAGCTCATCTATTCTAGCTAGACTCTCCTCTCTTTCCATTCTCAACCTCTCAATCTCACCTTTAACCTGGTCTAGCTCAATGGCCATCTCCTTGGTTTTCATGCTATCAGTGACAATAGAAGAGTGTTCTTCAGACAGAGAATGAAACTTACGTCTAAGCATTCTGTGCTCCTTGTTTAAACAATTATATTTACTTAACAGGTCGCCATAGGCGTCCTCCCAATCATCCAAAGTAAAATTCTCAAATAAATTTGTTACCTCTTTCTCATGGTCGGCCATGAGGCAGGTCTTCTCTTCATTTTCACTGGACGAAGTGGCTTCTGGGTCCTCCTCCTCATCGCTCCATGTGCACAGCATGGCCTTCTTCTTCTTGTGCACCACATTCTTCTGGTGTCCTGGAGCCTTAGCTTGTAGCTCTGGACATTCACTTTTCATGTGACCGGATTTCTGACAATGATAGCACGTGATCTTCTTAGCAGACCGGTTCTCCTCAAATCTTCGTTCAGGAGACTTCATTGCAGCATTAAATTTCTTCCTCCTGTAGAATTTTCCTTTTGTTCTTAGGAACTTTCTGAACTGCCTGGTGAGCATAGCTCGCTCGTCCTTGTCCAGGTCTGAGAGTCCATCAGACCCTTCGCTGCTATCATCACTGCTGCTGCTGCTGCTGTTGTTGCTCTTCTTAGTATGTCGTGAAACCTTCAGAGCAACATTCTTTCCCTTTCTGTCATGCCCATCGTTTCCTCGTTTGAAATTCATTTCATGGGTCATGAGAGAACCAATCAGCTGGGTTACTGTCATGATGGATAAATCTCTTGATTCCTCTATTACAGTCACCTTGGTATCCCAGACGGGAGTTAGAGACCTAAGGATCTTCCTGACTATGTCTTCTTGTTGAATATCCTTTCCAAGGCCTTTCAGACTGTTGATGATCACAGATAATCTGGCATACATTTCTGTGATCGGCTCCTCTGGCTTCATCTTAAATAACTCATATTGAGTTGTAAGTATGTTGATCTTGGTAGCCTTCACCTGAGATGTGCCCTCATGAATTAACTGCAAATCATCCCACATGTTCTTTGCAGTCTTGCACGCTGAGATCCTTGAATATTCTTCCGGATGGACGGCGCACTGTATGATGTTAAGAGCTGTCCAATTCAGTGCGGAGAGTTTGACCTGATCTTCTGTCCACATATCTTCATTCGGTGGAAGGGTGTATGGACCATCTGTAATGACTTTCCATAGCTTGTTGCTTTGGGCCCTGATAAAGACTTCCATCCTGTTCTTCCAGAAGAAGTAATTATTACCATCAAAGAAAGGGGGGCGGGTGATAGACTGCCCATCAGCTATGAAACTGCGAGGACCATTGGATCCGTTTCCCTGGCCGTTGGACCACATTCTGGGAAAAACCTGCTCTGATACCAACTGATAAGTACAATATGAAGTGATCTAGAAGGGGAGGGGATGAATAGATCACTGTTTTCGTAGATTTAAAAAATTATTGCAGAGTATATTGCTAAACGGAGCTAACCTCGAGCTCTGACTATCGTAAAAGATGCAGTGCAGTTAATAGCTCAAGCAAATAGAAGGCATACCACAATATTATCACGATCAATCATACAAGGGCTCAGAGGATTTTAAGGTGGTTCGGTCCTTCAGACCTACATCCACCCCACACTCAACCTGAGTGTGGCTTCACTAAAGGCTGGGCAACACAGCTTGCCAAACAACTGCTGATACACAGCTTCCCAGGAGAACAACCTCTCCTCTTCCTCCTACCCGGAGGGAACCTCTAGCGATCAGCAGCCACTAGAACCCAGAGACTCACGTCTCTCTTCCTCTTTACCAAGAGGGAAACCCCACTAGTAGCAGCCCTGCTACTAGTGAACCAGAGGTCGAAGACCCCTCTTCCTCCCAACCCGGAGGGTACCTACAAGCAGCTCACCTGCTGCTTGCAAACCGGAGATTGACTCTCCCTACTCCTGATCTCACAGGAGGACCCCGACCTCAGTCCAGAGGATCGGAAACACAAACAATAACAGTTGAAGAAAGATAAGAACAAGAAATGAAAAATACGAACGAAGGAAATCAAATGCCAGACAATGGAAACAATGTAGCTCAATATAGAGCAATGGACTTCGGATTTGATCCGCAAGTCAGAACAATTCTTCTGATCACTCTTCTGCTCTCTTTCTATTTCTCTCTGCTATTCTTTCTTCTTTCTTTTCTTTTTCCTGGATCGAAGGGCTCTCTGTTTCCCTGTTTTCTTCTATGCCTCTCTTCTTCGATCACCTTCATCTGAGGACGAAGGATTCTATTTATAGCATCAACAGCAGATGGATAGGGCATGAAATGCGTGTGCCTCCCACGCTCGATCCACAAGTTTCCTGTCACGTGCCTTTATCAAATTGGTTCCTCTTGTCTCGGATCACGTGCAGCCCTGGAGTGTGGAATGTTCTTCCTCGGACCTGTAATGAGATTAAGTCCATTAATACGCTGCATGGCCATTAAAAACAAAACTGCATGAGGTATAGTAACAACAACACGACGTGACTATTTCTCGAGATGACATAAGAACGACACGAGATATTCTGTAACAGATCAGATATACAGAAGATAATGACACGAGGTGAGGTTATAAGCAAGAGAGACACGAGGTTACGAATGCAAAAACAACACGAGGACAATATAAGGAAACGACTCGAGGTGAAAACAACACGAAGTGAAGTTAGACACGAAGTAAAAAGCAACGACACGAAGTATAGTGGTGACAAACACACACTACACAGAAAAACGACACGAAATAAAAATAATGCTAAGTGAAAACAGTAATCGACACGCGGTGAGAACAACACGAGGATAGTGAGAACAGCACGAGATGAAAACAACACAGGCTGATAACGACACAAAGTCGAAACAGTAAATGACACGGGATAACACTGCACGAGGTAAAACGACACGAAGACTTAATAATAAGAACGACACGAGGTGGCAATAAAGGAGAACGACATGAAAACAACATGGACTGCAACCGAAACCGACACGAAGTCAAACAGTACAACACGAGGTGTTGTAACCAAGATGAAGTGCCAATCAATCACGAAGACAGTATGCAAAGAAACGACTCGAAGTGAGATGAGAACAGAATGAAACAAAGAAGACGACACGGAGTGCATAAAACCAACACGAAGACGTGGACTATAGTAACCGTCACGAAGTGTGGTTACTAAGCAGGAATCGACACGAGGTCTACAGAAAAACTACTCGAAGTTCATCAGAACTTTTAGAGCAGCTTCAGGAACACGACACGAAGTCATGAGAAGAGAAAAACAATCACGAAGTGAAACGAACACTTGAACTTAGACTGACTTAGAGACTCAGCGAAAGGACTCGAAGACAGGAATACAAAGGATGACATGGAAACAACACAGTAAACAAAGACTGCACGAGGTGAAAGACAACACTCAAACAGACGACAACATGGCTAACTCGACACGAGGTGAAAACGCGAAGCAAGAACTACATGATGTTTGAGGAAAAACAGCACGAAGACAGAACATGAACGAACACACGAAGTGTTACCTCTTAGCAGTTATTTCATATAAAACCATGGATAACTCAAGTGCAAGATATCTGATCAAAAATAACAAGAACAATTAACATAGTGTTGCTCATCATCAAAATACTTAGGGAAGACACACAATCCAACAGGAGTATCAGGCTTGGTCATGGCAGGAAGAGGCCCATTAGCGGGTCTGGTTCATGGAAAGGCAAGATGCCGAAGATTGAAGACAAGAAACCTGGCCCTATTGTTCCATTCAAGGGCGTATGCAAGTATTGTGACCGCCTAGGTCACAAGATGGAGGAATGTTGGCACAAGCTGGGTGCCTGTTTACGTTGTGGCAGTAGGGACCACCGTATTCCCGAGTGTCCTTTTTTATCTGAGCGAGCTACCCTGGTGAAACCGCAAGGAATCAAGAAGCAGCAAGGCAAGCTCCAGGCTCTACAAGAAGACGAGACGGGACCCACCGAGGAGGGTGGACTTGTCGAAGGTACTCTTATTATACATGATAAATCAGCTTTTGTTCTTTTTGATACTGGTGCCACACATTCTTTTATTTCTCGAGATTTACGAAGTCTTTAGCTGTGAAGCCAGTTTTGATGAATTCTCCGTTAGAGATTTCAACTCCTATTGGTTCCGGATCAGCAATTAAGTATTTCTATCCTTCCTGTAAGGTCTTGATCAATGAACTAAACCTTCCAGCTGATTTATTTTGCATGGACATGAAGGATTATGACGTAATCCTAGGAGCAGATTGGTTGGCTAAGTATGAGGCTAATGTTCAGTGCAGATCTAGTTCTGTGTCTTTCACTGGACACCCTGGACTTTCTTTTATAGGAACTAGACACCATAAGTCTGTTCCACTTATTTCGGCTCTTCGAGCTGATAAGCTGATGAGGAGAGGATGTAAGGCTTTTCTAGCCTTTGTTTCTGTGACCCCTAAGCAGAAGATTGAGATTGAGGACTTTTCTGTCGTCCGAGATTTTCCAGATGTCTTTCCTGAGGAACTACCAGGACTTCCTCCTGAAAGGGAAGTTATCTTTTCTGTTGATCAAATTCCTGGTGCGACCCCTATTTCCAAAGCTCCTTATCGTATGTCTCCTGCGGAGCTAAGGGAACTAACACAGCAATTGATGGAATTGCTTGAGAAAGGGTTCATTCGTCCTAGTACTTCCCCGTGGGGAGCCCCTGTATTATTCGTCCGGAAGAGGATGGTTCGATGAGGTTGTGCATCGATTATCGGCAATTGAACCAATTGACTATCAAGAACAGATATCCATTGCCAAGGATTGATGAGTTATTTGATCAGATAGCAGGAGCTCAATATTTTTTGAAGATCGACCTTCGATCTGGATATCATTAGTTACGAATTAAGGAAGAGAATATCTATAAAATAGCCTTCCACAGCAGGTATGGGCATTTTGAATATGTAGAAATGCCTTTTGGGCTAACGAATGCACCTGCAGCTTTCATGCAGCTGATGAACGATGTGTTTCGACCCGATCTTGATCAATGGGTCGTGGTGTTCATTGATGACATCTTGATTTATTCTAAGAGTGAGGAGCAGCATGCTGAAGATTTGAGGATGGTATTGCAACTATTGAGAGATCATTAGTTATATGCCAAGTTTAGTAAGTGTGATTTCTGGCTGCAAGAGGTGTCCTTTCTAGGGTATATCATCACAAAAGAAGGTATTTCTGTTGATCCTTCGAAGGTAGAGGCAGTAAAGAATTAGGCTAAGCCTACTAATGTGACTGAAGTGAGGAGTTCCTAGGCCTAGCAGGTTACTACCGAATGTTTATTCATGATTTCTCCAAGATTACGGTACCTCTGACAAGATTAACCCGCAAGGAGATCAAATTTGATTGGTCAGAAGATTGCGAGCAAAGCTTTCAGACCTTGAAGGAATGTTTGACTACTGCACCTGTTTTGGCTTTACCTCCCAGTGAAGGAGGTTTTATGGTATACACTGATGCTTTAGGTATTGGTTTAGGATGTGTACTCATGCAGAATGGGAAAGTGATAGCCTATTCTTCTAGGCAGTTAAGGAAGCATGAAGAGAATTATCTTGTTCATGATTTGGAGCTAGCAGCAGTGGTGTTCGCCTTGAAGATATGGAGGCACTGCTTGTATGGAGAAGCATTCATGGTATTTTCATATCATAAGAGTTTTAAATACTTATTTTCTCAGAAGGAACTCAATATGAGGCAGCGAAGATGGCTGGAGTATTTGAAGGATTTCGATTTCTCCATTGAGTATCATCCTGGAAAAGGTAATGTTGTGGCAAATGCCTTAAGCCGCAAGCCTATAGCTAAGTTGTCAAGCCTCATGTTACAGGAGTGGAAATTGTTGGAGCAGTTAGCTAGTTTGGATCTGAATGTTGACAAGGATCGGGTTATGATTGCTCAGATTCAACTTAAGCCCGAATTACTGATGGAAATCAAGTCTCTGCAAGATGACGACCCAGAGTTGGTAGAGATCAAGGGAAGCTTGAGTGACAGACCTGACTTCATGATGGCTGATGATGGAAGATTGTTATTTCAGGGAAGAACTTGTGTACCTGATGTAGCTGAGATGAAGAGTAAGATCCTCGAGGAAGCTCATAGATCCAGATACACCATTCATCTTGGAGGTACTAAGATGTTTAAGGATTTGAAAAGATCTTTTTGGTGGCTGAATATGAAAAGGGAAGTGGCGGACTTCGTAAGTAGATGCTTGGTTTGTCAACAAGTCAAGGCGGAGCATGTCAGACCAGTAGGGAAATTGAAACCCCTTGATATACCCCAATGGAAGTGGGAGAGCATTGGCATGGATTTCATTATGGGACTACACTACCAGAAAAAGCGGGATTTCAGACGGAATTTTTAGACGGAAATTTCTGACGGAAATTTCCATCTGAAATTTGTGACGGATTTTTTTCCGTCGGAAATCCCGTCTGAAATATGCAATTACACACCGAATTTCAGACGGAAATTGTGACGGAAAATATTCCGTCACAAATTTCAGACGGAATTTGGGACGGAAAATTTAATCTGTCAGAAATGTGCCTTTACGACGGATTGGGGGCGCAAAAATTTTGTGACGGATTAATTTTCGTCTGAAAATCCGTGAGAAGACACATTTGTGACGGATTGTCAGACGGATCCGTCACAAATGTGGCCGTCACAAATTCTTGGTCATAAATTTCTGACAGATTAAATTTTCCGTCCCAAATTCCGTCTGAAATTTGTGACGGAATATTTTCCGTCACAATTTCCGTCTGAAATTCGGTGTGTAATTGCATATTTCAGACGGGATTTCCGACGGAAAAAAATCTGTCACAAATTTCAGACGGAAATTTCCGTCTGAAAATTCCGACTGACATCCCGCTTTTTCTGGTAGTGCTACCTAGGACTCGTAGTGGATTTGATGCACTTTGGGTGATTGTCGACAGATTGACAAAATCGGCTCATTTCTTATCCATTAAGTCTAAATGAACAGTTGATGTTTTGGCTGCTTTGTATATGAAGGAAGTTGTAAGACTACATGGTATACCAGTCAGCATTGTGTCTGATAGAGACCCCAGGTTCACTTATCATTTTTGGAAAGGATTGCAAGAGTCTTTGGGAACTCGTCTGAATTTTAGTATTGCTTTCAATCTACAAACAGACGGACAGACTGAAAGGACCAACCATATAGTAGAAGATATACTTAGAGCCTGCATGATTGACTTTGGAGGTAGTTGGAGTGATCATTTGGCATTGGTTGAATTCACCTACAACAACAGTTACCAGTCCAGCATTCAGATGGCTCCATTTGAAGCTTTGTATGGTAGAAGCTGTCGATCCCCGTTATGTTGGGATGAGGTAGGTGAGAAGCAATGGCTTGGACCAGATCTCATTTTTGAATCGTCCAAGAACATCCATATTATTAGAGATCGGTTACAAGTAGAACAATCGAGACAAAAGAGTTATGCCGATACCAGGAGGAGAGCATTGGAATTTCAGGTCGGTGAGCATGTGTTTTTACAGGTTTCTCATATGAGGGGAATTCGAAGGTTTGATATTCACGGCAAACTGAGTCCAAGATACATTGGTCCATTCGAGATTTTAGACAGAGTGGGAGATGTTGCTTACCGTTTGGCACTACCACCTCAGTTATCTGGAGTACACAATATTTTCCATGTGTCTATGTTATGAAAATATGTGTATGATCCCACTCACATTATTCAGCATGTGGACTTCGAATTGAAGGAAGATCTGACTTATGAAGAAAGACCAATCAAGATTTTGGATCGGAAGCAACAGTAACTCAGGAATCGTTCCATACCGATGGTTAAAGTGCAGTGGAGTCAGCGTGGAATTGAAGCTACTTGGGAGTCAGAAGATACTATGCGGAGACAATACCCTAACTTATTCTAGGTGAGCTGTCTCACTCCCTCTTTATATTATTAAGTGCATTGAATTTGGGGGACCAAATTCCTTAAGTGGGGGAGGGTGTAATACCCCGATTTTTTTAGAAATTAATTAGAAATTTCTTAATTAGAGTAATTCTTTAATAAATAGAATAAGCTCGATTTTGACAATTTTATAAAAATTCAGAACAATTATATTCTTGTAGAGGATAACGTGTTTACCAAACTTGTCTTCTGTGGCCAACCCAAATAAAATCTATAAGTAGGCCGAATTAGTGGATTAATCCTAAATTGAACACTTAGTTAACTATACCTTGAAACGTCAAATTCGAGCCCAATACTCCATCAAATGAGCCCAAACCGGTGGCAAATGAAAGGCCAGGATGAGAGGATCATTTCTCATCTCTTAATCTCTCGAAACCCTAACCCTAAGAGATGCATTCGGCGGAGTTTGGATCGAGTCAACTATTGCGGCGGCGTTGACACCAACCCGACTTGCGTGGATGAATACTCCGCGCATAGAACCCTCCAGAAGGTGTGTGACCTATAAAAATGAAGCTCCCTAACCCTAGAATCATTTAGAACCAGCGGCGGCTGCAGAGGAGTTAGATCGAGGGAGATCTCTAGTGATTAGTGGCTGCGTGTACTGACGTCTTTGGTTTTCTTTCTCTTTCCTTCTTCATCCGATTCAGGTTGGTGATAGCAAGCCAAACCCTACAAATAATATATGGTTAGAAGCAGCATCGTGTTAGCTTTTCTTTGATATAGAAAGCCCTAAATTTCATCAAGTGTTCTGCGAGAATTTTAAGTTTTAGTAGAAGTATGTCACATCTAGGGTTATAATTGTCCCCTTTCGATTAATTAGTGATTTCAGGCTGTAAACATAAAATTCATTCGTGCATCTTGTATTGTTTTTCGTGCTCTTTCTTTTGGTAGTAAAAGCCCCAAATTCCATGCTTTATATCGTGCGAATTTCATGTTTTGGTTCTGACCCTAGAAACCTCGCCGGAGTCGGGCAAGGCGAAGGGGCAGCGACCTGTCTGAACTTGTGCGGCAACACGATAGACCGCACAACCAAGATAGGCGGCACTCTGTTGACCGTTTATAGCTTTCGAACCCTGATCGTGTCCCTGGAACGTGCACCCGAGCCCTAACCGCATGTCTTTCTTGCGGCCAGTTCCAGACCGCACATCCCTCTAGGCGGCACACTACTGACCGTCCATATCCAGCAGGTCTTCAGATCTGAGGGGACGTGTGCGGCCAGTCTGTGACCATTCATGGGGATGTAAGGTCCATAACCGACCGCACATCTATAACAGAACAGATTAATTGTCATTACATCATGTTATGTTAGTAGATTAGTGGTTAATTGCATGTTAGCAACACACCTAATAAACTGTAATTCATGACAGTAAATCATTCTTGTTGATTTATTTAATTTGAGCTTGATCTTGATTCATCTTTTCAATGAATGTCAATTTTAATTGTGAATCCTTTATAATTGAAATGGCTATTAGGTTTACACTTATTATAACCGTTAATCTTGAACCATTTGTATCCCCCTAGATTTGTATTGGACTCAATCGAACCGTAGTGATTTGAGTTAGTCCGAATTGGACTAACAGGGACTTCTGCGGCCATTTTTGGACCGCATATATCCCTAAATGGCCCAATAGAGATCGTTTATCCTTGGCTTATGCCAATTAGTTTGGCCGATTATCCTTGATCCATCTTTGGCCAATCCCTGATTTGATCAGTCCAGTAGACCCTAGGCCGACCAGCAGACAGTGGGCTGGACTCTGGTTCAGTTCCACCCTGCCTATGGTAGCCCGGGAGCCCACTTCGGCTAAATTGTAACTCATGGTTAGGCCCTGTGTTGTGCGGCCAGTAATGGACCGTACATCTGACAAGCGGACCATAATGGACCGTTCAACTAATGAGCGGCTCTGTCAGGACCGCATCTCCTGACCTCGATTTTGTAAAATTCTGGACTTGTACGGCCTAATCCCTACCATTCATATAGAAGAGTGGCCCCTTATCAGCCGTTCAATCTTGACCCCCGAGGGCTAAACCTCAGCCTAGTTGCTATTAGTGCGGCCCAGTGTCAACCGCACAAATCTTGAGAGGTCTAGTAGGAACCACATATCATCCAGTGGCTAGTTTCTCCGTGTTTTATGGTTTTGAATCCAAGAACATGTGGTTCTTGATAATTTGAATTCCTGGATAGAAATTATGGACAGTATCTCTTCAACTTAGCCTTGGGATATTCCGAGGTAAGTTTATACTTGATTATAATTGGCCATTTTAACTTGATTAAAGTCTAGACGGAACTTGGGATCTTGGATCTAATAAATCAATGCCAACGCATCATAGGGGCCCAGTCTGGTCCTGGGGAGAGCGTCCGAAAAGTACATGTGCCCATGGGAGTTTGTAATGACATGGTGAGGCATTGCACCGAGTGCATGACTAGCGTGATGTCTATGACAATGATCTCTTACTTGAATCGTGTTTGACTTGGTTACATTCTTGCTTGTTGGCCAATTTCCTATACTTTCCTGTTATATATATTGTTCTTAACTTGCAATTCTTGTAGTTATATCATTCTGCCATATTGTTATTCCATTCCATCCTTTAGCACTTTCTTTTATTATGTTGTTTCATTCGATCGTTATTTCTTTTCTTTCCGTTCCATACATGTAACTAATTGGTTAATCACTTACACTTGCCTGTTGTTACCTACTGAGCGTTCGCTCATATAGTTGTTTTCCCCCCTTTCCAGGCAGCTCAGGTGAAGATTCACAGATGGATGGGAATGGGCAAGAGTGATGACTTGGAGTGTATCAGCTAGTCGTTATGTTGAGATTGTTATAGTTATTTTACATCTAGCTATGTCTTAGAACTTGTGTTAGTTTTTGTAACGGAGTCGAGTAGAGGTTATGCTTGATTATGTTTAAGTCAGTTTGATGGTTATTCTAATAGAATTGGAGTTATGTCTATTTTTGGCATTATGTTAATTCTTAGCTTAGCTTGTTATCTTTACTAGCGTTTTCTACTACCGGTCCCGATATTCCGCGTTGAGGCGGGACACAGAGGATGAGATGAAGAGATAGAATGAGTCTCACACCCTGGAAGGCTGGAGGAGGAAGAAGCACATTAGAGAGAGAGGGGAGAGGGGCGCACCCTTCAAGGAGCTCCAACCAAATTTCATAATTTTTCATTCATTAATTCTCATTAAATATGAAATACATGCTATTTATAAGAAATGTAAAAAGACTCATACTACCCTCAGATCTAGGGTTAGGGAGGGGTACATAAGGGATAGAACTAATTAATTACCCCATGTGATTTGGAACACAATAAACAACTAATTAAGGGGGGGGCCCTTGACCAAGGGGGTTGGAATCTTGACATTTTGTTCCACTTGTCCCCTTTGAATGTCAAACTATCTAGAAGCCCACCTAGGACTTTGACCAGCCCCACATGGACCCCCAAGATGCCACATAGACCAATGAGAGGGTCCTGTAGGGCCTATGTGAACTTTTGCACAAAAACCCAAACAATCCTAAGGAATGACAAATTGACTTATAAAGCCTTACAATTACGCATAAGTTTTCCCAAGGATATAAAAGCAAACTAAAAGGACACAAATGCAAATTAAAAATGTCAGTGCTTGGCGTCGATTCCCATCATTATGCATACATCGAATTAAACAACTTCTAATTTAAAAAGCATTCAAATGAAGAACATCAAAGCTAAATAATTAAAATAGAAGAAACTACCAAGGAGAGGACACAAAGAAATTCCCTCTAACCCCCCAAAAAAACCATACCCACTCCCCTCCCCTGGACGGACCCCCTCCCCTTCCCTCCCCCACCGAAGACCCACCCACACCGGACCCCCTCCCTTCCCCTACGGGACCTCGCCTCCCCTCCCCTCCACCCACCTAGACTTGCCCCCCTCCCTCTCTCTCCCGAGCCTTCCCTCCCCCACCAAAAACATCGGGCAGTGTTTCCTTGCTTAAATTCTTACTTTTGGTGGTTAGAGACTTGGGGAAAGGTCCTCGATGATTTTCCCCTCGATCGAGATTGAGTGGGGCATGGACGGGCACCCCACGGTGGGGTTTGGTCAGTTCCTGACCAGAATTGGTCGACCGATAAGTTGGATCGGTCGACCGGTCCAAACTAGCCACGGTGCAGGCAACAGGGTGAGATAGGCCGATGTGAGTTGAGCAGGCCGTGGGTGTGATTAAGCAGGTGAGTTGATAATTTGGTTCCTGTGTTGGCAGTGCCTGTGAGGCTTGCCCCTTGTTGAGAACCTAGCGCGTTGAGGAGTCCACCTAGGGTGAGGGCTTTCTGTGTTTTTCCCGTGAGACAGTTTCAAGCTGGTGGCTGTGGTTCCCCTCCTCTCCCATATC
Source organism: Amorphophallus konjac (assembly GCA_022559845.1). Classification (NCBI taxonomy): domain Eukaryota; kingdom Viridiplantae; phylum Streptophyta; class Magnoliopsida; order Alismatales; family Araceae; genus Amorphophallus; species Amorphophallus konjac. The sequence goes on along the minus strand of CM040124.1, from coordinate 169,152,286 downwards.
CCACCAATCCCCCCACCCTCCCCTCCCCTCCACCCCCTCCTCAATCACCCAATGTGTCCCCCTCCCTTTATCTCCCGTCCCCCACCGACCCCCCCCACCCTCCCCTCCCCTCCCCTCCGTGCCCCCCTTCCCCCTCCCCTCCCCACCCTCCCCATCTTTAGTCCTCTCCCGTCCCCTCCCACCCCCACCCTTCCCTCCCCTCCCCACCGTGCCCCCTTCCTCTCCCAAAACCCCCTCACTTCCTCTCTCGTCCCCTCCCGTCCCCCACTTACCCGCCCACCCTCCCCTCCCCTCCCTTATGTGCCCCCCTTCCCCTCCCCACCCTCCCGTCCCCCACCGACTCCCCCACCCTCCCCTCCCCTCCCCTCCCGAATGTGCCCCCCTCCATCTCCCGAACCCCCCGTCCCCGCCCGCCCCACTGTACCACCCTCCCCACCCCACCGGATCAGCCCCCCTCCCTTTCCCAAACACACACCCAGATTATAATAAATAGTAAATTCAAATAATAAATTTAAACACACACTCACATAATAATAATAAAAAATAAATTTAAATCAATTAAACAAACTAAAATCAAACAATATATTTTCAAAAAATATATTTTACTAACCATTTATTGGTGAAAATTTATCAAAAAGATAGAACGAAGTCTGTTGCCGTACCTGACGCTAATAGCCCTACATGAAAATTTTGTCACTATGAGAGATAGAGAGAAGGGAATATGAATGGGAGGGGGCCCTTGCCCCTCTCTGTGTGCGTGTGTGCAACAGTGAGAGAGAGAGTAAGAGAGGGTGATTGAGTGAGGGAGAGGGAGATAGAGGGGATTGGCCCCTCCATCTCTCTGAGTGTGTGTGTTAGAGAGAGAGTTAGAGAGTGGAGACAGAGTGAGGGAGGGGGAGACAGAGGGGATCACCCCCTCTATGACTGTGTGCGTGTGTTAGAGAGATAGAGGGAGACAGAGGCCCCCCCTCCCCTCCCCTCACTGTCGGCCACCGCAAAAACCCCCCTCCTCCTCCCCAATCGATGCCCCCTCTCTCAAACCACCATGCCCTCCCCACCGTGTGCCCCTCCCCTCCCATTCGCCACCGACCCCCCTACCCTCCCCTGCCCTTCCCAACCGACCCCCCGTCCCCTCGCCGTTGGCCGCCGCGAAAACCCCCCTCCCCTTCCCCAACCGACACCCCTCCCATCCCCTCCCCTCCCCCATTGATGCCCCCTCCCACCCGCCAACGACAACAAACAAAGGGAGAAAAAAAAGACAGAGAGGGTGAGGGGGGAATTATCGGCGGCGATCGGCTACGCTCCGGCAACAACGGCTACCCCGACGGTGGGTGACTGTTAAGGGGACGACGAGCATAGCAAGGGAGAGGGTTCTCGACGGCGAGGATGGCAACTGCGAGGATGGCAAGGATGGCTTTGCTGGGCTCTCATCGGTAGTGAGAGAGTGGAAAGAGAGAGTGAGAGGGAGAGGCATAGAGAGTGTGAGAGCGAGAGACTAAGTGGGAGGATGAGGGTTTAGTCGTCGCGGGAAAGGGGAAGAACTTTCGATGGATTTTCGACGAAACTATTTTCGTCGAAAAATTCATCTGCATTTCTAATTTGTGGTGCCAATTTTCACCAATTTTTCAACAGAAACTTTTCTGTCTGAGTATCCGTCGAAAATTCTGACAGATAATCTGACAGATCTTTATTTGCTAGAAATACCGATGGGATTTCTGACGTAATTTAATCCGTCCTAATTTCTGACAGATATTCTGACGAAAAATCATCCATCAGAAAATTCCGTCGCAAATACTTCCTTTTCTTGTAATGTGTATATCTATATGTCACCCTTACACAATTTTACTTTTTTTCACCCTTGTCTACCTATTTGTCACCCTTAAACATCTATTTATTACCCTTAAATAGATATTTGTCCACCTTGCATAGCTATTTGTCACCTTTACACAGTTTTACTATTTTTCGCCCTTATACAACTATTTGTCACCCTTAAGCACCTATTTGCTACCATTAAATAGTTGTCATCCTTACACAGTTTTTTATTTTTTGCCCTTATACAATTATTTGTCACCCTTAAGCACCTATTTGTTACACTTAAATAGATATTTATCTACCTTGTATAGCTATTTATCACCCATATAGTGTTTTGTTTTTTTTTATCCTTGTCTAGATATTTGTCACCCTTAAGCACCAATTTGTTACCCATACATAGATATTTGTCTGCCTTGTATAGCTATTTGTCTCCCTTACATAGTTTTTCTATTTTTCGTCCTTGTCTACTTATTTGTCACCCTTAAGCACCTATTTGTTACCCTTAAATAAATATTTATCCTCCTTATATAGCTATTTGTCACCCTTACACAGTTTCACTATTTTTCGCCCTTGTCTATCTATTTGTCACCTTTAAGCACCTATTTGCTTAATAAACAAATATTTTTTAAGACATGTATGCCATAATCTGAGGAGGAGACGTGAAATTATTTAAAATCTTGCATTTCCAAAGGTAATGAGTTTAGCCCCAATCCAGGCTCTAAACATATTACAGTCATCCTCACTAAATGTCCATGATATCTCCCTCTTCCTTGACAATACATCAACATATTGCACTACATAAATTGAACAGTTGAGGCTTCCATCTGACTGTTGGGGACATTCGTTGTCGAACACAAGGTCACATTCATCAACTCCCTCGAATGTCCCATATTCCTTCATTACGCCCCGTACAACTACAGCCTGCGAATGAAATATTTGACATTATTAAGGAATAATTTTCTAGACACATTATAAATATCTTTAATGTAGATACATGGATAAGAAAAAGTACCCTGTTGGCGCTTAAAAATTCTGCTCGCTGATGAAGAATGCGTCGACATAGTGCATCCTTGCGCCGACACACTGCGGTCTTGCGTCGACTCCCTAGCACGCTGAATGGAAGAAAGAGAAAGGGGAAAGAGAAAATATAGAAGAAAATGGGGATGGGTTGATTCGGTGGCCCTCGAGGGGTCGAACCAGCGGGTCCCATGTTCATCCAGCGCTCAAGACCCCATCCGGTGCTCAAGACCCCATCTGGCGGCTAGAGAAGGAACCCCATCCGATGGCCAGAAAAAGGTTACCATGCACCTGATCCGGCAGCCCTTTGTGGCTCCCCCATCCGATGGCCAAAAGAGACCCTCACCCGGCGGCCCTGCAGTGCGGCGTGGCCTCGCCATGCCCTGCTCTCCCATTAATGCATCTGCATGAGGGAAATGAGGAAGGAGAGAGTAGGCACATCACTGACGTGCCGTTCGAGCGGTGGCAAGGTGAAGGGCGCGACACGGGTCCATGTTCGAGCGGTGCGAAGAAGAAAAGCACGCATGTAGGCCCTTGCCCCATGCGGTGGAAGAAAAAAAAACAACAAACACGCCAACGGCTAGGCCGTGTATGTGTATAAAAGAAGGAGAAGAAGGCCAGAAGAGCTCCCCCCCGAGCAAGTTCCGAACAGGGGAGAAGGGAGAAAACTGTAAAAGAAAAGGGAGTCTAGAAGAGAGAACCAGAAAAGAAAAAGTGAGAGAGAGAAAAGAGGGAAGGACAGGAAGAGATCCATTCACGGTGGGTCTTTGTCTCTATTTTTTTTTGTTTCTTTTCTTCTTTTCTTCTTCATGCCCAACAGGGCTGCACCGATGTAAACCTTTCTCTTATGAATGAAGTATGGGGGCCATTGGAGCCGATTTGTGAATATGCTTATAGCTCCCTCGATCTGCATTCTCTTTTCCGTTGTGCCTGCTCTTCTTTCCCCTTGAACAGATGTTTCTTTCCGTCAATAATATGTCACCGGTATGATGGTTTGATCCCTATCACGACAGGTAGCGTTCTGGAATTTGCTCAAAATAATGAGCAGGAGCCCGAGTTGCAAATCGCCTGAAGCCTTTACTATTTTCTTCTCTTTGTCCATCTAGAGTTTCTGATTCTGAGGGGATACCTTGATAGGTCTACTAGTGTCCATTCGTCAAAAAAAAAATGCTCCAGGGGTAAAAGGGATTGATCCGGTGCGCTGTTTAGCCGCCATATCACCCCATTTTTTTCCTTTTTTGTTTATTTCACTTACTTTGCCTTTGGCCAGCGTAGCACCTTGGCCGCCAGATAAAATTGGGGGGGGGGGGCACGGCTTAGGCCACCGGATCAAGGGGGGCCTGCCCCCCTTTCATTTGGCCACCGGTCCAAGGGAGTTTGCCCCACTGTTTGGCCGCCGGATCACTTCCCAATCATGCTATTACCCTGCCCATCCGGATATCAGCTTTGCTCTGATTAATCCTAGTCCCGACAGGGGTTTGCTGGGTCCTCACAGCATGATCCCTGATCGACAAGAGGGATATAAATGTTCCCATTTGTACTGCCGATTTCCCTGGAGCTTATGAGGAGGCCGTTCTAGATGTTGCCGCTTTCGTGCACATCCTTATTATTACGGGACCGTCTCGGACTCTCTGTGGATGAGCACCCAATCTACACCCCTTAAACACTCCGGGTCCAGGGGAGGTGATATCGAATTTTTGCCAGAACATTTGAACTAATTGCAAGGTCAATGATAAAAATGATGAATCTAATAAGCGACGATGGCAGATGCGCAGCAGATTAATGAAAATGATAACACGAAGATAGCGATATAATGCTAAGAGTCACAGACTGATAAAGAAGAAGATGATGAAAAGGAAAGCAAGAATTCTCAGAAAAAAATAAAATAATAACAAAAATAATAAATTAAAAATGATGAAATGAAAAAATTAATTCATAAAAAGAGAATACATAACAAAAAATAAATATAAGCTAACAAAAAGGGAATGAATGAATGAATAAACATAAAAGTAAACATATGCATTCATGCTTAAGAGGTCCAAAATAATAATAATATAGTTGTGATCAAAAGAAAAGAAAACAGAAAAGAAGGGAAGATAAAAAGAAAAGAGATTGATCCGACAGGGGGGGGTGCCGCCGGATCATGGCACCCCATGGGGTCCCATTCGGCGGCACCCTCTCCCCCATTCTCCCTTATTATAAAAACAAAAACAAAAAAAACACACACACACACAACAACTCTGTCGACAGACGTCTTCCCAAGGCAGAAAATAGAAGGAAAGCAAAAAAGAGGAGACAAAAAAAGAACAAACCAAAAAAATGAAAAAAGATAATCCAACATCAACACAATGATAATAATGGCATGAGAACATGAAAACAAATATATATATAGTAAATAATTAATGTCATCCTTAAGAAATTAATGGCGATTGATCTGGGACTCTCACCCTCCTAGACCCTATGTGAAGGGGATAGCAATGACGCCCTTGTAGGTCATGCTTGGACCTTGGGGACCGTCCCCCATCATGGCCATGGCCTGACCCTACCCCGGGCCAATAGTCCGATAAACCTGACCCACTTTCACAAGGATCTAATCCCACTTTTTCATTGAATATCAAACTTGCCACGCTATCGACAGATATTTGCTTAAAGATTCTTTATATTTTTGTTATATTTCCAACCCGGACTCCCGTCCGAACATAAAATGGTCAATGAGTGACCGATATGATTTGAATGTTTTTACCCCAAATATGGGGCGCTCTTACGCAATTTAAGATATCTATTCATTTATTTCATTAATGCTAATTCAAGGCCATATGGCCCCTTCTCCTGGCAACTAATCAAAGGTTTTCTCCTCTCTGAGAGGATGTAATTAACGACGTGGCCTTTATCGCACGGTGGGTTCTGGTCCTGACATGATACCCACATTGTCGGACTAGTCAGACGGCTTGCACCAACGGCTCAATACCACCTCGGTATTCGGAGTCCGGATAAATTGCCATCTCCTGACTGGCACGCCCACGCACTAATAATCTGAATGACGATGTAAACGATTTAAAAGATAAAGATGAAATGTCATGCCCCGAGCCTTTATTACAGCGGAAGACTAGCTCGAGAAACGTGAACAGCCGGTATGGTAAGCCTCTTATACACAAGAACGATCAGAGCACAAGACAATCACACACACTAATGCAATTGCACAATATTTACTCAACTTCAACTTATTCCATTAATAATCAATTCAAATATTCAAATACAATCACTATTTCAACTTTCTTCACCATACTAGACTCAAGAAATAAGAAAAATACATAGACTCAATCTAAACATGTAGACTTCCTAAGTCTTCACTCATTCTTCATTCACTCTCGGACCCGCTATTTGAATATTCCGAATCCGATCCTGACTCACTTCCATCTCCTGAAAAGATTGGAAATAGGAAATGAGCACACTTGTCCAGTAGGTATCTTCGTATCAACATGAAGGCACTATTAAAGTAATTAACATTTTTGCTCTAGAGGAATAAGGTAAAATCATGCGAATGCGATAAATCACAAGTAACCAAAGTAACAAGATGACCATGTAAGATAGAATGAACAAGTATGAACTAGCAAGAATGTAAGAAGAATGGCCTTTCATGAACAAGAATGTACTAGCAAGTTCACATACTCATCACCCAAACATCTTTTGCTTATGAGCAAGTATTTGGTGAATTTCTGTGGAATATCATGTAACAAGCAAGAAAGTCATGTACGTGTATCGTGGATTTCACTTATTTATAGAGAAAGTACTCACAACGTAATGCGACGCCAGTAGCAACATACCCCATGGTTTATAGTATGTTTCCGACAATCAGCCAAGGGGACTAACATAGAGCCCTTGAATACAATCAGTGCGCGATCGCATCTTCAAGTATAAATCAAGCTATTTCCACGTTTCAAGCAATAAAATATGGCCAAGAATGCAAATAAGTTCTTGATAACAATAATCAACAATGAACGCTTCAACTTAGGACATGAGATATCAAGGATGATTTAAGACGATGTCATGCTCATGGAAATAATTCGGCAGCATAACGGTACATTTATTATCATTCATAATTTAAATTAAGTATCTTTAGACAATAAGCCGAGTCCTAGACCATCAATACTCCATCTAGGAACTTAGAATATCAACACTTTGGTCAAACCTCGGGTTAAAGAATTTAGAACTGTGACGGTCTAATACTGGGCCGTTACATGAACATAACGGTCGAGTGTTGGGCCGTTGAAAAGGTTGAATTGAGAAGAAAATAGATATGGACTCAAACAATGTGACGGTCATATATTGGACCGTTATATGTGCCTAACGGTCGAATACAGATCCGTTACATATCCAGAACCCAAAAATATCGATAGTGCTTTCTAACAATTGGGCTTTCACAGTACAACCAACTCGGCGTCCTAGTGGAAATCCCAGGCTCGCAGAGAATTACGGAGGCCTTGAAACAAGATTTCCTAGTCCATTGGAAGGAATATCCAATAGAGAGGTCCTCATGTTCAAGAATATGTTCCTATAGTGCAAAGTGTGAACTAATGGCCATATACCAGAATATATGTCATGTACTTAAAGAAATGACTCTGTAAAAGAGAAAAGAATGTGTAACGATGTGAAACCATGATAAAAACTCCGTCATTTCATCATTTAAGATCACAGTGTAAATATAAAACTATAGAGTTTAGCTTAATGAAATTAACATATGCTTGAAATAACTAGAGATGCTTTGAAACATGTAATTTCCATCATAAGTCAATTTATAATCTCAAGGTCATGAAAATAGGTTAAAACTTAGCTAACTAGGCTTATTTATAAGTAAATCTGACTGGTATCCATTCTATCTCGGGTTGACAGAACACAGTTGTCTGACGGTCTAACATGGGGGCGTTACCTTTCTGTGACGGTTTATCATGGGGCTGTTACAATGTTGTAACGCTCCAGTTATGGTGCGTCAGAGACAACAGAGAATTTTTAAACACAACAGAGGCTGTGACGGCTTATCGTAAGGCCGTTACAATCATGTGATGGTCCTATTTTAATCCATCAGAGTTTCTGCTGACAATAAAGATAAGGAACTATGTCCATGCTAGAATAATCAAAATAACTAACTATTCTAACCATGATAACGAAGTAAAGGCCATCTAGATGCATAGGTAGTAATGAAATAACAATAGATAACTTTTATCTTTAATTAGGGTTGAAGGCATGCATGAATGTATAGACTAATCATAAAACATGAAATTCATGAAGTATAACGCATGAAATCCAAATAAACTGGAGGGCTTTTATCTCTAACAATGTGTTTTTGCCGTTCATGAGATAACCTACCTCTTTACTGGCTTTAAAACTTCTAATTTGAGTCTTCAACGGTCGCCCTAGTTCTTCTCTTCCTATGATTTTTCAGCAACTTCACATTGCTCTAACTCCTCAGTCTCTTGCCCTAAGGACGTGAAATTTGGAGTTTAGGAAGATGAAACTAAGAGGAACAAAAAGTTCTAAAGCATCTAACTCTAATTACCTCATTTAGCTTCTCTAATTTCCTGATCTTTAGCACCCTGTTGCACAATTTCCTGGGTTGGCCTGATGAAACTAGCAACTTTGAAAGATCCTAACTCCTTGGATACTCGACCTCATAACACGAAATTTTGAGAGTTGTCAGACCTTAGTATTAGAAACAAAAAGTTCCAAAGGACTTACCCGAGATTCTATCTCCTTACCTTGTTTCTTCACGAGCCAAAAGTAAGGGTCGCTCAGTTCAGAACTGGGCTCTTTTTATAGGGTTTTGGCTAGGGTTTGAGGATTAGATCGATTTTAGAGTCCTTAGTTGGCCAGAACATGATCCCTAAGAGTCCTTAGTAACCTTACACATTCTCCTAATTAGGTCTCTTGTAGATAGGATCCCAAAGATCTAATATTTTTGTTCTTTCTTCCATTCACGGAACTGACAGAGTGTAACGGTCCAAGCTGGGAGCGTTACATTACTGTGGCAGTGGCACGATAGACTGCTACATCCACTGTGCGCAGAATTCAATTTTATTCAAACTCTTTTTATTAATTATCTACATAATTATCTATATAAGGGATATTTATCCTTATAATTTGTGAATATGCTAAATAACCTTCTAGAATATGGGTCAAATTTAATGGGTTTGGTCCTTGAACCTATTGGGCTTTATTTATTAAGGCTGGATTAATTGTTTAACATAATTGGGCCTTATAATGATTTATTTAACCCAATATTCATTAATTAATTCATTTAGACCCTTAATAATTCTAGAAAATTCTTAATTATATTAGAAATATTTTATAACAATTCTAGGGCACTACACCCTCCCCCACTTAGAAGAATTTGGTCCCCAAATTTAATTCATGGATTTATGGAGAGTGTATTTACAGTTGAATAATTCTGGGAATCTTCTACGCATAGATTCTTCCATCTCCCATGTTGCTTCGTGTGGCCATTGCTTCGTCCACTAGACTTGGATCATAGGAATAGTTTTATTCCTTAGTTGACGCACTTCTCATTCCCGAATCCTGACCGATTTCTGCTCGTATGTCAGGTCCTGTTGGATCTCCAGATTATCATAAGTAATGACATGATGAGGATCATATACATATTTCTTCAACATAGAGACGTAAAATACGTCGTGAACTTCTACTAATTGTGGAGGTAAAGCCAGTCTGTAAGCCACTTCATTGACCCTTTCGAGAATTTCAAATGGGCCAATGAATCTTGGAGTTAGTTTTCCTTTAATGCCAAATCTTCGAATACCACGGCCCGGAGAAACTTTCAGATATACATGATCTCCCATCTGAAACTCCAAGTCGCGTCTTCGATTGTCAGGATAAGATTTCTGCCTATCTTGTGCCATCTTCATTCTTTCTTGAATGAGCTTGATCTTCTCTGTAGAATCCCTGATAAGGTCGGGGCCTAGGAATTACTTTTCCCATATTTCGTTCCAACATATTGGTGATCTACAGCTTTTTCCATATAAAGCTTCAAAGGGCGCCATCTGTATGCTGGCTTGATAACTATTTTTGTATGCAAATTCTACCAGAGACAAGTAATCATGCCAACTTCCTCCAAAATCAATAGCAAAAGCCCTAAACATATCTTCTACTACCTGATTTGTTCTTTCAGTCTGACCATCAGTTTGTGGGTGAAATGCTGTGCTAAAATTCAATCTAGTCCCTAGTGAATGTTGTAGGCCCTTCCAGAATTATGATGTGAATCGAGGATCTCTATCAGATACAATAGTGACAGGGACGCCATGTAATTTGACAATTTCTTTTATGTATAATGTTGCTAAAATATCCACTGACCATCGACTTTTTATTGGTATGAAGTGTGCAGACTTAGTCAATCGATCTATGATCACCCATATACCATCGTGTCCTCCTATGGTCTTAGGTAAACCCATGATGAAATCCATCCCTATACTTTCCCATTTCCATTCGGGAATATTCAAGGGATGTAATTTACCTGCGGTCTAAAATATTCTGCTTTTACTTGTTGGCAGGTGAGACAACGGGACACGAAATCAGCTATTTCTCTCTTCATATTTGGCCACCAGAAGTTTCTTTTGAGATCATGATACATCTTCGTACCTCTTGGATGAATGGTGTACTTGGAATTATGTGCTTCTTCTAGGATCAGTTTCTTCGTATCCTCATGATCTAGTACACACACTCGACCCTTAAATAAAAAACTTCCATCATTGGAAACAGATAAATCCGGCCTTTGTTCAATATTGGCTTTAATTTTCAGTAACACGGGATCATCATTTTGTAACTTGACCAAATCCTCTATCAATGTAGGTTGAGCTCGAATATTAGCCATGAAACAATCATCTTCCTTTATGTCAATATCTAAGTTCATCTGAGCAAATTGAGGAATAAGATTAGTCATACTAATCATAAGACTTGATAGCATACCCATTGGTTTTCTGCTGAGTGCATCTGCTACCGCATTAGCCTTGCCAGGATGATATTAAATAGCAAAATCAAAGTCCTTGAGATATTCTAACCATCTCCTCTTCCTCATATTAAGCTCCTTTTGAGAGAATAAATATTTCAAGCTTTTTTGGTCCAAGTAGACCGTGAACTTTTCTCCATAAAGATAATGACGCCAAATTTTTAAGGTGAAAATAACGGCTGCCAATTCTAAATCATGCACCGGATAATTTTTCTCGTGACGTTTCAATTGTCTTGAAGAATAACAGATTACCTTTCCATCTTGCATGAGAACGCATCCTAAGCCAATGCTAGATGCATCCGTATATACTTTGAATCTACCACCTTCCACCGGTAGTGCTAAAATAGGGGCTGTAGTAAGGTGATTCTTAAGAGTTTGGAAACCCTTTTCACATTCCTCTGACCAGACAAAAGGATTTTTTTTTCTTGTGAGTCTAGTTAAGGGAACTGCAATCTTTGAGAAGTCCTTAATGAACCTTCTATAATAACCAGCTAGACCCAGAAAGCTTCTTACTTCTGATATAGTCGTTGGCCGGCTCCAATTTCTGACATCTTCGACTTTCGAAGGATCCACAGCGATACCTTCCTTTGAAATAATGTGGCCTAGGAATGAAACTTCCTTGAGCCAGAATTCACATTTGTTAAGCTTGGCATAAAGTTTATGTTCTCTAAGTTTTTGCAAGGCTATCCTTCAATATTCTTCATGTTCTTCTTTTATCTTGGAATATATCAAGATATCATCAATGAAGACGACAATGAACTGGTCCAGATATGGCTGGAAAACACTTTTCATAAGCTGCATAAATGTTGCTGAGGCATTTGTTAACCCAAACGGCATTACCACAAATTCATAGTGGTCATAACGACTTCGAAAAGCTGATTTATAAATGTCTTCTTCTTTAATTCTAAGCTGATGATAACCTGATCTGAGGTCTATTTTAGAAAAATACTCTACTCCTGAAAGCTGATCGAAGAGCTCATCAATATGCGACAACAGATACTTATTTTTGATTGTAAGTTGATTTAGTCGCCGGTAGTCTATGCATAGCCTGAGAGAGCCATCCTTCTTTTTGACAAATAGAACGGGTGCTCCCCAGGGGGGATGTGCTAGGTCTGATGAAACCTTTGTCTAGTAGTTCTTGCAACTACCTCTTTAGCTCCTTAAGTTCCGTGGGAGACATCCTGTAAGGGGCTATAGAAATAGGTGCTGCTCCTGGAATGAGTTCAATAGTGAAGTTTACTTCCCTCTCGGATGGTAAACTGGATAATTCGGATGGAAACACATCTGGGAACTCATTTATAATAGGAATGTCTGCTATGATGATTTCCTTGGATTCGGTAACAATGACAGAAGCAAGAAAAGTTTCACATCCTTGCGAGATGAGTTTGCAAGCGTGAAGAGAAGATATGATAGTGGGATGTTTCCTATACTTGATGCCAAGGAAAGAGAATCTTGGAAGACTTGATTTTCGAAAGGATATAATCCTATTTCGGTAGTTAATATCAGCATCATGATCTACAAGCCAATCTACCCCTAAAATGGCATCATAACCTTTCATGTCAAGGCATATGAGGTTTGCGGGGAGATTGTGACCTTCTACTATCACCTCACTATCAGGGTAATATCTAGTAAGTTTTGCTCTAGAACCTAGGGGTCTGGTTATAACAAGATCTGAAGGTAGAGGAACTAATGCAATTGGTAATGTTTTGGCAAACGTAGTGGAGACAAAAGAATGAGAGGCACCAGTATCAAATAGCACAAATGCAGGACGAGAACAAATTTGAAGAGTACCTTCCATAAGCCCATCATCCCTGGGCACTTCCTCTTCTTCTAGAAACGGCATTGAGGCGAGCCTGCCTCCTGCGTCCACCACCAGATGACTGGTCCTTCATAAGGGGGCAACCCGGCATGCGATGCTCCCTGCTTCCACAGCTTAAACAAGCACCAAGGCACTTCCAGCACTCTTCAGCCGAGTGGCCGAACTTTTCACAAAAAGTGCAAGTTGTGGCGACTTGCTCCTCCTCCTTAATCTTCTTGTTCTTCTGGGAACTTCCACCGTTCCCGCTCCTAGACCGTTTCTTACTATCATGGCTTTTGTGAGGCTCCGTGATGCTGAATTTTTCTTTCTTATAACGTCGATCAGATCGTCGGCTAGACTATTCTCCTTTTTCTTTCAATTTCTAGACCTTTTCTAAGGTCCTTTCACATAAGTATGCCCGTTGAACCATCTCCGCATAAGTACAGATATTTTGGGTCCCGAGCTGCTGAATGAAACCGGGTCGTAACCCGTCCATAAACCGATTAGCCTTCAATAGATCAGTACTGATTAAATGCGGTGCATAGGGTGCTAGGCTAGAGAATTGAAGTTCATATTCCGCAACTATCATCATTCCTTGTCGAAGAGAGGCGAACTCCATAGCCTTTCTTTCTTTCACGTGCTCAGAAAAGTACTTAGCACGGAACAAAGTGAGAAAACCATCCCATGTATGAGGTGCATCGACAGGAGGTGCTGGAATCGACTTTCACCATGTACGGGCATCCTTGTTGAGTTGAAAAGTTGCAAGACGCACCTTCTCTTGATCGGTGCATTGGATGGCGTTAAATATGCGATTCATCTTGTCAATCCAGTTCTCTGCTTCGTCCGGATTAGAAGAACCATAGAAACACGGAGGGTTTAAACTCTGGAAATTACGATGTAAGTCACCAGCCCTTGCCCTTGCGCCTGCCTCGGCCATAGTTTGCAATGCCTGAGTAAGGCCGGCAACAGTTTGTTACATGCCATTCTAATCTACACGATGAGTCATTTGTAAAATAAGGTACCTGAGAGAAATATAAAAACTTGTTATTTCTCGTGGAATTGGAAGAAAATTTATCTTAAAGCTAATTAACTATCTTATCCCGGGCTCTATCTAATTCTCACATGGGCATGAAAATTTCTTCCTTAGTTCACAGGTAGGGGTCCTTCAACCTTGGACCTATCCTATGACATGATTCTTCTCTCTAAGTCCTAAGACTTAGGCTCTGATACCAACTTAACTGTCACGCCCCGAGCCTTTATTACAGCGAAAGATTAGCTCGAGGAACGTGAATAGTCGGCATGGTAAGTCTCTTGCAAACAAGAACGATTAGAGCGCAAGACAATCACACACACAAATGTAATTGCACAATATTTACTCAACTTCAACTTATTCCATTAATAATCAATTCAAATATTCAAATACAATCACTATTTCAACTTTCTTCACCACACTAGACTCAAGAAATAAGAAAAATACATAGACTCAATCTAAACATGTAGACTTCCTAAGTCTTCACTCATTCTTCATTCACTCTTGGACCCGCTATTTGAATATTCTGAATCCGATCCTGACTCACTTCCATCTCCTGAAAAGATTAGAAATAGGTAATGAGCACACTTGCCCAGTAGGTATCTTCGCATCAACATGAAGGTACTATTAAAGTAATTAACATTTTTGCTCAAGAGAAATAAGGTAAAATCATGCGAATGCGATAAATCACAAGTAACCAAAGTAACAAGATGGCCATGTAAGATAGAATGAACAAGTATGAACTAGCAAGAATGTAACAAGAATGACCTTTCATGAACAAGAATGTACTAGTAAGTTCACATACTCATCACCCAAATATCTTTTGCTTATGAGCAAGTATTTGGTGAATTTCTGTGGAATATCATGTAACAAGCAAGAAAGTCATGTACGTGTATCGTGGATTTCACTTATTTATAGAGAAAGTACTCCCAGTGCAATGCGACGCCAGTAGCATCATACCCCATGGTTTATAGTATGTTTTTGACAATCAACCGAGGGGACTAGCATAGAGCCCTGAACACAATCAGTGCTCGATCGCATCTTCATGTATAAATCAAGCTATTTCCACGTTTCAAGCAATAAAATATGGCCAAGAATGTAAATAAGTTCTTGATAACAATAATCAACAATGAACGCTTCAACTTAGGACATGAGATATCAAGGATGATTTAAGACGATGTCATGCTCATGGAAATAATTCGGCACCATAACGATACATTTATTATCATTCATAATTTAAATTAAGTATCTTTAGACAATAGGCCGAGTCCTAGACCATCAATACTCCATCTAGGAACTTAGAATATCAACACTTTGGTCAAACCTCGGGTTAAAGAATTTAGAACTGTGATGGTCTAATACTGGGCCGTTACATGAACATAACGATCGAGTGTTGGGCCATTAGAAAGGTTGAATTCAGAAGAAAATAGATATGGACTCAAACAATGTGACGGTCATATATTGGACCGTTATATGTGCCTAACGGTCGAATACAGATCCGTTACATATCCAGAACCCAAAAATATCGATAGTGCTTTCTAACAATTGGGCTTTCACAGTACAACCAACTCGGCGTCCTAGTGGAAATCCCAGGCTCGCAGAGAATTACGGAGGCCTTGAAACAAGATTTCCTAGTCCATTGGAAGGAATATCCAATAGAGAGGTCCTCATGTTCAAGAATATGTTCCTATAGTGCAAAGTGTGAACTAATGGCCATATACCAGAATATATGTCATGTACTTAAAGAAATGACTCTGTAAAAGAGAAAAGAATGTGTAACGATGTGAAACCATGATAAAAACTCCGTCATTTCATCATTTAAGATCACAGTGTAAATATAAAACTATAGAGTTTAGCTTAATGAAATTAACATATGCTTGAAATAACTAGAGATGCTTTGAAACATGTAATTTCCATCATAAGTCAATTTATAATCTCAAGGTCATGAAAATAGGTTAAAACTTAGCTAACTAGGCTTATTTATAAGTAAATCTGACTGGTATCCATTCTATCTCGGGTTGACAGAACACAGTTGTCTGACGGTCTAACATGGGGGCGTTACCTTTCTGTGACGGTTTATCATGGGGCTGTTACAATGTTGTAACGCTCCAGTTATGGTGCGTCAGAGACAACAGAGAATTTTTAAACACAACAGAGGCTGTGACGGCTTATCGTAAGGCCGTTACAATCATGTGATGGTCCTATTTTAATCCATCAGAGTTTCTGCTGACAATAAAGATAAGGAACTATGTCCATGCTAGAATAATCAAAATAACTAACTATTCTAACCATGATAACGAAGTAAAGGCCATCTAGATGCATAGGTAGTAATGAAATAACAAGAGATAACTTTTATCTTTAATTAGGGTTGAAGGCATGCATGAATGTATAGACTAATCATAAAACATGAAATTCATGAAGTATAACGCATGAAATCCAAATAAACTAGAGGGCTTTTATCTCTAACAATGTGTTTTTGCCGTTCATGAGATAACCTACCTCTTTACTGGCTTTAAAACTTCTAATTTGAGTCTTCAACGGTCGCCCTAGTTCTTCTCTTCTAGTGATTTTTCAGCAACTTCACGTTGCTCTAACTCCTCAGTCTCTTGCCCTAAGGACGTGAAATTTGGAGTTTAGGAAGATGAAACTAAGAGGAACAAAAAGTTCTAAAGCATCTAACTCTAATTACCTCATTTAGCTTCTCTAATTTCCTGATCTTCAGCACCCTCTTGCACAGTTTCCTAGGTTGGCGTGATGAAACCAACAACTTTGGAAGATCCTAACTCCTTGGATACTCGATCTCCTAACACGAAATTTTGAGAGTTGTCAGACCTGAGTATTAGAAAGAAAAAGTTCCAAAGGACTTACCCGAGATTCTATCTCCTTACCTTGTTTCTTCACGAGTCAAAAGTAAGCGTCGCTTAGTTAAGAACTGGGCTCTTTTTATAGTGTTTTGGCTAGGGTTTGAGGATTAGATCGATTTTAGAGTCCTTAGTTAGCCAGAACCTGATCCCTAAGAGTCCCTAGTAACCTTACATATTCTCCTAATTAGGTCTCTTGTAGATAGGATCCCAAAGATCTAATCTTTTTGTTCTTTCTTCCATTCACGGAACTGGCAGAGTGTAACGGTCCAAGCTGGGTGCGTTACATTACTGTGGTGGTCGCACGATAAACCGCTACATCCACTATGCGCAAAATTTAATTTTATTCAAACTCTTTTTGTTAATTATCCACATAATTATCTATATAAGGGGTATTTATTCTTATAATTCATGAATATGCTAAATAACCTTCTAGAATATGGGTCAAACTTAATGGGCTTAGTCCTTGAACCTATTGGGCTTTATTTATTAAGGCTGGATTAATTGTTTAACATAATTGGGCCTTATAATGATTTATTTAACCCAATATTCATTAATTAATTCATTTAGACCCTTAATAATTCTAGAAAATTCTTAATTATATCAGAAATATTTTATAAAAATTCTAGGGCACTACATGAAAAGATGAAAGATATAGAAAAAAAAGTGCGTCCACAAGTCTTGCACGCCCGGTGGGACTAGATCTCCTTTCATCTTTTCGCCTGGATTAGGTGGGTCGACGGCCTCTTCCTAAAATTCTAACTTCCTCAATTTGAAATTGCTGGAAGAGAGCTGCATTGTAATGATCGCGATGGCAGTTGTGTTCGGACCCCTCATTGTCGCTGACCACGCCAGGTATGGCTACCTGGCGGTGCCGACGAGGTTCGGCGATTTCTCGCCCGTCGTGGGCTTCGCCAACTTTTTGGGGGTTGCATTTGTGGAACTCCTGGACGCCTAGGAGATGGAACCTATCGTTGTTGCAAAGGCAACCTCAACCGAATCCGCGATGATGGGCAGCCACGTCCATCACGTCGACTCCCGCGCCTCCACCAGTAGGAAGCGCACACCGGCTGCCAGGAGGGTGGCCAGGAAAAGCGCCGGCATGCTGCAGGGCCGACTTTCAATATCAAGTAAATCCATCTTGATCGGAGGAGTCTGAGTGTTCCTTGACGGCCCGTAGGCCAAGATCACGCCCGACAGGGTGATTCTAGTAGTGTCAGTGCACAATTTGTTCCAAGCATTGACCCAAGATAAAGCGGACCGCTTCGAGTCCAGACCAAAGGGAGGGTTGGCCCTAAAGCCAACCAAACTCAAGCAAATTTGGGTGCCCAAGCGATTGCAGGCCCCAGCTCCAGTTCGAACGAAACCTGTCATGGTTGATAGGTTCGGAAAGTAAGAAGAAGAAGAAGAAGAGAAGTCCAAGATGCCTGCCTGGGCGTCTCACAAACCAGCCTTCCGAGCCTATGGTCGGTGTAGATAGGTTTTATTTCTAATCTAAAGGAAAAGAAGGAATGGAGTGTGTGTGAATGGATGGGACTAATATGGCATCAAACTAAACATAGAAGGACACAAAAGGCAATGAAATGAAACATCCACACACGCTATCAAGTTGTGATCGCCACCAAGACATATAGTGCAAAGAAGGATGCACTACGTACCTTGGAAAGGGGGGAGAATGAAGACACTCGCCAAAAAAAAGATGCAGCGCCGGTACAGGATGAAGGCGGTCTGGAGATGACTGTTGAACGGTGAAGACGGCCGGTCGATAGGCCGCTTCTGGCGCTGGAACAGTACGTGGGAAGAAGACACATGCACCGGAGTCAAATGGCTTCCAGTCAGCCGCATACACCAGATATACGGTCTGAGGAAGATAGCTTTCCCAAGTGAACAGTCAAAGGTAGACCGCAACAGCTTCCAGCTCCCAAGCCGGGGAACTTGATCCTCCACCCCTTCCGGTCGGCCAAGAGGGATGGGCCTCGCGTTTAAGCACTTGTTGACCTGCAAAACAACATAAATGACAGACAACAATGACCCCAAATTAGTTTATGAAAGTGTAGTATCTATAATAGGGAACTATGAAGAGAGCACATCATTGAAAAGAGAAGTACCTAGTGATGCGGGATGAATGGGACTCGATGCCAAATGATGCGACCTTGGACTCTAGGTGACGATGTAACCAATTGGACGACGCGACCAGCAACCCACGAAAAATAGAGCTACCTCGGCTCGACACTAAGAGCTCCTATGGGTATATGTCTTAAACAGAAATGCCAGCTCACTAGTCGTCCCAAGCGAGGGAAACGCGGATCCGCGCGGTTGAGAAATCGACAGAGTCAAGGGTGGTCAAACTCACTTCCGTGCTCGGATCGAGTCACGGGACGGGTTCGCTCTCTCTCTCACAGCGATGATTAAAATGATTTAACGAGCTAGAATTCTAACACACTCATGCAGCAGCATATAATCATATACTAAATAAGCAAATGCCAAGGAGGAGAGATCGTTACCTCCACGCTCCGAGCGTGGGAAAGACAACCCTGGCCAAGATTCGTACTCTCTGTTAAACAATTACCAAACAAATTACAGAATTGAATTTTATTGCTCACTCCACGCAGGGAGGTAAAGGGCTACAATGGGACCCGGGAGTGGCGCTCTTGGGTTGACGGGCAGCGTTTTGAGTCGCTCTATTGGTGTTGGCGCGCTGCTACTTGATGCTGGCCAGACGGCACGGGCTGGCGATTGTGGGGACCACGCTCTGCTCGGACGACCGATTGGGGCGGGGTTGATCCTATTGCGAAGGGGACTCCTGGGGGAACGATTTCTGTGAGGCAACTGAACTGGTTCTCCTTGTGGGAGGCGAGGTGACACATTCTGTGAGGCGCGGCAGGTCGCTGCCCCGAGCCTGTTCTGTAATTTCTGAGCTGCGCCCGGCGGTAAAATTACTGGGACCAGCTCCGACCTCGGAATGTTGTGAAACCAGCGCCGTTGCGAAGCTAGCTTGGAGATCTTCAACCACCTGGTGTTAACAGGAATTTTTCTATAGCGGGATTTTCCATGGGGGAATTTCAAATAGGAAAGTTTCTTGTCTCAGATCTAGCCGGGCAGACTGAGATCTGCCTGAAGAAGTGAGTTGACCGAGGTTGAAACTTTAGATATGGGAGTTGGAATATTTATGGAAGATAGTGGGGGAAGTAAGGAACACGAGGATAATTTTTTAATATTTTTCAGTGGTGGTTTGACAGGGGAAATGGATTTTATAACAGGGGGTGGTCGGATCTGGACTGCAGGGGGTAGAACAGATTCCAGATTTTGCAGTGGATTTTTGGATGGGTAAACAAATTCATAAAATCACAAAAAAAATTATGGAAAAGGCTTTAGTGGACAGAAATCCCAATCGGAATTTCAGCTCGATCTAAAATTGAAAAGGGGATCAAATCGGTGAAGAGTTGGGCTACTAGAACACAGATCTGCACAGGGGCAGATTGTGTAGGCAGTGGGATTTTAAATGAAATGGGGGGGAAACGAAGTTGGAATAACTTGAATTGTTTTGTGGGACGTGGGAACAATAAGGGGAACTCACCCTGAAAATTTCAGATCCACCAAATCTGTGGGCGGAGAGCTAAAATTCGGCCTTTGGCTTGCTATCCAGAGATGGATAGAACTCCGGTAACGAGGCGGTGGTGGTGCGACGGCGGCTCGATGGTGGCGGCGACGGCGGTGCTGAGCTTCACACTCTGATAAGTAGGTGTCACACCTTAGAGAGACAGCCTTCACAGTTGCAAAGAGGAGGGAGAGGAGAGAGGAAGGGTGCGCCCTTAGCCCTTGGAGCAATATTCCTGAAAATTCTTCATTAATTGTGTGAAAAATAGAAAATACAATGGTTTTATATGGAATGGAGACCCTAGATAAATGTCCAAGACTACCCTTAGATCTAGGGTTAGGGAGGGGTATTTAGGGGATGACAAATTCCAATTTTCTCCCATGTGGTCAAAGCATATAAAAAAATGCCTAATGGAGACAAAAGAGGGGGCACCCCCTTTAAAGAAGAGAAATTCAATTTCTCTTCTCTTGGTCCAATGGTCCAAGTCCAAGGTGGACCATGGGCCATCCCCTATGGGTCCCTAGAAGTTAGGTGGCCTAATGGGGAAGAGGGTGAGGGGGGCCCGCTGGGCCTAGGTGGCCCTTTTATAAAGAAACCCATTTATTTATCCTAATTACACTCTCTCAACCCCAAACAAAACCAAATAAGCACACATTACACACCAACTAAAAACCCAATAAATAATAAAAATACTAGGACTCAAGACGGAGACTCCAAACTGTCTCCAAGCCATAGGGATGCCTGTGTAGCTCAAGTGGTGCTACGCGTTCGGTACCGACGGCTCGTCGACTCATGCTTCTCGCTCGCTCTGGTGTCCGCACCACCTGGGGGTTGGGATTTTAACCCCTATGGGGCGTGAAAAATAATGGGAGGTTGTAGAAATGATAGAATGCCAGTGAAAAATGTAGAGAAAACGAGGGAGAATGATGAAGAAATGACTAGAACAATGGCAAAAAAAAAACTTAAGCTACGACTCAAAACGTGAAGGAAATAGACTAATCCCTGAACCAAAGGCTTAGAGGATGTAGAAAGCCTTTCTCCCTGGCTGGACTTCGCTCAAGAAAGCGACAGCACCTCGACTTCGACTTAGATCTCCGCCCCTGCGGCCATGGCTCAAGGGTTCTATTTATAGACCCTTGAAACCCTAGCTCGAATGGAGGGCTTTTGGGCGGGAAATAGGCTTGGAATATGTTGAATAAAATGGAGATAATACTCCCAAGTTTTATCAAGATCAAACGGCGCTCGATTTGGTTGAGAATCCGCGGAGAAATCGATGGATCAAGCAAGGGATTTGGCCACGGATAGAGAGAGAAACTGCCCGTCAACGCAGGAATCTCGGTTGAAAGAAATGGTCCATCGATAGACCGCTGTGGATGCACTAAAATTCGAAAAGAATCGGTTTGTTTGTTGATCAGGTTAATTCGTTTGTTTAGTGCGAGGGCGTGCCAGTCACAAAGTGACGATTTATCCGGACTTCAAGGAAGCCCATGGTTCGCTCGATCTGACTAATCAAATGATTGTGTAGTTCACGTCGGGACCGAAACCCGCCACGCCATAAAGGTCATGGCGTCATTTACATCCCCTCGGAGAGGGGAACACCCTTGATTAATCGTTGAGAATCAGGGCCTCATGGCTAAGAAACTATATCGAGAGAAACAAGCCGATAGCAGTCTCGAATCAGTCGGAAAGCTCTATGTCTAGGGAAGCAAGCATTCGAAATATGTCGGTCACTCAAGGGACCATTTTTGATATTCGGACGAGCGTCCGGCTTCGGAAAATCATGATCGTCATGGGGAAAACCGGAGCATATGTACGCCAGGGTACGGCAAATTTACTGTTCAAAGGGATAGGAGACATTCGGTTGAATCCCAGCTAGAGTGGCCGGGAATCAGGGAGTTTATTGGCCCGGTGCGAGATCGAGTCAGGACCATTCCAGGGGCACCTCTCGCGGTCCAAACGAGGCTTACGTGGGCATCGTTAATATTTCCTTTTCCGAAGGGCAATGGGAAAGTTTCCCGGGACTAGATTCCAAAACAAAGACGTGTACAGAGATAGCAGACTATAGGCCTAAGATGTGGGTCAGGCAATGACCATGGTTGGGGCGAACCCGAGGTCCAAACGTGACTCACGAAAGTCTTATTGATTTTTCCACACGTAGGGTTCGGGGAAGACGAGAGCCGTCTCATTCCATTCAGATTTTGTTTGTCATTCATGGACCACTTTATGTTCGGACAAAGATCCGTATTGAAGGCACGACGTAAACGGAAATAAACCCATACAAATGTTTGCCGTGAGTACGGCAAGTTTAATGCAAGTGCAGGATTAGATCCCGGTAAATATGTCGGTCACTAGCGGACCATTCGTCGTTCGGACGAGAGTCCGCATTTGAAGCATCGAAGACAATGAGAAAGCCATACGGATGTCTGCCGTAGGTACGGAAAGCTTAATGTGGGTGTGGGATTAGATCCCGGTATATATATGTCGGTCACTAACGGACCATTCATTGTTCAGACAAGAGCCCGCATTTGAAGCATCGAAGACGATGACAAAACCGTACGAATTTCTGCCGCGAGTACGGCAAGTTTAATTCAATACCGGGATTAGGTCCTGATATATATATGTCGGTCACTAACGGGCCATTCATTATTCGGATGAGAGTCCGCATTTGAAACATCGAAGATGACGATAAATCGTACGAATGTCTGCCGCAAGTACAGCAAGTTTAATGGGATTCCGGGATTGGATCCCGATAGAAGTGGGTCAAGTTGATGGACTATTGGCCCGAGACGATTTCAGACTATGGCCATGCCAGGGATTCCGAGGTCCACATCTAATACCATGGGGCATCGTTGCCTTTCTCTTCACGCACAATCCGGGGAAGCGAATTGTTAAGTGTGAAGCCCGAACTCGCCAATGTACGCCCTTGCATGCGGATCGACCTGTGCGGTCAGGTCGCGGGTTTCGACCTGCCTGGTCAGGTCGCGGGGGTCTAGGGGGCAGTGCCCCCAGAAGAAAATTTTGATTATAACAGGGGCGATATTGATTATCTTTTCTTCTATTTAGCTAATTGTTGCTCTTTTTTTTATGAGGCACGCCAGTTTAAGGAAACAAATGGGCGCGCCGGTTAAGGGGATGCCAAGGGGAGAGAGGGGTACGCCGGTTTATTGGGTACAATAGGGCATGACTGTTAAGGGGCCCAAGGGGGCGCGCCGGATAAGGGAGGCACAGGGGGTGCGCCGGATAATGGCACAAGAGGAGGGCGCTCCGGATTAGGGGGAGAAAGGGGGCGCGCCGGAATAGGCTCAAGAAGAGGAGGCACGCCGGATTAGGGCACTATTCATTTCAAGAATTTGGAAATTGTTTTGAGTGTGAAGCTAAACCGGCGCGGGGGTGGTACCGCGTCGGATTAGCCCACGCCGGATTAGGAGCACGCCGTGATAGCTTCTATGAGATTTTCTTTCATTCTTGTTGGCTCTGTTTCTTCTTTCTTCGACCTCCAGATTGATCAAATGGATGGACTGTTTGTTCAATTGACGCTTTAAATCAATAGAGTGCTTCTTATCATTTGTTGAGGTGAATAAGTATGTATATTTGAATGTTTTACTTGAAGGGTTTATTATGCAGGAACTCAGGGGTTCAGTTTGATTCAGGGGCTTCAAACATACGCTGTTCTTATCCCCAAAGGGCTTAGTTTGTTCGTTTGTTCTTATGTGTTCTTGGCCTGGCGAAATTTGGGCAGCATCTCCCCCGAACTAAGGTTTTGCCAGAGAAAAAAATAGGAACACCAAACGGATTACTCTGGGGTGAACCTCAAAACTCAGAGTGAGGCCTCCGTTAACCCATAAGTGCGTGTGGAGGCTCGAGGACTAGCCTTCAAGAGTTCCAGCAGCTCACGGGTGATGATTTTGTAAGCGGGACGAATGTACGCCATGAGAGGCTATGAGTGTGCATCCCTTCGACGGGTTCCTTAGAGGGCCATGCCACGGAGAGGCAGGCTTCGAGGACCCTGGATGAGCAGGAGATGAGAGAGGGAAGGCAAATACTAACAAACAATAACATGTAGTGCAAAAGTCTTTCTTTTATTCATCCACGAAGGATGGGAGGTTAAATACATAAGGGGATCTACCCCAAAGCGAGGGAAAATACATCAGAGAAAAGAGAAAGATACATCGGTGGGGGAGGGGGAAAGAGCACAAGCTCCCCCCCTCCGAACTCACCTTTCTTCTCTCACTCTCTCTCTCTTTTTCTTCACCTTGCAGGCGCAGGGGGATCAAGCTTCTTCTTTTCTTCCGATGCCGGAGACAGCCCCCCTCCGAACTCACCTTTCTCTTTTTGTTCTTCTGTTAGCTTACCCTCTCAATGGCCGGCCTCCTCCTTCCCTCTCCTCTTTTTGTTTGTTGAACAGGCAGAGCATATATATAACCGGCTGCCCTTTCTTTGTTCGAACGGAAGAAACTCCCACAACTTACTCTTGTTTGCCAGACGAACAGGATTGACATGCCGCGGTGTCGTCCGTTGATTTGGACAGTACACTGGCATTCGTCCGAGGATGAGACGTTCGTAGGTTTGTCGGGAGATCTTCTGCTGCTTCTCCACCGTGGATCCATGCCTTCATCGTTGATGCCACTGCGCTGTCAAACAGAGGCGGAGACACGGCTTGATATCATTGAATGCTATGCCCTTTCGAGTCTGCGTTCGAAGCCGACAGGAGAACATAGTATCAGAGTATGGATGGGATGGCATTTGAGTTAAACCGGCGTGGTGTTGTGTGCGCCGGATTAACAACATACAAAGAGGCGCGCCGATTTAATGGCCACAGGAGGGGGGCGCGCTGGTTTAAAGCTCTTGTAAGGGGCGCGCCAGTTTGATGGCTGTATAGGTATAGCCGCGCCGGTTTAAGGCCCATTAGATTTCTTCCCAACTTAGCGGTGATTCGAATGGACGCATGCCCTCCTGTGCTATTTAGTTGTGAGCCTCCGAGTCCTGGTTCAGGACTTTGAGTGATTTCCGGCACGTGCCGAACATGTGTTCGAATTCCTGAGTTTCTTTTGACTCGGCCTTCGGCACCGCCGACTAGGGAGCTGGGGCTATCTCTTCTGCCCGAGGGGCTTCTTTGATGGGTGGCAGAGCATCGGGTATATATTCATCCTGCTTGGAGGGGGTACAGAGTTTATTCGGCCTTCCCGTCTTCGACTTGCTCTCGAGATGTCGAGACGCCCGTGTCGCAGGAACATTATTTTTCTTCTCTCTTTTTTTTGACGTCCACAACCGCCCATTGTCTAAGAGGCCTATCAAATGACCGTCATGCATCTGACCGATAGAAAATAAAAATAAGATAAATGTGCCCACTTATCCAAAGACCATGTCAAAAGGAATTCTCGCCAAGTAGAAACGGTCTTTTGACAGACCGCCACTTGGCTCAACGGTCTATTGCCTGACCACTTTTACCCTGGTCGTTGAAAGATAAAACAAGATAAATCCACTTAATTATCTACTGACCTAGTCAAACGGGCATTCCCGCCAAGTAGAAACGACTCTCAGAAGACCGCCACAGTCACGGGACGATCTATCGTGAGACCGTTATAAAAGTAACAGGTCGACACAGGGAGCGCAAACGGTCACTCAACAGACCGCCACCTTCCTGAAAATGGCCTATCGCGAGACCGTTATTTAAGGTGATCGTTGGAAAAGAGCAAATAAGAGGCAAGTAGGCACACTCAATCCAAAGACCTAGTCAAACCAAATTTCACTAAGTCAAAACTCGAGAAAACATAGGAGCAAACCCCAGCCAGGGAGAAAGTGACCCATAAAATGGGCCAAAAACCATCTGAATAATGGCCCAATGAGTAATGGACAATCTTGGGACATCATAAATAAAGGTAAGAAAATAGCCCAACTTAAAGGTAAAAAATGGGTGTCAACAGATGTCCCTCCTTAACGTCCTGTTCACAGGGGAGCGAGCGGAGGTGAAGCGAAGGCGTTATGGAAATATGGAGATGAAGCGGAGATGTAGTGGAGCAGACTAAAAAGCAGGCGTTAAGGTAAACTACACCCGTTCCTAACCAATGATTGATAGAAATCTTCCAGAAAACTCCGAACCAAACACATGGAATAGTCAGACCAAAATGACACAAATATGGAGGAACAAAAAAAATAAACGGAAGGAGAAAACACGGCCAACCTCATCAGGGGACACAATCCGCGAACCAATGAGGGGACCAGAATAAATAGTAACGGAAAAAAGAAAGAGAGCGGACTAAACTCCAAACAAGGACCTTCAGTCGATTGAACCAAGTGAACAGACTAGAAAAGACCTTCCAATTCTGAGTGGAATACCCTTCCTTACCAAAGACCATGGACGCACGAATGTCCAGCACCGATGAGATATTTTCAGACAGATTAGGGACATGAATGCTCAAAAATCCGTATGATGCATGTTGGGCTAAAATAAAAGAAATCATTAAAATGAATGCAAAGAAAGATAAAATAGAAAAGACTCAAGACTAATATTGCTAGACCGGAGAAATCAGGGTCAGGACACTATTTATAACCACGGCGTGCTAGATAGAACCATCGTCCCTTAACTCCTCCAACTTAACGGCCTCATCCAGCGATTAAACATGTGCACCTAGATCATCATTATTTTTGGTAAAGGGGAACATCAGATCCCAGAACACATATAGTAATTGATGCGGGACGGGACCACGGACACGACAAGCTCGCGGTTGTCCCTTAACGAGGGAAGCGTCGGACGTGCGCGATTGAGAAACCCGCAATGAGCTAGGGTGATCGGCTCTCTCGTATGCCCGGATCGGGTCACGGGACGGTCTCGCACTCTCTCGCAGCAGCGGTAATGAATAGATAAAGCGAGCTAGATATCCCTACACATGCTCTCTAGTAGCGGCATAAACAAATATATATGAAGTAAGCAAAATGCCGAGTAAGGGAGCGAATGCGATACCTCCACGCGCTCGGCGTGGGGAAGACGGACCCGGTCGAAACTCGTACTCCTGGGATAAATATTACACAATGATGACAGCAATGAAATATCACCCACTCCACGCAGGGAGGTAAAGGGCTACACAACTGGGCCCGGGAGGATCGAATTCGGGTTGACGGGCAGCTTCTCGCGTCTCTTCGACAACACCCGAACTTGTGGCTGTGGGGCCCACGTGCTGTCCGGAGGGGTCGAGTGGGACCCGGTGACACCGCTGTAGTGGGGACACTTAGGGAAGCGTTCCACAGGCTGGCGGTACGTTGGTTCGCTGGTCGGAGGCCGGGCGGCTCCGATCGGCACCGGTCGGAATAACCGGCCACGGACCTGCCGGTTCTGTTTTCCGGCGCGCGCTCCGGCGAGAATGGACACTGAGATCAGCCCTGACGTCGGAATGCGACGAAACTGGCACCGTTGGAAAGATGCTTTGAAGGGATTCAACCCCAGGTGATTATAGAAAAATAATCAAGCCTGTACTTCTGATTGGTGAATTTTGAAGGTTGCTGTTGTACAGTTCCTGAAATCTCAGGTCAGTAGAGAACTTTCTTGTGGATTGCCTTTGACCGATATGAAGACCTCGGATTCAGACTTTGACTTGTTCATAAAAGTTGTAGGACATCAACTAAGGAAACCGGGACTAGTTTTGGATCTGGATTTGGAGGTGGTGGTGATTTGTTCTGATTTTTGAAGTGGAGGGTGGTCGGATCTGGGATCTGACTAACAACACTGTAGCTTAGGAAGAACACGAATTGCTAAAAATAGATAGAAGGTTGATAAAAAATTACGAAAATGTGTGGATGTAGGGGGTGATGGAAAGAACGCTCAGTAAAATTGGGAGGGTTTGGAAAAATCAAAAGGATGGTCAGAGGTGGGAAACACAGGGCTGCTGTCACTGTAGACAGAGACAGGACAGATCTGGGAATGATTAAAGACCGAAAATGTAAAAATAACAAACGATAGATTTTGGACCTGGAATTTTTTGTGGAGGAGGGGATAGAAGGTAGGAACACACCATAAAACTTTCAATCCACGAAGAGGCCGTGGCTGGTAGCAGGAATTTTGGGAAGACACCTCTGTCCAGCAAGACAGAATACCGAAGATGGTTTCGCGGCGGCTCGAAGGCGGCACGAACGGCGGCGGCGGCGGCACAGATGATCACCGGAGATAGAGGGGAGGGGATAGAAGATAGAAATCACTCTAGAACTGGAGGTTGGAGGAGAGAAACCAGAGAGAGATAGGAGGGGCTCAAGAACACTCTTGATTTTCCAACAAGTTTCTCTTCATTTCTTCATTAATTTCTAATGACACTATACATAGGCTTATATAGAAAATGGCAAGGGGTGGGGGGCTGATAATTTCGTGGGAAATAGGCCATTTTCTTCCCCCATGTGGTCAAAACTCAAAATAAATAAATTACATATGGAGGGGGCACTCCTTTGACTAGGTAGGTAAGGTAGGTGGCCAACTTTGACATTTTACACCACTTGTCTCCCATGTGGTCAATTAGCATTCAAACCTTCTAGATGGCCACCTAGGATGGTTGACCAGCCCCACTTGGATGAGGTGGACCAATGGGGAAGGGGAGGGGGCCCCCTAGCTGGACCTACTACACATTTGCATAAAAACCCACACAATCCATGGGAATGACTCATTGGCTTATAAAGCCTTACATTTGCGTACATACTTTCCCAAGGATATAAACACAAACTAAAAGGACATAAATGCAAAAGAAAAAGTACATGCTTGGCGTCGATTCCCATCAACTCTCCCCGGGTGGGAGGAACTCGACCCCGTCGAGTAGGGGTATGGATGCTCGAGTACTCCGGCGGATCCATCACCGTGCCAAGTAGCGCGGGTATGCTCCACTCCAAGTGATTGGCACCTACTCATTCCATATATACTCGATATGCACAAGCTGCCATGGGCTAGAGGTGGACACTTCGGGTGGGGCACTCGCAAAGGGAAGGAAGCAGCTCGAAGACTCACTAGGAATCACCGCTGAGTCCCTTTAGGTGACTGATCCGGGTATAGATGTAGAACCGATCCCATACTCATCAAGTGAGTTCACTCGCCTCTTACTCATAAGAGAACGACAACGAGCTTGCACAAGATACATGCAGACAAACAAACGACACACAAACCAAACAAACCACACAAATAAGAAACCAACTCATGCATGACTCTAGACACACCTATTGTTAGCCCGACCCGTACATAGGTGACGGCGGACCTGGACACCCGAATGTGTGCCATGCATGCATGTTATGTAACCGGAGATGGGTGGTATGGGGAACACCTAAACATCCAAGTATGACCCAGTCATGCATGGACGTCCCTTTAGATTTAGGAGACTTGAGTGGGCTAGGAAAGCCGGGTGTAGGTGTATCGTGGACGGGCTTGGTGGGTATGGAGGACCCGACCCGTAGGAAAGGGGTATGAAGGTGGACTTACCCGAAGAAGTGAAGGGAATATGAAGGGTCTAGGTATCCACTAGGGAAGGGGTCAAAGGGATCAAAGAAGGTATGACCCCTTATGGTGGGTTCCAACATGACATGGTCCCAATCGTGAAATTCTTGAAGGTGCGTGTGGTCACCTTCCTCCGTCATGGTAGATGGGACCGTGTATAGGAAATATGACTCCTCCCTCGGAAGCAAAGTCATGAAGTCGGACTCATCCGGTAGCGGGAGAAGTAGAAGAACCTCCGTGGTGACACAACCCACGGTGCACTCGGAGGTAATGGACCCGAAGGCCGGATGGGTGAAGCTACGACTCATGGGATGGTCGAAACCTCGGGCCAACATATGTGTCAACTGCCATTGCCAACCTAAACCAATGATAAGGTCACCCAATGTGTCAACATGGTGACGAGATCGGAACGTAGTATGGTAGGAGTTGGCGGGCACTAAAGGTAGGGTAGGGTCCATAGACGGGTAAGGGAGTGGGACCAAGCCATCCTTGAGCCAACTAAGAAGCGGCTCGGCTATGTATAATGTACCCGTTAGAAATACGGGTGGCTCGGGATGAGGTGGCTCCAAGCGCGAATCCGAAGGTGGAGTGGGCCGCTGGGGCTGGGTGGCTGGACATACGAGGTCCCTAAGGGTGATCTTACCGGGTAGGTAAGGTGGGCATAAGGTGCAAGTCCTCTTGTCCCAGTCAAGATTGGCCCTTCTCTCTCCTAACCACTTTTGCCCTAAAATGATGTATGAACCAGCAAGTGTGCCGATCCTGCACCATGCACCATCGGTGTAGAGAACAGATCCGATCCTCTTATAGAACTCAACAAAAGTAAAATCACCATCGTGGACAATCTCGCCTGTCTTGGAGAGAGACTCCACGATGTCAAGAGAAACCCAATTACCCGACTCCCTATCGGTGAAATGGAGTTCCGTTGTGGACCTGTTGGGTAGAGCGACTTTCATAGTGAGAGGGGTAAAACCAAGGGCTCGGTCCATGAGGACATTGACTTTGGCCACAAAGGTTGACCACTCGGACGTATGGTCTTAGGGAACGGCCATGGGTAGCGGACATGGACATGCATACACACGGTGACAAGACACTAGACCGACTATGCAAGTTTGGAATGCATGCACACTAAGGACCCTAGACGTAAACCAAGACTCGGTACGTGGCGGAGATAAGCGATCCGAAGACCACTCGCGCAAGTGTGTGGCCTTCCCGATAGGCGTAGCCTAGCGTTCGGACAACACCTTTTGATATACCGAGTAAAGGGATGCGATGCAAAAAGACACTTTTTTTTTATTTTGAAACAATGATGACCCTAAACACGACTAGACGTAAATGACTAATGACTAGACGTAAATGACACCTTTTTTTTTTGGACACCGTAGACTCAACTCGCTCTGATACCAAATTGATGCGGGACGGGACCACGGACACGACAAGCTCGCGGTTGTCCCTTAACGAGGGAAGCGTCGGATGTGCGCGGTTGAGAAACCGGCAATGAGCTAGGGTGATCGGCTCTCCCGTGTGCCCGGATCGGGTCACGGGACGGTCTCGCACTCTCTCGCAGAAGCAGTAATGAATAGATAAAGCGAGCTAGATATCCCTACACATGCTCTCTAGCAGCGGCATAAACAAATATATATGAAGTAAGCAAAATGCCGAGTAAGGGAGCGAATGCGATACCTCCACGCGCTCGGCGTGGAGAAGACGGACCCGGTCGAAACTCGTACTCCCGGGATAAATATTACACAATGATGACAGCAATGAAATATCACCCACTCCACGCAGGGAGGTAAAGGGCTACACAACTGGGCCCGGGAGGACCGAATTCGGGTTGACGGGCGGCTTCTCGCGCCTCTTCGACAGCACCCGAACTTGTGGCTGTGGGGCCCACGTGCTGTCCGGAGGGGTCGAGTGGGACCCGGTGACATCGCTGTAGTGGGGACACTTAGGGAAGCGTTCCACGGGCTGGCGGTGCGCTGGTTCGCTGGCCGGAGGCTGGGCGGCTCCGATCGGCACCGGTCGGAATAACCGGCCACGGACCTGCCGGTTCTGTTTTCCGGCGCGCGCTCCGGCGAGAATGGACGCTGAGATCAGCCCCGACGTCGGAATGCGATGAAACTGGCGCCGTTGGAAAGATGCTTCAAAGGGCTTCAACCCCAGGTGATTACAGAAAAATAATCAAGCCTGTACTTCTAATTGGCGAATTTTGAAGGTTGCTGTTGTACAGTTCCTGAAATCTCAGGTCAGCAGAGAACTTTCCTGTGTATTACCTTTGACCGATATGAAGACCTCGGATTCAGACTTTGACTTGTTCATGAAAGTTGTAGGACATCAAGTAAGGAAACCAGGATTAGTTTTGGATCTGGATTTTGAGGTGGTGGTGATTTGTTCTGATTTTTGAAGTGGAGGGTGGTCGGATCTGGGATCTGACTGACAACACTGTAGCTTAGGAAGAACATGAATTTCTAAAAATAGATATAAGGCTGATAAAAAATTAAGAAACTGTGTGGATGTAGGGGGTGAGGGAAAGAACGCTCAGTAAAATTGGGAGGGTTTGGACAAATCAAAAAGATGGTCGGTGGTGGGAAACACAGGGTTGCTGTCACTGTAGGCAGAGACAGGATAGATCTTGGAATGATTAAAGACCGAAAATGTAAAAATAACAAACGATAGATTTTGGACCTGGAATGTTTTGTGGGGGAGGGGCTAGAAGGTAGGAACACACCATAAAAATTTCAATCCACGAAGAGGCCGTGGCTGGTAGCAGGAATTTCTGGAAGACACCTCTATCCAGCAAGACAGAATACCGAAGACGATTTCGCGGCGGCTCGAAGGCGGCACGAACGGCGGCGGCGGCGACACAGATGATCACCGGAGATAGAGGGGAGGGGATAGAAGATAGAAATCACTCTAGAACTGGAGGTTGGAGGAGAGAAACCAGAGGGAGAGAGGAGGGGCTCAAGAACACTCTTGATTTTCCAACAAGTTTCTCTTCATTTCTTCATTAATTTCTAATGACACTATACATAGGCTTATATAGAAAATGGCAAGGGGTGGGGGGCTGATAATTTCATGGGAAATAGGCCATTTTCTTCCCCCATGTGGTCAAAACTCAAAATAAATAAATTACATATGGAGGGGGCACTCCTTTGACTAGGTAGGTAAGGTAGGTGGCCAACTTTGACATTTTACACCACTTGTCTCCCATGTGGTCAATTAGCATTCAAACCTTCTAGATGGCCACCTAGAATGGTTGACCAGCCCCACTTGGATGAGGTGGACCAATGGGGAAGGGGAGGGGGCCCCCTAGTTGGACCTACTACACATTTGCACAAAAACTCACACAATCCATGGGAATGACTCATTGGCTTATAAAGCCTTACATTTGCGTACATACTTTCCCAAGGATATAAACACAAACTAAAAGGACATAAATGCAAAAAAAAAGTACATGCTTGGCGTCGATTCCCATCAGTAATGCATTAAGGGATAAAGGGATACGAAATACTTACCTGTCTTACCTGCCTGGCCGAAATATGTAGCAATGTTGCAAGAGATCATAAGAAGGTTTTGCAATATAGGATAAACCAATCAGGCCATAAGAATTGTCAACCAGGCACATCATGCAACCAAACATTTGGATTTAGACAATAAGCAACACATCTTTTTAGAACAAATAGGCCAATTAGAAATAGTCTTGTCCAGACCGCCTAAGAAATAAATGGGCGCAGATCGGACCGCACAGATCAGCCAGATTTGAACTTCAAACATCAGCACTTAAACGGTCAAGTGGGGGACCGTCTGACAAAGTAACGGTCAGAAACAGACCGTTTCACGAAATGTGATTCAACACATAAATGGGGCTATGATTGCAAAGACGGTCTCCATATGACCGCCTATAAACTAAAAACGTCCAGTCGCGAGACCGCCGTAGAACCATCCGTTTCAAAAAATGAAACCGTACTCCTTCGTCTCCCTCATCTTCCCCACTCCCACACGAACATCTACGACCGAAGCCTTCTCATCGAGCCTCACCCCCCAAATTCTCCTCCCCTCCTAGCTACCCCCTAGCCCCGCTTATGAGTGCTAATGAGGTTGAAGAAGCAAGCGTTGATGAGGTTGAAGTGCCGAACGGCCCGAGAGAGGGAGGCCCAACCACCAGCGAACCCTCCGGAGGAGGTGGCACCGCCGCCGACCATGGCCGCGGAAGAAGGAGCTCTCGCGGTTGCCGGGGCACCGGAGGTGGTAGAAGCGACGCCGGAAGGTTGAGCGACCATCGCGGAGGCCGAGGAACCACCCCGAAGGGCTTCCATGTCTGAGGTAGGTCACAGACCCAAAACTCATTTTTTAATTTTCAAATGGATGCATGGGGGTTTGGATGTGAGAATAGGGGTCACCCCAACCCCTAGGGACGATTGTAGGGCCCATAGGGCCATTTGCAAAGAATGGGGGGATGGGTGAATGTCGTTGGTCACGGCAGGATGAAAAACGGTCCTAACAGGGGCCGCTAGGGTGTCTAGACGATGCTCTTGTGGCTGCTAGATATGAAACGACATTAGGGGGCAGACATGGTATGAACTAGATCGTATATAAATAAAGCGGTCTCTAAAAGACCGCAACGTGAGGACAGACTCACGAAGGGTGAAACGGCCCTGACTGGGCAGCTTAGAGAACAACAGGGTCTCCAACAGACCGCCACTTAGACAAAAATGGTCATGGGATGATCGTTGAAACCCAGATTAGCGAAGTGATAAACGGTCTGTTGGGGACCGTGGGAAAACTGAAACGGTCGGTAGAAGACCGTTAGGAGTATGAAAACGGTCTTGTGATGACCGCTTATTTAACATATTGCATTTTTATTTTATCTTTTCTTTTATTTTTATGCAATGCATGACTCATGAGAATGAATGACTGACCTAGAATGCAAAATGTACGTAGGGAAAATGCCGGACCTAGATCTCATGGCTCCAGGTCCGGGCGGTGAATTTTGCACTGCCCGACTTTTAGAGGGAGAGACTAGCGACCATGGGGTTCGTGGAGTTTCTGGGCATGGAGGTAGCAAGGCTCGACACCGCCCTCCTGTACGCACTGCATGACCGGTGGGATCCGGTCAGCTGGGCTTTTCTGTTCCCATTGGGTCATATGATCCGATGCTAGAGGACATAGCACGCATCACCAGACTGTGGGTACACGGCGCGCCAGTGAGTGGGAGGACATTGACAGATTACTGGGAGCTGGCCTAGAGGCTGTTGGGCTTGGAGGTGTAGAGGCCAGAGCGCCATTCGACGATCCTACCGAGAGAGAGGCTGCAGGAGAGCCTAGGCTTGAGGGGAGCCAGGATTGCAGTTAGAGAGTTGCCGGAGCAGCACTTAGGGCGGCTGACGGACCGGGCACCAGAGCGGATAGCAGCTGCGCCGTGACCAGAGGTAGACGTGGTACTACAGCGGTTCCTGATGCAGCTATTCGGGAAGCTATTATTTGCCACTAAAGCAGACGGAGTGAGCTGTAGGCTCCTCCCCTTACTCGAGGCGGTGGACCGAGTTGGCGAGTATGCGTGGGGTGCAGCGGTTCTCACCTTCCTCTTTGACACTTTGAGCTCAACTGGCCGGCGCACGATGCTCGGCGGATTCTCCCCACTACTTTAGGTAAGCCTTGAACTCTAAACTGATTTGTGCAATTGCTATATGATTCCATGAAATGCTATATGCTGACATTTTTGATGTAGGTGTGGGCCCACATGTACCTCTGCGGACTGGGGAGGGGACAGGAGGTGCACCCCATTCGGGTTTGATAGCACGAAGAGTGAGCTAGAAGGGGGCGATGAATAGATCACTCTCCAATTTAAAACGATTTGAATTATGAGCGATGAGATCCTAGTTGCAGTAAGTGAATCTTTCAGAACAGCCCACAGAGAGAGACACTAAGTAGAAACTAAATGAGCATGAATTGAAATAGAACAGTGATCGATCAGCAGATGTGCTTGTACCATAAAAAAAGATCAGCGAAACGAACCACACAGAAGAAGTCAACCAAGCATCCAACCACAAAGGAGACAAAGAGTTTTTAAAGTGGTTCGATTGCGAACAGCAATCTACGTCCACCCCTTACTCCACAGGAGTAAGGCTTCCTTGCACTAAGCAATAAACCACCGCATACTCAGTCTACTTACATCCGCTGTCTTACAGCTTGCCACAAGGGAACAAATCCCTCATCACCGATCCTGCAACTCTCAGGATCTGAACCTGACCTTGCCCCAGCAAGATAAGAACTGGAGGACCAACCTCCCTTCCTCTAAACTAGAGGGTACACACGAGCGAAATGCCTTCACTCGCAACTAGAGAACCAATCTCCCTTCCTCTAAGAACACTTAGAAGGTAACAAAGCAGTATATAAGAAATTGGTGAAACAACTCGAAAATGAAGAAAATGAAAGAAAAAACCAGTCACTTAAAACAGCGAAAATGTAGCTTCCTGAGAAGCAGTCTTTCAAGCTCAAAACACAGAAAAGATCACTCAGACTCTCTCAATTCTAGTCAGGCTCTTCTCTCAAATAGGGAAATTCTTTGACACTTAGTGGCTGTAGATGCTCTCTCTCGTTCAATCTTTCAGCAACTTTTTCTCACAGCCTTCAGCCTCTTTTATAGCTAGAGGGTGGCGCGTGGTTAACACGATTCCCGCCCATTCCTTCTGGCAGAGTTGATCTCTTTTTGATTCCACATGGCAGGATCATCCTTTCTTTTTGTTGCCTCGGATCACGATCCCTTAAACCTGGTACATTGACTTCCACGTGGAGTACCCTCACTGGTTTAGGGTTCACCGAACACCTGCTCGACCAGGTGACAGACCTGCCAAGCAAGAGAAGACATTAGTGGAAGCTACACTGATCACGAGCATGCACAGACCTTGATTGAACACAAGCCAAGACATGTACATGCCTAGCGTACGTGCATGAACAAGGGTTGCACCGACCTTATGCAACCCAATGCAAAGATTGCACGGGTATTATTGCACAATACAAAGCAAAGCACGGACACTATCATGCCTTCTACAAGAAAGACTGCACCAACGATGAAATGCACCGAGATAGAAATTGCACCTAGTTCAGGTGCCCTAATGCAAAGAATGCACAGACTGTGATGTGCATAATAGAAGATATGCAAGACAAGAGGATGTGCACTGACCTGATTAGCACAAAATAAACCCTGCACCGACTTAGTATGGTTAAGATAATGAAAGACTTGCACAGACTTAGAATGCTTCGTATCACAAACATGCACGAACATTATTGCTCAAGGTAAACACATGAGTTGCACCGACCTTGTATGCGTATGTAAGCAACAAATGCACTGACTTGGTGCGAGAATTGCACCGACCTGTGCGAGCCAAAGCTTGCACCGACCTGTGCGTGCCAAAGCTTGCATCGATCTGCCTTAGCAATCGTCCAGATAACCAAGTGCACCGACCCTATGTGCGTTCGATGAATGCACTTGCATGCACTGAGATAATGCACATACTTAGCAATGAAATGTGCACAGACTTTATATGCATAGTGCGAGAATTGCACCGACTTGTCTAATGCATGAACAGACAATGCAATGACTTAGTCGCATGCTACAACTAGGGTTGCACCGACTTGATGCTTGCATGCACAGACTCTACTCAGTTGAAGATGCAGCATATGCACGGACGCAATGCATGATGAACTAAGTATGCATGGACTTTCTAAGTAGAACTAGAGAACGCAGTATCTGAAAAATGAATAAGTGGTATGTATTAATGTAGACTATCAAGATTGACTTATAGTGTAAGACATCATCAAAACTGTAGGAGTTGCAACAATCTCCCCCTTTTTGACGATGGCAACACTATGAGTCAATTTATGTCAATACAATCAAAATAGAGTGATCAAGCAGTAAACACACTAAACCCTTCCAATGGGTAAAATACTCACCCTCACCCTCATTTGACTCTTCCTCCTGTCTCTCCCCCTCAAATGCAAGATCTGTCTCTCCCTATCAAGCCTCTCCCCCTTAAACTATCAAGACTCTCCCCCTTAAACTTGACTCACCCTCTCCCCTTTTGACATCATCAAAAGGAGATGAAAGAGATATGCAACTGTTGGAGAAGGCAGTATGTTCACAGTGAGAATAACCCATGATCATATCTTAAAAGATTAAGTGGGGCACTAAAACAAGTGTAGATTCTTCAAATCAAGTAATCATGAAAGACCTAGAAGAGAAAGTGAAGTTTATCTGCATACAGAAGATATGATGAGGAAGCAAGAGTGTACAAATATGCCAAGAAAGATCTGATCAAAACTATGGTAATTAGACTGCAAGAGACTGGTCCTCAGAAAAAGGTTCTTGAAGTATTGAGGATAAACCATCCATAAGCTCGTACAACATTGAGGGATTTTACTAAACCATATTTTGCTTTAAGGAGCAGTATATAGAGCACTGAGTAAATTGGTACATCACATTTTTGACATTAAAGAGACACCTTGATCAGAGGCCGGACTCCCCAGTTACTCAATGTGAAAACCGTATTACTTCTCCTTTTAGAGAACAGAGTTAGTAACTGTGGCTTTTAACGTGAGGAGACACCTTGATCAGAGGCCAGACTCCCCAGTTACTCACCACTTTATTACCATTGTTATGTCAAGATCAAACTATTTTTGCACTTCTTAATAGAGATAATCTGACACCTCATGACTGAGGAAGTTTATCATTTCCCTGTGATGAAACACTCAGTTTCTTAGTGATCAGACCATTTCTCTGAGCATATAAATTTTTATTTTGTTTTTATCCCTTTGTATTTTTGATATGAAATGTTTGAAAACAATACATAGCAGAAGCACTGATTCTTAAAGAACATGTTCCTTGAAGTCTAGGTTTCAAGTTTTTACAAGATTTCATGACATATTAGTTTAACTTGTTCCATGATCATGAAATGTGTAAGGAGATATACTTCAAATACCTTATCCAACTATTTGCTAAGTTACTAGATAAAAGATTCTTGTTGTGCTTTAGTGGTTCAAACTTAAGGATTTAAGACTAGTATGGGATTCTACTTGCTGTGAATGAACTGTATTAAGTCTTTCATAAGAAACAACAGCAACATACATCTCCCAAGTGCTTCTGAATCAGTCAACCTTCACACACTAAACAGCTACCCCTCAGAAAATGAAACAATTTATAAGAGCAAACACTCCTTCTCAGAGACAACTCCCCCTCACTCAATGATCTGTTATTCATATATGGATCATGTAGTATATGCAAATGCACAGACCCCTCAGCTTAACAGCTAGTGAATGGACATAGACAGGACTCCCCCTCACATTATGACATGATAAGCAAACATACTCATGCTGAGTGGTTAAGAACTCAGAGGGATTGTTGGGTTCGGTGCAAGTATTCAGAGGGGGGGTGAATGAATATACCCTTTAAAAACCTTCACCCAAAATAAGATTTCGCTCACTTAAAAATTGGAATGCTAACAAGATAAAATAGAACACTCATCTACTGAACCTATAAGCAGACAGTTGAGCGCCCCTATGCATTCATCTAGCGGAAGCACAAATAGAACAAAACAAACCACAATGCAAGAGGGTTTTTAGGTGGTTCGGTCCAGCAGACCTACATCCACCCCACACTCAACCCGAGTGTGGCTTCCTGCTGACTCACAGCTTGAACAGCTGGGCATCACAGATTGCCTTACATCAGCTGGGCCTTACAGCTTGCCATCTGCTGAGCATCACAGCTTGCTTCCGCTGGGCAATACAGCTTAGCCATCGCTGACTCACAGCTTGAACCCGCTGGGGATTACAGCTTAACCCGTCTGAGACCAAGTCTCGCCAGCTGAGGATTACAGCTTTACCTGTCCAGTGGAGACCTCCACTGCATCCGCTGACTAACAGCTTGAAGAAGGGATAAAATGGAAAATGAAAACAGAACAAGACAGCAATCGGAAAGCTGTAAATGAAATACACAATATAGCTCTCAACAGAGCAGACTGGCCTGGATTTGATCCACGGTCCAGTAAACAAATATTCAGACTTCACTCTTCTTCTCTCGATCTCACTTTCTCTATCTTCTGCTCTTCTTCTCTTTCTCTTCTCTTCTCTTCTTCTTTCACTTCTGCTCTCTTTAATCTTCTTCTGCTCTCTTCTTTCTTCTTCTGCTCTCTTTACTCTTCTTCTGCTCTTCTGCTGGATCGAAGTCTCTGCACTTCTACTTTTTCTTTCTCCACTTCGATCACTCTTCATCTGAAGATGAAGACTCATATATATAGCATCAGCAGCAGTAGCAGCTAGGGCGTGTGCTCTCCACATCTCCCGCCCAAAAACCTTGGACCACGTGTCAGTCTCTCAGCCAGCTTCAGCACACGTGTCACGATCCTGTCTGCCCTTTCATCCTCGGATCACGTGCCCTTCATTAGCCTCCACGAGCAGAGCACCTGTCAGACAGAGTATCGGATTATCAACTTGGTGTCGACACTTTGTAAAATGAAATGCATTGTATAGACTTGTGAAAGCGCATGCATTGTATAGACTTATGAAAGCGCATGCATTGTACAGACTTAGTGAAAGGGAATGCATGTAATACAATTTTTTTAAATACCCAGAGAATAGTGCGTTCTCGCACGGGAGCATATGAAGTCTCAGGGGAGC
Organism: Amorphophallus konjac; assembly: GCA_022559845.1. Taxonomy (NCBI): domain Eukaryota; kingdom Viridiplantae; phylum Streptophyta; class Magnoliopsida; order Alismatales; family Araceae; genus Amorphophallus; species Amorphophallus konjac. The sequence goes on along the minus strand of CM040124.1, from coordinate 169,112,031 downwards.
ATATATGGCCTCTGGACAGCATCACCAGCGTCAGGGGAGCATGTGGAGCACATGCTATCTCTGGGGAGCAATCGCTGCTCCAGGAGAGCATCCTCAAAGTTAGGGAAGCATTAACAGTCACTGGAGGGCATACTCGGTCCCAGGAGAGCATCCGGGGGGACAGGCGAGCATGCGCGTCTGATGTACAGACTCTACCAATGTATAGACTTGGTGGATAGTGATGCATAGCCAAACGGATGTACAGACTTCACTGTGAATGCATGAACAGTGAATGAGTGTATAGACTTGATCAAGAGAGACGCTGGCCAATCGGAGCATTAACAGTCACTGGAGAGCATACTCGGTCCCAGGAGAGCATCGGGAGGGACAGGCGAGCATGCGCATCTGATGTACAGACTTGTGAAAGACTTGAATGCACGACCAGTGTACAGACTTGGAGAACGGCTTGAAACACAAGGACGCTACTCGCTGTACAGACTTGAGGTTTCAACAGAAGGCTTTGAAGGTGATGTACAGACTTGCGTGAGATGCATGCTCCAGTGCAGTGTACAGACTTATGCATGAGACGCTGAGGAAGACGGTGGATGTACAGACTTCTGAGTGTACAGACTTTCCACCGACCAATGTATGGACTTGCTCAGCCTGAGGCACTGTATAGACTTTATGTGGGACGCTCAATGAGACGCTCAATGTACACACTTCAATTTCCAGTGTATAGACTAGCCTTAGACGCTAAATGAGATGGACGTTGTGCAGACTTGCTGTGCCGTGCATGAACAGTGCAATGTATAGAGTTCATGTGCTGTGCAAACGGATGTATAGACTTGTGCTAAGCAAGCTATAGTGCCGATGTGTAGACTTGGCCAATGTTCAGACTTGATGGTGTGCTGTGCAAACATGCTAAGATGCAATGTATAGACTTATGCGAGCATGCTGCAGCCATTGTACACACTCACAGCATTGACGCTGCATGAGACACTAAATAAGATGGACAGTCTGAGGGAGTCGACCCATCAAGGATATCAAACATGTCACACTCATGCAATCTCCACCGACTAAATCAGATATAACACACTTAAGCATTCAAATCAACATGCCATCATCAAAACAAAACATAATATAATAATGCACTCACTGTGTTGCAATCATCAAAACAAAACAGCATTACTATTATCAATTCAACATAGCACATGCTTGTGCCTAAGGGGCACAACATTCTCCCCCTTTTTGATGATGGCAACACACTGTGACAGTAAGTCACACACAAAATTTTCTCCCCCTTTGACATAATCAAAAAGAGAAAAAATAGTATAAACAAGAGTGCAAAGTGTATTATGCATGCAAATTCCCCTTATGAACATTCTCCCCCTGAATGTAAGACTCCCCCTGAATTATTTCTCCCCTTAAATAATTACTCCCCCTTTGAGAAGGAATATGAACAGATAATTCAAAGGTAGAGAAGGTAGGAGAGTCACTTGACAACAGCTGAATCATTGGTTCAGAGAATAAGCCTGATTATAAACAATAGTTAAAGTATAAGAATCAGCAACATACAATTTTGATAAAAATTCAGGTTTAACAGTGATAAATCTTGAGTAAAACACCTGACCCCTGAAAAAGAGTTTATAGACTCCATTTATAGCAATGAATCTAGGGCACATGGTATTAATAGATAAGTCAGAAATAATACCCTTTTGTGATTAAACAAGGAAATTCAAGAAAGGCAACTTGAATATGTATTAACAAAAATAATTTTCACTCATTGACTTTTGATTTTCAAAGGGTTACAGCAGTTTGATTTTCATTTTTTAATTTCTGAACCTGAACTAAGTGAATAGACCAGTGGCATTTATGCTGTTGACATTAGGTGTACACCTTAATCAGAGGCAGGTACCCCCAGTTACTAGGCATAAACTACTAGATCTATTTCAGATCAAGACCTACAAGGAATAGTCTTCACTTTTGACATTAAGGGCACACCTTGATCAGAGGCCAGTACCCCCAGTTACTTGGTGAGGACTCCCCCTATAGATTTGACCCTATGAACAGAGATAGTCTAAATCACTTCATGACATGTGAATTTTCCTACTTCTTTGGAGGAGTTCATAGTTTCTCAGTGCAATCAACCATTGCTCTGTCACAATGTTCAGTTCTTTACATTTGTGATCTTATTTACTGCTGCCTTTATTTCTTTTAGAGTGATTGTTTTAAAAAATCATTACATACTCTTATTCACCTGTTCTAGACATATCCAGTTCAACACATTTAGGTATTACAAAAAACTTTTTCTATTTTAGCCATAAGACAAAGATTAAGAGCTATAAAAGTTTTATTTTATCTCAAATTCTGAAGTGCAGACACTTAACTCTCCAATTTATAAAGGTTAAACCTTTAGTTCTTTTCAATTTGTAAGAGTGATTCTTATAAAAGAATAATTGAAATAATCACAACTCAATGTACTAAACCAGAAACAGAACTGTTGTTCAGTGAAGGTTAGGGAAATGATAGCAATAGGCATTGAGTTCCAGGAGCATTTGATGTCAAAGGATATGAAAGAACTAAATGGGGACAGTGAGAAGTAGCAAGGATTCAATGAATTGACCAAAAAAACTCTCAGCTCCCCCTGACACCATGATGCAAGGATTATGCTATGCAACACACTGTTCTACATGCAGACTATGCACCAATGATATATGAGGCAAGTATGCACTCAATTCAAGTTTATGCATCCAAGTCATGAACATTTTTATCCTTTTTCAGATTTTTCAAAAATATGATGCAGTGCACTGTTCTACATGAAGACAGGACCCATGGTACTAGGCATAGAACCTGGTCTCAAAGACCATCTCACACATGGTAGGAACCTCTGGGCAGATTTCCCTGCCTTTTAGTAACATACCATTTGATATACCAGGGTTAACAAGGACAATGCAACATAAAGTAGTCCTACATGCATTGAACAGTATCAATGACAGTCATGCAAATGATGTATGTAGACATAAGACACATGCATTGATTGTGTACACTAAATGAACCGTTCACACTCAGTCTAAGTATGCATTCAACGACAAGCATGTATTGCACTGACACAAAACACATGCATTTACACAAAGTCTATATAGTGCATCAACTGTATACACAAAAGAAGCATTCAAATTCAGTTCAACATATAGCAAGAGAAGAGCATCAGATATATGCAGAGTAAAACTCAGTAGCTGAGTCTGGAATACAGACTGATCAGCTAGACATGAAGAGATCATCAAAATTCAGACAAGCATATCAACATGAAGTTCACATTTTTTCATACTCACAAATTCAGATGATGAATTTTAAAGTAAAGTTCAGAACTGACCTGATAAGTTCAATCATGGGGTTTTCATTCTTGAGTGCCTTGGTTAACCCCTCTTATTCATTTCCAAGGCACACCTGCAACAACTGGATTGTTTTGATCCTGCAGGAACCCAAGAAGTCTTGGGTCCTGAATTAACCCTCACAGGTGTTCTGAATGGTTTCTTAACAGAACTATCATCATAGCCCATCAACTTATGGCTGGATAAGGAATAACCAAATTGACCAGACTTACCATGATAACGAACAGAATTTAAGTTCCTTTTATGCACCTTATTGTAAGCATTAAGTTCATGTGCATGAACATTAAAATTTCTGTTATATGCATGGGCATGAGATTGGTGTAAGTGAACATGATTGGTTCTGTTATTCACATGGAAATTTTTCTTTTCATAACCAGCCAGCCAACAGTTACCAGCTCTGTGGCCTGGCTTTCCACAGTTGAAGCATGCAGAGTTTTTCTTTTTATCAATTGAATTATTTCTAACAGAATCATAGAAAGCAGGGAATTTTACAAATTTAGAATTCAATCTATTTCCCTGAGCATGCCAGCAATTTTCAACCATGTGGCCCAATTTACCACAATGAGAACATTGAGTGTTCTTTTCATGAGATGCATGATTTTTGACATGGAACAGTTTATCATGCATTTTAATAGCAGATAGATCATCTAATTTCATTTGTCTACAATCATGCATGAGATGACCTAATTTATGACAATAAAAGTATTGAGTTCTTTTGGTTTGAACAGAAGAAGGTTTCTTCATAGAAGACTTCCTAGCATGAATTCTATCATATTTCAAATCATCCTTTCTCATGACAAAACAAACATCTATTTCATGGCCAGACCACAGTAATAGCATTTAACATTTTTGACACCAGATTTGTTGGCCTAAACTTTATTAGCATGCTGATTATTATCATTCTTTTTCAAAACTTTTCTTTTCTCCTTCGTTTTTTTATTTTCTTGATTATCATGCACACTTAAAGAAAAAGCTGAAGTGCTAGCTAACTCCGAGCTACGCACAAAAGTTGTGTGTTGTCTTTTTCTCACTTCCTGTTTACTGCCTTCATGAGAGACTTTCTTCTTAAAAGCACCCTTCAGATTTTCTTTATTCTTAAGAGACTCAGACAGAGAATTGTTCAGTTCAGTGATTTCATTTTTGAGAGAAGAAATGAGCATTTCAGAATCTGTGATCTTTTCATTAAGTAAGACATTAATGGCTTTGTAGCTATCAATCTCTTCTATCAATGTGCTCACTCTCTCACATTCATTTTCAACTGAATTCTTCCCTTTTTCAAACATTAAGAGTCTCTCAGACATGGCAGAATTTAGCAACCTCAATTCTTCATTTTCTTTTCTTATTTTTTCATTCTGAACTAGTTCATTAGTTAAGATTTGATCATTTCCTAATGAATTCAGCTTATCTTCTAGTTCAAAAATCTTGGCAGTAAGTTCATCATTTTTATTTTCCAATAAAGAGATTTGTTCCTTACTCACATTCAGATCAGCTAAGCACATATCATGAGATGTTTTTAGTCATTGACAGTTTTCACAGGGAACATTAGATTTAATCTGTTCACATCTCTTTTTCAACCTTCTATTTTCAGATTTTAATGTCCTGGATACTTATAACAAATCTTCATACATTACTATCAATTCATCAAAAGTGTATCCATCTGATTCAGAGCTTACCTGAGATGAGGTTTCCTCATCATCACTTCCCCGATTGGCCATTAAGCATATTGACTTTTCTCCTTCTTCAGCACTGTCCGAGGTGTTCCCTTTGAGTTTCGAGAATTCTGGACAGTCAGCCTTTGTGTGGCCAACCTTCCTGCATTTGTAGCAAACGTTAGTGTCAATATTCTTAGCAGGATTAGAATTATACCTTATTTGCTTTCTGCCTTCACCAAGGTTTCCTTCTCTTTTTCTCAGAAATTTCCTGAATTCACTAGTCACCCTTTCAATGTCTCCATCAATTTCAGACTGCGAGAGGCTACTTTTCTCGCTTAATGATCCACTGTGGCTGGATCTGTTTGCTTTGCTGGAGCCAGCCTTCAGCACGATTGGTTCCATTGCAAATAATTTGAAGACACAGAAAAACTGAAGCACCTAGACCAAATGAGCAAGGCAAGGCACTGAGTCGGAGAACCAAAATAACGAACACAAAAAGCACACTATGAAATGCACCAAACAGAAATGCACTAAACCAGATGATCAAAGTAAAGCAGTAAGATAGTGAAACAAATCAACGAGCAGAAGAAGCCCACTCTGATGTGCACCAAAACTAGCAGGATCCTCTGCAGATTGTTAGATCTGATAGATCAGAGACCCGCTCTGATACCAAGTGTTGGGTTCGGTGCAAGTATTCAGAGGGGGGGTGAATGAATATACCCTTTAAAAATCTTCACCCAAAATAAGATTTCGCTCACTTAAAAATTAGAATGCTAACAAGATAAAATAGAACACTCATCTACTGAACCTATAAGCAGACAGTTGAGCGCCCCTATGCATTCATCTAGCGGAAGCACAAATAGAACAAAACAAACCACAATGCAAGAGGGTTTTTAGGTGGTTCGGTCCAGCAGACCTACATCCACCCCACACTCAACCCGAGTGTGGCTTCCTGCTGACTCACAGCTTGAACAGCTGGGCATCACAGCTTACCTTACATCAGCTGGGCCTCACAGCTTGCCATCCGCTGAGCATCACAGCTTGCTTCCACTGGGCAATACAGCTTAGCCATCGCTGACTCACAGCTTGAACTCGCTGGGGATTACAGCTTAACCCGTCCGAGACCAAGTCTCGCCAGTTGAGGATTACAGCTTTACCTGTACAGTGGAGACCTCCACTGCATCCGCTGACTAACAGCTTGAAGAAGGGATAAAATGGAAAACGAAAACAGAACAAGATAGCAATCGGAAAGCTATAAATGAAATACACAATATAGCTCTCAACAGAGCAGACTGGCCTGGATTTGATCCACGGTCCAGTAAACAAATCTTCAGACTTCACTCTTCTTCTCTCGATCTCACTTTCTCTATCTTCTGCTCTTCTTCTCTTTCTCTTCTCTTCTCTTCTTCTTTCACTTCTGCTCTCTTTACTCTTCTTCTGCTCTCTTCTTTCTTCTTCTGCTCTCTTTACTCTTCTTCTGCTCTTCTGCTGGATTGAAGTCTCTGCACTTCTGCTTTTTCTTTCTCCACTTCGATCACTCTTCATCTGAAGATGAAGACTCATATATATAGCAGCAGCAGCAGCTAGGGCGTGTGCTCTCCACATCTCCCGCCCAAAAACCTTGGACCACGTGTCAGTCTCTCAGCCAGCTTCAGCACACGTGTCATGATCCTATCTGCCCTTTCAGCCTCGGATCACGTGCCCTTCATTAGCCTCCATGAGCAGAGCACCTGTCAGACAGAGTATCGGATTATCAACTTGGTGTCGACACTTTGTAAAATGAAATGCATTGTATAGACTTGTGAAAGCGCATGCATTGTACAGACTTAGTGAAAGAGAATGCATGTAATACAATTCTTTTAAATACCCAGAGACTAGTGCGTTCTCGCACGGGAGCATATGAAGTCTCAGGGGAGCATCTATGGCCTCTAGACAGCATCACCAGCGTCAGGGGAGCATGTGGAGCACATGCTGTCTCTGGGGAGCAATCGCTGCTCCAGGGGAGCATCCTCAAAGTTAGGGAAGCATTAACAGTCACTGGAGGGCATACTCGGTCCCAGGAGAGCATCCAGGGGGACAGGCGAGCATGCGCGTCTGATGTACAGACTCTACCAATGTATAGACTTGGTGGATAGTGATGCATAGCCAAACGGATGTACAGACTTCACTGTGAATGCATGAACAGTGAATGAGTGTATAGACTTGATCAAGAGAGACGCTGGCCAATCGGAGCATTAACAGTCACTGGAGAGCATACTCGGTCCCAGGAGAGCATCCGGAGGACAGGCGAGCATGCGCGTCTGATGTACAGACTTGTGCAAGACTTGAATGCATGACCAGTGTACAGACTTGGAGAACGGCTTGAGACACAAGGACGCTGCTCGCTGTACAGACTTGAGGTTTCAACAGAAGGCTTTGAAGGCGATGTACAGACTGGCATGAGATGCATGCTCTAGTGCAGTGTACAGACTTATGCATGAGACGCTGAGGAAGACGGTGGATGTACAGACTTCTGAGTGTACAGACTTTCCACCAACCAATGTATGGACTTGCTCAGCCTGAGGCACTGTATAGACTTTATGTGGGAGGCTCAATGAGACGCTCAATGTACACACTTCAATTTCCAATGTATAGACTTGCCTTAGACGCTAAATGAGACGGACGTTGTGCAGACTTGCTGTGCCGTGCATGAACAGTGCAATGTATAGAGTTCATGTGCTGTGCAAACGGATGTATAGACTTGTGCTAAGCAAGCTACAGTGCCGATGTGCAAACGGATCGAGACGCATGAGCTATCGTTGGAAAGCTATCTTCAAATGCTTTGATCTAGACCCAGAGAGATCTGCTGTATCTGGTCGGATCAGAACTTTATTGAATTTACAAGTCCCTGTTTTACTATAACCGAAATCTCAGATCTGCAGGGCACTTGTCTGAGAACTACCATTGACCGCCTAGTAAACTTCCGATTTAGCTCTTGAGCTCTTCTTAGACGTTGTAGGGAATCAAACCATGGAACTAGGATGATTTTTAGAATTTGATTTGGAGGTGGCTCCGATTTGTTATGATTTTATGGGTGACTGGTGGTCGGATCTGGGAACTGGTGGACAGAACTATAGATGGGTCTGAGAATGATTTTTAGAAAGTATGAGATGGGTGAATCAAAAATTGAGAAAAATTGTGGATGAAGGGGTGGATGGATGGAACCCCCAGTAAAATTGGGAGAACTAACAGAAATTAAAAAGTGGATCTAAGACATGAAACGCAGGATGGAGGTGAACCTGGATATAATTCTGGCAGAACCGAAATGAAAGAGTGGACGAAAATCAAAAATTAGCAAACATGATCTGAATGCTGGCCTGATTTTTGTGGGAGGAGAGGAACATCCCAGGAACAACTCCTCCAAAGTTGGTAGCCAAATGGGCTCGGGGAAGACCTGTGAATTTCGAGCAAGCTGCTGTGGTACTACGCAGGCAGAACTCCGTTGATGGCGATGGCGGTGCGGTGGCGGCTCGTGGCGGCGGCGGCGATCGTCGGAACCGATACACGAGGCGTCACACCTCAGAATGGAAGCCTTCACAGCTTCAAGGGGGAGAGGGAGGAGAGAGGAGGGGGGCGCACCAGCCCTTGCTCTTGGAATTTGTTTGATTCAAATGGCATTAATTCTTCCAAAATGGAAAATACAAGCTTAAATAGGTTACATCTCACATCCATCCACAACCGTAGGATCTAGGGGAGGGAGATGAAGGGATGGGATGGCATGTGACACACACACACAAAAATAAATAAAAAATAAGGGGAGGGGGCGGCCTATTGACTATGGTGGCAAGGGGGGGACAAGTTGGTAGCCACCTTGGACTTTGAAGTCCACTTGTCTCCCATGTGCCTTTTACCATTCAAACTTCTAGATGCCTCCATTTGACATGTTGACTGACCCCACATGGGGCCCATGGGCTAAGGTGGATCAATGGGAGGGGCCTGGGGGACCAGTGGGGCCCAGGGGTACCATTTTACAAATAAGCCCCTCGTACACTCATAATTACATACCGAATACAATGAAATAAACACAAATTACACACACATAAAGGCTAACTAAATGTGATAAATGGGGAGGCTCAAGGCGGAGTCTCCAGGCTGTCTCCGAGCCAGATGGACGCTGAGGTGGCTCGAGTCGTGCTCTGTGTGCCGTACCGGTGGCTCGGCGTGTCGCGCCCCTCAACTGCTCGGGTGTCCGCACCACAACCGGTCTATAGTGAAATCTTCCTCAAACGGCACATCTGGCTCTCCCGTATCAGTGTAGTTGCTCAACATCTGTCTCTTGTCGGTGATGACAGCTGGCTTCTCTATCAACTCATGAATAAGTGGTGGCCATTCAGGATCAGTTGGCATGAATAGTCAGCTTAGAGCAATTGTGATGTCATTCATGTCAAACCATCTATGCCAATCACATTCTAGGTCATCCATCTTTCTTCTCTTATCCGGCCTCAAGGCCTCCCAAGCTTTATATGTAACTAGTGGGGCTATGTTACGAGCAAACTGGCATGCATGCACATCTTGATGATCCAGCACTGAAGTAATTATGGTAGTCCACTCTCCTATCTACTGAAATGCCCCCTTCACAAAATGTGTATAAAGAGACCATGTGAGTGGCCGCCTGTCTGTCTTGAGGGTGGAGGTCATGGTGACCCATGGCGCTCCTTCATCTTTCTTAGATTTTTCCTTACTCGACCCTTTATATCCCAGGCCACCTTAAGGAATGAGCTTTTGACTCTTAATGGGCTTCAACCTGCCTTGGAGGTTAACACCTAGACCTTTATCGGATTTATATCCCATTCACATCAAAATGTTCCACCCAGAGTGCTCATCATATTCTTCTTTTTCATTTGCTTTGGAGGTGGTGGTGACATTGAAGCTGCCGTAGAGGCTGAAGCCTGTAGCCTTAATAAATCATGCCAAGGATCGGCAATATCCAACACGGATAACAAAGGCTTATTGGTCAGCCATATGGAAGGCACAGACGTAGCAGAATGAATATCTTCCGATGGCAATATGGGCATGCTAGTAACCTTGATGACGCGCCCTTTATGTGGGAATTTTAAACATTGATGATTTGTAGAGGGTACAACATCAAGCTCTTGGATATATGGACGGCCTAAAATACCATTAAAGGTTGGGTCCATGTCCAAGATATGAAAATCTACTGTAACTGTTACGGGACCCAACCCAACTCTCAAGGTGATCATGCCCATGGGTGGCTTCTTCGTGTTGTCGTATGCAGTAACTATGATAGTAGATGGCGGGATCTGACTGTCTAGAATGCCACACATTTTTAGAGTGCTGGGAGGCAGCACATTGATGGATGCTCTAGTATCTACTAAACATTGTTTAACGACCACTTATTTATATCAACAGTGATCCACAAAGCATACTTCCTTGCTGGCTTCGGAGCTAACTCATGTTCATGAAAGACAATAGCCGGTTGATCACCAACTGGGGTTAAGACTGAAGTAATCTGTTCAGCTGGGATATCTTCATTAACCATCACCTTTTGTAAATACTGCTTCAAGGCCACTTGGTGAGTAGTAGATCTTTTGATCAATTCCAAAATAGAAATCTGGGCCGGGGTCTTGTCCAGATGCTTAAGCAAGTCATATTGGGTGCCCGGTATGGATTCTTGTTCTTGCCCTTGCTATTCTTGTCCTGGAGAAGGTTCTTGCTCCCGTTGCAGAAACACATGGTGGAATATCCGTCCACTACGGAGCACCATTGTTTATGAAGATCTTGCCTCCATCAGGTTTTGGGTAGGTGGAGGATTGGTGGAGGTAGAAGGTATGTTGGAGTTGGGTGTTTGAAGTGGAGTTACGGTAGGGGAAACCGTTATGAGTGGCCTCACCGGCTGATGGTTGGTAGGGATTATGGTGGTGGGTAGTGAGGGACCAGTGGTAGAAGGACTAGAAGAGATAGGTGACGCCTGGGTGGTCGGAGTTGGTATAGGCTGAATGAGGAGGGGCCTAGATGGTGGTGCGGGGTTTGCGCGAGAGGATGATGATGGTTGAAGCAAAAGGGGTCCTGCTGGCACGGGGCTAGCGGTAGTGGTAGGAGGAGCGAGTGTTGGTGAAGTGTGGATAAGGAGCGGTCTAGATGGCAAAGGGCTTGTGGACGGAGGAGGGATTTGTGATGGTGCATGTGAAGATGGTAGGCGAATGAGGGGCGGTCTAGATGATGGTGGATTAATGATAGGGGATCGAACTTGGTTAGTAGTGCGTAAGAGAGGATGTGTAGGTCGAGGGGAAGGTGTTGGTGGGGTAGTTGTTCTTAACAAACATGGTGGTTGGCTTGGATTTTGCCTGACGGCCCCGACAGAGGCGTTCTCTTCATGCCACCCTTGTCCTCTCTCTACTTCATCGAAGGAGGTGACAGGGTTTACCTGTTGGTTAAGCGCAGGGTGCTCCGGTAGCGGATTGTGGACAATCCCCATGTTCGGTTGTGGTGCGGGAGCTTGTTGCGGAGGAGGAGGTTAATGCGGCTACTGCTAAGGTGGTTGCTGAACTTGTTGCTGCCGGGGAGGTCTTCGAGTCTTCAGAGTTGCAATAAACTGTCTCATCTCATCCCAATTAATTCCACCCTGGTCATTCAGATCACATAGGTAGTCCTTGAAATGAAAGCAATGATCTATATTGTGACCGGGTTGCCGGTGGAAGACACAATACCGAGAGGTATCCACGTTGGGAGACCAAGCCATCCTTTCTTTTGGCAAGGTGAGCAAGTTGGCGGCCATGAGAGTGTTAAATATATCGGGGAGGCTCTCGAGTAGTGGAGGATATTGGGCTCTTCTGGGGCCCACGGGTCTTCTTGGCTGTTGGGGATCATAGTTGGAGGGAGGTGGCAGCTTATGGTATTGTTGGGGAACTTGTGAAGTTTGTGGTGCAGCTTGTGGAGGTGGCCGAAATGTTTGGAGAGGGTTGTTTGCTTGAAGTGGAGTTTGAACAAAAAGGGAGGGCTGTTGTGTTTGTTGTTGTAGTTGTGGGGGTCTCGGGTTGGAGGAATTTTAGAAAGGTCCGGAATTGCCAACCACTCCCACTTGCTCATTAGTAACAGTTCCTTTGGTAGTTCCACCATTAGTATTAACATTGTTGCTCTTCCTCACCACTCTCGGCCTTTGTTCAAACATACCCATGATGGACGAGTCTTTCATCTGGGTTTGAATGTATCTGGCTCTTTCATAAAGTTCCTCCATGGTATTCAATCTATTCATAGATAAAATATGACGAAATTGTGGAGTAGCATTGGATATTATTATTTTTACTTGCTCCGATTTTGATAGTGTATCTTTTAACTTTTCGGCCATCGCCCTCCATCTATCAGAAAATTGCACAAAGTCCTCCTTGGGTTTCATCTTTTCATCCACCAGGTCAGTTACGAACAAGGAAGGGCCGACACGATCTCTATATTTCTGTAAGAACTTTCTTTGTACCATATCAAAGTCACTAGCCTCAGTCGGCTCAAAAGAATAAAACCATTCAAGGGCCAAGCCATCATGGGATCTTCTAAACAAATAGGCCAAAGATGCCTTGTTATCTTGCCAGAATGACGCTTCATACATAAAGTCTTTCAAATGGATGAACAGGTTGCCCGTTCCATTATAGCACCTGAAGTTAGGCATCTCTGACGGAGGTAAATGGAAAATCAGCAAAGTAGGGAGAGTAATCTCCGGAGCATTTTTAGGAGCCGTGACCTTCTTGAGTTGTTCCTCCATGCTAGCGAGCTTTTTGAGGAGGAGAGTGTTGGCATCAGATTCGGCCGGAGCCGGGTTGGCGGAAAATGGGTTTGGCATAGGCCATCTCAAAAGTCGAGAAGGTGGTGGGCGTTGCGACCTAACATCTAAATGGTTTGCTGGTTGGGCTGGTGCAACAATAATTGGAGTCCGCAGTCGGGACTGAACCTGTTGTGTGACCGCTTGGTCACTAGGGATGTTGGTTTGAAGGCCACCCGCGGCCTAAGGGGGATTTAAGGAGGAAGAAGGGACATAGCTGCCTTTGAGAGCGGCCTGAACCGCTTGGTGTTGAGCATCATCTAATTGGGATAAAGCAGTGATAAGATCATTTAGACTAAACGATGGGGAAGCTTCCCCAGGAGTGGATTGAGTGACAGGTTGAGTTTGGGAGGATGGCTCAACCCCTTGAGTGGTGGTGTCCACCACATAAACTTGAGGGTGAAAATAAGGGTAGTTCCCTTCATATTGAATGAAGCCCTGAGGAGGGATGTCATATTGGATAAATCCTTGAGGGGGGACCTCATAAGATTGGTCAAATTGACCATCCTCACTACCATCATATGCATACTCTTGATTGGCCATGCTAACAATTATACCTGACCGAAGCATCATGGTTGTTATAAAGGAATTATTTGAATCAAACAAAGGTAGATAGCAAATAAACACTCAAGTAAATTGTTAAACAAGTTGCCAAATAAGTTATGATGCTTAGGGAAGATTTTAGCATTCTTTGAGTTTAAGCAAGGATGAATGTTAATGGAGTAGTTAGCCCTCGCTTCAATGTAGATACTAGTTTCAATTTGAGTGTAATCTCCGGGTTAACTAGGTTCTTTCTCTCTCCTTACCAACGCATGGGTTAACTAAACTCTGGGGTGCTTCAAAGGTACAACCGGCCTAGTTTCCGTGAGGGAATCCACGGGTACGAGGACTTACGGAGGCCTTGGTCAAGGAATTTCCAATCCAAAGAGACGGAATGCTCAATGGAGGGTCTTTCCCAAGAGAGTGAAGGGGATCCTAAAAGTGTAGAGAGAGGAGGTCTCTCAACCAAAAAGTCCTAATGCAAGCTAATGCAAGTAGGATCAACCAGCAATGATGAATAATCAATAACCCAAGCAAACAATTCTCACCAGCAGCAGATAAAACAGTTCTGTGAACACACAGGGAAATGGCGACCAGACAATGGTCGCTGTCTCAGTGAATGGAGACCGTATGACAGCTGCTGACTAATAAATAGTGCCCCTTTGAAGGGGTGTAGATCGCAGTAAACAGTGAACGACTATGAAGGGAAAGTCAATAGTGACTCAAGAATTAGTGCCTTAGGATAAGGCACTGATCGTGAGAATGACGCCTCTGTAGAGGGGCGCAGATTATAAAAATAATAGATAATATGAAAAATAATGCAATGAACGCCTCTGTGAGAGGTCGCCGATTATGCAAATAACGGCTGCTGAGCGGTCGCTGATTGATTTTAGTGAAACAGAGAGCAGTATAAAGCTAACCAAAAAATCAAATTTTCTCCTTAAAAATGCTATAGACATTTCAAAATATGGATAATCAAGTGGGGGTGTGCACGTGGTGCACAAAGGGAGTATGTTACGTGGAGCACAAAGGAGGGGCAGACACGGGTGTCAAAAGGAGGGGTGCGCGAGGTTGCCGAAGGGAGGGGCATATGTGGGTGCCAAAGGAGGGGTAATCAAAATAAAAATAGAAAGTGTCCCACCGTGATCGTCAATTTGTGAACATGTCACATAGACATTTAAAAAGAAAGAATTAATCTCATTGGATTAAACTAATTAAGACTAATCATAGAGATAACTAAAATAACTAAAGGAGAGGGAGCATGAGATGCTACTTAGGAGTGTGATCGCCAGAGGAATTACCTCAAACTAAGAAGGATGATCGCGGAGAATACCTTGTAAGCGAGTGAGATGCAGATCCAACTTCCTCCTCCAATTGGCCGGCCGATGAAGGGGGCTTTTATCTTGATTACCCTTATAAGGAAGACAAGCAAAGACAACAAAGAGATATGGATTAGCCAAAGATGTGTAGTATCAATGCACTATGAAAATAATATTATACAAATTGGGCATGAACACACCTTATGATTTCTTTTAAACCCCTAAGAGGAGTGAAGGAAAGGAGTATGTGTATGCAAGTAAGTTAACCAACAATATGCCAAATAGTCTAAGCTATGTGATGGTGGTGATGCTAACATGCAAACTAGCGAAAGAAAGTAAGGGAGAACAAAGTTGGGCCCTTATGCGCCTGTGAGGAAAAGAAGGAGAGAGGACGCTTGAGCTGTTGCTATCACTGGCAATAGCAGGAGGAATTGGACACCACAGCAACAACAGGAGGCAGAAGCGGAGTAGAGGCAGCGATGGGAGGAAGATAATCCTTTCCTTGTGCTTTGAGCAATGACTGTCGGAAGAAGATGCTCTCGAAAAACCAAGATGCGTAAGTTCTCTCTCGTGGAAAACTACAGGTATTTATAGAGATGAAGATCCTCATTCTAATAGGATTAAAACAAGGAAGATGATCTCTGAACAGGGATATCCTTTCCTCAATCAATCATGGAGTTAAAATGAGGAAAGACACTATCTGGGAAGGTTGTAGGCGAAGTGGAGACGGAATGGAAATGGCAACCTAGAGACGGTCACTTTTCTAAACAACGCTCCTGGGACTGCTGCAATTTCCTGGAAATTTTGGACTTTACAGAATTTAAGAAATTCATAATTAGCGACCACGTGCGGAGGCGTTCATTAAAGAGCGCCCGTCCATAAGGGCGTTAATTCATAGAAATTAATTCCGAGTGGAAATTGGAAAGAATTAAAAACAATGCACACACACATGGTCGTTTATTTAAGTAGGTTGATGAAATAGCGACACCTCCAAGGGTGTTATTTAAATAGCGACTAGACAACGGTCGTTCTATCTAAAAAAATGGAAAAACCCACTTATTAAACCAGTAATGAAGTCTACTTTGGGGCATTACATCGTGACATAAAATTTACTCAACAAAGCACTGATTTTGACGTGTCTACACATGGCTTTTCCTCGTCAGCCAATTCCTCTTCTAGATCTAGCAGCATGATCTCTTTATTCTCAATGATTCCTCCTTCCTTAACCTTCTTGAGCACCTCCTCCTTAACAGTAAGAAATGTAGGATATTTGATAGCAGGAGTAAGATGCTTCTGAATGATGAGAGAATGAAATCTCTTTCGAGGAGGAAAATCAAGGAGGCAAGTGAAGCAAGAGCGTCAACTAAGATATTTTGGTTTCGAGGGACATGGATAAATATTAATTTAGTAAAAAGCTTGGCATAAGCAGAAGCAAGTTCTTGATTGGGTTCGAGTTTGGGATCAAGCGTGCGGCATTTGGTAAGCACTTGGCAAAGAATAAGCTGACTATCACCAACAATACGCAATTGAGTAACACCAAATTGATGAGCGGCCTCAAGTCTGGCAAGAAGAGCCTCATACTCAGCTATATTATTTGTAACTGGAAATGCAAGCTGAGAGGCAAGTGGAATGGTGATACCTTCAGGCGATAGGAGAACAATGCCGATCCCCTTACCTTGAGAATTCAGAGCTCCATCAAAATGTAGCGTCCACATCGAATTGGGCTGATTGACGGACATTAGTTCCTCATCTAGAAACTCTAAGCGAGCATGACCAAATCTAGGGAGAGGGTGATGAGCAAGATGTTCTGCTATGGCATAGCCTTTAATCGCTTTTTGCTGAATGTAAGTGATGTTGAACTGGGACAGGAAGCTTTGCCATCGTGCTAATCGGTCGGTATGAACAGATTTTTCAAGAAGAAACTTGATGGGATTCATGCGAGCAATGAGATGAACCTTATGATCTAAGAAGTAATGCTTCAACTTCTGAACTACCCATTGTAAAGCTGCACATGTCTTCTCTATAGCCGTGTACTTCTGCTCACAGGGGTTGAGAAGCTTAGACAAGTAGTAAGCTACCCTCTCCTTTCCTTCTTCATCAACTTGCGCAAGGACAACACCTACTGAGTCATCCAGGATAGAAATATAAAGAAGAAGTGGTTTGCCTAGAACTGGCGGCCTTAGGACAATAGTATTTGCTAGATAATCCTTCAATCCGTCAAAAGCTGCCTGATAGTTGTCATCCCAATTAAATTTAACTCCCGGCTTAGTAAGCTTGTAGAACTTCCTACACCTCTGTGAATGCTGGGAGATGAATCGGGGTATAAAGTGCTACCTCCCGATCAATCCTTGAACTTTCTTCAAATTCTTGGGAGGAGGCATATCTCTTATTGCCCTCGCCTTGTTGAGATCAATCTTAATGCCCCTCTTACTAACGATGAATCCAAACAATTTACCAGACGATACACCAAACACGCACTTCTTAGGGTTCATTTTCAATTGATATTCACGGGCTCTTTGCAGAACATTTGCTAAAACCCCGGGATGCTCAATCCTCATCCTTGATTTCACTACCAGGTCATCAACATACACCTTTATATAAACATGGATCATATCATGAAAAATAGCCATCTTGGCCATTTGGTAAGTGGCTCCGGCGTTCACAGGTCTAAATGGCATGACCACATAGCAATAAGTGCTCCAAGGTGTAGTGAAGGAGGTATTTTCTTGGTCTTCTTCAGCCAGACGAATCTAATTATAGCCAGAGAAGCCGTCCATAAAAGAGAGGGTCTCGAACCCTGCCGTGTTATCAATCAGAATGTCTATATGGGGGAGGGGGAAATCATCTTTAGGACATGCACGGTTAAGGTCCCAGAAGTCTATGCAAATTTTGACTCTTCCATCCTTCTTCATAACCGGGACAATGTTAGCCACCCAATTGGGGTAAAGGACAACTCCAATGAATCTAGCCTTATGGAACTTATCGACCTCTTCTTTCATCTTTAATGCCATATGAGGGTCGGAACGTCTTAACCGCTGCTTAACCGAGACGGACCCTGGCTTAAGTGTTAGAAGATGTTCAACAAGTGCAGGGTCCAGACCTTGCATATCTTCATAACTCCATGCAAATGTGTCCTTGTATTCTTGGAGAACCTGAATAAGTGCCTCTTCTTTAGATGGAGGCAAGTTCTTACTAATGAGGATAATCCTAGGGTTTTCCTCGGTACCCAAGTTGATTTCTTTGGTAGGCTCTTCTACTGAGGCTGACGGTTCGTCGAATCTTCTCATGCCACTGGAAAAAGTATCAGCCTCGTCCTCATATTTATCGCATTCTTCATCCCCCTCTTCGAAAGGGTCTACATCATTCATTATCTCATAAACACCAAACCCTTCATCTAAATCAAAAGCTTCCTCACATTCTAATTCCGACAAGAGAATCGGATCCTCCAGAAACTGGGAATGGCTAAACATGCTTGACACCTCCTGGCTAAGTCTAACAAGAACCTATGGGGAATCTGCTTACCCTTGACTTTCTTAGTGGTAACTACCCCAATACTCTTATTTCTAGAAGAAGAAAAAGAACAACTAGCCTGATCACTAGAATCTAAAGAAGAGGAGGAAGAAGTAGTAGATACAGGAGAAGGTACAGAAGAAGACTCCTCATCAGAGGAGTAAAAGAGATCCGTTAATGGATCTTGAATGAGCGGCCCTTCGGTCGGGGCGTGCTCATGAACAAGATAGGAGGTCTCCTCAATAGAGATGGATGATTGAAAAGTTTGAATTTTGGCATTTTTTTTCATTTTCAATAATGAAGAAATGAGAGGGAGGAGTAGAAGAGGGTTTTGAAATTGAGAACTTAGAAGAAGGTTGAATAAGAGATTGCCCGAGCGAGGGCATGATGGAGAGCTGAGAGAATTGCTCGAGGAGCAAAGGGGGAATTGAGGGAGTTTGGAGCAAATCTGGAGAGAAAGAAATCAAGACCGCGGGTGGTCTAGGAATTCGGATTGGAAACAATCTG
Source organism: Amorphophallus konjac (assembly GCA_022559845.1). NCBI lineage: Eukaryota > Viridiplantae > Streptophyta > Magnoliopsida > Alismatales > Araceae > Amorphophallus > Amorphophallus konjac. The sequence goes on along the minus strand of CM040124.1, from coordinate 169,093,322 downwards.
AAATTCATGAAAGCAATTAGTGATGGATGGACAGAATTAAGGAAAAAGAGGCCAGCCCATAGCCTGTCTATGGTGAAGCCTTCTCCAAATGGCACGTTCGGCTCTTCTGTATTAGTGGAATTACTGAGCAGTTGCCTCTTGTTAGTGATTACTGTTGGCTTCTCTATGAACTCATGAATCAGTGGTGGCCATTCCGGATCAGTTGGCATAAACAGTCGGCTCAAAGCAATAGTAATATCATTCATATCGAACCATCTATACCACTCACATTATGGGTCATCCATCTTTCTTCTTTTGAATGACCTTAATGACTCCAAGGCTCTATAGGTGACCAATGGTGCTAAGTGGCGAGCAAACTGACCTGCATGCACTTCTTGATGATCCAGTAATGAAGTAACCACAATAGTCTACTCGTCAGCCTATTGAGTGGGCCCCTTCACAAAATTTGTATATGAAGACCATGTGACCGGCCATCTGTCTTTCTTAAGAGTGGAAGTCATAGTAGCCCATGGCTCTTCTTCATTTTCATCCAATTTTTCCTTGCCCAGCCCTTTGTATCCTAGGTCGCCTCGGGGAATGAGCTTGTGATTCTTAATGGGCTTCACTCTGCCTTGGAGACTGGCGCCCAAACCCTTGCTCTTGGATATATGGACGGCCCAGAATACCATTAGAGGTTGGATCCATGTCTAGAATATGGAAATCTGCTGTAACTGACACGGGACCCAGCCCGACCTTCAAAGTGATCATGCCCATAGGTGGCTTCTTTGTATTATCGTATGCAGTGACCGTAATGGTAGACGGCCGTATCTCACTGTCCGAAATGCCACACATTTTTAAAGTATTGGGAGGCAACACATTGATGGAAGCTCGAGTATCAACTAAACATTGTCTAACGACCACTTTATTAATATCAACGGTGATGTAGAAGGCATACTTCCTGGCCGACATCGGAGCTAGTTCATGTTCATGAAAGATAATAGCTGGTTGGTCACCTGTCGGAGTTAAAACTGAAGTGATCTGTTCAGCGGGGATGTCTTCATTGACCATTACCTTCTGTAGATATTCCTTTAAAGCCATTTAGTGAGTGGTGGATCTCCTAATGAATTCCAATATTGAAATCCTAGCCGGGGTCTTGTCCAGATGTTTTAACATATCATATTGAGTGCCCGGTATGGATTCTTATTCTTGCTCTTGCTCATCCTGCCCTTGTGTGGGCTCTTGCTCCCGTTGTGGAAACACACGGTGGAATATCCGTCTACTACAGAGCACCATAGTTGGTGAATTTTATGCCTCTATCAGGTTTTGGGTAGGCGGAGGATTGGTAGATGTGGAAGGGATATCAGGGTTAGCAGGTATAGCAGGTGGATTGACCGAAGAGGGAACCCTTATGAGGGGCCTTGTCAGCTGAGGATTTACGAAAACTAGGGTGGTGGGTAGTAAAGGTCCTATGAGAGAGGGACAAGAAGGGGCAGGCGGTGCCTAAACGGTTGGAGGAAGGGTAGGTCGAATGAGGAGCGGCCTAGGTGGAGGTGAGGGATTTGTGAGAGGTATAGTAGAGATTGGTGCAGGTTGGAGTAAGGAAGTCCTTATTGACGAAGGGTTGGTGGTAGCGAGAGGAGGAACGGGTGCCGGTGAGGGGCGAATGAGGAGTGACTTAGACGGCAAAGGATTTGTGGAAGGAGGAAGGGTTTGCTGTGGTGCGGGAGAAGGTGGAAGGCGAATAAGGAGAGGCTTGGCTGGCACGGGGTTGGTGATGGTGGAGGGAACTTGGTTGGCGGTGCACAAGAGGGGACGGGAAGGTTGATGGAAAGGTGTTGGTTGGTGAGTTGTTCTTAACAAACGTGGTGGTTGGTTTGAAGTTTGGTTTAAAGCCCCGATAGAGGCGTTTTCTTCATGCCACCCTTGCCCTCTCTCCACTTCATGGAAGGAGGTGACAGGGTTCAACTGTTGATTTGGTGGGTGCTCTGGTAGCGGATTGTGGACAATCCCCATGTCCGGTTGTGGTGCGGGAGCCTGTTGCTGCTGTGGAGGTTGTTGAACTTGCTGTTGTGGCTGCTGAGCCTGTTCCTACCGAGGAGGCCCGCATACCTTCAAAGTTGCAATAAACCGCCTCATCTTGTCCCAATCAACACCACCCTGATCATTCTAATCATATATGTAATCTTTGAAGTGATAGCAATGATCTACATTTTGACCGGGCTGCCGATGGTAGACACAATATCGAGAGGTATCCACATTTTGCGGCCAGATTGTCCTCTCTTTTGGCAATGTGAGTGCGTTGGCAGTCATAAGGGCGTTGAATATATCGGGAAGGCTCTCGGGTAATGGAGGGTATTGTGCTCTTTTGGGAGCCATGGGTCTTCTCGGTTGTTGAGGGTCATAATTGGTGGGAGGTGGCACTTGATGATATTGCTGGGGCACTTGCGGATGTTGTGGCACAGCTTGGTTTTGTGGAGGTGGCCGGAACGGTTAAGGAGGGTTGTTTACTTTGTGGGGAACTTGGTTAAAGAAGGAGGGCTGTTGTTGTTGTGGTTGTTGTGGGGGTCTTGGGTTGGAAGGATTGCGAAAAGTTTCAGGATTACCAACCACGCCCACTTGCTCGTTAGTAACGGTGCCCTCGGTAGTTCCACCATTGGTATTGACATTATTATTCCTCCATATCACTCTTGGCCTTGGTTCAAACATGCCCATGATGGGCGAGTCCTTCATTTGAGTCTGAATGTATCTAGCTCGCTCATAGAGCTTCTCCATTGTGCTAAGTTTATTCATGGCCAAAATATGTCGTAACTGCAGAGTCGCATTTGAGACTATCATCTTCACTTGTTCTGACTCGGACAAAGTATCTTTTAACTTCTCGACCATCGACCTCCAATGGTCAGCAAATTGGACAAAGTCTTCTTTCGGTTTCATTTTCTCAGCTACAAGATCGGTGACAGATAAAGACGGACCCACACGGTCTCTATACTTTTGTAAGAATTTCCTCTGAACAATGTCAAAATCTCCGGCTTCGGTTGGCTCCAGGGAGTAAAACCATTCAAGGGCCGGGTCGTCGAGAGACCTTCTAAACAGATAGGCCAAAGAGGTCTTATTATCTTGCCAGAAGGATGCCTCATACATGAAATCTTTCAAATGGATGAACGGGTTGCCCGTTCCATTATAGCGCCTGAAGTTAGGCAATTCTGATGGAGGTCAGTGAAAAATTGTTTAGAATTTGGGTCTGCTTTGCACGGGAGTGAGACGGAATGAAGCGTAGTGAAACAGAAGTGAAAGTGTAATGAAGCGGAATATAGTGAGAGCGGACTGAAAAGTAAATGCCAAGGTGTGATGTGACACGCCTCCGACACTAAGTGTTAAAAATATTTCCACGATTCTGAAAGAAACAACCTCGGATGATTACAAGAAAGTAACAATTGCCTGGATGAAAAACTAAGTTGACAAATGTGCACGAGGACATGAAAGGAGAGACACCATTTGAGGTCTATTACTAGCCAATGTGGACGTGCTACATCCAAGGTGGATTTGTAGGAAAAATAAGAGGAAAGGGATATGAATCCAGTCGAAAGATGCTTTCAAGGAACCAGCCTGGGTGGCTTCAAGGAGAACTTAGTACTTGATTTGGGAATAGAATATCTCATGTCAACTCAAATCACGAGCGAGCGGCCCTCATTACTTACTTAATATGATGATTTTTCAACATTAAGCTCAAAGTCCTACATGATGCATGCTGGGCTAAAAGAAAAATTAAAACAAACTAAAAATAGAAAATAATCACGGGAAATATTGCTAAACCATCCAGACTAGGTCAGGAATCCAATTTTCTGAGCTGACACTAAGCCGAAGCCCGTTTGTCCACGCACCAACTCAGAAAGTGGAACCGTCGTTCCAAGCCTTAGATAACCCAACGGCCTATCCATGCGATCGAGACTCCCCTGGAATTATCACTGTTTTTGATGAAGGGGAACTCAAATTCCAGGTTCATCAGAATCACAAGGTCATTGATATGCTCTAGTAGAGTAGATAACATATAGTAAAAAATGCATACAGGAAGGTATACAAAGGTGAAGAGAATGTCACCCAAAAGAACTCCAAGCACCTTGAAATCTACATAAAACATGTCTTTTCTGCGCTCAAAGATTATTAGCACCACAAAATAATGATATGACAAAGTGTAACGCCCGAGGATTTTTTAAGAATTTTTTGGGATTAAAAAATAATTATTAAGCATTTAAATGGGCTATTGATTGAATTATGGTTAATTAAAACTAATTATTTTGGCCCTATACTAATCCAAGAGGATTAGGCCCATTTTGAGAAATCCAATTGGCCCAAATCATAATTTTAAACTTTGGCCCATGTTCTAGAAGCTTGGAATTGATGTATTTATGGAATGAAGGAGATACGTATGGATATTTTAGGATAAAAAGTTAGATAATGAAACGAGAGTTTGAACTAGTTTCAAATTCGGCGCCTAAAACTAAAAACGGTCTATCGCGAGACCGCATAGGGTCAGCAAACGGTCTCCCAAATGACCGCTAAGTTCTACAGATTCCGTAAGTAGAGGAAAACGTAAAAAGGTTAGATTTTTGACGCCCAAACTCCCAGAAATCGAAGTGGATAGAAGTATAATCAGGCTTAGAACTCTTGAGGATCGATCCTGCACCTAAATTAGGACTCTAGAATTGTTGAAATCTATGAAACCCTAGCTAAAACCCTATAAATAGACCCCAGAACCGACTTGCGCGACCCTTACTTTTGGCTCGCGTGGAACTAAGGTAAAGAGGTCGAATTAGAGGTAAGTTTCTTCTAGGAATTTGCTCATTATAGTTAGATCTAACTTTCGTCAAAATTTCGTTTGAAGAGATCAAGCCTACAGAGAGATAGAAGCCTGCAAAGACGCTGGTTCAGTGAAAGCAACTCAGGAAACTATGCGACCGACCCATAAAGATCAGGAAAATAGAGGCCCCAATTGAGGTAATTACATAGAGGTTCTTTAGAACAATTTGTTCCTTTTAGTACCCTCTTCTTACCCTCCAAATTTCACATCTTTAGGTCAAGAGAATCGGGAGATAGAGAGGTAATAAGTTACTACTTCGGTTCAGGACGAGCAGAAACTAGGGTTAACTTCCAGCCCTAAATTTGAAGCCTAAAGCCCAAAACAGAGGTAGGTTATCTCAAGAAAAGGCTAAATTAATGTGTTAGGAATAAAAGTTCTCTGATTTCATTCATTTTTATGTATTATACGTCGAGAATTTTATGTTTTCATTAAGACTATGCATCTAGTGTATGTCCATGCATAATTCTTAGCCCTAATTGAGTTAAAAGGAAATTCTCTTGTCATTACCCACAAACCCATGCATATTCTCGGTCTACATGTGTTCCATCATGTTTTAAAGTAAGTTCTAGTCAATTTCTATATTTACCATGCTCTAGGTTAGTGTGTATTTTACTATTAAATGAATTTTTTTTACCCAGGAAGAAACGGAGTTCCTGTAGACCGCCAGAAACCTTTAGCGGTCCTACGACAGACCGTTAGCACCCATGAAACGGTCACCCGCTAGACCATTTACGTTTTCTAATTTCTGTAACATTGTTAACCTGAAAACATATTGCAGATTAGGCCTAATTATTATATGCTAAGTTCTCGTCGATTTCTATACTTAATATGCTAAGTCATGTAACCTCTTCATTGGATATTCCTTCCAAGGGACTAGGTGATCTTGTTTCAAGGCCTCCATAAGTCTCCGCGAGCTTACGATTCCCACTAGGACGTCGAGCTAGTTGTACCATTAATGCCCAATTGTCTAGAGAGCACTTACCGATATTTTTCTGAGTTCTGGCTCTAAACGGTCCAATACACAACCGCTTGGTCAAGAAACGGTGCAGTAAACGACCGCTTGATTCCAGAGTTTGATTAACCCGGGGTTTGACTCAAGGGTTGATTTTTCTTATGATTCCAGATGGTCTATTGATTATCTAGAACATGTCACTTTATTCCAAAAAGCTATCTAAATAAATTTTGGAAAGTTAATGAATGTACCGTTATGCTGCCGAATTTTCTTTGTAGCATGACTTAGTTATTAATGCATTCTTTGAATTCTTATATTCATATTTGGTGCATTCTTCCATTGACTATTGTTGAAACTTGTCACATTATTGGCCAACATTATTGTTATACTTGTGGAAGTAGCTTGATTTATACTTGAAGATGCAGTTCGAGCACTGATTGTGTTCAAGGGCTCTATGCTAGTCCCCTCACCTGATTGTCGGAAATATACTGTAAACCATGGGGTATAATGCTACTGACGTCGCATTGTGCTGGGAGTATTTTTTTTATAAATAAGTGAAGATCCACAAATATTCACAAAGTACTTGCAAAGCAAAAGTACATTCTTGCGTGTTACATGACTTTCTAGTGCATAGCCTTTAAGGTTATGAAAAGTGCATTCTTGTTACATTCTTGTTCGTGGAAAGGCCAAGGTTATATTCTGGTTATATACTTGCTCAATCATATTCTCATATCTCGTCTTGACCATATCTTGCTATTTCAGTTCTATTCACATGTTTCACCGTATTTGCATGATTTAGCTTTCTCTAGAGCTAAAAATGTTAATCACTTTAAGATTGCCATCATGTTGATACGAAGATACCTACTTGGCAAGTGTGCTCATTACCTACTTTCTCAATGTTTTAGGAAGGACTAGTGAATCGGATTTGAATTATACAAGTAGCGGGTCCGAGAGCAATTGAAGGTCATGTGGACGAGAGAAGCCTTAGTTTTCTAATGTCTAGCCAAGTCATTATGTAAATTTTTGTTTTCTTGAGTCTATGGTGTAAGAATGTTAAGGGTCAAATATCTTATGTGTATTGATGGTTATTTATATGAAATAAATATGAAGGTTTAAGTGAATTACTTGTGCAATTACTTTATGTGATTATCTTGCGCTCTGATTACTTGCTTGCTTGAGACTTACCATGCCGGCTATTCACGTTTCGATATTCCTTTCGTTGTATCAAATGCTGGGGGCGTGACAATTTGAGTGGTATCAGAGCATAAGTCTAAGGAGTTACTTATTTCTAGGAAATATATAGCATGTCATAGGCTAAGTCCAAGGCTTAAGGACCCATACCTGTGAACTAAGGAATAAATTTTCCAACCCATGTGAGAATTGGGTAGAACCAGGGATGAGCTAGTTGTTTAGAATATATCTTTAAGCTAACTTCCTTTAAATTCTATGAAGAATAACAAACCCATTACTCTTCTCAGGTATCTCATTCTTACAATGGCTCATCGTGTCGATTGGGGTGGAATGCAACAAACTGTTGCAGGTCTCACACAGGCGTTGCAAAACGTGGCTCAAACCGGTGCAACGGTGGGTGCTGGCGATCTGCACTGTAATTTCTAGAGTCTAAACCCTTCACGGTTTTCAGGTTCTTCTAACCCAGATGAAGCTAAAAACTGGATAGATGAAATGAACCGCATATTTGAGGTCATGCAATGTGCCGACCAGGAGAAGGTTCATCTTGCTACATTCTAACTCAATAAAGATGGTCGTATATGGTGGAAGTCAATTCCTCCACCGCCTCAAGATGCACCACATACTTGGGAGGGATTCCTTACCGTCTTTCGAGCAAAATACTTATCCGAGCATGTCAAGGAACGGAAGGCTATAGAATTCGCTTCTCTCTGCCAAGGCATGATGTCAGTGGCAGAATATGAACTCCAGTTTTCTAGAGTGGCACCGTACGCTCCTCACTTGGTTAGTACTGACTTATTGAAAGCTAACCGATTTATGGATGGTTTGAGGCCCAACTTTATTCAACAACTTGGGGCTCAGAATATCTGTACATATGCAGAGATGGTCCAACGGGCACATCTATGCGAAAGGACCTTGGAGAAGGTTGAAAAACTTAAAGGTAAAGGAGAGGAGCCTAGCCGAAGGTCTGATTGGAATGAAAAGAAGGGAAAGTTTAGTATCACAGAACCTTACAAATCCCGTGATAGTAATTAGAGATCCTGGAGCGGGAGTGGTAGTGGCTACCACAAGAACAAGAAGGTTAAAGAAAAAGAAAAGCAAGTCATGGCGGCCTGTGCTTTCTGCGAGAAGTTCGGCCACTCAGCCAAAGAATGCTGGAAGCGTCTCGGCGCTTGTTTACGATGTGGCAGTCGGGAGCACAGCATGCCGGATTGCCCCCTCATGAAGGATCAAATTTCCAATGGTGGATGCAAACGACAGGCTCGTCTTAATGTTATTATAGATGATGAAGAAGTGCCCAAGGATGATGGGTTAATGGAAGGTACCATTCAAGTCTATTCCCATCCTACATTCGTGTTATTTGATACTGATGCTTCTCATTCGTTTATATCTACTACTTTTATAAAAACCTTGCAAGTTTCATCAGTTCCTCTACCTTCGGACCTAGCAATCACTACACCATTAGGTCTCGAAACAAAACTTACAACCTACTACCCCTATAGTGAAGTAATAGTAGAAGGTCATAATCTTTCCACAAACCTCGTATGCCTTGACATGGAAGGCTATGATGCTATCTTAGGTGTAGATTGGCTTGTGGACCACAACGCCTATATAAACTGTCGCAACAGGATTATCTCTTTTCGAAAATCAGGTTTTCCAAGGTTTTCCTTCCTTGGTATCAAGTATAGGAAACATCCTACTATTATTCCATCTCTTCATGCTTTCAAACTCATTTCGTAAGGATGTGAAGCTTTCCTTGCTTCCGTAATCATTACCAAATCAAAGGAGATCGTCTTAGAAGATATTCCCGTTGTGAATGAGTTTCCTGATGTATTTCCGTTAGAGTTACCTAGTTTACCACCTGAAAAGGAAGTAAATTTCTCCATTGAACTCATTCTCGGAGCAGCACCTGTTTCAATAGCTCCCTACAGGATGTCCCCCACAGAACTCAAGGAATTGAAAAGACAACTTCATGAGTTATTAGATAAGGGTTTCATTAGACCTAGCACATCCCCTTGGGGTGCGCCAATTTTATTTGTCACAAAGAAGGATGGATCTCTCAGGCTATGTATTGACTACCAGTGACTGAACCAACTTACTATCAAGAATAAATATCCATTGTAGCGTATCGACGAGCTCCTTGATCAAATTTCGGGAGCAGAATATTTCTCTAAAATAGACCTCAGATCGGGTTATCATCAGCTCAAGATCAAAAATGAAGACATACACAAGATGGCTTTTCGAAGTTGATATGGCCACTATGAGTTGGTTGTAATGCCGTTCGGGTTAACCAATGCCCTGGCAGCATTTATGCAACTTATGAATAATGTCTTTAGACCTTATATCGACTGATTTATGCTCGTCTTCATTGATGATATTCTTATATACTCCAAAACTAAGGAGGAACATGAAGAGCACTTAAGAATAGCCTTGCAGACACTAAGAGAGCATAAACTTTATGCAAAGCTTAGCAAGTGCGAGTTCTGGCTAAAGGAGGTCTCTTTCCTCAGCCATATTATTTTAAGAGAGGGTATCGCTGTCGATCCTTCTAAAGTTGAAGCTGTTAAGAATTGGAGCCAGCCGACAACTGTGATAGAAGTTAGAAGTTTTCTAGGTCTGGCTGGTTATTACAGGAGGTTTATTAAAAACTTCTTTAAGATCGTCGTCCCTTTGACTATACTCACTAGAAAGGAGAACCCTTTTATATGGTCAAAGGATTACGAAGAGAGTTTTCTAACTCTTAACGATCACCTTACTACAGCCCCTAGTGTGGCATTACCCATTAAAGGTGGTGGTTTTGAAGTCTATACGGATGCATCTGGCATTGGCCTAGGATGCGTTCTTATGTAAAATGGAAAGGTGATTTTCTATTTATCAAGATAGTTGAAGCGTCAGGAAGAAAACTACCCTATGCATGATCTGGAATTGGCAGCTGTTATATTCGCCCTAAAAATTTAGCGGCATTACCTTTATGGGGAGAAATTCATTATATTTTTAGATCATAAAAGTCTGAAATATCTCTTTACCTAGAAGGAATTAAATATGCGACAACACAGATGGTTGGAGTATCTCAAAGACTTCGATTTTACTATCCAGTATCATCCAGGCAAAGCCAATGCAGTAGCTGGCGCTCTTAGCAGAAGACCAATGGCAACATTAGCAAGCCTCAGGAAAGGTATGATATGTCTTATCGAGGATTTTTCTCACTTAAATCTTGATATTGATAGAGAAGGAGAAGGATGTATGATTGCCAATATAAGGTCACAGCTTTCATTGATTGAAGGTATAGTCAAATTACAAGAGAATGACCCTGCATTGATGGAAATCAAGGATAATATGGATCACATGACGGAATTCTCTATGTCAAAGGAGGGAAGATTACTGTTTAAAGATCGAATATGTGTGCCGAATCATGCCGACCCCAAGAAATTGATCATGGAAGAGGCTCATAAGTCAAAGTATGCTATTCAACCTGGTGATACCAAGATGTATCATGATTTGAAAAGGAGCTTGTCATGCCCCGAGCGCGGAAGGAACCCGGAGACGTGGCGAGTTTATATCAATCATGTCAATCAGAGCGTTAATGTATTCGACAAAAGGACAGAGTGCACAAAAGTAAAGATAACACAATCCTTTATTTAATCATAAATTCCAAAGTACTTCCATTACATCCACTTAATGAAAGTACTAAGACTCAATAAAATGAAAATTATAATGATTGACTCAAGAATGTAAAAAGACAAGACTAGATAACACTTGGATAGATGGAGTAGCTCTAATCTCATCACTCTTGACTTTCCCCATCCAATTGAGTTTCATCCACGGACTTACCTGAAAAATAAGGAAAAACACTAGGTGAGCGAACGCTTAGTAGGGATTATATCTCAAGAGCTAGCTTGCTTTAAGTAGATTACATGTTACATGAAATGCTATAAGCTATGCATGCTCGCACAAAACGACAATAAAGAACGTATAACAAGAGAGAATGTATATCAAGATAGTGAACGAACTAGCAAGTCTTTCTAGAACTCATGTCAATATAGCAAGTCATGTCAAGAATTGGCTATCATGTTTCAAGTAAGTAAATAAATAAATACCCCTTTTAGGGTCACGCAAATCATGTCATGTCAAGTCGAGTCAAGTCAAGTATGATATTTATGGAATGTCTATCAAGCTAGTCACGCAATTTGGTGCAATGCCACACCGCGATCATTACAACACCCAGGGGCACTAGTACTTTTGGGTGCTCCTCCCTGGACCAGATCGGGCCCTATATGCGGAGGCATTGATCATGTATTTTTGACATCCACTATAGTTGTAGCCAATATAGAATTTCAAAGGATTAAACTTGTAGGACCTTTAGGGTAGATCTTGTGGAATAGTATTCCAAGGGTTGAACAAGATGTGTAAGGATGATAATAATGATACAATCACGATTCACATTAAAACTAGGTGGGATCGGCTCCCTAACTTGGGTGCCATGATAATAAGAAAAAGCGCTCATATAGAAATGGTCGCTCGTTCTTGTACATGATAAGGTAACAATAATGGCATGGTTTCCCATTCCATAAAATCTTAAGGATATTCCCATGACATCCACATAGCATGTCATGAGGGTCGGTATACCATGTTTCTTTATAGTGACATGGCAATCAAGTAGTGTCATAGCTTTTCATGGTACGACCCGCTTGGCTGCCTTGAGGGAATCCAAGGCTAGCGGAGTCTTACGGAGGTCATTATGATAAAGTCACCGGTCCTGAGTAACGAAATGTCCCGCGGAGGGTTCATCTATAACCAAGAAATAGTGGGTAATCGATAAAACATCACAAAATGTGGGACTATATTCACGGAATGGAATATAGAGCCGAAATATAACCAACTAATAGTGAGTTATAGAAATCCATGAAAAATCAGGAAAATAGGGAATTGACGCCTTAGGTCACATCTTTATTTCATAAAATGGCGCCCTTGTTAGGGTCGTCAGGTCAATAAGTGACGACTGTTAACCCAGTCGTTACATCCAAATTACAGCTGATATTAAAATATGTAAATATTCTCAAGTTTCAGATATTATGTAAATGGTGACTTAGCATAAGTCTTTAATTTAGTAAACATCGCCCTGGTTAGAGGCGTTATATATCGAAATGAAGGCATGGTACATGTCGTTATTTCAATTTTATAATCAGATCAGAATTAATTCAAAAATTTCCAAATTATCACTAAATAGCGCCCGGGTGTAGGGGCGTTCATTCAATTGACAACCTAGCTGGGGTCGTTATTTATTTTTCAACCAATTTGCACTGACAGGTACAATCACAGACACATGATTTTTTGAGTATGTCTGATCAGAAAACTAAAGACATGTACAGGTAGAGAAAAATAACAGGAATTTAGAAACATGATCATGCATTAGTTTACATGTAAGGGTTCACAGTTATTAAAATTTGAACATTGTGTAATTATTAATTATCTAGACAATTGACGACTATTTGCATGGTCGTTAAATCAAATAGCGCGCTGGACTGGGTTGCTAATTCATTTCATGCTATAAACAACGAAAACTTAATCCGGAGTGATATCTGCAATCTCTTACAGACCTACATGCATGTATACAAGCCTAGAAACTATTAAATTTAGCTTAACACTTGAGAAAACCTACCTTTATGGAGTTGTAGATGATAGAAACGTGAAGAGGATGAAGAATCAATAACAAGAACTGCCCTTGAACGACACTCTGTTTCAAACAAAGATACGGGAATATAACAAGAGCAACAGCTCTTATTAAACACAACAGCAACAACCCTTGTATGAAGTTACAGAAGGGTGAAGAGCAACAACGCAACAGCCGTAGCTCCTTCTTGGTGCAGGCAATCTGCATGAAGAAGAGGAAGAAGTCGATGAAGAACACCCAAAACCTTCAGAAGAAGAAGCTTTATGCTTCTCCACAGTAATTCGTGAAGAACTGCCGAAGAAGCAAAAGATGGCTTTCCCCCCCTTCACCGTATCGGCAGCAAGAGGAAGAGGAAGAAGACGAAGAAGAACTTGTGTAGCAGCAGGACGTCCTTGAATAATAGTGTCAACAGAGGGTTCAAGGGAAGGGGTTGGTATTTATAAGAGAAGGAATCCTACTGGGTTCTAGGAGTTCGATTAGGATTAAAATTTTCTATGTAGAATCCTTACTAAACTTAAATATCCACGTATCGATCCCTTTCCCTAATCAAAACTTACCTAGATAACATGCCTGTTCGAACCAAACACCAACGGGTTCTATTTGAAATGATGCCTAAGGTTGGGGCGTTATTTCATAATTGACGCCTATGTACACGGTCTTCAATTCAAGATATAGTGCCTGTCAAGGGGGCGTCAATTCTTTAATTAGCTGATGGGGGCATCCCCAGTCACTCCATCTTTTTTTGAGACTCCGGTTGATCGCCATCGGCGCATCATCATCTCCATCACTTAATTTTGAGCAGTATCATGTAATTTTCATTTTATTTGAGTCATATATGTAATCTTTCTTTATTTGAGTCAGTTAATAGGTTAATGGGTCAGTTTGTTAGTCTTTTGGGCCCAACTACTGGGCTAGGCCCAGGGGCGCCCCTCCCTTGGACTTGCTTGTCATTAGTGCACTTGGTCAAGGTTAGTTTGGTCATATGGAATTATGTAAGCCTATAAATAGGCCCCCACTCCCCTCATATGTATCAACTTTTAAAGAATCATTTGAATAGAAGAAAATCTCTAGTCATACTCTCCTCCACCAAATTTCTCTCTCTCTCTCTCTCATTATCTCTCTCTCTCTAAGGGGTTCGCCCCATTCTCTCTCTCCTCCCCCCTCCCAACCACTTTCTCTCACTTCCCCTCCCCTAATAACTCCATCCCAAGTCCCCACACCCCCTCCATTAACCCACCCCAACCCCTAGGTCCACTCCTCCAATCCTCTCCCCACCTTCCAACCCCCAACTACCCCACTCTCCTTCCCCAAGCATCCCACCACCTTCCCAAGGCTGAATTAACCCCCCCCCCCCCCAAGGCCCAAATTCGAAATTCCCTCCCCTCTCTCATCCCCCCCACACCCTAGGTCGACCCAAGGAGTCCCCCTCTTGGTCTGGTCGCCCCCCCTCCTCCTCCTCTCCATCCCACCCTCTCTCTAGTGCACAACCATCCCCCATCACCACCTCCAGCAGCTCCAGCCCCCCTCAGCCCCATTCCTTCAACCCTAGCATCCCTGGAGGTCCCAGCCACGTCCTCCCCTCTTCCCCAGCCATCAGCCATCCTCCCCCTTGCTGAGTTACCCCACTCCGACACCATTTGCCACCACAAAGTTGCAGCTCCATCAACAGTTCGCAGGCAGCAAGTTCAGGTCCTGGAAGAAGCATTGTCTCCGACCCTTAACCTTTTTTTCTGGTGGCAAGTCATATACCGCTGGAAAGGTCATTCAGAGAGCTTTCTAGGCAAGGTGGGTTCGTCTTCGTCCGAGCACCGAGCTGCCCGTGGGAGCATTTCTCCCTCGACTGCACAGAACCACTCAGGTAGAGGACCAGAGCTATAGGTCCGGTTCGACCACGGCCTCTCCCTTGCAGATCTTGGCGCAAGACTTGGCTGAGAGCTTCCCTCTCAAGTCCTATTTCATCCCCAAGAAGCAGAGCCAAGTTTGGACATCGGCATCAAGACTTATAAATTTTCTACTCCAAGTGTGTCAGGTCAGTTTTTTGGGAGCCAGAACTGATACATCTCTACTGTTCGGGGCTTCACGATCATTTCCGACATCTGCCGACAACGCTGCTAGTACCAACGGAAAGAGGACTTGAACACGATCGCATCGGTACTAGCCACGCTCAAATTAGAGTTCAGGAACATCCGTGGTGTTCTCTTCTTCCTGCTGCTGTGGTGCTCCTGCCACCAGAGACAGAGATCAAAGGCCCTGTTTGCAGTCCTGCTCCGACCAGCATCGGTGACCAAAGAAATCAACAAAATTCAGACGACATCCTGACCCACCTATGAAGAATTTCCAACTAGTTTCATCATCATAAAAATTATGCAGTGGCCGCAGCATCCAAAGAATCAACTGCCTGCCCTGAAGCGCAGAGAGTGGACAGAATCGGCATCGGCTACCATTCTTTGTTTCTAGCCCGATTTTCCCCCTTTTTTGCTTGGCTGGCTGAAGGCCCCTCCCTGTGTGGAGGTAGTTTTGGATGTATTAACAGTTAACCCCCACCCCAAGATCCCCCTCCTGCGAGAGGCGTAGTGTTGTAACCACTTAAACAGGGTCAAGCGGCATCGGCGCGGCGTGCGGGTGCGTATCCACGCCTCCCCGTTCGCCCTCGTCTATCGGCCAGGATCGGTGTTCTCACACCGATCAGGTGAGCTCCGGGACACATCCCTCGCTGGTTTATTCGTGCTTATTTAGTATTGTCCTTAGCTCCGTCGGACGGTAAGTGAGTGCTTGATCCAAATTTCCCTCCATTTGAGTGGCCACCGCGGAGTGAGGTGAGAGCGACCCTACAACCCATACCTTTGGCATGCTGGCCGCCCACAAAATTGGGTATCCCAGCCCCTTAGGGGGTCAACCAAAGCGAAGCCTAGCCTCAGAACATCAAGGTTCCACTTTGGACCCTCCCCACCATTGCCAATTTGCCCACGGGCAATAGTGTCCGCTAAGCGAGTGAGCTCGCCCGAGTAGTTTCATCATCAAAAGTTGCTTGCTTGCGAGTCATAGGTCCAAGGTGTATTGGCCTTGTGATTATCACCCAAGGTGGTGTCACATCAAGTGGTATCAGAGCATGTTCACAACTTGTCTCTATCAAGTTGGTCCTAGGGCGTGTTTATGCATTTAGAGTCCTCGGTTGCATCTCTTTTGTCCACTAGCATGGCCACCTCTTACCGACCTTACCCATCGTCCCTCTCCATAAGTCCAAACCCCCAAGGGATGCCTACCACTAACACACATGACCTCCCTGGCCATGTCAACTACCTCATGAAGGCCTTTACCTATGCCAATGAGCGGCTTGATAACCTATCGGGTCGACTCAACCAACTAGGAGAAAATGGGCTCACCCCAAGGGCGGATGATAGTAGGGCTCCTCCCCCACCTCCCATATTTGATGGAACTCATCCTATTGACTATTTAGATTGGGAAGTCTCAATGGACCATTACTTCACTTGGTATCCCATGTCCGAGGATGAGAAAGTCCGATTTGCCAAATTGCAACTTACCAAACGGGCCCAAACTCATTGGTTGAAAATTGAAGGCATAAGGATAATTAGAAGGGAAGCCCCCCTCACAACATGGGGGGATATGAAGGAACAACTTAGGGCTAGATATATTTTCCCCTCCCATTGCAAACACCGAGGCCCAAAGAGCATTTCAACTCCTTCATTTCCCCTTGGCTAACCCAAGACCCTAATCACGCATTCCCCAGCATTTCCCACCTCTCCTACTCCAACCACCACATCTACATCCTACCTCCAAGTCCTCACCACAACCATATATCCACATACCCAATTGGACCCCATGTCCACCCCTCCACCTAGGCCCATAATGGCCACCACCCCCAAACCCAAATCCCCTTACCAAACCCGTACCCTACAAGCCCCCTTGGCCACCACCGCAACCTCACCATCGTCCCTAAAAAGGGACACATCTCCCAAAACCAATCAACCCAAATCTCCTCACCCAACCCACCTTCCACTTCCAACCCCAATCCTACCCCAACTTAGTCCTCCACTACTTCCACTCCCAATTTCAACCCACGTCCGACCTTGCTCGCCTCCTCGGGTGCGCCATGCATCGACTATCACCAACCCACCACCATAGACCTTCCTACCCCATTATCCTTAGGAGTTGCAACCCACACACCCACCCAAGAGGAGAGGGATACCAATCCGGATCCACCTCCCAAAATAGAGGAAATCCAAGGGCCACACAACTCACCCACCTCTCCTAGCCTAGCTCCTCAAGAGCTACACACCCTTCCCCATGACACCGTCACCATAGATGAGTCCGTACTCCAATGGCTCAAGCGAGGCCTCACCATTCCTAGTTCACAACCATGCCACCTACCCATGGGACATCAATCCCAAATCATTCCCACTCAGCCTCATGTCACTTATCAAACCTCCTATTGCGAGGAAGATTTGGGAGACTTAGTGGACTACCTACATTGGCAAGTCCACTTGACCGATATGCTAGCCATGAGGCCGTCGGAGCCTAGCACCATTACCCTAGCTTACCCCACCGTTGGCTCCATCACTTCCATCTACACTAATGGCCAATTTATGAGTGAGATCATACTCTTTCTTCCCATGGAGGAGGAGCCCATCCTAGTCTACTCCCCAACCATTGAGATCCCAAGTGCTTTGATTGGTCAACCCATTAGCAACCTTGGCCCAATTATTTTGGAGGAGGATGACTCACCATTTGAGGACCTTGAGAACATGGAGTACCCCTATCTAGGTGACCCTTACCATGATCCCTTTAACCCCTTCCTAAGGGAGCCTAGATCTCCATGTAACCCACTCCCCCTATTCACCACCCACCTCACCCTACCCATATCGCCCAGGTTGACCCAAACTCCTCCCTTCCTAGAATCGGGTTACACCATGAGAGCCTTGACCTTAGGCAACAAACACCTTGGGATTGATGAAATGCCCCACCCCATAACCACCTTCCTAGATCCCTTCGACCCATTCACATTGAAGTTCAAAAGTCATCCCACATCTATGCATATGGAAGTCACCTTTGGGATAAACATGCATGTGTCTAGGCTTACCATACCATTTGGTGTTAGATCAGGTGCCAGGATTCAGAGGGGGGGTGAATGAATCCCTCCTCAAAAATTCTTAGTCCAAATTAAAACTGATCTGTCAGATACTGAAGATAGGAACTAAAACCGATTGAGCTCTAAAGATGTGAAAACTCAAAGATATCCTGAACCATCAGATAAGGAGAACTTAATGAGGACTAGTGGAAGGAAACACTTAGCCCACAGTGCAGGGCAGCTAGATGGTAGAAGTGAGCAACCAAGACTTCGGCCTATGCAATCATCTAGCAATGCAGATAACTCATGCAAACCATTGTAAACACTAGATGCAGAAACAACATGAACAGATGTAAGCCCTCATTTGAAAGCTCTCAATTATCAACACTACTGCTTTCTTCGAAGACCTAATTCAAACACAAGGTACGCAACAGTAGTGATTTGTTCAGAGAGTTAGAGCAAAAACTTACTGTGCAACTATACGCTAGATAGATTGAGCAAGTCACGGCCTAAACATTCATCTAGCGAATCTAATGAATATCAAGCAACCCATTGCATAATGTTTTTTAGGTGGTTCGGTCCAAAGACCTACTTCCACCCCTCACTCCCAACCGGAGTGAGGCTTCCGCGAGCTCACGCTAGAAACCGCAGACTCAGTCTGCAACAAATGCTGCCAAACAGCTTGACCAGGGGAACACGCTCCCCTCTACCTCCCAACCGGAGGGACACCCCAAGTGACTCTCAGCCACTTGGAAACCAGAGACCGAAGTCTCTCTTCCTCCAGACCAGGAGGGAACCAACCGGTGACTTCCAGTCACCAGCAAACCAGAGGTCGACTCTTCCTCCAACCGGAGGGACCCCTGGACTTGCAATCCACAAGCCCAGAACCGGAGACAAGTCTCCCTTCCTCCAAACCGGAGGGAACCCACAAGTAGCTCCCAGCTACTTGCAATCGGAAATCAGATCTCCCTTCTCCTGATCCACAGGAGGAACCCGACCTCACTACTGAGGATCGGAAGAACACAGATAGCCAAATGAAAAGGAAGAACCAAAGGAAAATAATAAACGAAAATAACTTCAGCAAACAGAAAGCTGAAACACGAAATGCACAATGTGGCTCTCAACGGAGCTGACTGGCCTGGATTTGATCCACGGTCCAGTGAAGACAGATCTTCAAGCAACTTCTTCCTTCTTCTTCACGAGCTCTCTCGCTCACTCTCTATCTCTCTTTCTTTCTCTTATACTCTCCTAATCTTTTTACTCTCTCAATCTCTGCTCCTCTATTCTCTTCGGCTCACACTTCTATCTCTCTCTTTCTCTTCTTCTCTTTCTGCTCTTCTTCTCTTTTTCTCCTTTTTCTTTTTCTGGATCGAAAGGATTTCTGCTCTTCAGGCTTCTACTTGGATCGTGGCTCTCTATATGGACTCTTCTTCTCGCCAACTCGATCGATCTTCTTCTGTGGAAGAAGGCTCATATATATAGCAGCAGCATCATCATCAGCCCCGACGTGTGACCTCCACATTTCCAGCCCTAAGTATTCGGACCACGTGGCAGTCTCTCAGCAGGCTTCATTCCAGCCTCGGATCACGTGCTGCCAGTCACTGGGGAATATTTCTTCCTCGGACCTGCAAGGAGATGAAAAACCATTAAAACTGAGGGCCACAATAACTAAAGCTGCACGAAGTATGTAGTAGCAATTCTAGATGCACTGAGAATGACACGAGATACACACTGTAACAGAGATAACACAACAAAGAGAACGACACGAAGAAGATGAAAGCAACACGAGGTAAAAAGAAGAACGACACGAGATACATACGATGACTACAGCACGAAGTAAAGAAAATGACACGACATAATAAACAGCAAAGAGAACGGCACGAGAACAACAGATGCTGAAACCAACTCGAATACGAAAACAAAAAACTGACACGAAGTCTGGTCACAAGACAAGACAGACACGGGGTCTAGGAAAGACAACATGAAGACAAACATAGAAACCCACACGAAGTGGTTGCAAACAAGCAAGACACGAGGTCTACGTAAAGCAACACGAAGTGTGGTCAAGGCGAGAAAGACACGAAGTCAAAAGCGAAAAACCAACACGAAGACAGAAGAGTGACACGGCTATCACGACACGTGATGAGGCAGTGACACTAAAACAAAAAGACTCGAGGAACAACAGTAAGTGACACGAGGTTAAACAAGCAGACATAAAAGATGACACGAGATGCAACTAGAGGACAGAGAGAAGCGACACGAGGTTTACAGGGAAACGACTCGAAGTTCATCAGAACTATTCGAGCTGCTTCAGAAACACGACACGAAGTTAAGTGAGAACAGCACGAGGTGAAACGACACGGGCTAACCACAACTCAAAGACAAATAACAGAAATCGTCACGAGTTGAAAACAACACGAAGATGGTGAGAACAGCACGAGGTGAAACGAGAACGACACGAAGTGTCACTGTAACAACACTGAGACACGAATGCAAAAACAACACGAAGACACTCAAACAAAAACGACACGAAGACGTTGAGTATAGAAACAGCACGAAGACGATCAACAAAAACAACACGAAGACGTAAACACAACACTAAGACATAGACACTAAAACAACACGAAGACGATGGATGCTACAGTGCAATGTCTAGACATGAAATCCAATGCTATCGGCTGTACAGACTTGAAGATGTGAAGCCAATGTACAGACTTTGAAGAACAGTCCAATGTATGGACTTTGAAATCGAAGACCAATGTGCAGACTTGACAGTGAAGACTAGTGTGCAGACTTCAAGGAGGTTGGCGTGTCAACGTACAGACTTGATGAAGACTGATACATGAACAGTAATGCATAGACTTAGGACCATATGACACGGCTGTACAGACTTCACGCGTTGACGCTGTACACACTTCCAATGAAGTACGTTGACGCTGTACACACTTAGCCTAAGACAATGCATAGGCTTGAGCGAGAGTCCAATGTATAGACTAGCATGATGCACAATAACACAGTCCAGTGTATAGACTATGCTACCCAGACATGATATATGCAGAGACATGATATCTGACAGAATGCAATGCACATATATAAAGAGCAAATGCCATCAATGCTAGACATCATCATTCATGTTGTTATCAATATGCAGAATGCTCAAGAATAAGAATGCATAGAAATGCACTTTGTTTATTGCAATCATCAATGCACAATAACATTGCTATCATCAAAAATACAATATCAAATGCACTCACTGTCTTGCTATCATCAAGGTGATATAGCACATGCTTGTGCCTAAGAGGCACAACATTCTCCCCCTTTTTGATGATGGCAACCCAATGTGACAGTGAGTCACACACAAGATTTTCTCCCCCTTTGACATGATCAAAAAGAGAAAAACAGTAAAAACAAGAGTGCAAAGTGCATTATGCATGCAAATTCCTCTAAAACATTCTCCCCCTGAATGTAAGACTACCCTGAATTATTTCTCCCCCTAAATAAAAGCTCCCCCTTTGAGAAGGAATATGAACAGATAAACAAGGTAGAGAAGGTAGGAGGGTCACTAGACAACAGCTGAATCATAGGTTCAGAAGGGAAGCATGATTATAAACAACTGTTAAAGTATAAGAATCATCAACATACTATTTTCAAAAATTCAGGTTTAACAGTGATAAATCTAGAGTAAAACACCTGACCCCTGAAAGAGAGTTTTAGATTCCATTTATAGCAATGAATCTAGGGCACATGCTATTAATAGATAAGTCTGAAATAATACCCTTTTGTGTCTAAACATGGAAGTTCAAGAAAGGCAACTTGAATATGTATTGAGAAAAATAATTTTCACTCAATGACTTTTGATTTTTTGAAGGGTTACAGCAGTTTGATTTCACTTTTTAATTTTCAGAACCTGAACTAAGTGAATAGACCTGTGGCATTTATGCTGTTGACATTAGGTGTACACCTTGATCAGAGGCAAGTACCCCTAGTTACTAGGCATAAACTACTAGACCTATTTCATATCAAAACCCTCAAAGAATAGTCTTCACTTTTGACATTAAGGGTACACCTTGATTAGAGGCCAGTACCCTCAGTTACTTGGTGAGGACTCCCCCTATAGATTTGACCCTATGAACAGAGATATTCTGAATCACCTCATGACATGTGAATTCTCCTACTTCTTCGGAGGAGTTTACAGTTTCTCAGTGCAATCAGCCATTGCTCTGTCACTATGTTCAGTTCATAGCATTTATGATCTTATTTACTGCTGCCCTTATCTCTTTTAGAGTGATTGTTTGAAAAACAGTACACACTCTTATTCACCTTTTTTAGAAATTTCCAGATCTACACATTAGGCATTACAAATTTTTTTTCAAATCTTACCATGAGACAAAGATTAAGAGCTATAAAAGTTTTCTTTTATCTCAAATTCTGAAGTGCAGACACTTAGCTCTCCAATTTATAAAAGTTAAACCTTTAGTTCTTTTCAATTTGTAAATGTGATTCTTATAAGTGAACAGTTGCAATAATCACCATTCAATGTACTAAACCAGATGCAAAGCTGTTGTTTAGTGAAAATGATGGGGAAAAGATAGCAATTAGCATTATGATCCAATGGCATCTGATTGTCAAAGAATACGAGTCATTTGAATGAGAACACTTAGAAGTAAATAGGATTCAATGAATTGAATAGAACTCTCAGCTCCCCCTGACACCATGATGCAAAAATATGCTATGCAGTACACTGTTCTACATGAGGACTAGACCCTTGGTACTTGGCAGAGAACTTGGTCTCAAGGACCATCTCACACATAGTAAGTTCCTCCAGGTAGATTTCCCTGCCTTTTAGTAGCTTACCATTTGATATACCAGGGTTATGCAAGACAATGCAACATAAAGCAGTCCTACATGCATTAAACAACTTCATTGACAGTCATGCATATGATGCGTTTAGACACTAGACACATGTATTGATTGTATGCACTAACTGACCCATTCAAGCTCAGTCCAAGTATGTAATCAAGCATGCAATGTATTGACACAAAAATGATTGAGCGGAACATCAAGCATCCTATGTTCATAGTGCAGAAACCAGCAAGAGAGAAGAACATCAGATATTCAGAATAAAACTCAGTAGCTGAGTCTGGAATGCAGACTGATCAGCTAAGCAGTAAGAGATCATCAGACATTAAACAAGCACATCAACATTTTCAGATGATGAAATTTAACACAAAGTTCAGAACTGACCTGAAATGGTGCAGTCATGGGGTTTTCATTCTTGAGTGCCTTGGTTAACTCCTTTCACTTCCCCCACCAAGGCACACCTACAGCATGTCAATCAAGTTGATCCTGCAGAGACCCAAGCAGTCTTGGGTCCTGCACTACCCCTATCAGGTGTTCTAGACAGATTTTGTGCATGAAGGTCATCAGATGTCATCAATTTGCAGTTGGACATGGAATGTCCATACTGACCACAATAATAGCAAGAGACAACAGAGTTTTTGTTCCTTTGAGCATGCATGTTAGTATGATCATGAAATCTATTCACATGAAGGTTTTTGTTATCCATATGAACATTTTGTTTTTTATTTCCAGCCAACCATCCTTGATTAGCTTTATGACCTGGCGTTCCATAGTTAAGACATGGAAGTGTTTTTATTTTAAAGCCATAGTCATTTCTAGCAGCAACATGGGGAGCAGGGAATTTTACAGATTTGGAATGAAAATCCTTTCCCTTTACATGCCAACAGTTTCCTACTGCATGGCCATGCCTCAAGCAGTGAGAGCAGACAATTAAATTTCTTATTTTAGCATTCAAATCAACATGATAAGACTGTGATGTTTTCTTACTTCTAGTACACCAGCATTGTGCAGTAGTATGACCTACTTTACCACATTCAAGGCAATTAGTTCTTTTATTCAGATGAGCATGATTGTTAGCATGAGAATTTTTGGCTTTTATGTCATCTTGTCTCATTAAATCACATTTATGCATGACATGACCAATTCTATGACAGTAAAAGCATTTAACACTTTTCCTTTTATCAGAAAAATTCTAGACCTGAGAATTTTCAGCAAGCAATCCTTTAAAGATATGTGCATGTGAATATGAATGAAGGCTATGATTGTCATGCACAGTTTCAGCAGAGATATTCATGGATGAAGTTGAGCATGAACACACAGAATTCTGATTTGATTTTTTATCATTCAGGGTGACATTCATTTTCTCTTTCCCTTTCACAGTTTTTGATAGAGAGGCTATTTCAGATTGTATGGAGGATATTTTCAATTCAGATTTTGTTAACTCTTCCTCACATATGACAATCTATTTTTGTAGGGCATCATTCAAATTTTTTAATGACTCATTCGTTTCTCTTAAGGATCTGATTGTATTCTTTTGAAAATTATCATCAAATTTGATTTCCTTAACCAGATCCTCTAAGACTGTACATTGATTGCATGAGTCTTCCTTCTGAATACCTTTTTCTTTTTCAATGGTTAACCATTGTTGTCCCATCACTGTGTTCAAGACCATCAGTTTTTTATTTTCATCTTTTAATCTTTCATTTTCTTTTCGACATTCAGCACTGTCACATTTCAGATTATCCATCATGGATTTAAGCACAGTTACATCTTGCATGCTCTTAAGGAGATCAATATTTTTCTCATTCAGACTGTCTTTTAATTCAATAATCTTGTTTAGACAGTTTTGATTCTCAACTTTTAAAGCAACATTTTGTTCTTTAACATTGTTAACGTCTATCATGCAGACATCATACAAATCTGATAGCTCATCACGAGATAAATCTTCAGGTTCGGGGCTTACCTGAGATGATGAGTCATCCCTTTGATCTTCACTGTGATTGCTTCGGTGGGCCATCAAACACTGATCATTTTGCTCTTCATGAACGGCAGCCACTTTGTTAAGAATTTCCTCTCCAGATGTGCACTCGAAGACAAATGGAAATAGGTCAGTATTGACTGCCGCTGACAAAATATTAAGAGCCATGAGATTCTCACGGTTCTTCAGTCTGTCCTCCTTGGACCATTTAGTCTGATCGTAAGATAATTTATGTGGGCCTCTAGACACAAGATTCCATAGATTTGGATCAATGGAATCTAAGTAGACAACAAGGCCGCCTAGCCAATCACAGAAATTAGAACCATCAAATTGTTGGAGTTAGATGGAAGGCTCTATCACCACAGGATGTGGATCTAGAGGGGGGGTGAATAGATCAACTGGCTATTTAAAAAATTATGCCTAGAATCAAATGTGGAATTAGAAGAGCAGTAGACGAACACAACCAATGCGCTGAAAGAAACACACAAGAGGCACAAGGCTTTTAGGTGGTTCGGTCAATCCGACCTACGTCCACCCCACATTCAACTCGAATGTGGATTACTGCTGATACACAGCTTCAAACCGCTGGGCTTTACAGCTTGCCAACAACGGCTGGGGCTTACAGCTTATCCTGACCAGAGGAACACCCTCTGCAACAGCTGAGCATCACAGCTTGCTCTGCTGGGCATTACAGCTTAGCCGACCAGAGGAACACTCTCTGCAATAGCTGAGCATCACAGCTTGCTCTGCTGGGCATTACAGCTTAGCCGACCAGAGGAACACCTCTGCAACCCGCTGCCTCACAGCTTGAAACCGCTGACTAACAGCTTGATCGAACAAGAGTTTTCAAAGAAAAATAACAAAGACTGAAAAGCAAACGAAACATACAATCGAATGGAAGAAAGCCAAAAATGACTGTAGCTCAAGGTTGAGCAATATCAGCTCTGGTAACTGGACCAAGAGACTGATTCATAAACTCTCACGATAACTCTCTCAACTCATCTCTCTTCTTCTTCTTCTCTCCTTTTCTTCTTCTCTGCTTTTCTTCCTCTCACAGTGGATCTCGGTGGCTGCTTGTTTCAGACTGGATGTATATACTTCACCAACTTCGATCAACCTCTATAGAAGATGAAGACTGATATTTATAACAGTAGCAGCTGGATAAGGGCGCGTGGCTTCCACGTTTTCCCGCCCAAGGAATTCTCCAGACTCGAGATGCTTCCATCCACGTGGCAGCATCTGGTCACCTTGTCCTCCTGGGATCACGAGCCATGTCAGCAATCTCAGTAGAGAATCCCTGTCAGACAGAGTATCGGATGATCAGGTTAAAGAACAACTCTGTATAGACTTTATATAAGTGAAAGCTATGTACAGACTTGCTGAATGAAAATGCAATTTGTAGACTTCACAAATGAAGATGCAATGTACATACTTGCAATGTGAAGGAGTTGATTGTGTAGACTTCACGATATGAAGACTTATCAACAAATGACTGTACAGACTTGGCCAAGAGCCTGAGACACTAACGAAGACACTGGACTGACACCAACTCTAAGACGAAAGACAACACTGACACGAAGTGTAGTTGTAAAACAGGAAGGACACGAGGTCTTAGGAAAACAACATGAAGACAGAAATAGAAACGAAGACTCAGACGCAGAGATAGCACGAAGTGAAACGAGAACGACACGAAGTGCAGTAGTGACAAAAATACACACTACACAGAGAACGACACGAAGTGGCACAGAAAGCAACACGAGGTGCTGCGATGTCCTGCACGCAATAGAACAAAAACGACACGAAGACGATGAAAATGACACGAGGTGAAGTCACAACGCGACAAAGACACGAGGTGTAGGAAACACGACACGAAGACATGAAACAACATGGAGACGAAACAGTAACCTACACGAGTTGAGAACAACACAAAGATGAAAACTGAATTCGACACGAAGTGTGGTCAAAGCGAGAAAGACACGAAGTCTAAAGTGAAAAACCAACACGAAGATAGAATAGAAACCGTCACGAGTTGAAAACAACACGAAGACGACACAGAATTTGACACGAAGTCAAGGAGAAAAACATCACGAAGATAATGTATTCAATCAGTGCAATGTCTAGACTTTAAGTCCAATGCAAACGGCTGTACAGACTTGAAATTGTGAAGCCAATGTACAGACTTTGAAGAACATAACGTTCAGCAGTGTATAGACTTAGCCAATGCATTATGGATGTATGGACTTTGAGACTTTGAGTGTGTGTTCAGTGTGAAGACAAGATAAAATGCATATAACACACAGACAATCTGATAAAGTGATATCATCAAAACATAAACAGTGTTGCCAATTCATCAAAACAATGTGTTGCCATATGAAGTATAGTTACATGTCAACATCATCAACATATAGGAGTCACAACAATCTCCCCCTTTTTGATGATGGCAACCCCCTATTATGTAGATGAGCAACATCCTGTCATACAGATGCATTTTTGATGAAAGACATGATTTATTATTCAGATTGTTATGCAAATGCATGTAGATGCTATGAATGACATGCTGCATGCTACAAAATGTAAGCAACTCCCTGCTAACAAAAATTTCCCTCTTTGCCATGCTATGATGTAATACACTCCCCCTGAATACACTCCCTCTGAATCTAATATTCAGACAATATTCTCCCCCTTTGCCATCAACAAATAGGAGGGAAAGTGAAGACAAGTGAAGAGAAAGAAAGTTTAGCTGACTGGCATTCTTGGCAAGTAGTTCAAAAATTAGGCAATTAAAGCACAAAACCTTCAGTCATATGAACTGAGAAACTGCTTAGAAATTGAATTTCTGGTTTAAAAGTTATAAAAATGAAAGTTCATGCACTACATTCATTGGATAAGGTTGATGTTCATGATAAAATAATAAACCAGAGTCATATGGACATGAGAGATTCAGTTTCAAGATATCTTACTTTAATAGACTCAGTAAAATGTGTTAAGAGAAGCCAGGGCATGTATTGAAATTAAACAATTGACATCCATGAAATTTCTTTTAAGGAACATCATTTTCAATATTGTTTCATTTAGGGCATTCAGGTACCAAAAGTCTTTTTGCGTAAGGGTATACGTTTATCAGACGCCAATACCCCTAGATACTCAACATGATGGACCATCTTGCCTATGATCAAATTCAATAGAATTGATTGACACCTTTTTTGTGTGAGGGTACACGTTTATCAGACGCCAGTTACCCCCAGGTACTCAGTGAAAATAACCTACTGTTTTGATCATTTTATTCAGAGATAGCTGATACACCTCATGACATGAGTGGTGTCCACTTCTTTGATGGATCACTCAGTTTCTCAGTGATTTACCAGTCATTGCTCTGTCAATGCTATTTCTCAATTGATTTTCAATGTTTTTCAAAAAGCTTTCTTAGCTGCCCTTTATTTGTTTCAGAATGACTTGTTTAAGGACAATACACATACTTAGCTTCTCTGACATGAATTCAGATGAGTTTTCAGATTTCAGATATAATCAACTTTGTCTGACATGAAATAAGATAAGGGTTGAGAGCTTTATCAATTTTCAGCATCCTTATTTACTGATTGTAGTCTTTCAACTCTAAAGATTATAAATTTAAACCATTAAGTCAGTCTTTAAGCAATTAAGGTTCTTATGAAAGAAGAAATCTGTTTTCTATTGCTTAATATTAGAACTGACTAAAAGATTGCCATATTGTCAGACTCAACCATTCAGAGTCAAGGATTGAATAGACGCAGCAATTCATCTCAAAATTCTGACAAGACTCCCCCTGACTATATGCATGCGATTTTGCAAAAAATGACAAATCAGATGATTTTTGAAGTTCATGCTTAATCAGACTATCTTTATCGTGCAGTATGACCCATGCGGAAGTATAGACATATCATGCATCTAGACATATGTATGCAATGATGATCATGAGTGCAATAAAGGATATGAGAGTCATGCATTATCACAAGTCTGTTGCACAATGTTTATTCAATCTATCAACATTGCAAGTCCAAATCAGTAAGTCCAAATCAGAAATTTACTCAAAGCAGCTCAAAAGTTTTATTCAAGTTAACAGAGAGTTCATTCATTATGCTGAAATTTACACAAGCCAAGTTCTCTGCTAAAAAATTAAAATTTTTCATTTCCGAGTGGCTTAGTAAAGATATCAGCAACTTGTTTGTCTGTTTCAATGAAGTCTAGTTCAATTTCCTTTTTGTTCACAGCATCTCTTAGAAAGTGATGTTTTATTTCTATGTGCTTAGTCCTAGAATGATGAACATGATTTTTAGCAAGGCATATGGCACTAGTATTATCACATAGAATTGGAATACATTCCAATTTTATCTGATAATCATCTAGTTGGTGCTTAATCCAAAATACTTGAGCGGCACAATTACCTGCTGTAACATATTCAGCTTCAGCTGTAGACAAGGCTACAGTGTGTTGCTTCTTAGATGCCCAAGATACTAGACAGCCACCAAGGAATTGACAGTAGCCACTAGTGCTTTTTCTATCTACTCGACACCTAGCATAATCAGCATCAGTGTAGGCTAGAAGCTCTAACTCACACCTAGCAGGATACTATAATCCTAGCTCCTGGGTGCCTAGCAGATATCTAAAAATCCTTTTCACAGCTTTAAAATGATTTTCCTTAGGACTGGCCTGAAACCTTGCACATAATCCTACAGCGAATTGAATATCAGGCCTAGATGCTGTTAAGTAGAGAAGGGATCCGATCATACCTCTGTATAATTTCTGGTCAAATGGGTTACCTTTAGTGTCTTCATCCAAGCTTGTAGAAGTACCCATTGGAGAAGCTATCTCTTTAAGGTTATCCATCTTGTATTTCTTGAGTAGATCCCTTGTGTACTTGGACTGAGTAATAAATATTCCTTCCTTAGTTTGCGTGACATGCAGTCCAAGAAACAATTTGAGCTCACCCATCGAGCTCATTTCAAACTCATTAGTCATTGTTTCAAAAAATTCCTCACACAATTTGGGGTTAGTTGACCTAAAAATGATATCATCCACATAAATCTGTACAATAAGAATTTCAGAGTGACTCACCTTTGTAAACAAGGTCTGATCAACTACTCCTCTAGTGAAATTTTGATCAGTGAGGAACTTGCTCAACCTGTCGTACCAAGCTCTGGGAGCTTGCTTAAGACCATAGAGAGCTTTATTTAATTTGTAAACATGATTAGGGAAATCTAGACATTCAAATCCAGGGGGCTGTCTAACATAGACATCCTCATTAATTTCCCCATTCAAGAATGCAGATTTTACATCCATCTGCTGGAGGATTATACCTAGGGAACACGCATAAGATAATAAAATTCTAACAGCTTCTAATCTGGCTACAGGGGCAAATGACTCTTCAAAGTCAATACCAAACTCCTGGTTGTACCCCTGAGCAACAAGTCTGGCTTTATTTTTAACAATATTCCCTAATTCATCAGATTTATTCCTGAAGACCCACCTAGTCCCTATGATTGTTCCATGATCAGGAGGTGGGACCAAGTTCCACACCTTGTTCCTGTCGAACTGATTAAGCTCCTCATGCATGGCATTAATCCAATGCATATCCTTGAGGGCACAGTCAATGGACTTGGGTTCAATTTGAGAGACAAAAGCATATGCATTTAGTTCATGTTGAATTCTCAGGAGACCTCTAGTCCTAAGGGGGTCATGCAGATTTCCAATTATATTATCTACAGGATGATCTTTAAGATATCTAATGTTAACAATTGAATTGTCATGTGTATGATTTACCTCCCCCTGAACTATAGACTCCTCTTCATTAAGTTCTGTATGTCCTTCTTCATCCTCTGAATTGTCTTCAGGATCTCCTTCCTTCAGAATTCCACCATTGTCTTCAATCCTGCATTGACCAATGTTAGAATTTACCAAAGATTCATCAAAAATTATGTGTGGAGATTCTTCAACAGTTTTAGAGTTCAGATTGTACACTCTATATGCTCGTGTGTTTTTAGAATAACCAAGAAAGATTCCTGGTTCACCTTTAGGTTCAAATTTATCAAGGTCTCTTTTATCATTTATATGAATAAAACATTTGCAGCCAAAAACCTTGAAATGAGCAATAGAAGGTTTCTTACCCTTTAAGATCTCATATGGTGTTTGCTGGGTAGAAGGTCTTACCATGACTCTGTTAATTACATAACAGGCAGTGTTAACTGCTTCAGCCCAAAATTTCCTTGGTAGACCACCTTCAGTAAGAAGTGTACGACCAATCTCCACTAGGGTTCTGTTCCTTCTCTCCACAACCCCATTCTGCTCAGGTGTCCTTGGTGAGGAGAACCTATGGTTGATTCCATTTGACCTGCAGAGTTCATCAAACTGTGAGTTTTCAAACTCACCTCCATGATCAGTCAAAATATTTTCAATTTTCTGATTTGCTTTAACATAGAACTCCTGAAATTCTGAGAAAGCATCACTCTTATTAGATAAGAAATAAACCCAAGTATACCTAGAAAAGTCATCTACCATGACAAACCCATACCTCCTTCCTGATAAGCTGACAGATCTGGTTGGCCCAAAGAGATCCATGTGTATCAGCTCATAGGGTTTGGAGGACAGATTTTCAGTTCTAGACTTAAATGACTTTCTAGTTATCTTTGATTGAGTGCATGCATCACAGAATTTATTTTCTTTCTTGAAGGAAATTTCAAGAAGTCCTTTAACCATACTATGCTTGTTTAGTTTATGCAAAATGGTATAACTAGCATGGCCTAACCTACGATGCCATAAAAATACTAAATCTTCTCTATTGGCAGTAAGACATAGGTTAGAATGCTGAATATCATCTAGATCTATCATGTATGTGTTATTTATTCTTTTTCCAGAGAATTTTATAATTTCTGAATCAGGTTCAAAAACCTTGCAGCATTGAGAATCAAATAAAACCCTATGACCCTTATCACACAACTGGCTGATGCTAAGTAAATCGTAAGCTAACCCTTCAACCAGCATAACATCATCAATGCAGCAAGTAGAACACTTACCTACCTTACCTGATCCAATGATCCTACCCTTTGTGTTGCTTCCAAAGGTGACAAGGCCTCCTAGCTTTTCAGTTAGCATGCAAAACTTGGCCTTATCTCCTGTCATATGCCTGGAGCAGCCACTGTCCAAGTACCACAAGTTGCTCTTGGCTGCCAGGCATACCTGCATGCACAATTAGGGCAAAGAGTTTGGAACCCAAGTCTGATTGGGCTCCAATGCAGATGAAGTGCAAGTAAAGAAAGAAAGCATGGTTTTGGGAATCCACATTTGTTTGAAGCAGTTCTGTTCAGTGGATTTTCCAGATTTCTTTTTGTTTTGCTTTTTCTTGTTGACTTTCTTCTTATATGCACCAACAGAATTAATCACAGAATTTTGGTTATTGTGCCAATGCTTCGGCCAGGTTGCATTCATAAAGTTTTGGCCATGGTAGTTCCTGGGCTGGCTGTGGAAATGTTGGTAATTTCTAGGCATCCGACTACCATACCCATTTTCCCAATTTCTGACATAGGGTCTATAAAAGTGTGTAGGTTGATGAACATACCCTGTATACATCCCTTGAGTTCTAGTCCACCCACGCCCATTAGAATAGATTGGCTGTGTGGGGTAGTAGAACTGAACTCTAGATGGATTGAATTGGTTGGGCTGACTTCTGAAAATATTTTGTCTTCCCTGCACCCTTGACCCTGCTGACCTATTCATAGGTTTTGGGTGGGTCCTTTTCTGTGATGATGGTGGTGAAGACCTTTTGACATTGACATAGGGTTTGTTTACCTGAACAGGCTGACCCCTAACCTTGGGTTGAGCACTAGAGCTAGGTTTGGAAGTCCCAATTTTACTAGGCTCACCTACTTTCTGTTTGCCCTTCTCCTCTGCATTTAGCCTTTTCAGATTCAAATTTGTCTTTACAGCATTATTAGAATTCATGTTGATCAGAGGCCCTTTCTCCTTTTGTGCAACAAATGGAATAGTTTTCATTCCAAAGCTTTTGGTTGCACTAGAGTTGAATCCTAGGCCCTCTCTTCTGAAGTTTACCTTTGACCCCAATAATGCATCTAAATTTTCAGATCCTTGGGTCATTTTCTCAATTGTTTTTAGCTTATCCTCATTGTCTTTCTGAACTTCATCAATAGATTTTTCAACTCATTATTCACATTGAGGACAGCTTCATATTTTTCAGAAACAATTTTTATCTCATTTTCATAATTCTGAATTTTCAGTTTCCATGCATCAATTTCATTGTCTAATCTCACATTTTCTTCCTTAGACATTTTCAGTTCTTTATTGATTTCTTCAAATTCAGAACATGTGAGTTTCAGATTACTGTTCTCAGTTTCTAAGCATGTAATTTTATCAGACAATGAAGTATCATTTTGCATGATTTTAATTTTTCTTCGTAGATGCCTGTTTTCTTTTCTGACCTCATCTACTCTATCAGCAACTTCATCATAAGCAACCATCCAATCAGTAATAGTAAAATTTTCATAGCGAGAGGATACCTCATCAGATTCTTCCTCTCTATCTTCTGAGCTGGTTGCCATGAGGCAGATTGGCTTCTCAGCTTCAACTTCGCTGTCCGAAGTGACGCTCAAGGATCCCTCGTCCTCATCACTCCAGGTACTCACAATAGCTTTCCCTTTTGTGTTCTTCTTCTTGAACTTGTCCTTGAGGTTCTGATTTGTCGGACATTCAGCTTTAAAGTGACCCGCCTTCCTGCATTGATAGCAAACATTAGTTTCAGCTTTCTTTACAGGGTTTGATTTGTACCTTGTGTCTCGGCGGCCACTGTTGGGATTTCTTCGGCTGAATCTTCTTCCTTCCTTCTTGAGAAATCTCCGGAATTCCCTAGTAATCATGGCAATATCAGCATTTGCCACTTCTTCTTCAGACAGGCTCTCTTCTGTTGATGATCCGTTGGGGCTGGATCAACTGGATCTGCTAGCACCAGCCTTCAGAGCTATAGGCTTCCTCTTTCTGTCAGCCTCCTCTATCTTTGGCATATTCATCTCATAAGCCATTAGAGATCCGATCAGCTCATCTGCCTTAGTATTATGCAGATCTCTTGACTCTTCCATTACTGTGGCCTTGGTGTGCCAAATTGGAGTCAAGGATCGCAGTATCTTCCTGACTACTTCATACTCAGAATATTTTTTCCCGAAGCCTCTGAGACCATTTGTGATAATAGTCAGCCTAGCATACATTTCCTTGATGGTCTCATTAGGCTTCATCCTGAAGGCTTCGTATTCTGAAACCAGTAGATTGGTCTTAGTTTCTCTGACTTGTGAAGTCCCCTGATAGATAACTTCAAGTGCATCCCACATTTCCTTCGCTGAGGAGCAGGCAGATATTTGTGAGAACTCGGTGGGATGCAGAGAGCACTGGATTGCATTGATTGCACTCCAGTTGAGCGTGGATCTTCTGATTTCTTCCTTGGTCCATACGTCTTCATTTGGAGACAGCTCGAAAGGTCCCTTGCTAACTACCTTCCAAATATCATAATCTTTAGCCCTCAAAAATACCTGCATACGATGCTTCCAGTATGCGTAGTTGGTTCCATCGAAGTACGGGGGCTTGGATGTAGATTGCCCTTCAGCTATCATCCCTCTTCCGTCCATCTATGATTATCCTCTTCGGGCGGTAAGTCCCTGTAGAAGAGTCTAGCTCTGATACCAAGTGTTGGAGTTAGATGGAAGGCTCTATCACCACAGGATGTGGATCTAGAGGGGGGGTGAATAGATCAACTGGCTATTTAAAAAATTATGCCTAGAATCAAATGCGGAATTAGAAGAGCAGTAGACGAACACAACCAATGCGCTGAAAGAAACACACAAGAGGCACAAGACTTTTAGGTGGTTTGGTCAATCCTACCTATGTCCACCCCACATTCAACTCGAATGTGGATTACTGCTGATACACAGCTTCAAACCGCTGGGCTTTACAGCTTGCCAACAACGGCTGGGGCTTATAGCTTATCCCGACCAGAGGAACACCCTCTGCAACAGCTGAGCATCATAGCTTGCTCTGCTGGGCATTACAACTTAGCCGACCAGAGGAACACTCTCTGCAACAGCTGAGCATAACAGCTTGCTCTGCTGGGCATTACAGCTTAGCCGACCAGAGGAACACCTCTGCAACCCGCTGCCTCACTGCTTGAAACCGCTGACTAACAGCTTGATCGAACAAGAGTTTTCAAAGAAAAATAACAAAGACTGAAAAGCAAACGAAACATACAATCGAATGGAAGAAAGCCAAAAATGACTGTAGCTCAAGGTTGAGCAATATCAGCTCTGGTAACTGGACCAAGAGACTGATTCATAAACTCTCACGATAACTCTCTCAACTCATCTCTCTTCTTCTTCTTCTCTCCTTTTCTTCTTCTCTGCTTTTCTTCCTCTCACAGTGGATCTCGGTGGCTGCTTGTTTCAGACTGGATGTATATACTTCACCAACTTCGATCAACCTCTATAGAAGATGAAGACTGATATTTATAACAGCAGCAGCTGGATAAGGGCGCGTGGCTTCCACGTTTTCCCGCCCAAGGAATTCTCCAGACTCGAGATGCTTCCATCCACGTGGCAGCATCTGGTCACCT
Source organism: Amorphophallus konjac (assembly GCA_022559845.1). NCBI lineage: Eukaryota > Viridiplantae > Streptophyta > Magnoliopsida > Alismatales > Araceae > Amorphophallus > Amorphophallus konjac. Next base: position 169,058,117 of record CM040124.1, on the reverse strand, counting down.
TGTCCTCCTGGGATCATGAGCCATGTCAGCAATCTCAGTAGAGAATCCCTGTCAGACAGAGTATCGGATGATCAAGTTAAAGAACAACTCTGTATAGACTTTATATAAGTGAAAGCTATGTACAGACTTGCTGAATGAAAATGCAATGTGTAGACTTCACAAATGAAGATGCAATGTACATACTTGCAATGTGAAGGAGTTGATTGTGTAGACTTCACGATGTGAAGACTTATCAACAAATGACTGTACAGACTTGACCAAGAGCCTGAGACACTAACGAAGACACTGGACTGACACCAACTCTAAGACAAAAGACAACACTGACACGAAGTGTAGTTGTAAAACAGGAAGGACACGAGGTCTTAGGAAAACAACATGAAGACAGAAATAGAAACGAAGACTCAGACGCAGAGACAGCACGAAGTGAAACGAGAACGACACGAAGTGCAGTAGTGACAAAAACACACACTACACAGAGAACGACACGAAGTGGCACAGAAAGGAACACGAGGTGCTGCGATGTCCTACACGCAATAGAACAAAAACAACACGAAGACGATGAAAACGACACGAGCTGAAGTCACAACGCGACAAAGACACGAGGTGTAGGAAACACGACACGAAGACATGAAACAACATGGAGACGAAACAGTAACCTACACGAGTTGAGAACAACACGAAGATGAAAATTGAATTCGACACGGAGTGTGGTCAAAGCGAGAAAGACACGAAGTCTAAAGCGAAAAACCAACACGAAGACAGAATAGAAACCGTCACGAGTTGAAAACAACACGAAGACGACACATAATTTGACACGAAGTCAAGGAGAAAAACATCACGAAGGCAATGTATTCAATCAGTGCAATGTCTAGACTTTAAGTCCAATGCAAACGGCTGTACAGACTTGAAATTATGAAGCCAATGTATAGACTTTGAAGAACATAACGTTCAGCAGTGTATAGACTTAGCCAATGCATTATGGATGTATGGACTTTGAGACTTTGAGTGTGTGTTCAGTGTGAAGATAAGATAAAATGCATATAACACACAGACAATCTGATAAAGTGATATCATCAAAACATAAACAGTGTTGCCAATTCATCAAAACAATGTGTTGCCATATGAAGTATAGTTATATGTCAACATCATCAACATATAGGAGTCACAACACAAATATCACGGATGGAGCCATTTGATAAAGCGATCAGTAAGCGTTCGATTAAAAATCCAAGCAACAGTCGAGCAGAAAAACACCTCACAAGATGGCAGGATCCCCTTCAGATCGTTGGATCTGTTGAGCTAGGGAACCTTGCTCTGATACCAATTGTTAGATCAGGTGCCAGGATTCAGAGGGGGGGTGAATGAATCCCTCCTCAAAAATTCTTAGTCCAAATTAAAACTGATCTGTCAGATACTGAAGATAGGAACTAAAATCGATTGAGCTCTAAAGATGTGAAAACTCAAAGATATCCTGAACCATCAGATAAGGAGAACTTAATGAGGACTAGTGGAAGGAAACACTTAGCCCACAGTGCAGGGCAGCTAGATGGTAGAAGTGAGCAACCAAGACTTTGGCCTATGCAATCATCTAGCAATGCAGATAACTCATGCAAACCATTGTAAACACTAGATGCAGAAACAACATGAACAGATGCAAGCCCTCATTTGAAAGCTCTCAATTATCAACACTACTGCTTTCTTCGAAGACCTAATTCAAACACAAGGTATGCAACAATAGTGATCTGTTCAGAGAGTTAGAGCAAAAACTTACTGTGCAACTATACGCTAGATAGATTGAGCAAGTCACGGCCTAAACATTCATCTAGCGAATCTAATGAATATCAAGCAACCCATTGCACAATGTTTTTTAGGTGGTTCGGTCCAAAGACCTACTTCCACCCCTCACTCCCAACCGGAGTGAGGCTTCCACTAGCTCACGCTAGAAACCGCAGACTCAGTCTGCAACAAATGCTGCCAAACAGCTTGACCAGGGGAACACGCTCCCCTCTACCTCCCAACCGGAGGGACACCCCAAGTGACTCTCAGCCACTTGGAAACCAGAGACCGAAGTCTCTCTTCCTCCAGACCAGGAGGGAACCAACCGGTGACTTCCAGTCACCAGCAAACCAGAGGTCGACTCTTCCTCCAACCGGAGGGACCCCTGGACTTGCAATCCACAAGCCCAGAACCGGAGACAAGTCTCCCTTCCTCCAAACCGGAGGGAACCCACAAGTAGCTCCCAGCTACTTGCAACCGGAGATCAGATCTCCCTTCTCCTGATCCACAGGAGGAACCCGACCTCACTACTGAGGATCAGAAGAACACAAATAACCAAATGAAAAGGAAGAACCAAAGGAAAATAATAAACGAAAATAACTTCAGCAAACAGAAAGCTGAAACACGAAATGCACAATGTGGCTCTCAATGGAGCTGACTGGCCTGGATTTGATCCACGGTCCAGTGAAGACAGATTTTCAAGCAACTTCTTCCTTCTTCTTCACGAGCTCTCTCGCTCACTCTCTATCTCTCTTTCTTTCTCTTATGCTCTCCTAATCTTTTTACTCTCTCAATCTCTGCTCCTCTATTCTCTTCGGCTCACACTTCTATCTCTCTCTTTCTCTTCTTCTCCTTCTGCTCTTCTTCTCCTTTTTCTTTTTCTGGATCAAAAGGATTTCTGCTCTTCAGGCTTCTACTTGGATCGTGGCTCTCTGTATGGACTCTTCTTCTCGCCAACTCGATCGATCTTCTTCTGTGGAAGAAGGCTCATATATATAGCAGCAGCATCATCATCAGCCCCGATGTGTGACCTCCACATTTCCATCCCTAAGTATTCGGACCACGTGGCAGTCTCTCAATAGGCTTCATTCCAGCCTCGGATCAAGTGCTGCCAGTCACTGGGGAATATTTCTTCCTCGGACCTGCAAGGAGATGAAAAACCATTAAAACTGAGGGCCACAATAACTAAAGCTGCACGAAGTATGTAGTAGCAATTCTAGATGCACTGAGAACGACACGAGATACACACTGTAACAGAGATAACACAACAAAGAGAACGACACGAAGAAGATGAAAGCAACACGAGGTAAAAAGAAGAACGACACGAGATACATACGATGACTACATCACGAAGTAAAGAAAACGACACGACATAATAAACAGCAAAGAGAACGGCACGAGAACAACAGATGCTGAAACCAACTCGAATACGAAAACAAAAAAACTGACACGAAGTGTGGTCACAAGACAAGACAGACACGGGGTCTAGGAAAGACAACACGAAGACAAACACAGAAACCGACACGAAGTGGTTGCAAACAAGCAAGACACGAGGTCTACGTAAAGCAACACGAAGTGTGGTCAAGGTGAGAAAGACATGAAGTCAAAAGCGAAAAACCAACACGAAGACAGAAGAGTGACACGGCTATCACGACACGTGATGAGGCAGTGACACTAAAACAAAAAGACTCGAGGAACAACAGTAAGTGACACGACGTTAAACAAGCAGACATAGAAGATGACACGAGATGCAACTAGAGGACAGAGAGAAGCGACACGAGGTTTACAGGGAAACGACTCGAAGTTCATCAGAACTATTCGAGCTGCTTCAGAAACACGACACGAAGTTAAGTGAGAACAGCACGAGGTGAAACGACACGGGCTAACCACAACTCAAAGACAAATAACAGAAATCGTCACGAGTTGAAAACAACACGAAGACGGTGAGAACAGCACGAGGTGAAACGAGAACGACATGAAGTGTCACTGTAACAACACGGAGACACGAATGCAAAAACAACACGAAGACACTCAAACAAAAACGACACGAAGACGTTGAGTATAGAAACAGCACGAAGACGATCAACAAAAACAACACGAAGACGTAAACACAACACTAAGACATAGACACTAAAACAACACAAAGACGATGGATGCTACAGTGCAATGTCTAGACATAAAATCCAATGCTATCGGCTGTACAGACTTGAAGATGTGAAGCCAATGTACAGACTTTGAAGAACAGTCCAATGTATGGACTTTGAAATCGAAGACCAATGTGCAGACTTGACAGTGAAGACTAGTGTGCAGACTTCAAGGAGGTTGGCGTGTCAATGTACAGACTTGATGAAGACTGATACATGAACAGTAATGCATAGACTTAGAACCGTATGACACGGCTGTACAGACTTCACGCGTTGACGCTGTACACACTTTCAATGAAGTGCGTTGACGCTATACACACTTAGCCTAAGACAATGCATAGGCTTGAGCGAGAGTCCAATGTATAGACTAGCATGATGCACAATAACACAGTCCAGTGTATAGACTATGCTACCCAGACATGATATATGCAGAGACATGATATCTGACAGAATGCAATGCACATATATAAAGAGCAAATGCCATCAATGCTAGACATCATCATTCATGTTGCTATCAATATGCAGAATGCTCAAGAATAAGAATGCATAGAAATGTACTTTGTTTATTGCAATCATCAATGCACAATAACATTGCTATCATCAAAAATACAATATCAAATGCACTCAAATACACTCACTGTCTTGCTATCATCAAAACCAAATAGCATTGCTATCATCAAGGCGATATAGCACATGCTTGTGCCTAAGAGGCACAACATTTGGCATGAGTCATAAGTCGGGTACATTCATTCACATCACCCACATGTCAAGTAGGAAGCATAAGTGGACCGTATTCGAATTGGCCCACCTTCATTCATCATGAGTCTTAAGCATGAGAGGAGCATACATGGATGTCCGGGTCCCCCGACATTAGTCACACCCATGCATAAAAGGTTCATCTATGGATGTCCCGGCCCTCCTAAGTCTGTCACAGTCTTCATGGCATCAAAGTGTGATCGGTCTACATTTGGCTGCCCTGGTCCACCTTTGCACACCATACTTTTCACACCAACATCGCATCGTAGTGCATGGCATACGAATTCTCGCAAGCATCTAGCAACGAGCGGTGAGGATCACAAAAAGTGGGCAATAGCTTGTAAGTGGCACTTGGGATTCCAAGTAGGCAGCTTGGTAATGGTGACATTGGAGTGGCTCTACCCTAGAGCTATCTCCAAACCGAGGGCACAAGGACTTGGACCTTCCCGAGTTTTGAGTGGCGTTGGCAAACATGCTTTTGGTCTGAACTTACCAAAGGATTCTGGGACACACCCAACTTTTCGTGTGACAGATCTAGCACCCTATAAGGGCCCCGTGGTGGAACCTAGTAAGCATCTTGAGCCTACACTTATCTTTGTGAGTGACACCACCGAAGAGCCTCCACATATCAGCCCGAGAGCCCGACGTGAGCACATGGAGGCAATACTGGATAAGCAAGATACTGTCACCAGGAAGAGGGCGTGCCCGCACTATCCTGAGAAGTGGAAGAGCCATCCCTCGGCTACGGAGGCAGGGTTGAGTTGGGAAGATGTTCGGCACCCGGATCCGCTTTGGTGTGCTGCTACCCCGGTGGACCCACACTCTACGGGGTCGAGTTCTCCCCACCCCGGGGGTATGATGGGGGCATCCCCAGTCACTCCATCTTTTTTTGAGACTCCGGTTGCTCGTCATCGGCACATCATCATCTCCATCACTTAATTTTGAGCAGTATCATGTAATTTTCATTTTATTTGAGCCATAGATGTAATCTTTCTTTATTTGAGTCAGTTAATAGGTTAATGGATCAGTTTGTTAGTCTTTTGGGCCCAACTAGTGGGCTAGGCCCAGGGGTGCCCCTCCCTTGGACTTGCTTGTCATTAGTGCACTTGGTCAAGGTTAGTTTGGTCATATGGAATTATGTAAGCCTATAAATAGGCCCCCACTCCCCTCATATGTATCAACTTTTGAAGAATCATTTGAATAGAAGAAAATCTCTAGTCATACTCTCCTCCACCAAATTTCTCTCTCTCTCTCTCTCATTATCTCTCTCTCTCTAAGGGGTTCGCCCCATTCTCTCTCTCCTCCCCCCTCCCAACCACTTTCTCTCACTTCCCCTCCCCTAATAACTCCATCCCAAGTCCCCATACCCCCTCCATTAACCCACCCCAACCCCTAGGTCCACTCCTCCAATCCTCTCCCCAACTTCCAACCCCCAACTACCCCACTCTCCTTCCCCAAGCATCCCACCACCTTCCCAAGGCTGAATTAACCCCCCCGAAGGCCCAAATTCGAAATTCCCTCCCCTCTCTCATCCCCCCCACACCCTAGGTCGACCCAAGGAGTCCCCCTCTTGGTTTGGTCGCCCCCCCCTCCTCCTCCTCTCCATCCCACCCTCTCTCTAGTGCACAACCATCCCCCATCACCACCTCCAACAGCTCCAGCCCCCCTCAGCCCCATTCCTGCCACCCTAGCATCCCTGGAGGTCCCAGACACGTCCTCCCCTCTTCCCTAGCCATCAGCCATCCTCCCCCTTGCTGAGTTGCCCCACTCCGACACCATTTGCCACCACAAAGTTGTAGCTCCATCAGCAGTTCGCAGGCAGCAAGTCCAGGTCCTGGAAGAAGCATCATCTCCGACCCTTAACCTCTTCTTCTGGTGACAAGTCATATACCGCTGGAAAGGTCATCCAGAGAGCTTTCTAGGCAAGGTGGGTTTGTCTTCGTCCGAGCACCGAGCTGCTCGTGGGAGCATTCCTCCCTCGACTGCGCAGAACCACTCAGGCAGAGGACCAGAGCTACAGGTCCGGTTCGACCACGGCCTCTCCCTTGTAGATCTTGGCGCAAGACTTGGCTGAGAGCTTCCCTCTCAATTCCTCTTTCATCCCCAAGAAGCAAAGCCAAGTTTGGACATTGGCATCAAGAGTTATAAATTTTCTACGCCAAGTGTGTCAGGTCAGTTTTTTGGGAGCCAGAACTGATACATCTCTACTGTTCGGGGCTTCACGATCATTTCCGACATCTGCCGACAACGCTGCTGGTACCAACGGAAAGAGGACTTGAGCACGATCGTATCGGTACCAGCCACGCTCAAATTGGAGTTCAGGAACATCCGTGGTGTTCTCTTCTTCCTGCTGCTGTGGTGCTCCTGCCACCAGAGATAGAGATCAAAGGCCCTGTTTGCAGTCCTGCTCCGACCAGCACCGGCGACCAAAGAAATCAAAAACATTCAGATGACATCCAAAAAAATTCCAACTGGTTTCGTCATCAGAAACATTCTGGAGTGGCCGCAACATCCAGAGAACCAACTGCCTGTTCTGAAGCGCAGAGAGTGGACAGAATCGGCATCGGCTACCATTCTTTGTTTCTAGCCCGATTTTCCCCCTTTTTTGCTTGGCTGGCTGAAGGCCCCTCCCTGTGTGGAGGTAGTTTTGGATGTATTAACAGTTAACCCCCATCCCAAGATCCCCCTCCTGCAAGAGGCGTAGTGTTGTAACAACTTAAACAGGGTCAAGTGGCATCGGCGCGGCGTGCGGGTGCGTATCCATGCCTCCCCGCTCGCCCTCGTCTATCGGCCAGGATCGGTGTTCTCACAACGATCAGGTGAGCTCCGGGACACATCCCTCGCTGGTTTATTTGTGCTTATTTAGTATTGTCCTTAGCTCCGTCGGACGGTAAGTGAGTGCTTGATCCAAATTTCCCTCCATTTGAGTGGCCACCGCGGAGTGAGGTGAGAGCGACCCTACAACCCATGCCTTTGTCATGCTGGCCGCCCACAAAATTGGGTATCCCAGCCCCTTAGGGGGTCAACCAAAGCGAAGCCTAGCCTCGGAACATCAAGGTTCCACTTTGGACCCTCCCCACCATTGCCAATTTGCCCACGGGCAATAGTGTCCGCTAAGCGAGTGAGCTCGCCTGAGTAGTTTCATCATCAAAAGTTGCTTGCTTGCGAGTCATAGGTCCAAGGTGTATTGGCCTTGTGATTACCACCCAAGGTGGTGTCACATCATTAGCGCCTATTGGAACAGTCTTCAATTAAATGACGACCTGACAGGAGGCATTATTCATTTTGACCTAGTTGTTATATGTATAAGGTTTGGGCCTTTATCATAGGTTTAATCTTTTAATCTATTTGGGATTTTATTTCTTTAATTTACCAGGGTTGCTACACTCTCCCCCACTTAGAAGAATTTGGTCCCCAAATTCAACTGCACATATTTACGGAGGGTGCATGACATATACCTTTTTAGAATAAATCTGGGAATCGCTTCCTCTTGGACTCCTCAGTCTCCCATGTGGCTTCGTGCTCTGAGCATTTACTCCATTGCACCTTTAGCATGGGAATCATTTTGTTCTTTAGTGTACGAACTTCACGATCGAGTATCTTCACGGGCTTTTGTTCATATGTGAGATCCTTTTGAATCATTAGGTCTCCGTGATCGATGATATGTGACGGATCGTGCACATACTTTTTTGACATGGATATGTGGAATACGTTATGAACTTCGGACAATTGAGGAGGCAAAGCAATGCGATAAGCAACCTCGCCCACTCTTTCTAGTACCTCAAAAGGTTCGATAAACCTTGGCGTAAGCTTGCCCTTAATACCAAATCTCCTTATTCCACGTCTAGGTGATATTTTGAGAAATACGTGATCTCTGACTTGGAATTCGAGATCTCTTCTTCGTGTATCAGCATAAGCCTTCTGTCTAGACTGAGCCACTGAATCTTTTCGGTGGTATCCCTTACCATGTCTGGCCCTAATAGTTGTTTCTCGCCAGCCTCGTCCCAGCACAAGGGTGATCGGCAACTCCTTCCATATAAGGCTTTGAAAGGTGCCATTTGTATACTTGCCTGGTAGCTGTTGTTGTATGCAAACTCGACCAAAGGCAAGCGATCATGCCAGCTTCCACCAAAATCAATGATGCAAGCTCTGAGCATATCTTCTACTACCTGATTTATTCTCTCAGTCTGACCATCCGTCTGAGGATGAAAAGCAGTACTAATGTTGAGTCTTGTCCCCAACGAATGTTAGAGACATTTCCAAAAATGAGAAGTAAAACGAGGGTCTCGGTTAGACACGATTGAAACAGGAATGCCATGTAGTCTAACTATCTCCTTGATGTACAAAGCAGCAAGAACATCAACTGACCATCGGCTCTTGATAGGCAAGAAGTGTGCCGACTTGGTCAAACAGTCGATGATAACCCATATTCCATCATGTCCTCCTCTAGATTTAGATAATCCCATAATGAAGTCCATACTGATATCCTCCCACTTCCATTTGGGAATATCAAGAGGATGTAGCTTACCGGCAAGCTTTTGGTGTTCTGCCTTGACTTGTTGGCAAGTGAGACAGCCAGACATAAAGTCCGTTACTTCTCTTTTATTGTTGGGCCACCAGAAGGTCATTTTCAAATCTTGGTACATTTTGGTAGATCCTGGATGAATCGTGTACTTTGATATATGAGCTTTATCTAAGATCTTCTTCTTTAGCTCTAGACAATCCGGTATGCAAGTTCTATCTCTGAATAACAACCTTCCATCTGAGGCTATCTTGAAATCAGGTTGGTCTTCTATTTTACCCTTGATTTCTACTAATAAGGGGTCATTATCTTGAAGTCCTTGTATTTCAAAGAGTAAATCTGGCTGTATGCTCATATGTGATAGTGTAACACACCGGCTCTCCTTGTCCAAACTTATATCAAGCTTAGAGAATTGTTCTAGCAACTTCCACTCCTAAATCATACAATTGGCTATTATAGCTCTTGGCTTCCGACTGAGGGCATCAGCTACAGGATTACCTTTTCCAGGATGATATTGTATAGTGAAGTCGAAGTCTTTGAGATATTCTAGCCAACGTCTTTGCATCATATTCAATTCCTTCTGTGAGAAGAGATACTTGAGACTATTGTGATCGGAGTATACAGTAAACTACACTCCGTATAAGTAGTGTCTCCAGATTTTCAATGCAAACACTACCGCAGCCAACTCTAAGTCATGAACTGGGTAGTTCTCCTCGTGCTTCTTCAATTGGCGAGAAGAATAAGCTATAACTTTCCCTTGTTGCATTAAAACACATCCGAGGCCAGTGCCTGACGCATCGGTGTATACCTCGAATTTCTCTCCTTCAACTGGCAAAGCTAAGACCGGGGCAGTAGTTAGGTGATCCTTGAGAGTTTGGAAGGTTCTTTCACATTCCTCACTCCATTCATAACGGATCTCCTTGCGAGTTAGCCTAGTGAGTGGTATGGTGATTTTGGAGAATTCTTTGATGAATCGCCTATAGTAGCCTACAAGATCCAAGAAACTACGGATCTTGCTAGCATTGGTCGGTCTTTCCCAATTCCTTACAGCTTCAACCTTTGATGGATCTACGGATTACCCGTCTTTTGATATAACATGCCCCAAGAAAGATACTTCTTCTAGCCAGAATTCACATTTATTAAGCTTTGCATATAATTGATTTGTCCTCAATATTTGTAATGCAATCCTCAAATACTCCTCATGCTCTTCCTTGGTCTTCAAATAAATTAATATATCATCAATGAAAACCACCACGAACTGATCTAGATGAGGCCTGAATATACTATTCATCAACTGCATAAAGGCTGCAGGGGCATTCGTTAGTCCAAAAGGTATAACAATAAATTCATAGTGCCCATACCTGCTCCTGAACGCGGTCTTATGAATATCCTTATCTTTGATCCTGAGTTGGTGATATCCTAACCTGAGATCAATCTTCAAGAAATACTTGGATCCAGATATTTGATCAAATAATTCATTGATTCTCGGTAGTGGATACCTGTTCTTGATAGTAAGATGATTCAACTGTCGATAGTCGATGCACAACCTCATGGATCCATCCTTCTTCTTTATAAATAATACAGGTGCTCCCCACGGGGAAGTACTCAGCTTAATAAATCCCTTCTTAAGAAGTTCCATCAATTGTTCCTTTAACTCCTTGAGTTCGACAAGGGACATCCTATATGGTGCCTTAGAAACTGGACCAGCACCATGGACCAAGTCGATGGTGAAGGTCACTTCTCTTTGTGGGGGTAATTCAGGTAATTCTTTCAGAAACACATCTGGGAATTCTTGTATAATTAGAATGTCTTCTATCTTAGACTCCTTAGTTTCCTTAATGATGACAAAAGCAAGGAAAGATACACATCCTTTCCTTATTAGCTTGCTAGCTCGAAGAGCCGATATGAGAGGTGACTTGCTTCGACTCTTAGGGCTAGTGTAGACCAGTTCCGGAAGTTCCTTGAATGTAACCTTGCTCTTGCGGCAATCAACAGTTGCCTTGTATTTGGATAGCCAATCGGATCCTAATATGATATCATAGTCCTTCATATCTAGGCATATTAGGTCGATAGGTAGATTTCTTCCTTTTACCAAGACTTCACAATTTTGGTAATGGTGAACAATATCGGCTTCGTTTCCAAGAGGAGTTGAAATAACTAATTTTATCCATTCTGGTTCCATAGGTAATGGGTCCGCAAACTTCTTGGAAATAAAAGAATGCGATGCACGAGTATCAAATAAGACATATGCAGACTTGGAACAAACTTGCAGTGTACCTTCCACTAGTCCGCCTTCGTCTTGTTTTGTCTCCTTAATAGCTTGGAGACGTGCATTTTTCGTCACCGGGCGCTTTCCGTCATCGGCTTGATCGTTGAGCAGGGGATAGTCGGGAATCCGATGATCACGGCTCCCACAACGGAGACATGCTCCAAGTTTCCTCCAACATTCTTCGGCCTTATGTCTGGCCTTGTCACAGTGTTTACACACCACTTTAGAAGGTGTGGTGGAGATGGAGAAAGGTTTGGTCTTCTTAAACTTTTGCTCTTTGGAGGAAGTACCTCCATTACTTGGCCTCTTTTTGTTGAAATTAGGTTTGAAGGAACCAGAACTAGTGACATGTTCCTTCTTATCTTTCCCACGAATCCTATCAGATAGCTCCGTGGCATCTTCTAGTAGCTGGGCCCGTCGTATCATCTCCGAATAGACTTGTATGTCCATCGGCGCCAGCTGTGTAACATATTGGGGCCTAAGCCCATTAAGAAATCTCCTAGCTTTCATTTTTTCGGTACTGACTAGATGTTTAGCATACCGGGACAACCTAGAGAATTATGCCTCATACTCAGCCATTGACAAAGATCGTTGCTTTAGTGCGGCGAATTCGGCGGCTTTCTTCTCTTGAATTCGATCTGAGAAATACTTATTGTTGAAATATTAAACAAATTCTTCTCATGTAGCCTGAGCTTGATCTAATGTGGCTTCTACTGACTCCCACCAGCATCCCGCGTCTCTCTCCAGTTGAAACGTAGCTAACAAGACCTTCTCTTGGTCTGTGCATTGCATAACTCTAAAGATGCGTTCAGTCTCTCGAATCCAGTGCTCGGCGTCATCCGGGTCAGTGGATCCCATGAACTTAGGAGGGTTCATGTTCTTGAAACTTTGGTGGAGGTTTCCCGCTCCACGGTGTGCACCTCCTTGTGCTACCTGCTAAAGTGCCTGCGTCATGCCTTGGAGAGTGCGTTGCATGTTACGCCACTGAGCACGTTCGGCAGCCATTGTCCTACAAGGATTTTAAATAACTAATTAATATGAGACTTGACCAAGAGTTTGAATACCTTAGTTACTTTAACCAATGGTTCTACCCAATATCCCTGGTTAAAAGTTTAAACATATCATTGGACTTGGGTTTCCAAGGAGTTGAATATCCTAGGCTCTGATACCACAAAAACTGTCACGCCTCGAGCGCGGAAGGAACCCGGAGACGTGGCGAGTTTATATCAATCATGTCAATGAGAGCGTTTGTGTATTCGACACAAAGACATAGTGCGCAAAAGTAAAGATAACCTAATCCTTTATTTAATCATAAATTCTAAAGTACTTCTATTACATCCACTTAATGAAAGTGCTAAGACTCAATAAAATGAAAAGTACAATGATTGACTCAAGAATGTAGAAAAGACAAGACTAGATAACGCTTGGATAGATGGAGTAGCTCTAATCTCATCACTCTTGACTTTCCCCATCCGATTGAGTTTCATCCACGGACTTACCTGAAAAATAAGAAAAAACACTAGGTGAGCAAACGCTCAGTAGGGATTATATCTCAAGAGCTAGCTTGCTTTAAGTAGATTACATGTTACATGAAATGCAATAAGCTATGCATGCTCACACAAAACGACAATAAAGAACGTATAACAAGAGAGAATGTATATCAAGAGATAGTGAACGAACTAGCAAGTCTTTCTAGAACTCATGTCAATATAGCAAGATAATCAAGTATGTATATTCATAAGGTCAAGTGATCAAGTCATGTCAAGAATTGCCTATCATGTTTCAAGCAAGTAAATAAATAAATAACCCTTTTCGGGTCACGCAAGTCATGTCATGTCAAGTCGAGTCAAGTCAAGTACGAGATTTATGGAATGTCTATCAAGCTAGTCATGCACTTCGGTGCAATGTCACACCTCGATCATTACAACTCTCATGGGCACTAGTACTTTTGGGTGCTCCTCCCAGGACCAGATCGGGCCCTATATGCGCATGCATTGATCATGTATTTTTGACATCCACTATAGTTGTAGCCAATATAGAATTTCAAAGGATTAAGCTTGTAGGAACTTTAGGGTAGATCTTGTGGAATAGTATTCCAAGGGTTGAACAAGATGTGTAAGGATGATAATAATGGTAAAATCGTGATTCGCATTAAAACAAGGTGGGATCGGCTCCCTAACTTGGGTGCCATGATAATAAGAATAAGCGCTCATATAGAAATGGTCACTCGTTCTTGTACATGATAAGCTAACAATAATGGCATGGTTTCCAATTCCATAAAATCTTAAGGATATTCCCATGACATCCACATAGCATGTCATGAGGGCCGGTATACCATGTTTCTTTAGAGTGACATGGCAATCAAGTAGTGTCATAGGTTTTCATGGTATAACCCGCTCGGTTGCCTTGAGAGAATCCAAGGCTAGCGGAGTCTTACGGAGGTCTCTATGATAAAGTCACTGGTCCGGAGGAACGGAATGTGCCGCGGAGGGTTCATCTATCACCAAGAAATAGTGGGTAATCAATAAAACATCATAAAACGTGGGACTATATTCACGGAATGGAATATAGAGCCGAAATATAACCAACTAATAGTGGGTTATAGAAATCCACGAAAAATCAAGAAAACAGGGAATTGAGGCCTTAGGTCACGTCTTCATTTCATAAAATGGCACCCTTGTTAGGGTCGTCAGTTCAATAAGTGACGACTGTTAACCCAGTCGTTACATCCAGATTACTACTGATATTAAAATCTGTAAATATTCTCAAGTTTCAGATATTATGTAAATGTCGACTAAACATAAGTCTTTAATTTAGTAAACATCGCCTTGGTTAGAGGCGTTATATATTGAAATGAAGGCATGGTACATGTCGTTATTTTAATTTTGTAATCAGATCAGAATTAATTCAAAAATTTCCAGATTATCACTAAATAGCGCCCGGGTGTAGGGGCGTTCATTCAATTGACGACCTAGCTGGGGTCGTTATTTATTTGTCAACCGATTTGCTCCGGTAGGTACAATCACAGACACATGATTTTTGGAGTATGTCTGATCAAAAAACTAAAGACATGTACAGGTAGAGAAAAATAACATGAATTTAGGAACATGATCATGCATTAGTTTACATGTAAGGGTTCACAGTTATTAAATTTTGAACATTGTGTAATTATTAATTATCTAGACAATTTATGACTATTTGTATGGTCGTTAAATCAAATAGCACCCTGGACTGGGTCGCTAATTCATGTCATGCTGTAAACAATAAAAACTTAATCCGGAGTGATATCTGCAATCTCTTACAGACCTACATGCATGTATACAAGCCTAGAAACTATTAAATTTAGCTTAACACTTGAGAAAACCTACCTTTATGGAGTTGTAGATGATAGAAACATGAAGAGGATGAACAATCAATAACAAGAACCACCCTTAAACGACACTCTATTTCAAATAGAGTTGCGGGAATATAACAAGAGCAGCAGCTCTTATTAAACGCAACAACAACAACCCTTGTATGAAATTGCAGAAGGGCGAAGAGCAACAACGTAGCAGCCGCAGCTCCTTCTTGGTGTAGGCAATCCGCAGGAAGAAGAGGAAGAAGTCGATGAAGAACACCCAAAACCTTCAGAAGAAGAAGCTTTATGCTTCTCCACAGCAATTCGTGAAGAACTATAGAAGAAGCAGAAGATGGCTTCCCCCCCCCCTTCACCGTATCGGCAGCAAGAGGAAGAGGAAGAAGATTAAGAAGAACTTGAGTAGCAGCAAGATGTCCTTGAATAATAGTGTCAACAGAGGGTTCGATGGAAGGGGTTGGTATTTATAGGAGAAGGAATCCTACTGGGTTCTAAGAGTTCGATTAGGATTAAATTTTCTATGTAGAATCCTTACTAAACTTAAATATCCACGTATCGATCCCTTTCCCTAATCAAAACTTACCCAGATAACATCCCTATTCGAACCAAACACCAACGGGTTCTATTTGGAAATGACGCCTAAGGTTGGGGTGTTATTTCATAATTGACGCCTATGTACGCGGTCTTCAATTCAGGATAGAGCGCCTGTCAAGTGGGCGTCAATTCTTTAATTAGCGCCTACTTGAATAGTCTTCAATTAAATGACGACCTGACAGGAGGCGTTATTCATCTTGACCTAGTTGTTATATGTATAGGGTTTGGGCCTTTATCATAGGTTTAATCTTTTAATCTATTTGGGATTTTATTTCTTTAATTTGGGTTGCTACAGAGCTTCTGGTGACCCAACATGAAAAGGGAAGTAGAAGATTTTGTGTCTCGCTGTCTCACTTGCCAGCAAGTAAGGTAGAACATTTAAAGCCTGCTGGTAAGCTACATCCCTTGAATATTCCCAAGTGAAAATGAGAAAGTATAGGGATGGATTTCATTATGGGTTTACCTAAGACAAGAGGTGGACATGATGGTATATGGGTAATCATAGACCGATTGACTAAATCTGCACATTTTCTACCAATTAAAAGTCGATGGTATGTGGATGTATTAGCAGCACTATACATGAGGAAAATTGTTAAACTACACGGTGTACCTGTCACCATTATATCTGACCGAGACCCTCAGTTTACATCACTATTCTGGAAGGGTCTTCAACATTCATTAGGGACCCGACTCAACTTTAGCACCGCGTTCCTTCCACAAACCGACGGTCAAACTGAAAGGACAAATCAGGTGGTGGAGGATATGCTCAGGGCTTGTGCTATTGATTTTGGAGGGAGTTGGCACGACCATTTGCCTTTAGTAGAGTTTTCATATAATAATAGCTACCAAGCTAGCATATAAATGGCACCATTTAAGGCATTGTATGGAAGGAATTGTCGCTCACCTATTTGCTAGAATGAAGTAGGAGAAAGGCAATTTCTCGGTCCCGATATCATCAGGGATACTACCGAAAAGATAAAACTTATTCGGGAGAGACTTCAGATGTCCCAAGACAAGCAGAAATCGTATGCTGATAATCAAAGGCGCGACCTGAAATTTCAAGTAGGAGACCATGTATTTCTTAAGGTTTCTCCAGGTCGAGGTATTCAAAGATTCGGAATCAAAGGCAAACTTACTCCAAGATTTATTGGGCCCTTTGAAATTCTCGAAAGGGTTAGTGAAGTTGCGTATCGAATAGCTTTGGCCCCTCAATTATCAGGAGTTCATGATGTATTTCACGTCTCAATGCTCAAAAAATATGTTCCTGATCCTTTCCATGTCATAACTTACGACAACTTGGAAATTCAAAAGGACTTGACGTACGAGCAAAAGCCAATCAAGATCATTGAACGAGAAGTGCGTCAACTTCGGAATAAAACTATTCCTATGGTCAAGATCTAATGGACCAAGTCATGGCCACATGAAGCAACATGGGAAACTGAGGAATCCATGCGCAAGAGATTTCCAGAGATATTTGAATGTAAGTACACTCTCCTTAGCAAATCTTATTACAAGGAATTTGGAGATAAAATTATTTTTAAGTGGGGGAGGATGTAACGCCCGAGGATTTTTTAAGAATTTTTTGGGATTAAAAATATAATTATTAAGCATTTAAATGGGCTATTGATTGAATTATGGTTAATTAAAACTAATTATTTAGGCCCTATACTAATCTAAGAGGATTAGGCCCATTTTGACAAATCCAATTGGCCCAAATTATAATTTTAAACTTTGGCCCATGTTCTAGAAGCTTGGAATTGATCTATTTACGGAATCAAGGAGATAAGTAAGGATATTTTAGGATAAAAAGATAGATAATGAAGCGAGAGTTTGAACTGGTTTCAAATTCGGCACCCAAAACTGAAAGCGGTCTATCGCGAGACCGCATAGGGTCAGCAAACGGTCTCCTAAATCACCGCTTAGTTCTACAGATTCCGTAAGTAGAAGAAAACATAAAAAGCTTAGATTTTTGATGCCCGAACTCCCAGAAATCGAAGTGGATAGAAGCATAATCAGGTTTAGAACTCTTAAGGATCGATCCTGCACCTAAATTAGGACTCTAGAATTGTTCAAATCCATGAAACCCTAGCTAAAACCGTATAAATAGACCCCAGAATCAACCTACGCGACCCTTACTTTTGGCTCACGTGGAACGAAGGTAAAGAGGTCGAATTAGAGATAAGTTTCTTCTAGGAATTTGTTCATTATAGTTAGATCTAACTTTCTCCAAAATTTCATTCTAGGAGATCAAGCCTACAGGGAGATAGAATCCTACAAAGACGCTGGTTCAGTGAAAGCAACTCAGGAAACAGTGCGACCGACCGAGGAAGGTCAGGAAAATAGAGGCCCCAAACTAGGTAATTAGATAGAGGTTCTTTAGAACAATTTGTTTATTTTACTACCCTCTTCTTACCCTCCAAATTTCACATCTTTAGGTAAGAGAATCGGGAGATAGAGGGGCAAGAAGTTACTACTTCGGTTAAGGACAAGCAGAAACTAGGGTTAACTTCCAGCCCTAAATTCGAAGCCTAAAGCCCAAAACAGAGGTAGGTTATCTCATGAAAAGGCTAAATTAATGTGTTAGGAATAAAAACCCTCTTATTTCAGTCATTTTTATGTATTATACATCGAGAATTTTATGTTTTCATTAGGGCTATGCATCTAGTGTATATACATGCATAATTCTTAGCCCTAATTGAGTTAAATGGAAATTCTCTTGTCATTACCTACAAATCCACGCATATTCTCAGTCTTCATTTGTTCCATCATGTTTTAAAGTAAGTTCTCATCAATTTCTATATTTAACATGCCCTAGGTTAGTGTGTATTTTACTATTAAATGAATTTCTGTTACCCAGGAAGAAACGATCTTCCTGTAGACTGCCAGAGACCTTTAGCGGTCCTACGACAGATCGTTAGCACCCATGAAACGGTCACCCACTAGACCGTTTGCGTTTTCTGATTTCTGTAATAATGTTAACCCGAAAACATATTACAGATTAGCCCTAATTATTATATGCTAAGCCTAGTTAAGAAGGTTTTACTCCTGTTTCAACTGTTATTTTCTTATACCTACTTGTGTTAACAGATTACTCCAGAAGATTTCATGTTCTTTATGTACTTGGGATTATTTTTAACCTATGTTATTTTCATGGCCAAAAACTTATACTCTTGTATTTATAGGCACGTTTTCATAAAGTTTATGGACTTATTTGATCACTGTTATATCATGATTTTTTTTTCTTATCTAGAGTCATTTTCGTAGTACATGGCACATATCCCGGTATGTTGACATTAGTTACACACTGGCACTTCACGTACACATTCTTGAACTTGAAAACCTCTCCATTGGATATTCCTTCCAAGGGACTAGGTGATCTTGTTTCAAGGCCTCCATAAGTCTCTGTGAGCCTGCGATTCCCACTAGGACGCTGAGCTGGTTGTACCATTAAAGCCCAATTGTGTAGAGAGCACTTACAGGTATTTTTCTGAGTTCTGGTTCCAAACGGTCCAATACACGATTGCTTGGTCAAGAAACGGTCCAGTAAACGACCACTTGATTCCAGAGTTTGATTAACCCGGGGTTTGACTCAAGGGTTGATTTTTCTTATGATTCCAGATGGTCTATTTATTATCTAGAACATGTCACTTTATTCCAAAAGGCTATCTAAATAAATTTTGGAAAGTTAATGAATGTACCGTTATGCTGCCGAATTTTCTCTGTAGCATGACTTAGTTATTAATGCATTCCTTGAATTCTTATATTCATATTTGGTGCATTCTTCCATTGACTATTGTTGAAACTTGTCACATTATTGGCCAACATTATTGTTATACTTGTGGAAGTAGCTTGATTTATACTTGATAATACAGTTCGAGCACTGATTGTGTTCAAAGGCTCTTTGCTAGTCCCCTCGTCTGATTGTCAGAAACATACTGTAAACCATGGGGTATGATGCTACTGGCGTCGCATTACGCTGGGAGTACTTTTTTATAAATAAGTGAAGATCCACAAATATTCACAAAGTACTTGCAAAGTAAAAGTACATTCTTGCGTGTTACATGACTTTCTAGTGCATAACCTTTAATGTTATGAAAAGTGCATTCTTGTTACATTCTTATCCTTGGAAAGACCAAGGTTATATTCTTGTTATATACTTGCTCAATCATATTCTCATATCTCGTTTTGACCATATCTTGCTATTTTGGTTCTATTTGCATGTTTACCGTATTCGCATGATTTAGCTTTCTCTAGAGATAAAAATGTTAATCACTTTAAGATTGCCATCATGTTGATACGAAGATACCTACTGGGCAAGTGTGCTCATTATCTACTTTCTCAATATTTCAGGAAGGACTAGTGAATCGTATTCGGATTATACAAGTAGCGGGTCCGAGAGCAATTGAAGGTCATGTGGACAAGAGAAGCCTTAGTTTTCTAATGTCTAGCCAAGTCATTATGTAAATTTTTGTTTTCTTGAGTCTATGGTGTAAGAATGTTAAGGGTCAAAGATCTTATGTGTATTGATGGTTATTTATATGAAATAAAGATGAAGGTTTAATTGAATTACTTGTGTAATTACTTTATGTGAGTACCTTGCGCTCTGATTACTTGCTTGCGAGAGACTTACCATGTCGGCTGTTCACGTTCCGATATTCCTTCCCCTGTATCAAATGCTGGGGGCGTGACACAAAGAATTCATAATAGTGTAAGCTCATTGCATAATTCAGACGAAGCCATCACAATTCACATAAAATTCAGAAATAGCATTCGAAGAAATGGCTACCACGTGAGGGGGCGCTCAATCAAGAATTGGCGACATGATGATGGGCGCTATTTAGAGAAATAGCAGATACTGTGACGGTCGCCAATTCTTCGTGTTTCCAGAAACCCGTGTTCTAACCAGAAACTGAACTTTAAATCCTTTTCAAGCTCGAATTTGAGCTATACTTTCGAACTGAAGCTCCTTCCTTATAAATAGGACCCCCAAGGCCTCTCCTTTCATCAAATAGAAGATCCAAAGGCTCCAAGGAAGACCCAAATCAAGTTTGAAGTGCAGAAAATCAAGAAAAATAGAAGAAACAAATAGAGTTTTGAAGCTTAATCATGGAGAACATTATGCAACGACCATTGAAGAGAACCAAGATGGGATTTGCAAGAATTACGGAGATTGAAGGACATATTAGTGGAAGAATTGCAGCAAACCAAGTAAGTTTTCAAGAAAAGCTTAGTTCTATCTCTCTTCCTCTCACTCAATTCTACCCAAATTCTAACTCTATCCTTCTTCTCTTCTCTTCCTTTTAATTTTCAGGATTACCCACTCATCCTGGGGGCTAGAAGATACACCAAAATTCAATGGCTCCCCTTACTCCTCTCTAAAATCACGCTTGATATGAGATCCCATCTCTCCAAGTGGCACCTCCTAGGCTTAGTTACCCATGTCAAACATTACAATGATATTCACTTCGATTGGGCTGCCATAGGAGCTCTCATAGAAATATGGCATCCACACACCCATACCTTCCTATTTCATACCTTCGAAGCCACTATCCTCCTAGAAGAAGCGGAAATACTATTAGGATTGAAGTTTTTGAAGCAAGGAGAGGAAGAAAAGATGGCAGTTATGCGAGAACCAATAAGCGCGATAGAGATGTTAGCAAGCCTAATCCCAAGCCAAAAAATGATTGACCAAATAAGAGCCACAAGAGGGATCAACTTGATGAAGCTTACAGCGTGGGTGTATAAAGCTTTGGGAAAAGAGAACAAAGAAGAGGAGATGGAGATGATCATGAAGGCCATGGTGATTTGCCTTGCGGGAGCATTACTATTCCCTTCGGTGGACGATTTCTTGGAGGAGGATCAATTGAGCGCCATATGTGGAATATGGGAGGGAAAGAGAATTGGGCTGGTGGTCTTAGCCTTTCTCTATAGTGGGCTCACCTCGGCATCTATGGGGAGGCCCCTATATGGGTCTATGCTTCTATTCACAAGTTGGGTGGACCTCCACTTCAAATTCGACCCATGTGAGGAGTCCCACCAAGCCTCTAGGAGTTTCTCTAAGAGCCCACTCCACTACATGACGGGTACGCTAGGATTGAATGAGAGTGTTACGAACCGGGTACCCAAGCTCAAGAAATGGGTGGATTAGCGCGAACACCTCAAGATAATGCCACAAAATGCCTTCACATGTGCGCCGAGATTCCTCAAGACACAAGACCTTCATGCACGGCTTTCTTCCGGGGTGGAGCTAAGGTTGATCGGCGCCACCGAGTTCATGCTCTATAACTCTCACTGGTGCCTCTCCTAACTTGACATTCCCCACTATCTCTGTGAAGAAGCCTCTCATCTCCCACCAATCAAGAAGAGGGAATTGGGCTCAAAGGGCGATGAAGAGGAGATCAAGACAATACAAGCTTTATGGCAGGTCAGTAAGCTACACCGGCCCATGGAGCGCATTGAAGAAGACAAAGAGCAATAGAAGACTTATGTAATAGCTCTTAGGAATATGAGGCCCAAGGTGGCTCATTAAGTATGTAATGATCCTTTCCTTTCAATAAATAAAAGATTGTTCTTTGATTGAGCCAATGAAAGTATCTAAAGTGATCAAAACTTCCAAAATCCTTCAATTCTATCAAAAAAATGGGGATATGTGAGAAACGGCGACCGTCACAGACGTCGCTAATTTCTAAAGCTGCGCCCTTCATACCGTCACCAATTAATTTAAATCCTTTTTTTAAAATATTGAAATTTCTTAATAGGCGCCTTTCAAACAGTCGCTCATTCTTATATCAACGCCCCTCCACGCGGGCGCTGATTCTTTTATCTTCTTTTATATGAAAAGCTTGAAAAATTCAAAATCCCTTTAAACAGTGCCTCCTTACACAGCCGCTCAATCCATAAATAACGCCTGCGTGAACGGTCATCCATCATAAGAAAATTTGTAATAAAAACATTAATGCCCTTCATCATTACCTGACGGTTTCATGGATTCCAACGATCCCCAAGAAATGGCGACCCTGTAAGGGGTCGTTCAATCCTGATGAACGGTCGCTTGTTCTAATTTTCCAAAAATTGAAATTCCAAAGAGATGGGCGCCTGTTTAAGCGGTCGTTGTTTACTAAAATGACGGCATTCTCTATGTCATCAATTCTTTCGAATTCACCGCCACAGACTCGCCCGTTAAAACTTCCTCTTCCCTTGCTTTGAAACTTCTTTCCTCAGTTCGTTCTCTCTTCTTTCTATCGTTCTCCCTTCTCTGCTACTCTCACCGGTGACGACCACCGTAGCTCTCCCCCTCTCTCATTCTCACTCTCCCTATCTCACCCCCGTAACTCTATATGGCTTACGCTACCGGCTTCGGCGGCAGGAAACGACAGCGGGTGATGCACCCGCCGTCGTCCACATCGACGACGAGGATCACGACGATGAAGAGTAGGTGGTCCCTCCCATGGCGGCCGAAGCTCCGGCGGCGGAGGAGGAAGAAGACGGAGGTGAAGAAGAAGACGACGAAGAAGAGGGCAATGAAGAAGAAGAAGGTGAAGACAATGACGATGATGGAGACGGAGGCGAAGAAGAAGCTGGGGAAGACGGAGAAGACGATGATGATGACGGTGATGGAGAAGAAGACGATGAAGATGAGGAACAAGGTGAAGAAGAAGGAGGAAAGGAAGAGCAACCCCGGCCTCGCCGCTGGCCACTACGGGGAGGGCTCAAGGAGCCTTAACCCAGTAACGTAAGCCGTCCACCCTACTGCATTTTTTTTAAAACATAATCCATAGTCATCGGAGAGAGGGAAACACTATGGAAGCAGTGGGAATTGACGATCGAGCAGGCGGCGTCATTTCCTAAATATTTATTTATAAGAAATTAGATTTAGAAATGGCATCCGAGAAAGGGTCACATGTTATAAATTAAAAAAATGAATAATTTAAAGAAATAGCGACTAGAATACTGTCATCATTTTGAAACTTTTTTTTCTTTTTTCTTTTTGTTTCAAAACCATATTGTTTTTTTTAAAATAGAAATAAAAACAATAGAAAAATGTCTAAGAAATGGCGCCTGAGCTCAAGGTGTCAAATCAAAAATGCCAGGGAATTGGCGTCCGAGCAATGGGCGCTTAATCAGAAAATAACTGCCACTGTATGGTCGCCAATCAAAATAGTGATGATTTTATTATTATTATTTTTTAATTGGTTAACTAATGCTGATTATTTTTGTTGTTATTGTTGTTTTGTTGCAGGGGTTGATACGGACCCGCATTTCCTGGGTTCAGGTGCGAGCTGCATACTATGGGCAGTCCGACTTCTAGAGGGCGAGAGTGGAGGCGATGGGGTTCGGACCCTTCCTCTGCATTGAGCCGGTATGCCCTGATCTGATCCTTATTTAGGTGCTGAGGGAGAGATGGGAGAGGGCTAGTCGGGTATTTTTGATGCCCTAGGGGCACATGGTGCCAAGCCTAGAGGACGTGACGAGGATCACGGGATTGAGGGTAGATGGAGAGGCAGTGACTACGGTGACCCTCCCGAATTACGGTGAGCTAGCTCAGAGACTGTTGGGTTTAGAGACCGTAGCTGATACCCCGACGGCGTGCAGGATGGTGTACCGCACTGAGCTGACGGGGGTCATAAGACTAGGAGACTCTTTTCAGAGGTCGGGAGAGTCTTTAGGGGATTTGGCAGAGAGACTGACAGCGAGAGTCCGGGTCGCCTACTATCAGGACCCGACTCAGAGGGAGAGACTAGATATGGATTTGAGGAGGTTTCTGTTCCTGATGCTCGAGAGGTTGCTATTGGGGACGAAGAGGGATGATATCAATTGCAGATTTCTGGGCATCCTAGTGGACCTGGACGGAGTAGGGCGGTATGGCTGGGGGGCTGCCCTACTGGCACATTTGATAGCCCACCTGTCCACGGGAACAGGTCGTGAAACGATTGTCAGTGGCTTCTCACCTTTTCTTCATGTATGCATTTTTTTCATTATTTTTTATTTAAATATTTATGATGAATGTTTATGATATAATAAATGTTTATGAATGTTATTAATGATTGTGGATGCAGGTGTGGAGTCACATCTACATGCCGATGGACCGAGTTAGCATCCGACCTGGAGAGGCGAATGCCTTCCCACTAGCGCGACGATGGCTACCGTACTTGAGTAGAGCGCCTCATGCCTACGAGCTGAGGGTACCAAGGCGGGAGTTCCGCGACTACCCTGCTTCATTGGTATGTGCTTAAACATGATGCATTTTGTTTTTATTTCTTGCTTTATGATTATATGATGATAACATGATATGCATGCAGGTGGTATGGAGACCATACCAGGGGATGACCGATGAGGGTCAGCCTTGGGTCACAGCGGGCCGACCTCGTTTTGGGCGTGACATCTGGGTTCACTGCCTGAACGAGATCGAGCCGTCACGACTGAGGCTAGCGATGAGGACGCTCGACCTATACCAGGAGTGGGTCGAGGTAGCAGAGCCCCGCGGGATCGGGTGGAAGACCCGAGAACGCACTATTGCTACCGACTGGCGGCTTCGGTTCCCAGAGCAATTCACGGACTGGCAGTAAGGCGGGACTCCAGTCGTCTCCCATGCTCCAGATAGCTCAACGTACTTGCAGCGCTACTGGAAGACGTATGCTGGTCGACCCCAAATGAGGGGTCATAGGGGTACGTATGAATGCATGCTATTTCTAATGTTAAAACTTATATGCTTATTGAAATATGTAGCTAATATGTGACAAATGTAGGATGCGTGGGATGCAGTGGTGATGGACATGCAGGTCCATCTCCATAGGATGGAGGCCCAACTTGCGACTACGCGAGCGGATTTGGAGGCCCTGGTGAGTGTACTTAACTATATGCAATGAATTATCCCTGAATCATTAATGTTTAGCCACTAACAATCTCAATAAATGCAGCGTGCCTAGCAGGGAGCGGCAGTAGGAGGGACAGGAGGCGCCTCCTCGAGCACAAGGGATCAGATGCGAAGGTTGCTTCTTTGTAGGAGCAACTCGCGGGAGCGATAGCGCGAACCGAGGCAGCGGAGCTTGACCTGGCTGAGCGGGTAAGTTTCAAAGAATGGATAGATGCACATATTACTTTCAGAGATAGATATTCAAAAAAATCATGGGAATGGTGACGTTTCAGGTTACAGAGCTGTAGGAGGCACTGACCCAGGCGGCCCTGGCGGGCACAGAGCTTACGATCCGCGACCAGCGGGTCACGGAGCTCGAGGATATGCTGAGGCGGCGAGAGGAGTTGCCCAGCGACATGATGGAGATGAGGATCCTCTTCGAGGTGGAGAATAGAGACCATGCTCGCGAGAGGGAGCAGCGGCTTACGCGGGAGCGTGAGCTTGCGGAGCGATAGAGTGATCTAGTAGAGTTGAGGATGCGGCTGTCTGTCACGGAGGAGCGGCTGAGGATCACCAAGGAGCGCCTACAGAGGGGCCGTGAGTGAGCACGGGCTACGGGCCATTCCAGCGCTTTCGCCAGCACGGGGTACATAGCAGGTTCCTCGACCCAGCAGAGGAAAGAGGCGGATGAGCGAGCACGAGCCGGCAGGTTGATTGCCTCTCAGGGGTCCATGCTGCCACCACGATCTTGTCGTCAGGAAGAGGGTGAGGCGGAGAGTAGGAGAGAGGAGGGTGGAGGTGAGAGCTAGAGGGAGATTGCCTTTGTAGTCCACCACCTGCATTTTGTACACACACACACAGAGATATATATATATATATATATGTGTGTGTGTGTGTGTGTGTGTGTGTGTGTGTGTGAAATGAAATGCACGTTTGTTACCTGAATTTGCTTTTGTGCACTGTGTGTACTTGTCTCATCTACTTTATGCCATGTATCAGGTTTCCAACAAACATGTTAGTTAATCTATTCGGCTTGGCCCCTTGCTTAAAAAGCAAGCGGTGTTTCTTCTGACCTTGGTATAGGGTCAAGGGGCCAAGCCTTTAATCAATTAAGGTAAATAACAAAGAATAGAGGAAAATGCGACATGCAGGCAGGCAGATGCAAACCAGAATTAAAAGATGCTCATACAATATGCAAGCAAGCAAATGATATGGCCAGAGGGAAAAGCAGGGCAATATGTGGAAATTGGCGATCGGACATGTGCCTTTATTTAATAAAAGGGTTCCCTCTGGTTGGGCGTTAATTGAAAATAAATTTTTTTTAAAATGATGACCGGACAAGTGGCATTATTTAAGAAAAAAGGTGCTCTCTTGCATGGGCATTTATTCAAACCATTTTTTTATTTTGATTTTGAAAAATGATGACAATATAGAGGTCGTTGATTAAGAAAAGACGCCCTCTGACTGGACGTTATTTGAAAACAATTTTTGTCTTCTTTTGTCTTCTTTTTTTTTATTTTTTTTGGAAAATGATGACTAAGGAGGCGTCTCTGACTAAGAAATAATGCCCCATGATCAGACGCTAATTTAAAATAGTTTTTTTAGTTTTAAATTTTTTTTTGAAAATGACTTAGCATGGTAGATAGGTCCTAAAACATTACATATTCATCATCTTAGATTCATTAACCATTCTTAACTAATTTAACAAAGGGTCAAAGTGCATAAAATTTGTGTTTTCACTCATGACCTCGCGCGGCGCATCCTCCTAAGTCTGTCTCTGCCATTCTTCGAGCTTATGACATACCATGGAGGGGGAATGGAAGAAAATGTTGGGGAAGTCCACGAGGGGTTCCAAAAGATTAGGGAGACTTTCCTCCCCTACCCTATTGCCAGTTGGAGTTCAATCTTTGGCTTAGGAAAATTTGGTTGCCCTTTTTTCCCTTATTCATGCATGCTTACATCTAGGATTTTCCCTGCGATGACTTTGCCCTCTTGACATGCTTTTCTTTTGTATGTGAGTTGATTTTTTCCTCTTCTTTTTTAAGAATGAAAACCTAATTGTACTTGGGCTTTTGTGGCATATTGTTCCCTTTTGGGCCTTGACTTCCATCTACTAGGGCAGCGGGTAGGTTTGGTGGTCTGTCCAGAGTCTGACTTCCCCCCTCGTGAACCAAAGAGAAAAGAACGGGTAAAGTCTTTACACTCTTAGTTGTTGTGTCCCTGTGGTTTTGATGATGTCAGACACTATAAGTAATCTTGTTTGCATGAGAACTGAATTATTTGTTATGAGGTTAGTGCACTGTGCATTGCATTAGATTGTTGCAATTATCTTCTGTGGTTTTGTGAAGCATAATGTGCAGTTTGACCACTCTAAGACACAGTCAACTAAGTCAAAGACTCTAAGTCAAAGTTAACTGAGCAAGGGTCACAGATTAAGCCAAGTCATGAAAAAATCAGTGAAGCTGAAAAAGGCAGGTTGACTAATCTAACGGAGCATAGACATCAGGTCTGTACATGTTTTGCCATCACTGCCAAAGGTCGATGCTAGTCCTGTTGCCAGAGGAATGAAGATCGATGCTAGTTTACTGGGGACTAAAGAAGGTCGATGCAGTTACTATACAAGTCGATGCACATTTCGGCATGACAAACTAAGGTCGATGCTACCTTGCTACCAAAGTCCGAGCACATCTCGCTAGCACAGAGAGATGGTCTGACCACATTCGTGCTGGCATCGTGAAGGTTGGTGCATATTGCTGAAAGTCTGTGCATATTTGGAAATCAAGGTCTGAGTACATATGAAAGGCACGACACAAGGTCGGTGCAGGTTTTGATTTCAAGGGTACAAGGTCAGTGCACGTTTTGTTCGAATACAACAAGGTCGTTGCACGTTTGGTTTGAATAATGCAAGGTCGGTGCAATCCTTCTCAAGCATAGAGGAAGGTCGGTGCAACCTCTTCACTAGAAGTGTGAAGGTCTGAGCACACAGTAAGGTCTATGCAGCATGGCAACCAAGGTCGGTGCAACCCCTTCTTCTTCAACACAGTGAGGTCGGTGCATGCTCTGCCTTCAACACAACAAGGTCG
The DNA here is from genome assembly GCA_022559845.1 of Amorphophallus konjac. Classification (NCBI taxonomy): domain Eukaryota; kingdom Viridiplantae; phylum Streptophyta; class Magnoliopsida; order Alismatales; family Araceae; genus Amorphophallus; species Amorphophallus konjac. Next base: position 169,029,765 of record CM040124.1, on the reverse strand, counting down.
GTGCATGTCCTGCCTTCTACGGTTGCAAGGTCGGTGCAACCTGTTTGCTAGCACCGTGCAGGTCTGAGCATACAGCAACAAGGTCTGAGCATACTCTAGTATAAGGTCGAAGCAGCTGAAGATGGTAGCAGCTAAAGATGGTAACCCTACAAGGTCGATGCTGAGAAGTGTTTGATGAATTGCCTGACTGAACATTCAAGTGCTAGCGTGTAATCTCAATGCACGGGAGCTCAAACCAGGTGATGGCATGTATTCCCAAGTCAGCCAATGATGGGCACGTGTTTCTCCAGAATGGTAGATCCAGTGGCACGTGATCCGAGATGACCTGGGACGCTTCTTCAGAAGCCTTCAAAGGAAGAATATTCCATTGCCACGTGAGCCAATGGGATTTCACTAGGTCTTCTTCTTCCTCATCCATATGGAGGCTCTGCTACATATATATACCGCCTCATCCTTTGAAGAAATAAAAAGGAAAAGGGAAAGAGGTAGGCTGCAAAAAGCTGCTGCGGAGAGAATAGAGCTGAATAGAAGAGAAGAGAGAAGAGATAAGAGGCGGCCAGAGAATATCCTGAGAGAAGAACTAGAGAGTTGAAGAAGAAGAAGAGAAAAAGAAAAGAATCTGAGAGAAGCTTGCTTGTGATTGAAGATTTGATTCCATCAGTTCAAGGATCAGATCATGAACTGTCTTGCTCTACTCAGAGCTACATTTTTATTTTACTGCATGTATTTCCCCTTTGTTCATTTACCTCTTTACCGTTGTGTTCTGATTTCCAGTCTTGGGGGTCGAGTTCCTCCTGAGGATTCAGAAAAAGGGAGACCGTGTCTCCAGTTGCTACTGACGGGGTGTCACAAGTGTTTCCCTCTGGTTAGAGGAAGGGAGATTCATCTCCAGTTTCCCTCTGTGGATTCAGATAAAGAGAGGATCTAATCCTCTAGATTTTGGTGAGCAGTGGGTTGCTATTCACGTCCCTTCTGCATTTGCAGAAGAAGGGAGACAGTGTCTCTAGTTTCTAGTGACGGGGTGTCACTAGTGGTTTCCCTCCGGTTTGGAGGAAGGGAGGTTTGATCCTCCGGTTTTTTTGAGTAACTAGGTGTTACTCAAGTTTCCTTCTGATTTGATCAGAAGAAGAGAGGAGAGTATTCCTATGGGTCAAGCTGTTAGGCATCATTTGTAGAAGACTGAGTCTGCGTCTACTTTGGTAGAGAAGCCTCACTCCGGTTTGGAGTGAGGGGTGGATGTAGGTAGACTGGTGTCTGGCCGAACAACCTAAAAATCCAGTGTGTAGTTGTTGGATTTGTGCGTTTGCTCCCTTTCATTCACCTCTTTTCATAGGACCGCTCTCGAGGGTTGTCTGCTGTGTGATTCCATTAAGTGCACGAATTTGTCTATCATTTTCTATCTCAAGATTATTCTCTTTGCAATGTAGCTTAGGCACACATGTAGTGTTTGCCATATTGCCTTGACGATAATTCATACTGTTTGATTCAGTCATGAATGTTCACATCTTCAATCTGTCATGTGCTCGACAACAGGTGTGGCTGAATGTTTTAGCGTTAATCTGATTTCAGATTGAGCAATTTTTTGAAGAATATATCTTGCGTGAGCTTAATTCAGTTTGAGAAATCTAACCCTTACCATACTCTGGTTTTATCTTGAACTACTCGTTATGGTTTAGGATAATGGTATTGTTGTTGAGATATTGTCGGGAATGGTTTGATTAATAAATTGGGTTGTTTTTGTCATTGGACCTAAGTTTTTATTAGGGATCTATTCAACCCCCCCTTCTAGATCCTAGCTTCACACCTAACAATTGGTATCAGAGCAGGTTACTACCTCATCGGATCCAACGATCCACTGTAGATCCTACAATCTCTTTGGTGCATTTCTAAGTGTGTTTAGTCTGTTGCATTGAATTGTTTTTGTTGATTTGCTTTTTATGGCTCATCCACTGATTTTCAACTGTTCCTACGTTGATTCATGGCTCAAAAGCATGCGTAGCTCTGTTAGAACAACAGATCCTGATCTATGGAAGGTAATTTCATGTGGTCCACACAGATTACCTAAAGATAAATCTAAGTGGACTGAAAATCATAGATCAAAGAATGCTGCTAATTTGAAGGCATTAAATTTGATGAAGGCAGCTGTTGATATTGCTATTCTTCCATGCCTTTATGAATGCAGATCTGTCAAGGACATCCTAAACAAACTGAAGAATGCCAACCATGAAAAGGAAAAACAAAAATGCATGATGGCTGAAGGAAGCAATAAAGGTGAGTATGAAGAAGAGGTAAACAATCATTTCGCTAACTTTACTTTAGATGATTGGGAAGATGCATATGCTAATTTGCTAGAGTCCTATGAAAAACTGAGAAAACAGAAGAAATCCCTGAAAAAGAAGTTAAACAATCTTGAGAATATTAACACTGCATGTGAGGATATTGAAATCCTGAAAACTGAAGATGAGATATTTAGAAGACAATTAACATATTTTGATGCTATTTGATGTGACACCACCTTGGGGTGATAGCCACAAGGCCAATGCACCTTGGACCCATACTCGCAAGCAAGCAACGGATCGGCGAACCCACTCTAGCGGACTCACCCGCGTAACGCACACATGTGCCCATGGGCAACCCGGTGATGATGGAGAGGGTCCGGGGGGGAACCATGACGCTCCGGGGGATTTGCCTAACTTGAGGCTGAACCCCTAGAGGCCCAGGATTCTCAATTTCATGGGCGGCCAGCACGCCAAGGGCGTGGGTTGTAGGGTCTCTCTCACAACTCACCCCACGGTGGCACTCAATTTGATGACAAATCGGGACCGGGCACTCTCTCACCGTTCGACAGAGCTAAGAGGCAATACTAATTAAGCAAAACAAAACCAGCAAGGAGACGGGCTAGAAGCTCACCTGATCAGCGTGAAGATGTCGATCCCAGCCGGAGACGATGGCGAGCGGGGAGGCGTGGGTATGCACCCGCACGCCGCGCCGATGTAGCTTCGGATGACGACCTGCTAGTACAATCACTATGCCCTCGCAGAGGGGTTGGACTAGAGGTAGGGGACTATAGGATTACACTCAAACACTACCTCCACGCAGGGAGGGGCTGTAAGCCGGCCAGGCGGGGTGGGGAAGCTAAGTTAGAAACTGAATTGCTGAGCTCCCCGGTTCTGCCAGCTTAAGGAACAACTTGAGAGAGAGTCAATGACGGCACCACTACTGGCTCTCCCAAACTTCATTGCTGACGAAACCAGCGCCAAAACCTCCTTGGTTGGCCCAGGAGGACGCCAGAATTATTGGAGAATTTCTTAACATCTTCGGTGGCTGGGGCAGGGTCTGGAACAGGACTATTTGGTGCTGGTTCTGGTTGGTCTTTGTCTGCTACTGCTGGAAGATGAAGGCCCCACGAACACTCCCGGACTCCAAATAATGCGGGATCAAAACCTCTGCAACCGTGGACAAGTCCTCTTCGAGCCGAGACAAACGGGACCATCGTCTGAAGTTGGAGCTGACCGCGAAGGCCAGATCAGTGGAGGGGTGTAGGAACTGGCTCTGGGGAACTGACCTGGCGCACCTTAGGGAGAAAATCCGGAACTCTTGACTCCGGGGTCCAAAATTAGTTCTACTTCTTGGTGATGACAAAGGACTTGAAGGGGAAGCCCTCAGCCAAGTTTCACACCAGGAAACACAAGGGAGTGTCCGGGGGAGCTTCTGCACCGAGCCTCTGGTTGTCTGCTTGGGAGAAACTGCGCAGGTTGCCAAGAATCGCTCCTCTGGACAGCTCCGGGATCAGAAGAAGGAGGGACTGCCATCGTTACGAAGCTGACTGGACTACAATTCCAACGATATATGGTACGCCTCCTGAATCTTCACTATGACATCATGGCTACTACTACAAACTACTGGTACACTGTTGCCTGCGAGCTGGTGCTGGATCTGCAACTAACCGAAGGTGAATGGAGTAGGAAGGGGGGTGAGATGCAGCAAGGGGTGATGGCTAATGGGTATAGGGGTTGGGGAAGGGTGTTAGGGGTTGGTGGGAGTGTCTGGGAGAGGGAGAGGGCGGAGCTAGCAGAGGGTGGTAGGCCTGGTGCGGCCTGCTCTCTCAGCACAAGGTGGAGGAAGGGGATGGAGGAGAGGCTGACCTAGGGTGGATGGGGGAGGGAGATGGAGTTTGGCCAGGGCTTGGGGAGGAAGAGAGAGGGTGGAGGGCGACCAAGGGGCTGGGGAAGAAGGAGAGAAGGGTGGGAGATTCAAATTTGGCCTTGGGTGAAGCCCCATCAGCCTTGGGGAGGTGGAGAGGTGCTTGGGGAAGGGGAGAGGGTAGTTGGTGGTTAGAGGGTGAAGCAAGGATTGGTGGAGGTTCTTTTGGGGCTGGGGTGGAGTAAAGAGGGGGATGTGGGGACTTGGAATAGACTTAATGGAGGAGTGAAGAGAGAGAAAATAGGTGGGAGGGGGAGGAGAGAGAAAGGGGTGCACCCCTCTTGGAGAGAGAGAGAGAGAGAGAGAGAGAGAGAGAGAGAGGGTTGGAGAATCCGAAATAACTAAAACTCACAATATATTTGATCATCCAAGGTTACAAATGAAAGAGGGGAGGGGGCTATTTATAGACTCTATACTTTTCCTAGGACCAAATTGACCCTGACTAAACAACTAATGTCCAAAGTAGTCCAAGGGGGGGCGCACCTGGGCCTAGCCCACTGAATTGGGCCCAATAGCAAACCTAATCAACCATATGACAGAAAACGTAGGTAAATGACTCACCAACCTAGGTACCGGACTCAAATAAAAGGAAAAATACACAGTTTATGACTCAAATAAAATATAAAAATTACATGACTAGACTCAGAAAAATATGACAAACACAATGACACATGCCGACGAACAATCCGAGCCTCGAAAATGTGAAGGGGTAAGGGATGCCCTGTGGGAATGGATTTATTCTTTATTTATTGATTGATTTATTGATTTGTTAGTTGGTTTATTAGGCGTGCCAGTCACCGGAGTGACGATTTTATTGTGCGCTCGATCTGACTCAGTCAGTCGACTGTGGAGTCCGTGTCGGGACCGGAAGTCCGTCATACCATAAAGGCTATGACGTTAATTACGCCCTTCCAAGGAAGGACAACCCTTGATTAATCGCCAAAGTAGAAGGATCCCAGGGGCAAAACCAATGTGATAGGTATGCTCATTCATTTACAGGATAGAAGATGCATGCGATTATGCAAAACGATATATGACATATTAATATACGGAATAAATCCGGCAGCATATCCCCTTATCTTAGACTATGCCAAGTGGGAATATGGGACATCCATCTACGGAGTGCCGAGATGGAAGTCAAAATAAAGATGGGCGTAGCCCGAGATCCAAGAGGATCTAGATGCAACGGGACAATGTCCATTATCATGGTATTTATTGATATCCCCTTAAGAAACCATTGGAGGACATATAGTGGCAGAACTCCAAGAGTCAGCAGGGTTAGAAGAAAACATCGCGGTCAAAATGGTATAATGTGGGTGTAGAACCCCGTTAATTTAGCTCCCTTAGACTTGGATGAAGAACCATGATTCCCCATGATATGATGGAAGGTTGGAATGAAGGTTAATTAGGTTGTGACATTAGGTTTAGACTGAGTTTAGGGCTCATTAAGGTTGCTAGGAGGTTGAGTGTTTGAACAATGGTTGGCACTGAGATGAACCGGCACGGATGAGAAGCTCAAGGGCAATCGGCACGGTAGGCAAACGGCACGACATGGCAATCGGCACGGCATGGCAATCGGCACGGCGTGGCAAACGGCACGGCATGGCAATCGGCACGGCATGGCAATCGGCACGGCATGAGGCCAAAGGGTAGACGGCGTGGGATGGTTCCCGGCGCGCCCTTCACCCGGCGCGGGTTTGGCGCCAGGAGGAGGTGGCGCCGGGAGGAGATGGCGCCGGGGGAGATGGCGCCGGTGGCCATTTTGGTGGTTTTCTTCATATGTTATGAGGGATTCTATTGAGGAGGGCCTCTTATGCTTAATCAGGGCTTCATGGGCTCTGGTAATGGTGTTTAGACAGGCTGAAAAGGGAGGGGAAATTCATCCACAGAAGGTCTAGGGAGACCATGTGACAATCAATCGGAAAATCTCATGATAATCCTGTTCCCCTTTACAGTGGGCAAAGGGCCATGAGATAGTCTGTCTCAGGCCTCTGTCACACAGCAGGGGGTTTATTTATCAGTTTAACGAAAACATCACACGATATGACAAAGCAATGATCGTGAATGAATTTCGGCAGCATCTCCCCTTATTTTGGATTGTGCCAAAAGGGGAGTATGGGACATCCATCTACGAGTGCCGAGATGGAAGCCAAAATAAAGATGGGCTTAGCCCGAGACCCAAGAGGATCAAAATTCAGCGGGACAGTGACCACTCAGGGTGGTGTCTCATTAATATTCCCCTAAAGGGACCAGCGGAGAACATGCAGTGGCAGAACTCCGTGACCCGACGGGGTGAAAGAAGGAAATCGGAAACCCAAATTGAAATAGATGGAGGGGTGAAACCCCATTAGTGTAGCTCCTCAGATCCCCACAGAATTGGACGTAAATGGCCCAATAGAATTGATCCATGAAAAATGCATGCATTTATTCTCACATTGATGTGTACGTATATGAACATATGCATGGCCAAATAAAGAATGATTATCAGAAGGCCCATTTAAAGATTTATTAATGCACACACTCACTTTGCATGTTTAAATATGAATGGATCAAATGAGGGTACTCACGTAAGGGTTCGCATGCTAAAAAAAGAAGTATCCTCTATATATATAAGCCATATGCATGCCCCTTTATATATCCATATATGGAAATTAGGTTGGTTGGCATTTCATCATGCACCCACGTAATATGTGCATAGTTAGTGGGTGAGGCTTAAGAATTAATGCAAGCTAACATGCATGCTTGAAACCATTGAATGGGTTTAAAGAGGGGTGATGCATGCATTCGGTTAATCCATGTGCATATGCAGACCTATCTACATGCATATGGCAGAGTGGGCCATGTGCATTTATGCCAAATGATTTGGGTCATGCATATGGATATGTGCATATTGAAGTGCAAGGGCTACAGCATATCAATGCATGCATGTTTGAGTGGATTGTCTATTGTTACCTTGGCTAATTAATGCATGCATGCAGGTTTATCTACGTATGCAATAAAGTGGGTGGGTTTTAGATATTAATACAAACGTACATGGTTAATGAGATGAGTGAATGGCCAATCACTATTTACGTATGCATTAGGTGAGTGGGGGCCATGCATTAATGGGCTTTATTTGTTCAAACGAGCTCGTAAACGCAAAGCATCACGTGGCCACCTATTGCATGCATGTGAACGAAACAGTGGAAAAGAAAGAAGCGGCTATGGCGGGAGAACATCACGCGTTCGGCGCAGAAATAAGGAAGGGGAGTCTCGGCGTGGGAATGGACCTCAGCGCGGAAACAAAAGAGGTCCCGGCGCGGGAGGCAATCGGCGCCGATTTGGCGCCGAGAGCGGTTGGCGCCGGGAGGAGCTGAAAGGGGATTTTTGGGGTTGAAGAATTTCATGGAAACTGTCGGGCTTGAGCTTTTCAAAGTGAATAGGAAATTATTCGGATAACATAAACACCAAATCAGAGCCGGGCAAATTTTGGCAGCATCTCCCCTTATTTTGGGAGTATGCCAAGAGAATATTATGGGATATCTACTCACGAGTGCCGGAGTAGAAACCAAAATGAAAGCCGGGCGTAGCCCGTGATCCAAGGTGGGTCTAAATCATATAAGACTTCGTCCCTTTGGTTGTAATATCCCCAATGCAATCCATCGGGAAGCCTGCAATGGCAGGGCTCCGTGGCTTAATGGGTTATAGAATATGGGGGGAAGAACTGACCCCTTTGATATACCTCCCATGAGGACAGAGGGAAGGATGATGCCTCTCCATAGGAAGATAGGACATTTAGGACGATGCTGGCACGGCCTGACTGAATCGGCGTAGGCTCATTAAAGTGCTGAAAGGAGTAGAAGGGTCGGCACGGAGAAGGGGAAGGCCTCTCGGCGCGAAATTAGAGAATCAACCGGTGCGGCATGCCCTCGGCGGGAAACTTGCGCCGAGAGATGCTTGCGCAGGGAGGCTCTCAGAAATGGGGGCTTTAAGGGGTTTGAAGAGAAGGGGTTTATTCGCAGGTTTAGATTGTTTTGGGATGATCATAGAGAGAAGACTACGGGGGGGACACCTTTCCTCTGGGGGCCTCATTAGGAGCAGAATCACGGACAGGAACCCCTGAACATATCCCTCTTCTTTTCACATACGAGGAGCCATGAGATAGACTGTCTCAGGCCCTCGAAATGTGGCTGGGGGGTAATAAAGAATGATGGTGAAGAAGCTTCAGCAGATAGAGGAAATTAAACATAAGACGTTCGCGGCTGCGGTAGCCGTGCATAGATTAAAACCTCGGATACAAAGGAAGATAGAAAAGAATGATCAGACATATCGGAACTCATCCCATTCTTTTATTAACCATTTCAGCCAAGTGGCTTACACGTATGCGATTTGAGAGAAAGAAATCTGACTCAACAGAGAAAGAAATCTAGGCTTAATCCCTGAAAGCAGGGTTACATTGGCATTCGATGCTACTGGAGCAAAGATGCTCGAAAGCAAACGAATATAAGAAGAACATTCAGACAGACAGAGAAGAGAGAGAGAGAAGGAGCTGCAACTGCACGGCCCTCCCACTTGGATTCTCTCCTCGGACCCCTTTCTCCTTTCTTCAGCTTCTATGAAGGGCGCTCGAGCTCCCCCCTTTCTTTCGGTGGCTAAGCACTCTCTTCCTTCCTTCTTCTCCTGCTCTTTTTTTCTTCGAAGCCCCCCCCGGCTCTGTTGTTTCTTCGTCGAACCTCAGCCTTTATAGTGGGTTAAAGAACCCTCTTCTCATCGGCACGCTCCTCTTGCCTGGTGCTCTCGGCGCGCCCCCTCTTTAGTACGAGCTTCGACGTCGTTTTAAGCTTTGATATGGTCTGGGTGCATTTGTGGGCTTAATGGGCCCTTGTAGCCTTTCAGCCTCTTCCTCTATCCCTAGAAAATAAGGAATGTAAGATGATTCAGTAGGAGAAATATGTTGACATTATTTATATATATATGTATATATATTGTTATTATTTTATCATTTTTTATGTGTCAACATGCCCCCATCACTATTACTTCAGAATTGGAATATTTGAAATTTGAGAATGAAAAACTCAAAAAATAGTCACTACAAGAAAATTGGCCATTACCTACGTTGTAAAAACGTAGGTATAGGTCCAAAAAATGTAGGTAAAGTCTTTAGCCATGTTTGCTTGCCACGCTTTCAAAGCGTGGTGCTTGCTTGCGTGACTAGTATAGTTCGACATATCCCTACGTTTTCAAAGCGTAGGAATAGTCCAACAAAAAGCGTAGGTAGATATCAACCTATATCTACGCTTTGAAAGCGTAGGAATAGTACAATAGAAACGTAGGTTAAAAATATGTATACACATGCATATAAGAGGTTGTGCCTACGTTTCTAAAAACTTAGGTATTACTTTTGGGCATGTAGTGAAAGAAACGTATGAAAAAGTATTAGCGTCATTGTCTTAAAAACGTAGGAAAAACATTTAACGTCGGTTAATAAAAAACGTAGGAATAGGTTATCTTTTTTTTAAAAAAAATCCTATTAATATATGTTCTTCTATCACCTATAATAATGCATCCATTCATATCTTCACATTCATAGATTGTATCACTCACAACCATGTTTATCCACACAATTCTCATTCACACTTATTTATAATCCACTCACTGAAGATAATTGAGGAACATACATTTACAATCCATTCACAGAACAATCTATTCACACCAAATTACAATCCTTCAATATGTGGGATAGAAAGCATGAATTTCACTATCTAAAATTCTGGAACAAGGTTATGGTAGTCACCTTTGGAGCATCCGGAACGCAACCATCAATACGAGTAAGTTACTTGTCAATAGAGATACCACATGAAATGAGGATTAGATTTTCATCATACCTATTACTTATTACAGCATGCCATGCAAAAAACTATTTTTTATATGACAAACATCATAGCATTTATAAAAGTGTTTGACAGGCCTAAAATTAGCTACCTCAATAACAACACATATCTTCTCAAGAGGCTTCATACTTAGTGTATATGATACTTCCTTGAGAATCCTGTGCTGGAAGGAAGTTCCTCATACAACTTCAGTGAAAAATCATGCACCAAGATAAATGTGAAGGACCAGGTAGTGGAAGAAGTCATAAGTTGACACAACATATGCATATTGAAGGTAAAACTGAACCAAGTGAAGAAAATTGATAATGAATTTCAAGGAATTCAAAGAATGTTTCTAAAAATATAATAACAAAACAGAAAGAATGATTTTTTAAACACATCACAGCAGGTGAAGGAACAACAATAATTCGGTAATAGACTTGTATGTGTATATAGACACATATATACATGAAGCAGAGATTGGTCCCAAAAATTTGACAGTTCTCAAAAAATGTTAGTGCTTTTGCTAACTTCCATAAAGTCTTCAAATGCTAAATAATATTGAAACCATAATAGTTAGGCCATAAGTTGCTGCAAATGATTATTGCATATAAACACTGATTTTGTGTAAAATATTGGGAAATCAGGTTTACTAGACAAACTATCGACAGGCACAAGAGAGTTGTCAATAGTTCTGGAGCCAGGCGTCGACAGGTGTATAGAATGAGGTCAACATGTTGAAATCTGGATTCTGGAAACTAGAACTGTCGATGGTTCCTGGTGGGCTATCAACAGTTTAATCATGAAATCCAATAAATACAATGGGTTTTGGGCATCAAACTGTAGATGGTTCCTAGTGGTTCCTAGTGGGCTTTCACTCAGGTTCATTTTAAAATGCAATTAAGAGCAACACATACAAGAAGAGCACTCCTCGAATGTGATTTCTACATATTGGTTTGGAGGCACACCAGAAAGCCATCTGCTATCAGGGGCTACTTTTGACTTCAGGAGTTCTTTACCACCGGGATTGGGAATGACACATTAAAAATTTTAGGCCTACCCCACCTTGGTGTGGGCTCATACCTTTATATAGTGGGATTTTTGATAGCATACTGATCCACAATTATACATTCCCTTGTTTTGTTATAATAAACTTGTGGTGCTTTCCACTTAAAAAAGAAATGTATGAAAGTCATATGATCTTAGTTTGACATGTTTAACCTCCCAAAATATGTGCATCTACAGAAATTTTGCTCCAAACTGATGAAAACTTTATAAACTTGAAAAATGATAGAAAACACACCTCATAAACTTGACCTCTGGTACTCTCTGATACACAGGTTCCATTTGCAAATATAACTGGTTTCATAATTTCACCTACCTAAAGTAAACATGATTGGTTTCCTAATTTCACCTGATATCCCTGTAGTATGATAAATTGATCATCTGCAAGCTAGGGAAACCCTGGGCTATTGCTGCAACACCATTATCAGTTATTCCAACTGATCTGAAACAGCAGAAAAAGAGAATATCCATTAGAACAAGTAAGCATATTAGAACAAATGAAGTATAGAACATACTAATTGATCAATTATGGTGGTTCATGCGAACTGAAATGACCACATGAATTTTTTATTCCAGTCATAGCATGCTTTTTAATAGACCTTGTAGAAAATTAACAATTTATGTGAGCAAAAAAAAAATCTGATGTTCAAGCTATTTCAGATAAGAGATGAGAACAAAACTTCTTGGTAGCTGCCTCATATGTAGCTTAAATATTCGCAATCTTATATGCATCGTGACTATTGGATTTGAAGCATGGTAGGGCTTAATGTTGAGACAACCTTTTTAATTTAGTGCCATGGAAATCACACAACTACATCTCCCACTTGTAGTGCAGCAAAAACTAACCTATACAAATCAATCTCCTAGATGTCCCAACAATGTAATGAAAATAAAAAATATAATTCATCTTTTGGGGAGCTTTTTGTTTACACTTGTACACCTTCCAAAGGATTTAATACACATAGTGGTACTACCCACTTTCAAAAAAAATGCATTGCAGGTATTAATTAATTAGCACACGTAGACTACTCTCGGTGTACATCATTTTGCTCCGGAGATCTAAACAACAAAAACAAGTGCAGAATCTAGGTGACAAAAGAACCCATATTGTCTTAGTCACCCAGTTGACCAGAAATAAAATTTGGATCAACTTGGATGCCTACAGGTTATGTGATCATTGAAACCTTGACGCTCAGGAAAGCTCTTATCAATGCATGAAATTGGCCATATGATTCCATGAAAAAGGCTCTAGTTTTCACTACATATGTAGCAAGCTAGACTGTCTTGATGGCCTCTATGTATAGCCTCTATTTTTTTCTGAATGAATACATCATCATCAACAGAGTGCATAAATCATCTCATCTACTCTCATATGCAGGATCTCCCTATTAATTCATTCATACCTCTCGTCTTAACACTTGCAACACCCTATTTATGTAATAAATAGACGTTCTTCTTTAGTAGCAAGAGAAAAATGTGCAATAAGAATATGATTGCTCAAATGATATACTCGGCAGAGGGCCAATGCTAACTCTGCTGATCCACAAACAAAGCTGAACCAAGAGGCCAATGAGCCTTTTCTTTTTAAGTTCTTTGCACATAAACAAGCAAGTACAAGTACACACCCCTTGCTTTACATAAAAAAGCAAACATTTCACATTACAAGGGCATATTATTTTGATATTTTTGTAAAAAAAAATAGATTATGTTACAATATAAATGACCCTGAAATGTCACCCTTACACACATATTAGTCGATATAACTGCACTTCATAAACGTTAGTTAAAAATGGCTTTCCCATTCCCAATATATTAATAAACCATAGGCTTCCTGTATTGTTCTCTACAAATCTTATCTTAGGAGCCCAAGGGATTCTATCTCCCACTTTGCACAAAAAGGAAATCATGAACTATTATTACCCAGAAAGGAAAAACTAAGCATCGTTATGATTCTAAATCTATGCAAACTATTTCTTTGAATGCCCTTAGACCGGCTTGTACATTGCCACTTTGGTGCATCCCATATCTTTATATTTTGACACAACACTTCATATCCATCTAGAACACTAAACTAACACAACATAACTAGATATTAATTTGGACAAATAAACTTGATATATTTGCTCAGAAGTCCAAAACATATACTCTTTCTAAGTAAATTGCCTAAACTTACATTTTTGCCTTTGGGTTTATCCTCGAACTTGCCAATCAATTAAGTTTTCCCTTGGAATGCCCAATTCTTGCAAATGAGAATTGCCGGTTGAGTTCACAAAAACTCTAATTTCAAGGTACTGAATGTGTAGTACAAGTTTATCAAAACTAACAAATCAACCATGAACGGAAAAAAAACCTTACTAGCATGCCTAACACTTTCATGCCTCCTATCTGACAATAACTTCTAAGTGAAATGACCTTGGCAGAAATCACATAACTTGTGAGTGAAATGACCTTGGCAGAAATCAAAGATGCTAATCAGACCTGACATACAATCTGAGATGTTGAATTTAGAAAAAAGATGTCATGGCATGGGTTTTGAACATCATTCTGTTTTGTATTTTTCTCATTGTCTATACAAAAGATGATGAAAAATTATCACTGTTAAGTTTAGACATTTTCTGGAAAAAAATTGAAGATAAAAACAAAAATGTTGGTCACTATCATTATCTCGACATGAAACTGGAGTAATTTTGTAGTGGCAATTTGATGAAATAAATGCATCTCAACCATCTTGCACGCGCATATTGTATATCAAACATAATGAAGATGTCCAGTAGTAGCTTGAACATTTATGACTTTCCTTGCAGGTGTACGTTTCCCAATCCCATGGCCAACCAGAGTGACGATTGCGTTAGCTGCTGCCAAGGGACTTGCCTTTCTACATGGAGAGGAGAGACCAGTAATATATCATGACTTCAAGACATCGAACATCTTGCTGGATGCAATTAGAGACTCTTCCTTCTCCCACTTCTAATCTTCATGTTTCCATTTGTTCCTTATTTTGAAGAATGTGCACATCATATAGAAGAGACAAAAGAGTGAATGAAAAATTGATAGATTTACATGCATAAAGAAACAAAGAAGGTATTAAAATAAGACAAAGTATAAAATGCTCTTAACTAGTGAATGATCATTAAGAAACTAGATGATATTCTAGTCATTGTTTAATACACTTTGTGCAGAGTAATAAAAATGAAAAAATCACCTTAGGATCAAAAATGAGGAGGGATCTCGTGGAAAGTTCAATGCTGGCTCAAATGAGATCTAGGCACTACAATCCGTTATAAGAATAAACCGAGATTGGGGACTTATTTGCTCTGATATTCATTTATATAAATCAATTTCAAGGTTTTGATAGTTTTTACCATTGTTACTGTCACAACTCAACCACCAATTATATTAAAAGGAAAAAGAGGGTTAAAAAACTGAATCACATTACCTGAATAAAAAAATTATCATTCTACAGCTCCAATTTCTTGAAGGAGTCGAGAACATCATCCAGCAAATACATCATGCAATTTTTAGTAGACGGTGATATCAAGTACAAATAATTCAAGGACCATATGACATAATTTCCACTTTGATAATTACTAGGGATGTGATAATTCTATTGCATAAATGATGTTGAACTTCTCATGGAAAATATAGTAACATGGAGCAAAGGCACAAATGTCCATTATTAGTGTAAATACTTGCTTCAAATGCATAAAGCTGTTAAGAGTCAAGGTTCATTCAGATGTACACCCAGCAATCATAATATTCAGACTGTCATTCACATAAGCTGGTACTAGGCAGAGGTTTGAGTCCAAGGACTCTCCTCACGCAAAGTGTACTGCTGCACACCTTTTGATATACCAGTCGTGATTTAACGGAATAGAGATGAACATGCTTGTTTGCTACAATCCATCCAAAATGGTTAAACCTGCTTGTTTGCTAATTGAAACAAATTAATAAGTAGTTGGGTACTAGGAGAATTTCTAAGATTCCACTAAATATAGAATGTTCATGTGATCTATCATAAAAGTCAAATTATGTGCAAAAAAAACTTGGACTCACCATAACAGCATAGAGCTGAACATTTACATTTTTTATCCCTGGACGCTTTTGATAGATTTGATTACCTCCTTGGTTTGTCTGATTCATCAAGAAAAATCAAAGAGCACAAATAGTGAATTGAAAAATGCTTGTTAACTATAAATGTCAAATATAGAAAATTACATGGGACAACAAGGGAAAAAATTACAACTGCTGCTCGTTAACATAAAAAATGGTGGCACTTTCCTACTAGCCAAAAAAAAAGAGTCCAGAAGGTGAAACCCCCCATATGATCAAAACTAGAACCTTGTCCTTGAAACAGAAAAATCGTATTAAAAAATCTATTAAATTGCATAAAAAAATCATAAGCTCGGAATGAGTTGATTACAACAGAGATGCTATTCTTTTGCATCAAATATGAGCACTAATTCATGAAGACAAAAGAATAATGTTTTCCTGTTAAATAAGTGCTATACACAACTAAGAAGCAAATATATAGACAAGGCAACAAATACATATGATCTAACTGATGGTTATAAATTGCAACTCATTACCAATGTGATACACATAGCCATACAATTAGTCCACAGATATATTCATATCCATAATGCGGCCAATGTGCCCAGATGGATCAACAATGGAGGACACATAGTCACCATGCACAAAACCTCTATCAAGTGCAAGGAAGTCATCAATCTTCCTAATGCTTGCATCAAGGCTTGATAGAATGCTCTGAGCATGATCCCCAAACACAGATTCGGTGCTATCCTGGTCCTCACTATCACTTGTGTCTGAGTAGCACAAGGACATATTCATCTTTGAACTGCCTAAAATTTGAAACTTCACATTTAGGTCAGGAATATGTAAAACAAAAGTATCAGGACACAAAAAACCAGTTTCGTACGGAACAATTGTTTACCTTGGAAACAATTCAAAATAAAAGCCTCAGATAAATCAGATTGTGCTAGTTTTGCTAGTGCGATCTTTCGATAATAACACAAATTGCTGATAGTGATAGAGAATTTCCAGATAACCACAAGGACAAAATCCAGAAGAGATTCTAAAGTTGCCAAAGTGAGATTTGCCCCAAAAGGTAAATATAAATTACAAATTGCCAAAGGAGA
Source organism: Amorphophallus konjac (assembly GCA_022559845.1). Taxonomy (NCBI): domain Eukaryota; kingdom Viridiplantae; phylum Streptophyta; class Magnoliopsida; order Alismatales; family Araceae; genus Amorphophallus; species Amorphophallus konjac. The sequence goes on along the minus strand of CM040124.1, from coordinate 169,013,492 downwards.
TTTGCCCAAAGTAAATTTTCTCCAAGGAAGAATTCCTTCATGAAGAAAACTAAGTAATAAACAGGAACAAAATTTTGTATATTTTGTTCCCTTGCCAAAGGAAAATTGCCCCAACAAGCTGATTTCTTTGTCAAGTGAAATTCACCCAGCGAAGATGAGGATTTCCAGTGAATGACTCGCTAAATCTGTGAGACAAGAGTATCCTCTTGCTCAAAGATGATATTGTAAGAGAACTACTATGCCAAAGGAGATTTACCCTACATGGAGGTGTCTTTCAATGCATGCTGGCCACCAACAGAGAGGTACCTGTGAAATATAGCCCATCAGAAAGAAAGAATTACAGCTGGGTTCTGAAGATCAATAATAGATAAAGAAGTGAAGTTACCGGTCCACCTAAAATTCTCTCTATTGAAGGCAAAGAAGAATGTGGCTCGGCCATTCAACACCCTATGAAGCTTGCGGTAGCCTGAAAGGTGTAAGCAAACAACCCCTATACTTTGGTTAAATATCTGTAAATAGATATGTCAACATTTTAATGGTAAACCTTAATCGTTACAGAGAAAGCAACACAAGATAATAGCGCAACAGTCTTAACGCCAAGTTACTTGCATATATTGGGTGAGAAAGTGAAAAAGATTAAAATAGACTTTGGATCCCCTGTCAACTTCATCTGACAATGGAAAACTTGCTTTAACTTCTGCAAATTCTCAAGCTACAACATAATTTGAATGACAAACAAAGGGTTAAAAAAGGAATCTTGATAGTCAAAAAAAAGAGAAACTTTTCCCAAAAGAAAGGAAGCAAGTTAAACCATCCCAAAATGACAATTGATCTTCCATAAGAAAGCGTAAACAACACAGCAAATGCTCAGCAACACGTGACCCAAGGAAACAAGGAAGAAGATCAGAATCGCAGGGGTGCCGTGGGGTTGGGGTCTCAAAGGGAGAGGAAGCCTCCTCCCTCCCTAGATCCCACCGATCACGCCATTTCTGACCATCTCACACGGCGGGGAGAGGGTTGGAGCAGCTTGGGTAGCCGCAGAGGCCGACGATGGAGCGCTCGACGATGACGTCCTCGTAGTCGAGGCGGGAGAGGAGGGCACCCCGGTGAAGAGTTGGCGGTCAGTGCAGGGACCATCGTCGAGGAGGGCGAGCTGCACCCTGTGGATGGTGGTGGATAGGGGGAGATTCGCCTCCTTCCCCTCCACGTCCGCCTTCGCCATCGGCATCAACGTGCAGAGCCTATCTACAGGAAAGCAGGGAAATGGGAAACAAAGAAATGAACAAAAACCTGAAGGAAGAGCTGCTAGATTCACGCCGATCATCTGGTACTCAGCAGCCAGCGGGTGGCCGCAGCACTGGCCCTGGCATCGCAGCCATCGGTGGTGCCGGAATCAGACTCGTCGTGGAACCACCCGACCGACCGCTGCGCTTCGAGCATGAACTGCGAGATCCCTGCCAAGAACCACAGAAGGAGGAACCAAGAAAGGAAAGCCCCGCCGCCGCAGCAGGAGGAGGAGCATCAGTCGCCGCCATGTCAAGAATTAGAAGAAGCAAAGGGGGAGAGGGGAAGGGGAAGACCTTCTTTGACGGTCTGGCATTTTACGCAGATGTCGTGGATGGTGGTGGAAAGCTTCCAGTAAAGGGGGCGGCCGACGTAGAAGGCGGTGAGGAGGAGGAGGAGGGCGAGGGCGACGCGGAGGGATAGCCTTGCGGAGGGCGACGCCATGGCTGGGGGGCCAATCTGAGAGCGTGGGGAGTAGCTCTCGTTAAGCCTGGCTCTGGAGAGGGTGGAGATGGGGAAGGATTCTGTGAGGAGGGGGAGCACGCAGTGCAGGGAAGGGTTGCGGAATATGTCGGTAGATGGAGAAGAAGGGAGCTCATCAGTAGGATGGGGTGAAGGAAGTCGAGATGGGAAGAGATATTCGAGGATAGAGCGGCTAAAAAATGAGGCGGGAAAATCAAAATCTATCAGGCTCCCCAAATATACTATGCATTGGCGCCATTAGGTTAATAGGTAATTCCTACGTTTTCAATTATTTAATTATTATTTTTTAAAAAAAATAATCCCACATTTTATTAAAAGTGAAACAATATTTAAAGTCTATTCTCACGTTTACATAAAAATCGTCCGAATATATGATCTTTTCCTACAATTTTTTGAAAACTGTCGGAATAAGATGACTATATAGCTACGCTATAATAAAACGTAGGAAATTTACCTACGTAAATTTAAAAACGTCAGAATATGTCATATATACCTACATTTTTTGAAAGCGTAGGTAAAATTCGTGGCTATAGGTCAGTTTTCTTGTAGTGAGTCTAAGGAATCTGAACATAAATTAATGAATCTTGAAAGTGAAAATAGATTGATTTCTGAAAAACTAGAGGCTGTTGAAGTAACAAATTTAGAGCTTCAGAAAAATTATGACAAACTTCAATCAGAAAATCAACAAGAAATGTTTAATGAATGTCAGACTTCTTTAAGTGATTTGGTTTTTGATGATGAACTCTAGGAGCAAAATAGTAAACTGAAAGAGGAGATTAACTAGCTGAAACACCTAAACTCAGCTATGTCTGAGAGACTAATAAAATTTGAAAAAGGTAAGTGCCTGAGCATGGATAGTTCAAACAAGTTGGTGAATGCTGAACAAGAAATTGAGATTCTAAAAACCATTAACCAAATGTTGAATGAAAATGCCACTTGTTATGAAGAGAAGATAGCTGGATATGAGCTCCATGTCTCAAAACTTGAATCTGAAATTTCTGACTTGAACAAATCTCTTGAAAAATTTGTGAGTGGAAAGGATAATTTGGACAAGTTGCTTGGCAGCAAAATTAATTTCAACGTGAGGGTCTGGGTTTTAATCTAGCTAATAAAAAGGGCTTTGACAATAAACTTCACACTTTATTTGTGTGTAGTTCTGGGCCGACTAGCATATCCAGTGCACCTATCTTCCAATTCAGTGCTCAAAGGAACCAAAAATCCACTGTCAGTCCAAAAACTACTGAAGAAACTTGAAAATTGAAAAAGAAAGAAACTCCACAAAAAAAAAGATAAAAAGCATTCTTGCTGATACAAAGAGTACTGCACACAAGTTACATGCACCTCCACACATTCATGCAAAGAAAACTTCATGTCACTATTGTGGAAGATTCGATCATGTGATGCACAATTGTTATATCTTGAAATCTGATGAATTGAATGTTCATAATAGAATGAAGAAAATGAAAAATTCAGGAAATACATATGTGCATTTTACTAAAAGCTCACCCAAGAATCAATTTGCTCAGAAGAGGCAACTCAAATGTTCCCATTATGGACGATCTGGTCATGCAAAGCATGATTGTTGGTTTTTAAAAGGGGCTGAGCTCAAGGCTCCTAGGAGAACCACTACTCCAAGGAGACCTTATTGCCATGAATGTGGCAAGTCTGACAATACAGTCAAAGACTGTTGGAACTTGAGACACAATAACAACACTTATGCTAGGAAGAACAAAAATGCTGGTTTCATTCGGACTCATGATGCACAATTCTTTAAAAGGCATGATTTTTCTATTCGATGTCATTACTGTGGATTGTTATGGCACATCATAGATGACTGTCACCATCTAAAAAAAGATGAATTTACTGCCCTAAGATCGAGGAAAGCATCTAGACGAGGAGCTACTAACTATGTAGGACCCAAGGAAACTTGGGTACCAAAATGTGCAAAGTGAGAAACCATTTTGCAGGTGTGCCTTGGAGGAAGGAAATAAAAAGGAGAGGTCAATAAACCAAGGAGTCCAAAGTTTGGTAAAACCCCACTTCTGCATTTCACTGATAGACAATTTGAGTTTTCAATAATTTTGTCTTTATACTTACATGTCTTGAAATTTTCTAAAAATCCAAACTGCATGTGACTTATATTTGATATGACAACTGCATTTGGTAAATGTTTGTATATGTCATGATGCATATCTCACATATTCACTGAATATTTATTCCATACACTTCTCAAATGAGGATTGCATTTGCATTTTATTGTCTTGCATGACTATTATGGTATATCAAATGGTAAGTTACTAAAGGGTAGATGCAATCTGTCTGGAAGTTCTTACTATGTATGAGGTGGTCATTAGACCAAGTCCTTTACCCAGTACCATTGGTCAGTCTAGACTTTCATGAGCATATTTCATAAAACTCTCTGCATAGATTTCATTGCACACATTGCACTTAGAATTCAGTCACATAGTGCATAAACTCAGGGGGAGTCTGTCATGATAATTTTCATGATTCATGCATACTTGGTCAGATTAATCCTCTGCGTGCTCTTCATTCCATATATGATGGTTCAATGCATTTAGTTAGGGGGAGTCAATGCATATGCATACACTTGGTTAATTGCATACTGATGCGGGACGAGACACGGACACGACAAGCTCACGATCGTCCTTAACGAGGGAAGCGTCGGACGTGCGCGGTTGAGAAACCGGCAAGAGCTAGGGTGGTCGGCTCGCACTTTCGTGCCCGGATCGGGTCACGGGACAGTCTCGCTCACTCTCTCGCAGCAACGGTGATATGAAATTATAACGAGCTAGGTCCTAAAACATGCTCTCTAGCAGTGGCATAAACAAGCATATATGAAATAAGCGAAATGCCAAGTGTAGGAGCGAATACGATACCTCCACGCGCTCGGCGTGGGGACGACGGACCCGGCCGATCTCGCACTCCCGGGACAGTTATTATATAAAGATTACAGCAATGATGTAAAGCCCACTCCACGCAGGGAGGTAAAGGGCTACACAATGGGGTCCGGGAGGACCGAATTCGGGTTGACGGGCGGCTTCTCGCGTTGATTCGGCAACGCCAGAACTAATGACGGTGGGGCCCATGTGCTGTCCTGAGGGGCCGTGTGGGACCCGGGTCACCGCTGTGGTGGGGGACACTGATGGAAGCGATCCCCGGGCTGGCGGCACGCTGGAACGACGATCGGAGGCCGGGCGGCTCCGGCCGGCGCCCGTCGGGAAAACTTCCCACGGATCTGCAGTTTCTGGTTTTCAGCGCGCTGTCCGGTGAGAACGGACGCTGAGATCAGATCCGTTGTCGGATTGACACGAAATTAGCGCCGTTGGAAAGCTGACTCGAAGTACTTCAATGTAGGCCTAGAGATCTGGCCTGGATCTTCGTTGATCCGGACTTATGAAATTTACAACCTCCTGTTGTACAGTAACTGAACACTCAGATCTACAGAGCTGATCTCTGATAACTTTGACTTCTTCATGAAAGTTGTAGGATTTTGAGTTGGGAAGATGGCAAAGTTAGTTTGGACATGTTTGGATGTGTCTATAAATTTCTATGATTTGTTTACTGGAAGAAGGTCGAATCTGAGATCTGGCTGGAGGTTCTGTAGCTCCGGTAGAACATGAATTTTGAAAAATAGGTAAAAGACTCAACAAAAATTAATAAAAATGGTGGTGGTAGGGAAAAATGGACAGAAACCCCAGTTAAATTGGGAGGGCAAAAGAAATTCAAAAGGGTGGTAGAAGGGGACGAACTCAAAGGTTCTGTTACTGTAGACAGAGACAGATCTGATTTGAGTTTGGGGAATGAACGAAGTGGAAACAATATGAAACGGGGGAATTTGGAGCTGAATTTTTTTGTGGGGAAGGGTCTATAAGGTAGGAACCAACCCTCAAAATTTGAAGTCGATCTGAACTCGGGGCTGACTTGAGGAATTTCCGAGCTTCACCTCTGTCCAGTAAGACAGAACACCGAAATTGATCCCGTGGCGGCTCGAAGGCGGCACGAACGGCGGCGGCGGCGGCACCGGTGATGATCAGAGGTTGAGAGGGGATGAAGGGAGGTAGAACCACTCTAGATCTGGGGTTGAAGGTGGAAGAACAGCAGGGGGAGGAGAGAGGGGTGCACCAAGCTCCAAGAGACTCAACAATTTTCTGATTTTTTCATTCATTAATTCATGCAATATGTAAAATACAAGTATATATATGCAAGGGGTCTAACCTATTCTAAGCCCTTGGATCAAGGGTTGATCAATGAAGGGTTGAGATGTGGTTTGACAACCACATTAAACCCCATTAAACTACTAGGTTCGCCCCCCCCTTTAAGAAGGCAATTAGCATTTGTCTTCTTTAATTAATTCTAGGTCCAAGTCCAAGGTTGGACCATGGACCAGCCACCTTGGACCCAGGAGTCCAGGTGGACCAATAAGGATGAGGGAGGGGGCCCCTGCAGGGCCTACATGCATATTTGCAAAGAAACCCAATGGCCTTTTGCAAATAAACCCACTAAGACCTACTATTGTGTACCCATATACCACAAGGGCGTACATACAAATACAAAAGGACGTAGATGCAAACACAAAGTGAGCGGGCTGACGTTGATGTCCCCATCAATTCTCCCCGGGTGGGAGGAACTCGACCATGTCGAGTAGGGGTATGGCTGCTCCGGTACTCCGGCAGATCTGTCACCGTGCCAAGTAACGTGGGTATGCTCCACTCCAAATGATCGGCACCTGCTCATTCCATATATACTCGATATGCGCACTGCTATGGCTAAAGGTGGTCACTCCGAAGGGGCACTCTCAAAAGGAAGGAAACAGCTCGAAGACTCACTAGGAATCACCGCTGAGTCCCTATAGGTGACTGATCCGGATATAGAAGTAAAACCGATCCCATACTCATCAAGTGAGTCGACTCGCTTCACACTCATAAGAGAATGACACGAGCTTGCATAAGGCACATGCAGACTCACCATGCACTGACACATGAATGAAAATCACACAAACAATAGACTCAAAATCACCACACAAACAAACCACACAAAGAAAACACACCGACTCATACACGACTCTAGACTAAGGTGGTAGCAGCAAACCCACTAGGTGGCGACATCCTGGGCGACCGAAGGGTCGCCCAGCTCTTCCCCCATGGCATAGTATTCATCGGCCAGTGCCTCATCGGCCTCGTAATCGACATGCTCAAGCTCGGGAGGTGCGGATCCTCCAACACCTAAGGCTAGGGTGGTGCGAGCGGGACACTCACTAGCAATGTGGCCGTACCCGTGACAGTGGAAACATTGTATTCGCGATCGACTACTCTCCCCGATAAGAGGGGCCTTACCCTTATCATCCCGCCGGGTAGGGGGTGTAGGCAACAATGGGGAAGATGTAGGTGCCTTGGACAAGAGTGGAGGGGGTGCCGGTGCCAGAGGATGGGCTATAGGAGCTGGGGAACGGGCAAAGGGTGCCGGTGGTTGGGATGGAAATAGATCCCGGGGTGGAGGAGGGCGAGGCCGTGGAGCGAAGTGCTCCTGACGGGTGGGCTCCTGAGGTCGAGCCATGGGAGGCCGCTGATGCGGGCCTATGGAGTGATGGGGCTCGGCACTACGGAGAGGGGTGGGGCCCAACCGATGGCTAGACTCGAACTCTCCCTCAAATTGCTCCATCTCGAGAGCAACCTGGTATGCCTCTTCCAACGTCTTGGCATTGCGGCGGAAAAGCTCATACTGATAGTGTGGCCGCAAACCACGTCGAAAGCGGGACACGGGCATGGTACTCTCCTCCGTGACACCACATCGGAGAAAGTACTCATCAAACTCCGCGATGTATTCGGAGACGGACCGGTCTCCCTGGCTAAGACTTTGCCATCTATCGATGAGTCGCTGGCGGTATGTGGGAGGAAGGTACTTTTGCCGAAGTTTATTCTTCATCTCGGCCCATGTGTCGATCGGGGGTTCTAGCCGCTGAAGTAGCAGGCTCTCCACATTCTTCCAATAGGTTTGTGCCTGCCCCATGAGTTTCATGGTGGCAAATCGGACCCTTCGACGCTCCGACATATCATACCATTCAAAATAACGGTCCATGCCAAACTCCCAATCTAGGTAGACTTTCGGATCCAAAGACCCGTAAAAAGAGGGAGGGTCCGCTCGCACGGTCTTAAGGACCCTATCATCATCCTCATCTCGTTGTGGCTGAAAACCACGACGGCGTTGACCATACCCCTCGTAGGCATTGTCGGACCCATAGTCCTCGAGACCAAGGTCACGGTGTGATAGTTGGGGAACCCGAGGAGGGGCGGGTGGAGGAACCAGTGGTGGCTGATTTTGGGCCGCGGGAGCGGCCTGGACTTGGGCCATGGGAGCAGGTTGGACTTAGGCCCCCGCGGGAGGAGGTGCGGGTGGACCTTGGGCTGCCCCAGGAGGGTCCCCATGTGACATCCTATCTAACCGCCCAACGAGGTCTTGGACCGACCTATCGGAGTTCTCCATGCGTCCCTCCATGGCCCTAAGGCGACCATCCATATTCTCGGAGAAGGTCCGAAAGTTAGCATCGGATTGGTCCAACCTAGCCATAATGGCCATCATCGCCTCTTGTAGGGAGTGGAAGTCTCCCGAGGTATCCCGTGGGTTGGCCATAGGTGGGGGTGGGGTTGAGTACTGAGTACCCCGACGAGTGGGCATGCAAACACACCGACTAGAGGACACCGACTAAAGCAAAACACACTAACGCAAAATGATGCGCCTAGACTTAACCAAAACTCGGTACGCGGCGGAGATAATTGACCCGAAGGTCACTCGCACAAGTGTGCGGCCTTCCCGATAGGCGTAACCTAACGGTCGGACAACACCTTTTTATATACCGAGTAAAGGGATGTATGCGACCCAAAAACGACTCTTTTTGTTGTTTTAAAAATATGATGATCCTAAACACGACTTAGACCGACTAATGACTAGACGTAAATGACACTCTTTTTTTTTTTTTGAATGCAAACACCCTAGACTCAACTTGCTCTGATACCAAATTGATGCGGGACGAGACACGGACACGACAAGCTCGCGATCGTCCCTTAACGAGGGAAGCGTCGGACGTGCGCGGTTGAGAAACCGGCAAGAGCTAGGGTGGTCGGCTCGCACTTTCGTGCCCGGATCGGGTCACGGGACGGTCTCGCTCACTCTCTCGCAGCAACGGTGATATGAAATTATAATGAGCTAGGTCCTAAAACATGCTCTCTAGCAGTGGCATAAACAAGCATATATGAAATAAGCGAAATGCCAAGTGTAGGAGCGAATACGATACCTCCACGCGCCCGGCGTGGGGACGACGGACCCGGCCGATCTCGCACTCCCGGGACAGTTATTATATAAAGATTACAGCAATGATGTAAAGCCCACTCCACGCAGGGAGGTAAAGGGCTACACAATGGGGTCCGGGAGGACCGAATTCGGGTTGACGGGCGGCTTCTCGCGTTGATTCGGCAACGCCAGAACTAATGACGGTGGGGCCCACGTGCTGTCCTGAGGGGCCGTGTGGGACCCGGGTCACCGCTGTGGTGGGGGACACTGATGGAAGCGATCCCCGGGCTGGCGGCACGCTGGAACGACGATCGGAGGCCGGGCGGCTCCGGCCGGCGCCCGTCGGGAAAACTTCCCACGGATCTGCAGTTTCTGGTTTTCAGCGCGCTGTCCGGCGAGAACGGACGCTGAGATCAGATCCGTTGTCGGATTGACACGAAATTAGCGCCGTTGGAAAGCTGACTCGAAGTACTTCAATGTAGGCCTAGAGATCTGGCCTGGATCTTCGTTGATCTAGACTTATGAAATTTACAACCTCCTGTTGTACAGTAACTGAACACTCAGATCTACAGAGCTGATCTCTGATAACTGCCGTTGACTGCTAGGAGGACCTTGGATTCAGACTTCGACTTCTTCATGAAAGTTGTAGGATTTTGAGTTGGGAAGATGGCAAAGTTGGTTTGGACATGTTTGGATGTGTCTATAAATTTCTATGATTTGTTTACTGGAAGAAGGTCGAATCTGAGATCTGGCTGGAGGTTCTGTAGCTCCGGTAGAACATGAATTTTTAAAAATAGGTAAAAGACTCAACAAAAATTAATAAAAATGGTGGTGGTAGGGAAAAATGGACAGAAACCCCAGTTAAATTGGGAGGGCAAAAGAAATTCAAAAGGGTGGTAGAAGGGGACGAACTCAAAGGTTCTGTTACTGTAGACAGAGACAGATCTGATTTGAGTTTGGGGAATGAACGAAGTGGAAACAATATGAAACGGGGGAATTTGGAGCTGAATGTTTTTGTGGGGAAGGGTCTATAAGGTAGGAACCAACCCTAAAAATTGGAAGTCGATCTGAACTCGTGGCTGACTTGAGGAATTTCCGAGCTTCACCTCTGTCCAGCAAGACAGAACACCGAAATTGATCCCGTGGCGGCTCGAAGGCGGCACGAACGGCGGCGGCGGCGGCACCGGTGATGATCAGAGGTTGAGAGGGGATGAAGGGAGGTAGAACCACTCTAGATCTGGGGTTGAAGGTGGAAGAACAGCAGGGGGAGGAGAGAGGGGTGCACCAAGCTCCAAGAGACTCAACAATTTTCTGATTTTTTCATTCATTAATTCATGCAATATGTAAAATACAAGTATATATATGCAAGGGGTCTAACCTATTCTAAGCCCTTGGATCAAGGGTTGATCAATGAAGGGTTGAGATGTGGTTTGACAACCACATTAAACCCCATTAAACTACTAGGTTCGCCCCCCCCCCCCCCCTTTAAGAAGGCAATTAGCATTTGTCTTCTTTAATTAATTCTAGGTCCAAGTCCAAGGTTGGACCATGGACCAGCCACCTTGGACCCAGGAGTCCAGGTGGACCAATAAGGATGAGGGAGGGGGCCCCTGCAGGGCCTACATGCACATTTGCAAAGAAACCCAATGGCCTTTTGCAAATAAACCCACTAAGACCTACTATTGTGTACCCATATACTACAAGGGCGTACATACAAATACAAAATGACGTAGATGCAAACACAAAGTGAGCGGGCTGACGTTGATGTCCCCATCACATACCATTTCTATTGGAAATTCCAAAAAGGTTGATTCATTACATATAGGCAGGGGGAGCATTCAAATCAAACTCTTGAACTGAATGACTATCCATATTTCTGTTACTGTCCAAATCGGTCGACCAAAACTAAACTTTCAGTCAGCCGATATCTTCACAATCTAGCCATACCTTTGCTCATTTTGAAATTGTATCATTGAAATCTCTACTCCTCCTGCAACTTTCATCAACATTTGGTATTTGTTGATATGTCTTGTCTCTGTTTGGCCTAAATTTACAATCATCTGATCATAACTCCATTTTCGGCTCTTGCTCTCTTGGATATCAATGTCATGCTTCTGAGGCTATAAACTCCTAATCAATGATGGTCATTTGCTTGGAATTCTTGGAACATTCTTAAACTTGATTGAAAACACTGCATGTCTGTCATCTGATTATCTGACAATTTACTGTTTTTTTTTATTCTCTTCAAACTCTGTCAGCCCTACCAAGCTGGTTATCTGCTCTAAATTCTTTGAGCTAATCCTACCCATACATTCTAGAAAATACTGTGTGGCATTTGCTAAGGGGGAGCTGATTGTCAAAATTTTTGAAATATCACTTGACCTGATTGTCATTCCTTGCAAATTTCTCTTGAAGATGTAATTCTTGAACTCTCATGGTCACCTTTGTCACCTATCTAAATTCAGAATTCTTTCTCACATGATGCATATACTTGTTGCTGGCTTCTATGAGTACTTCTGAAAATCTCCTTCATCTATCTACAATTCATGAAGATTTTAATAGGCATATCTCGATCATAAATCTGAAAACATGTGAGCTAGGAATCTTCTTTTATATGGAATTATGAATGTCTAAAATACTCAACTGGTTTAAGTTTTATGTATTTATTGAGTTTTGATTTGAACATCATGAAAATATCTGAATCAAATCTGTTAATAAACTTTAACCAGGTAGTTCATGTTATATCATGTAAGATCTTCTGGAATCTGAAAATTCTAAGATCATGGCTAACTCTGGTAGAGTTACATGTAGTGAGTATTATCTTTAAACATCTGAAGAATCTGAAAATGTCAAAAAGATAAAAGTTAGTCAGAGCAATGACTATGGTTACTGAGAAATCATGTCCAAAGGACTGTGTCATGATGTACCATAGTTAACTCTGCTGAAAAATTATTGCAATATCTGTAAAATTAAAGTAGAGCAATGGCTAAGTTGCACTGAGAAACTGGGTCCTTCATCAAAGAAATGGAGTAAACCTATGTCATGAAGTGCCCTAGTTATCTCTGTTCAGTGTGAAGCATGACAGTTAGTCGTACTAAGTGCTTAGGGATACTGGCGTCTAAACAACGTGTATCGTCTAGTTACAAGGTGTGCACTAAAACTCGATTGCTCTTGAAAAATGTGACAAATAATTAGTATGAAAAGATATTCTATTCTGAAAAATAATTGCTTCAGGAAGAATTTTAGGAATAGTAGACAAAATTAGATGCATTTTTGTTTGTTTAACCTCAATACTATTGTTTATAACTCCAAGAGGAGTCATTGAAATTGAATGATTAAGATGAAGGGAGGTTTAAACAAGATGATAATATGAAAGCTTTGTTCACTTTTATTAAAAAGATTGATTCTCAGAAATGAGTACAGAATTTATGACAAACCTTGAATACATCATATTTAAATCAGGTTGTTCAATAAAGATCATGTCATAACCCCTTATAGTGGAAGAATCTGAAACATCCTTAAATTTGGAATTATGACTTTGATAACTCATTAAAAATCTTCTCCAAATTTTTGGAAGCTCAGTAGGACTTCTTGTTCCTGTTATGGTTCTATTCCATATCATTTTTCAAATTGCTTGTGTGCTCAATCTCCATTTTCTGCTAAGATCATTTATTCAAAATGTTCACTGTTCTTAATGGTATTTGATCACAACCTGAACTATTCTGCACCCTCCTGTAATATATTGATTCTGCTCACTGATTTTGCTTCAATCTGACATGACCTGAACTCATTCATATATGACCGTTAATGTGATCTTGCTGATACTTTTCTTTAACTTGTGTATAGTCATCTTGATCTGCTTCAACATGTTTGTCCCTAGGCTTTGAATTCATTCCACTCCTTCTAATTTGACTAAAAAGCAACACTATTTGCTCAAGGGGAGTACATTTTTGTAGCAAGGGAGAGTACCGACATTTCTTTCACTTCAATATCTCTTCTCTTTTTAAAGAGGGGAGCATATGTGCGTCATAATTCTGCATAGTCTGCTTGTATGTGATTTATCATACTCCTATCCTCAATCACATTCCTCTCACATCTTCAGGGGGAGAATCATCTATGACTCAACCATATCAATGCATGCTCTGTATTTTATCAAATTACTATTTCCTTTTTGAAGAAGTCAAAGGGGGGGAATAATTTGATACAATTCAGCATGTTCCAGCATGTTCCCTCATGACTCGTTGTGCTCATAGTGTTGTCATCATCAAAAAGGGGGAGATTGTTGTGTCCCTGTGGTTTTGATGATGTCAGACACTATAAGTAATCTTGTTTGCATGAGAACTGAATTGTTTGTTATGAGGTTAGTGCACTGTGCATTGCATTAGATTGATGCAATTATCTTCTGTGATTTTGTGAAGTAGAATATGCAGTTTGACCACTCTAAGACACAGTCAACTAAGTCAAAGACTCTAAGTCAAAGTTAACTGAGCAAGGGGTCACAGATTAAGCCAAGTCCTGAAAAAATCAGTGAAGCTGAAAAAGGCAAGTTGACTAATTTGACGGAGCATAGACATCAGGTCTGTACAGGTTTTGCCATCACTACCAAAGGTCGATGCTAGTCCTGTTGCCAGAGGAATGAAGATTGATGCTAGTTTACTGGGGACTAAATGTCACGCCCTGACGCGGAATATCGGAATGCGGAAGTTATATACATTCATGATAAACAGAGCAATAACGAAATTAAAAGAACGTAAATTTAAAGAGAAAGGAATTATTCTAAAATTACCAACTTACTCATAAATAGAGAATAAAAATGTTTCCAACATCTTTCAATTTGACTAAAAGTAGAAAAAAGAGAAAAAAAGAAGATTACAACTCGATTTGGAAACTGGACTAACAACAAATAACGACTCTTTTAAAAATAACTCTAAGACCACTCCGACGACTATCTATGACATCCGCACGGTTCACACCTATCGGGGTCCACTCCAGGTCATTACTCTTGTCCATCCCCATCTGTATGCGTTTCCTCATCGAAGCTACCTGAAAACGGGGGAAAATTGGGTGAGCGAATGCTCAGTAGGTAATAGCAGGTAGGGTTTATGTAATTAACTATTTAATTCAAAGTCATGTGAATAAAATAAATGGCGATAAACAACCAACATAGGAAGGAATGAGAATAAAATAGAACTGAGATATAATATTTCCATGTACTTGGCCGATCAAGCAAGTCAAGAAGAAATAATTCTATGTAGGAATTCTAAGAATATCAGAATGAATGAATGTCATAGATATCACGCTAGTCATGCACTCGGTGCAATACCTCACCATGTCATGACAACTCCCCGGGGCACTAGTACTTTTCGGGCGCTCCTCCCAAGACCAGACCGGGCCCTTATAATGCGTTGGCATTGATTTGGTGGATCCAAGATCCTAAGTAACCATCTTAGACATTCATTTGGAATCGGCCAGAATTCCAAGGTTAAGCTATGTAATTTACCAACTAAGTTCAAGTGGTATTTCAATGATTTGACTGAGAAGTCAAAAGATTTAGGAGTATAAGACATACATGAAACATATGAAAACAAGTTCTCGATGTAAACGGTCATGATCAGGCCGCCTGGTGAGAAAATGGTCTAGGCTGGACCGTGAAAGGCTAGCTGGCCAAAGGGTCCAATCCTAGGTGAAAGAGTATAAATGGTCCAATCTGAGCCGCTATAAGGAGTAGACGGTCCTGATTGGGCCGCTTAAGGTCGACGCACAAGTCTTGGCATAGCCAGATAAAAGTGGTCTCCCAGGGGCCGCTTGAAGAGGTAAACGGTCTACCAACGACCGCGTACGTCACTGAGTCCAGAGGACTAAGGTCGACGCACAGCTGGTTGAACGCGGTCGAAGGAGGGCCATTTAATCAGTCTGGCGGTCATGACTGGACCACGCATTGATAGAAACTGTCTCAGAAGGGCCGCACTAAATAGGACAGTCCCGATTCTGGCTCGGGTCAAAAACTAGCGATTCGAGTGAATTGAAAGGTTCAAGCTTTGTGCGTACAACCTGCCCGGCGTCCTAGTGGGAATCCCAAGCTTGCGGGGGCTTACAGAGGTCTCATAATAGAGGTCCTAGTCTGACAGAAGGAATATCCGGCAGAGAGTCCCAACTATTACAAGAATTGAGGGCTAAATGAAATCACGGAAAACGAACATATAGCGGTCAGTCAGCATCACCGGAGTGAAGGAAATCTAACAATTAATCAATGACCAATGACTTATGAATTTAACAATTTGTTTATCAAGTAGAGAGGAATAGATAAGGGAATACAATTGGGATGAAAGGAAAGATATTGACAGTCATAATCATAGTTAATTATTCCATATACCCCAATTATTTAGTGGGTTGCAATCCTAATCACCTTATTTAACCAGATCAACATAATTATAAAAAGCATGGAACTAAACCTAAACTGTATCTGAACGGTCTGACCAGAACCGCCAGCCAGGGTCAAACGGTCGATCGCTAGACCGTTTCCAAGCATAAGGTTTCAAACTCACCCATGGCATTAGACGGTCTGTCGAATGGCTGCTTAGATCAATAAATGGTCAGTCGCGAGACCGCTAAGGTCTGGGGCGGTTCCTGTTAGGACCGTGAACCATTCGCCTCCTCCGGCCTCCGACGAACACCGATAGACCTTGGTTGCGACAAGAAATTCGAGTAGTACAATGTATAAAAATTGGGCAAAAAGTAATCATTAGAAAGAGGACAAGAAAACACACATTATAGAATGACTTAATTAAGTTCTAAAGCCTGCTAACCTAACATTCACTCAAGATGAAAAAGGGTAACACGGTCGGTGCCCTAATCTGACATGCTCCGACTAAAACTAACAATACGAAGGCTATACCAAATGAAAATTGGGGCTTTTGCTATCAAAAGAAAGAAGACTCACAGAAAATTCCATCGGTATCTTTTACTAGATGTTTGGTCTACTAAACCTACATTAATCAAAGGAAGAAGACGATCACAGGCTCCCGAACCGCACGAAGAACACCTCGCTCACGTCGCCAAATACTCCCATGACCTTGCCCCTCGCCGGTAGCCGCAGCAAACGCCGATACTAGGTCGGGTTAGGGTTAGTTTTATAAGGCCAATAGATTTCTGGAAGGATCGCTCGTAGAGGATAGAGTCCACGAAATCCGATCGCGCGAGATTCGCGTTTGACCAAGTCGTGCCCCGCCGTCCTCCTCAAATTCGAATTCTAGGGTTAGGTTTAGCGCGGGGAACGAGAGGGCTTTTGGGCCACTCCTAAATCCGACCTATTGGGCTTGGTTTGGGCTCAAACGATCGTGATTTGGGCTCTAATTTAGCAATCTAAGGTCTAGATACTCTAAGGTCTGATTTTTAGCCTTAAATCCTTAATTCGGCTTGGTTAGGATTTTAATTAGGGTTTGACTTAGAAGAATAATAGTCTAAACTTTTCGTCCTCTACACGATTATCATTTTTCCAAATTTTTATAAATTAGTTGAACCTTAACCAAAAATGGGGTTCTAAGCTAATAAATCAAAAATTCTCGAAATTAAGAATTTTTTTTAAATAAATTCTAATTTTTGTTAAAATAAACTCTCGGGGTGCTACACTAAAGAAGGTCGATGATGTTACTATACAAGTCGATGCACATTTCGGCATGACAAACTAAGGTCGATGTTACCTTGCCAACAAAGTCCGAGCACATCTCGCCAGCACAGAGATAAGGTTCGAGCACATTCTTCTTGGCATCGTGAAGGTCGGTGCATATTGATGAAAGTCTGTGCATATATGAAAATCAAGGTCTGAGCACATTTGAAAGGCACGACACAAGGTCGGTGCTGGTTTTGATTTCAAGGGTACAAGGTCGGTGCACGTTTGGTTCGAATACAACAAGGTGAGTGCACATTTGGTTTGAATAATGCAAGGTCGGTGCAATCGTTCTCAAGCACAGAGGAAGGTCCGTGCAACCTCTTCACTAACATTGTGAAGGTCTGAGCACACAGTAAGGTCTGTGCAGCATGGCAACCAAGGTCAGTGCAACCCCTTCTTCTTCAACACAGTGAGGTCGATGCATGCTCTTCCTTCAACACAGCAAGGTCAGTGCATGTCCAGCCTTCTACACTTGCAAGGTCGGTGCAACCTGTTTGCTAGCACCGTGCAGGTCTGAGCATATAACAACAAGGTCTGAGCATACTCTAGTATAAGGTCGAAGCAGCTGAAGATGGTAGCAGCTGAAGATGGTAAGCCTATAAGGTCGATGTAGACAAGTGTTTGATGAATTACCTCACTGAACATTCAAGTGCCAGCGTGTAATCTCAATGCACGGGAGCTCGAACTAGGTGATGGCATTGATAGGGTGCAAGGCCTGGATACAGAGGGGGGGTGAATGTATCCTGCTCTAGAAATCGCCCAATTAAAACTCTAATGCTCAAGTATGCGGAATTAAAAGCAGTTGATGAAATGTGCTGAAAATACTTAGAAGCAACTCAGCAAGACAACACAAATCTATTAGCTCTCACACGCTCCTAAGCAAACATCGAAAGATCGCAACAGAGAAAAATAACATAAAAGGAAAAAACACACCACAAGAGAACACCAAGATTTTTAGGTGGTTCGGTCCAAAGACCTACGTCCACCCCTCACTCCAAACCGGAGTGAGGCTTCCACTAGCTAGGCTAGAAACTGTAGACTCAGTCTGCAACAGATTTGCTGCCACACAGCTTGACCAGGGGAACAACCTCCCCTCTTCCTCCCAACCGGAGGGACACCCCAAGTGACTCCCAGCCACTTGGAAACCAGAGACGCAAGTCTCTCTTCCTCCAGACCAGGAGGGAACACCTAGTCTTGCAACCACAAGACCAGAACCGGAGGATCAATCCTCCCTTCCTCCAAACCGGAGGGAAACCTAGAGACCTAAGTCTCTCTTCCTCTGAAACCCAGAGGGAAGCACAGGTGACACCAAGCCACCTACAACCTAGAGGTCTCGGACCTCTCTTCCTCCCAACCGGAGGGAACCCGACCTCACACAAGAGAGTCGGAAGAACAACTATTGAAGGTTTAAAAGGAAAAAACAAAAACGCAGCAACAGAAAGCTGGAAGAATAAAATGCACAAAGGCTCTCGCAGGAGCTGGCTGGCCTGGATTTGATCCACGGTCCAGCAGGAACTGATCTTCAATTGAAGCTTCCTTCGCTCTAGCTCTCTCTTCTTCTCACTCTTCTTTTTCTTCTCTTTCGCAGGCTCTCTCTCTGTCTCTTCTTTCTTCTTTCTTCTTCTTCTTTCTTCTTCTTCTGCTCACAGCCTCTCTGCTGCACTGTCAGTCTATCTCGATCACTCTTTCTCTTTCAGATCTGGTTATCTCTTCTTCATCATCTTATCTTAATGGACGGAGGCTTCTATTTATATCAGGTTCAGCATGTGCTAGGGCGTGCTCTTTTCGATTCCCGCCCAAGCTTCAGTCTACGTGGTGACCTCTCAGCATCTTGGATTACGTGCCAGATGCCAGCCTAGTGTCACGTGCCCAGACTCTGTAGGTTTAATGAAACAATAATTCAGTCGATCAGCAGAATGTATAGACTTAATGTAAAAGCAGCAGTGTACAGACTTAAAAGATGCAGCGTGATAAGCAACCGAATGTATATACTTTAGAACAGCAGATGATCAAGTATGTACACTGAGAGAGTGTATAGACTTGTAACATGCGCTCTCAGTGTATAGACTTGTAACATGAATCCATTATTGTAATGTAACATGAATCCATTGAATCCATTATCATCACAAGATAGAATGTGTAGACTTCTGTGAAGTGCATGAGAGAATCGGGTGTACAGACTTTGGGTGAAGCATGTAATGCAACACAGTGTATAGACCTGAAGCTTGATATTGAATGTATATAGTTGAAGCTTATCAAACGAATGCATAGACTTCATGATAGCGAACGAGTGTATAGACTTAGTGTTAACGTGCCAGAGAAACCAGTGTACAGACTTCATGTTAACGTGCCAGACAAACTGGTGTACAGACTTCATGTTAACGTGCCAGACAAACTAGTGTACAGACTTGCTGAGCTTTCGCTAAGTCTGTATAGACTTGATGAAAGAGTCCCTGGGAAGGCAGTGTACACACTTGATGGCGTGAAGGAAAGAGTGTATAGACTTCGTTTGAAGGGGATGAACATTTGCTGAAGTGTGTACAGTCTACAAGGATGGATGTTCAGACTTAACCTCTGAAGAGTATATACTTTGCTGAAGAACGTTAAGTCGAAGTACAAGCCACAGGCTGTACAGACTTCATATGCAATGTAACATTGTATAGACTTGAGAGAGACGCTGAATGCGACGCAGATGCTGTATAGACTTTACATGTGAATGCATATGCCAATGTATATACTTGAAAGCATGAGACGCTGACTGAGGCGATCGGATGTATAGACTTCGAATCAAGGCTTGAATAGTAGATCAATGTCTAGACTTGGATGCCCAATCGCCAATGTATAGACTTGCAGCTTGAACCAGTGTATAGACTCTGATGCAAATGAGAAGCCAATGTGCAGACTTCACAAAGTATAGACTTTCCAAACGACTGTACAGACTTTAGCCCAATCAGCGATGTATTCACTTGGAACATCTGAGGACCAGTGAACAGACTTTGTGAAACAGAGTCCAATGTATAGACTTGGCAGGTTGACCCACTGTACAGACTTTGAAGCCGAAGACAATGTGTAGACTTGTGAAGCTTGAGGCCAATGTACAGACTTGGCGTTCCACTGTGGATGTATAGACTTGAGTGTAGTGAACGGATGTTCAGACTTTGAAGATCCACTGTGGATGTATAGACTTTGGCAAGAGATTTGTTGTGCAGACTTCAACACAGCTGCGATGTTCAGGCTTTGACAAAGCAGCGTTGTACAGACTTGATGAAGCTTCAGATGATTGAATGTATAGACTTGAAACAGAAGTCAGGCAAGCGTTGTGTAGACTTGGCCAGAACATAGGAAAAGGTATGAGTGTATAGACTTGGCCAAGCGTAGGAAAAGATGTGGAGTGATGTGTAGACTTTGCGTTCAACTGGATGTATAGGCTTGGAGGGTTCACTGATGGCTGTACAAACTTGGGCGTTGTATAGACTTGGAATGCCAAAGCCGTTGTATAGACTTGACGTGCCGAAGCCATTGTATAGACTTGGCGAATGGCTTGAAACACAAGGACGCTGCTCGCTGTACAGACTTGATCAAGGCAGCTGAACAATGTACACACTTCCAATGTATAGACTCTTCCAATATGCAGACTTTGGCTTGGAACAAAGGTAAAGAATGAGGAGTGTATAGACTTAACAGAGCCAGTGTATAGACTTGCAAACATGCATGAACAAGTGTCCGATGTACTGACTTGAATGCTTCGAATGCCAAAACAGTGATGTCTAGACTTTGAAACAAAGGCAATGTATCGACTTTAAAAACCAAAGGCAGTGTATAGACTTGATGCAGTTCCTCTGCCAATGTACATACTTTGATTCCCAAATGCGAAGCACACGATGCAAAGACTCTATACAGACTTCATGGCATGCAGCAATACACTGGACGATGTATAGACTTTACATTCAATATGCATGAGACCTTGTACATGGGCTGTACAGACTTAGTGTGTGCTAGCATGTGGATGTATGGACTTCATGAGCAAGATGCAATGCTGACTGATGTAGACACTTGGCAAATAGAGTGATGTATGAACTACCCTGTGCAGACTTTAAGACTTAATGAGCAACCCGGTGAATAGACTTGGCGATTGTGAGAGCATGCGAAGTACAGACTTTGTGTTGTGAACACAGGCTGTACAGACTTGCTAAGATGCATGAACAAATGGCATTGTATAGACTTTACGAAGAGCACACGAAGCAATGTGTGGACTTGGTGACTCACGCAGACAGATGAGTGAACAGTCTATGCCATGCTCACAGTTAATCAATGTACCAAGTTCTGAATGAGTAAACACATAAGACATCAATTTGTCATCATCAGAACACACGTAAACTATGTCATCATCAAAACATAAGTCTACATATGAGAGTCATAGTGTTTGTCATCATCAAAACATAATATCCAACAATCTCCCCCTTTTTGATGATGGCAATACTATGAGTCTTATGAATGAAGGAAATGGAATATTCAGACTAGACTCATCAAAGTATTCTCCCCCTTTGACTTCATCAAAAAGAAAAATAATACTTTGATAATCTAGTGATGTCATATGAGACACCCAATATAGTTCAGCAGATGAGTGCAACATAATATCAGAAGCATTTAAATCAATTCTCCCCCTTAGTCAAACAACTTATGCAGTCATGTATATGCAACAAATACTCCCCCTTTGACATGCAGAAGATATAGAGCTAATGCAGACATACAACATGATCAGACAATCTAGCACATTGTCCCCTTATGCATATAGTCTCTTAACCAGACCAGAGAATTCTGCCCTTATGATCCATGATGCAAGAGAAATCTACAAGGATGAACTCTTGTTATCCAAAGACAGCAACTCTCATATATGACAACCAGTCTGAATCAAATCACAGTGATAAAGGGCAATAGGATGAGTAGATTCAACGATTTGTGAAAATTGAGATAATGAACTTTTCAGCAAGATACCAACTTCATAAAATCAAAGTCTTAAGTTCTGGATTCCTCCATCATAAAAGCTTATGAAACCTTGATTGTCAGATATGGTTTAAGAATGATGTAAACTGAAATTTTTTAAAAGAAATTGTACTCATATCTGAACCAACACTTAATAAAAAGGAACTACAAGCTCATATAAGATTCTAGTTCAACCAACTTCTATCTTAATTAGTTTACTTTCCATGACAGCTTTAAGAGAAACATAAGTGAATGCTCCTGAATTTTACTTGTTCTTTCAGAATTTGATTTACACTTGTTCAAATCTTTCTTTAATGAACAATTTTGGTTTATCAGCACCTTTTGACGTGGAGAGACACCTTGATCAGAGGTCAGAATCCCCAGTTACTCAGTGTGACAACCGTATTGCTTCTCCCATTTGAGAGAACAGAGGTAGCATTAAAAGTATCTTTGGCATGAGGATACACCTTGATCAGAGGCCAGAATCCCCAGTTACTCAATACAACTATGCCATTGCTCTGCCATATTTTCACAATAATTTTCAATCATCTCTTTAAACAGAGTTAACCATGGTACTTCATGACACAATCCTTTGGACAGGTTTCTCAGTAGCCACAGTCATTGCTCTGTCCATACTTTTACTTAAAAAGGATTCAGAACAAGTTAGTTGTTTAGGAACAACCACATACACTATATATCTCAGTCAACGTAGACATGGATATCAACTTTTCAGATTTCAGAAAGTCTTACATGAATTTACATGAAGCAGACAGTTAAAGTTTATTAAGAGGTTGAAACAGATATTTTCAAGTTTCTTGTGACCAAACAAGAGTACATTAGACTTAAACCACTTCCAGTTAACAAATGTTCTTAAGCATGTATAATGGAAGTTTCCTCATTAAAGATATTTTAACTTTTATGAAGTAGTATTCAGGCTGAAGGTTTACTTCATATCTCAGCAGAGTAATTCAAGTGAGAATATTCACTAAACAGCATGATTCTGAAGAATTGTAGCAAATGAGCTGCTCTTGAGCAAAGAGGTTCAAAGTTGACTGAATAGAGGAAAAGCTCTCGTTCAGCAGATTTAGGAGAGACAAACAGATACCAATAAGGTATGCATTCAGATTGTGAACAACTTCAAAAGTAGTCAAGAAATCATTTGATACCACTTTACATGATGGAATCACTGACACTTCAGATATGACAAGATTAATCATATAGCTGGAGAGGAACGGATTAAGCATGCTCCCCCTATCTATATGCAGTGAGATTTCCCTTCCCCCCCCCCCTTTTTTTGATTTTTCAAAGAAGTGATATGCTATGCAATGATTCCCTCTAACTAAAAACACTGAATCATCCTATATGTCATGTAGACAATGTAGATGATGAATGACTATGCAACAACAGATTTAACATGCTATGCAGTAAATCTAAAAATAGTTGAGTGATTTCAGATGTATGAATAATGCTCCCCCTAAATGTATGCATTCAATCTATCTTTTTGACATTTTCAATGTAAAGAAATGCAATGCAATTAACTTCATGTATGCAGGGGCATGAAGTAAAATATTCACATAAAAAATGTAGACATTCTCTGAAATGCAAATTTGACCCTTGGTACTTGGTGGAGAACTTGGCCTAAAAGACCATCTCACACATAGTAAGAACCTCTAGACAGATTTCCTCTACCCTTTAGTAGCTTTCCATTTATATACCAAGTGGTCATGCATGACAATGCAATACAAACAGTCCTATATGCATCAGATTTTCAATGAATGTATGTCATGTGCATGTTTATGCCATTCTCATATATGCACACAGCTCACAGTACAAACAAGAAAGCCCACAAAGATCAATGCAAGAGTCAAACCAATTAAAATAAACATGTATGCATGAAGCTATGACTTCTCAGCTCAACCATAATTTTCATTTGAACAGATTTGAGAAATTTACCTGAATGGGGTTTTATCAACTTGGGTGCCTTGGTTTATTTCCCCCTTTTTATTCTTCAGCTTCCAAGGCACACCTGCAAGTTAGCACACTATTTTGCATGGGCAGGTACCCAAACAGTCTTCGGTCCTGCATGGTTAATAGTGACACCTTTGGTAGGTGTTCTAAACAACCTTATAGCATTTAGGTCATCAGATCTTATCAGATGGCAATTATTCATTGAATGACCTAATATACCACAATAATAGCAAGAGACAGCAGATTTCATATTTGTTTTATGCACATTCTGATTAGCATGAGTTCTATGTGCATTTGCATGAAATTTTCTGTTAACAGAATTAAGATTCTGTTTACCAACATAAGCCAGCCAACAGTCAGAAGCTCTATGGCCTGGCTTCCCACATTCAAAACATGTAAGTGTTTTCTTTTCAAACATAAATTCATTTCTATCAGAAATATTTCTATTGACAGGGAATTTACCAGATTTATTGTTAAACTTCCTTCCCTGATCATGCCAACATTGGGCTGCAATGTGGCCCATCTTGCCACAGTGAAAGCATGAATTAGAATTTCTTCCACCAGCCCTCAGCCATCATTCAATAGCCCTGTGGCCTGTCCTTCCACACTCAAAGCATGTAATGAGCTTATCTTTAAAAATAAATTTGTTCTTATTAGGACCATGTTGGCTTGCAGGAGATTTACCATGATATGAATGAGATGTTTTCTTATCATTTGTAAACCAGCATTGTGCAATTGTGTGTCCTAATTTACCACAGTGAAAACATTCAATTCTCTTTTTCTGAAATGAAGGGTTTCTATCATGAAGGTTCCTAGCAGTCATATCATCCTTCTCCATCAATTTACATTCATGCATCAGATGACCAAATTTATGACAATAATGGCATGACATTTTCTTTTTAGATGCATGTGAATGTGTGTGTGGACTTTGATCAACATGTCCTAATGAACCCTTTTTATTTATTTTCTGTTTTCCAATCTTTTTCTGATTTTTGTTCTGTTCTTCAGTTTTCTGAACAATGGACTGTTTATCTTTTGAAGTGGTGGCTACATTTGAAGCCTTTACAAAAGATGTCATCAACTTGTTCTGAAATTCTTTCTTGTTACCATTATTGTAGCCCAGCCCTTCCTTCCTAGTGTTGATTTTTACACCTAGTAGCTTGTCTAGGTTTTTCTGCCCACTTACGAATTTTGACAAAGTATTGTTCAGATCATTTATTTCAGATTGAAGGGAAGAGACCTGATGTTCATAGTTGACTATATCTTCTTCATAGACCAGAATTTGTTGATGCATCACATCATTCAAAGTTCTAAGGGTATCAATTTCTGATTTCAGTTTGAGCTCATTTTGATTTTCATCAACATATTTTCCTTTTTCAAATGTCAGCAATCTCTCTGACATGGTGGAGTTCAACTGTTTTAATTTTTCAATTTCTTTCTTTAGACTAGTGTTCTCCTGCTCAAGTTTATCATCATCAAACAAAACATCAGTTAGAAAACTTGGATATTCTGATGTACAGTTTTCAAAGTTTTCCTGAAATTTTAAGTTTGCAACACTAACAGCCTTGAACTCTTCAGTGATCAATTTGTTTTCATTCTCAAGACTGATTAGTTTTTGTTCAGATTCTTGACATTGATTTCTGAGTTTAGTGTTTTCAGATTCAACATGATCAAGTTCTGATTAGATTCCATCTAATTTCGACACTTGTCTTCTGAGTATCTCATTTTCAGTTTTCAGAATTTCAGGATTTTCTAAATTTTCAGTTCCAGAAATAGGATCCCCTAGACTTGTTAATTTCTTTATCAGACTTTTATTCTTCTTCCTCAATTTTTCATGGGAGTTTAACATATTAGCATAGGCATCCTCCCAGTCATCTAAAGTGAAATTATCGAAAGAATTGATTACCTCTTCAGCATCTTCAATATTATCTTGATCAGTGCTTTGGTCGCTCTTATCAGCCATCAGGCAGCTGTCCTCATTCATCCTCTGAGCTAGCTTCAACTGATCCAGAATGTCCTTTGCGGACCTGCAGTCATAAAAACAAGAGTGTAGAGCCTTGTCAGTAGCTTCTTTCATTAATCTCAAAACTTTCTGATTCTCTCCATTTCTTGATCTATCACTTTTAGTCCATTTGGACTCTTCCTTTGGCAGTCTATGAGGACCATGTGAAATTAACTTCCACAGATCCGGATCCATCAATTCCACATAATTGTGTAGACTGCTAACCCATGAATTAAAGTTAGAACCATTGTAAACCGGTGGAGAACCCATGGATTAAATTGGCAAGTAGATTTATGCAGCAGAGAGTAAAATCAGAAATGCACCAAGGGACAACAGGATCCTTTGCAGATCGTTGGATCTGATCAATCAGAGAACCTGCTCTGATACCAATTGATAGGGTGCAAGGCCTGGATACAGAGGGGGGGTGAATGTATCCTGCTCTAGAAATCGCCCAATTAAAACTCTAATGCTCAAGTATGCGGAATTAAAAGCAGTTGATGGAATGTGCTGAAAATACTTAGAAGCAACTCAGCAAGACAACACAAATCTATTAGCTCTCATACGCTCCTAAGCAAACATCTAAAGATCGCAGCAGAGAAAAATAACATAAAAGGAAAAAACACACCACAAGAGAACACCAAGATTTTTAGGTGGTTCGGTCCAAAGACCTACGTCCACCCCTCACTCCAAACCGGAGTGAGGCTTCCACTAGCTAGGCTAGAAACTGCAGACTCAGTCTGCAACAGATTTGCTGCCACACAGCTTGACCAGGGGAACAACCTCCCCTCTTCCTCCCAACCGGAGGGACACCCCAAGTGACTCCCAGCCACTTGAAAACCAGAGACGCAAGTCTCTCTTCCTCCAGACCAGGAGGGAACACCTAGTCTTGCAACCACAAGACCAGAACCGGAGGATCAATCGTCCCTTCCTCCAAACTGGAGGGAAACCTAGAGACCTAAGTCTCTCTTCCTCTGAAACCCAGAGGGAAGCACATGTGACTCCAAGCCACCTGCAACCTAGAGGTCTCGGACCTCTCTTCCTCCCAACCGGAGGGAACCCGACCTCACACAAGAGAGTCGGAAGAACAACTGTTGAAGGTTTAAAAGGAAAAACAAAAACACAGCAACAGAAAGCTGGAAGAATAAAATGCACAAAGGCTCTCGCAGGAGCTGGCTGGCCTGGATTTGATCCACGGTCCAGCATGAACTGATCTTCAATTGAAGCTTCCTTTGCTCTAGCTCTCTCTTCTTCTCACTCTTCTTTTTCTTCTCTTTCGCAGGCTCTCTCTATGTCTCTTCTTTCTTCTTTCTTCTTCTTCTGCTCACAGCCTCTCTGCTGCACTGTCATTCTATCTCAATCAATCTTTCTCTTTCAGATCTGGTTATCTCTTCTTCATCATCTTATCTCAATGGACGGAGGCTTCTATTTATATCAGGTTCAGCATGTGCTAGGGCGTGCTCTTTTCGATTCCCGCCCAAGCTTCAGTCCACGTGGTGACCTCTCAGCATCTTGGATTACGTGCCAGATGCCAGCCTAGTGTCACGTGCCCAGACTCTGTAGGTTTAAAGAAACAATACTTCAGTCGATCAGCAGAATGTATAGACTTAATGTAAAGGCAGCAATGTACAGACTTAAAAGATGCAGCGTGATAAGCAACCGAATGTATATACTTTAGAACAGCAGATGATCAAGTATGTACATTGAGAGAGTGTATAGACTTGTAACATGCGCTCTCAGTGTATAGACTTGTAACATGAATGCATTATCATCACAAGATAGAATGTGTAGACTTCTGTGAAGTGCATGAGAGAATCGGGTGTACAGACTTTGGGTGAAGCATGTAATGCAACACAATGTATAGACCTGAAGCTTGATTTTGAATGTATATAGTTGAAGCTTATCAAACGAATGCATAGACTTCATGATAGCGAACGAGTGTATAGACTTAGTGTTAACGTGCCAGAGAAACCAGTGTACAGACTTCATGTTAACGTGCCAGACAAACTGGTGTATAGACTTCATGTTAACGTGCCAGACAAACTAGTGTACAGACTTGCTGAGCTTTTGCTAAGTCTGTATAGACTTGATGAAAGAGTCCCTGGGAAGGCAGTGTACACACTTGATGGCGTGAAGGAAAGAGTGTATAGACTTCGTTTGAAGGGGATGGACATTTGCTGAAGTGTGTACAGTCTACAAGGATGGATGTTCAGACTTAACCTCTGAAGAGTATATACTCTGCGGAAGAACGTTAAGTCGAAGTACAAGTCACAGGCTGTATAGACTTCATATGCAATGCAACATTGTATAGACTTGAGAGAGACGCTGAATGAGATGCAGATGCTGTATAGACTTTACATGTGAATGCATATGCCAATGTATATACTTGAAAGCATGAGACGCTGACTGAGGCGATCGGATGTATAGACTTTGAATCAAGGCTTGAATAGTAGATCAATGTCTAGACTTGGATGCCCAATCGCCAATGTATAGACTTGCAGCTTGAACCAGTGTATAGACTCTGATGCAAATGAGAAGCCAATGTGCAGACTTCACAAAGTATAGACTTTCCAAACGATTGTACAGACTTTAGCCCAATCAGCGATGTATTGACTTGGAACATCTGAGGACCAGTGAACAGACTTTGTGAAACAGAGTCCAATGTATAGAGTTGGCAGGTTGACCCACTGTACAGACTTTGAAGCCGAAGACAATGTGTAGACTTGTGAAGCTTGAGGCCAATGTACAGACTTGGCATTCCACTGTGGATGTATAGACTTGAGTGTAGTGAACGGATGTTCAGACTTTGAAGATCCACTACGGATGTATAGACTTTGGCAAGAGATTGGTTGTACAGACTTCAACACAGCTGCGATGTTCAGGCTTTGACAAAGCAGCATTGTACAAACTTGATGAAGCTTCAGATGATTGAATGTATAGACTTGAAACAGAAGTCAGGCAAGAGTTGTGTAGACTTGGCCAGAACGTAGGAAAAGGTATGAGTGTATAGACTTGGCCAAGCGTAGGAAAAGATGTGGAGTGATGTGTAGACTTTGCGTTCAACTGGATGTATAGGCTTGGAGGGTTCACTGATGGCTGTACAGACTTGGGCGTTGTATAGACTTGGAATGCCAAAGCCGTTGTATAGACTTGACGTGCTGAAGCCATTGTATAGACTTGGCGAATGGCTTGAAACACAAGGACGCTGCTCGCTGTACAGACTTGATCAAGGCAGCTGAACAATGTACACACTTCCAATGTATAGACTCTTCCAATATGCAGACTTTGGGTTGGAACAAAGGTAAAGAATGAGGAGTGTATAGACTTAACAGAGCCAGTGTATAGACTTGCAAACATGCATGAACAAGTGTCCGATGTACTGACTTGAACGCTTCGAAGGCCAAAACAACGATGTCTAGACTTTGAAACAAAGGCAATGTATCGACTTTAAAAACCAAAGGAAGTGTATATACTTGATGCAGTTCCTCTGCCAATGTACATACTTTGATTCCCAAATGCGAAGCACACGATGCAAAGACTCTACACAGACTTCATGGCATGCAGCAATACACTGGATGATGTATAGACTTTACATTCAATATGCATGAGACCTTGTACATGGGCTGTACAGACTTAGTGTGTGCTAGCATGTGGATGTATGGACTTCATGAGCAAGATGCAATGCTGACTGATGTAGACACTTGGCAAATAGAGTGATGTATGAACTACCCTGTGCAGACTTTAAGACTTAATGAGCAACCCGGTGAATAGACTTGGCGATTGTGAGAGCATGCGAAGTACAAACTTTGTGTTGTGAACACAGGCTGTACAGACTTGCTAAGATGCATGAACAAATGGCATTGTATAGACTTTACGAAGATCACACGAAGCAATGTGTGGACTTGGTGACTCACGCAGATAGATGAGTGAACAGTCTATGCCATGCTCACAGTTAATTAATGTACCAAGTTCTGAATGAGTAAACACATAAGACATCAATTTGTCATCATCAGAACACACGTAAACTATGTCATCATCAAAACATAAGTCTACATATGAGAGTCATAGTGTTTGTCATCATCAAAACATAATATCCAATAGGCATGTATTCCCAAGTCAGCCAATGATGGGCACGTGTTTCTCCAGAAAGGCAAATCTAGTGGCACGTGATCCGAGATGACCTAGGATGCTTCTTCAGAAGCCTTCAAAGGAAGAATATTTCATTGCCATGTGGGCCAATGGGATTTCACTAGGTCTTCTTCTTCCTCATCCATACTGAGGCTCTGCTATATATATAGACCGCCTCATCCTTCAAAGAAAAAAAAAGAAAAGGGAAAGAGGTAGGCTACAAAAAGTTGCTGCGGGGAGAATAGAAGAGAAGAGAGAAGAGACAAGAGGCGGCCAGAGAATATCCTGAGAGAAGAACTAGAGAGCTGAAGGAGAAGAAGAGAAAAAGAAAAGAATCTGAGAGAAGCCTGCTCATGATTGAAGATTTGATTCCATCAGTTCAAGGATCAGATCCTGAACTGTCTTGCTCTACTTAGAGCTACATTTTTATTTTCCTGCTTGTATTTCCCCTTTGTTCATTTACCTCTTTACCGCTGTGTTTTGATTTCCTGTCTTGGGGGTCGAGTTCCTCCTGAGGATTCAGGAGAAGGGAGACCGTGTCTCTAGTTGCTAGTGACGGGGTGTCACTAGTGTTTCCCTCTGGTTTAGAGGAAGGGAGATTCATCTCCAGTTTCTCTCTGCGGATTCAGAGGAAGAGAAGATCTAATCCTCTGAGTTTTGGTGATCAGTGGGTTGCTGTTCACGTCCCTTCTGCATTTGCAGAAGAAGGGAGACGGTGTCTCTAGTTGCTAGTGACGG
The DNA here is from genome assembly GCA_022559845.1 of Amorphophallus konjac. Classification (NCBI taxonomy): domain Eukaryota; kingdom Viridiplantae; phylum Streptophyta; class Magnoliopsida; order Alismatales; family Araceae; genus Amorphophallus; species Amorphophallus konjac. The sequence goes on along the minus strand of CM040124.1, from coordinate 168,982,935 downwards.
GGTGTCACTAGTGGTTTCTCTCTGGTTTGGAGGAAGGGAGGTTTGATCCTCCTATTTTTTTGAGTAACTGGGTGTTACTCAAGTTTCCTTCTGATTTGATTAGAAGAAGAGAGGAGAGTGTTCCTCTGGGTCAAGTCGTTAGGCAACATTTGTAGCAGACTTAGTCTGCGTCTACATTGGTAGAGAAGCCTCACTCCGGTTTGGAGTGAGGGGTAGATGTAGGCAGACTGGTGTCTGGCCTAACCACCTAAAAATCCAGTGTGCAGTGGTTTGCTTTGTGCGTTTGCTCCCTTTCATCCACCTCCTTTCATAGGATCACTCTCGAGGGTTGTCTGCTGTGTGATTCCATTAAGTGCACAAATTTGTCTATCATTTTCTGTATCAAGGTTATTCTCTTTGCAATGCAGCTTAGGCATACATGTAGTGTTTTCCATATTGCCTTGACGATAATTCATATTGTTTGATTCAGTCAAGAATGTTCACATCTTTAATCTATCATGTGATCGACAACAGGTGTGTCTGAATGTTTTAGCGTTAATCTAATTTCAAATTGAGTAGTTTTCTGAAGAATATATCTTGCGTGAGCTTAATTCAGTTTGAGAAACCTCACCCTCACTATACTCTGGTTTTATCTTGAAATGCTCATTGTGGTTTAGGATAACAGTATTGTTGTTGAGATATTGCCGTGAATGGATTGATTAATAAGTTGGGTTGTTTTTGTCATTGGACCTAAGTTTTTATTGGGGATCTATTCAACCCCCCCCCCTTCTAGATCCTAGCTATGCACCTAACATTAGTTTAGCTTCAACTTTGCTCAGATCTTGCACCGCTTGAGTTCAAGAGCTAAGTGTGTTGTGTGTGTGTATTGACCCAAAGTTAAATATCACGACTGAAGAATGAATTAGAGATTTTGATTTTTCGAGTTTCGTGTCCCATGCACCATGCCAGCCTATTTTTTATTTTTTTTCTTTTTATTTTTAATATTTTTTAATATTTTTTTGACTTAGGGATAATATTTCTTAAGATACAAACTATTCCAAGGGTGAGCCAATTCTTCCCCTTCAGCATTAATCAGTTTGTAAGCATTGCCAGGATCGACTTCTTTTATTACATAAGGCCCTTCCCAATTTGGTTGAAGTTTTGAGCGGGGACCACTAGGTTTTACAAAGATTCTTTTAATTACCATCTCACCAACTTTGAATTTTCTCTCAATTACTTTCTTTGGATAGAAACGTGAAAGCCTGTTTTGATAAACTCTTGCATGTTCGATGGTGGCCAGACGTCTCGCATCTAAGAGTTCCAATTATACAAGGAGAGATTCACGGTGCTCATTAATAGAGAGCTCCTTGTCCAATTGCACTCTAAGAGAAGGTATAAGAATCTCATAGGGAACCACCATCTCCATTCCATAAGTAAGGGAAAATGGGGTTTGCCCAGTAGGTGTGCGAATGGAAGTACGGTAGGCCCATAAAGCTTCTACGAGCTTCTCTGACCAATCCACAAATTTATTAGCTTCACACGTTTTCTTGATGATTTTAATCAATATTTTATTCGTTGCCTCTGCTTGGCCATTGCCCTGTGGATAATAAGGAGCCGAATGATGCAATGCAATGTTATACCTGTTGCAGAGGTCTTGAAGCTTTTGAAAGATAAACTGTGGCCCATTGTCGGTGACGATGGTACTTGGTATGCCGAACCTGGTGATGATGTTCTTCATTATGAATTTACACACTATTGACGCTTTAATTTTCACGTAAGCTTCCGCTTCCGCCTACTTGGTGAAGTACTCCGTGGCCATGAGTATAAATGATTTTGGTTTTGTGAGGAGGTTTGAATCACCAAGAGGTCTGATAATATCAAAAGCCCATATGGAGAAAGGCCATGGGGAAGACATAGGATACAGTGAAGAAGCAGGAGAATGAATTTTATCGGCTTGCAGTTGGCACTTAACACACCTTCGAATATAGATAGAATAATCCTCTTCTAGAGTGGGCCAATAGAAGCCTAGCCTAAGAATCTTCTTAGCTAACATCTGGCTATTGACATGACCCCCACAGAATTCTAATTGTGCCTCTTCCACGACCTTCCAAGATTCATCATCGTCAAGGCACCTAAGCAAAACACCAGTGAGACCCCTTCTATAGAGCACTCCTCCAACCAGAGTGTATCTTTGGGCAACACTTCTAATGGCCTTTTTCTCTTCAGTAGTGGCCTCTTTTGGATAAGACTGATCATAGCAATACTTGGCAATCTCGTAGTACCATGGCTTTTCCTCGTCAACCAATTCTTCTTCTAGATCTAGTAGCATGATCTCCTTATTCTCAATGATTCCTCCTTCCTTAACCTTCTTGAGCAGCTCCTCCTTAACATTTAGATATGCAAGATCTTTGATAGCAGGAGTAAGACGCTTCTGAATGATGAGAGAATGGAAATCCCTTTCGGGGAGGAAAATCAAGGAGGAGGCAAGTGAAGCAAGAGCGTCAGCTAAGATATTCTGGTTTCGAGGGACATGGACAAAGATAAATTTAGTAACGAGCTTGGTATAAGCAGAAGCAAGTTTCTAATAGCGTTTGAGTTTGGGATCGAGCGTGCGGCATTTGGTAAGCACTTGGCGAAGAATAAGCTGACTATCACCTACAATCCGTAATCGAGTAACACCAAATTGATGAGCGGCCTCAAGTCCGGCCAGAAGAGCCTCATACTCAGCTATATTATTTGTAACTGGAAATGCAAGCCGAGAGGCAAGTGGAATGGTGATACCTTCAGGCGATAGGAGAACAATGCTGATCCCCTTACCTTGAGAATTTAGAGCTCCATCAAAATGCAGCGTCCACATCGAATCAGGCTGATTGACGGACATTAGTTCCTCTTCTGGAAACTCTGAGCGAGTAGGATCAGATCTAGGGAGAGGGTGATGAGCAAGATGTTCTTCTATGGCATAGCCTTTAATCACTTTTTGCTGAATGTAAGTGATGTGGAACTAGGACAGGAAGCTTTGCCATCGTGTTAATCGGTCAGTAAGAACATGTTTTTCAAGAAGAAACTTGATGAGATTCATGCGAGCAATGAGATGAACCTCATGAGCTAAGAAGTAATGCTTCAACTTCTGAACTACCCATACTAAAGCTGCACATGTCTTCTCTATAGCCGTGTACTTCTGCTCACAAGGGTTGAGAAGCTTAGATAAGTAGTAGGTTGCCCTCTCCTTTCCTTCTTCATCAACTTGCGCAAGGACAATACCTACTGAGTCATCCAAGATAGAAATTTAAAGAACAAGTGGTTTGCTTGGAACTAGTGGCCTTAGGACAAGAGGATTTGATAGATAATCCTTCAATCTATCAAAAGCTGCCTGACATTTGTCATCCCAATTAAATTTAACTCCCGGCTTAGTAAGCTTTTCGAACTTCCTACACCTCTGTGAATGATGGGAGACGAATCGGCGTATAAATTGTAACCTCCCGATCAATCCTTGAACTTCCTTCAAAGTCTTGAGAGGAGGCATATCTCTTATTGCCCTCACCTTGTTGGGATCCATCTTAATGCCCCTCTTACTAACGATGAATCCAAGCAATTTACCAGACGATACACCAAACACGCACTTCTTAGGGTTCATTTTCAATTGATATTCACGGGCTCTTTGCAGAACCTTTGCTAAAACCCCGGGATGCTCAATCCTCGTCCTTAATTTCACTAACAGGTCATCAACATACACCTCTATATTAACATGGATCATATCGTGAAAAATAGCCATCATGGCCCTTTGGTATGTGGCTCCGGCGTTCTTGAGTCCAAATGGCATGACCACATAGCAATAAGTTCCCCAAGGTGTAGTGAAGGATGTCTTTTCTTGGTCTTCTTCAGCCAGACGAATCTGATTATAGCCAGAGAAGCCGTCCATAAAAGAGAGGGTCTCGAACCCTGCCATGTTATCAATCAGAACGTCTATATGGGAGAGGGGGAAATCATCTTTAGGACACGCATGGTTAAGGTCCTAGAAGTCTATGTAAATTCTGACTCTTCCGTCCTTCTTCATAATCGGGACAATGTTAGCCACCCAATTGGGGTAAAGGATGACTCTAATGAATCTAGCCTTATGGAGCTTATCGACCTCTTCATTCATCTTTAATGCCATATGAGGGTCGAAACGTCTTAACCGCTGCTTAACCGAGACGTACCCTAGCTTAAGTGTTAGATGATGTTCAACAAGCGCAGGGTCCAGACCTTGCATATCTTTATAACTCCATGCAAACGTGTCCTTGTATTCTTGGAGAACCTAAATAAGTGCCTCTTCTTTAGATGGAGGCAAGTTCTTACTGATGAGGACAATCCTAGGGTTTTCCTCGGTACCCATGTTGATTTCTTTGGTAGGCTCTTCTACTGAGGCTGACGGTTCGTCGAATCTCCTCATGCCACTGGAAAAAGCATCAGCCTCGTCCTCATATTTATTACATTCTTCATCCCCCTCTTCGACAGGGTCTACATCATTCATGATCTCATAAACACCAAATCCTTCGTCTAAATCAAAAGCTTCCTCACATTCTAATTCCAGCAAGAGAATCGGATCCTCCAGAAACTGGGGAATGGCTAAACATGCTTGACACCTCCTGGCTAAGTCTAACAAGAACCTACGGGGAATTTGCTTACCCTTGGATTTTTTAGTGGCAACTACCCCAAGACTCTTATTGCTAGAAGAAGAAAAAGAACAACTAGCCTGATCACTAGAATCTAAAGAACATGAGGAAGAAGTAGTAGATACAGGAGAAGGTACAGAAGAAGACTCCTCATCAGAGGAGTAAAAGAGATCCGTTAACAGACCTTGAATGAGCGGCCCTTGGGTCGTGGAACGCTCATGAACAAGATAGGAGGTCTCCTCAATAGAGATGGATGATTGAAAAATTTGAATTTTGGCCTTTTTTTTTGTTTTCAATAATGAAGCAATAAGAGGGAGGAGTAGAAGATGGTTTTGAAATCGAGAGCTTAGAAAAAGGTTGAATAAGAGATTGCCCGAGCGAGGGCGTGATGGAGAGCTGAGAGAATTGCTCGAGGAGCAAAGGGGGAATTGAGGGAGTTTGGAGCAAATCTGGAGAGAATGAAATCAAGACCGCGGGTGGTCTAGAATGTTGATTGGAAACAATCTGAAATTCATGAAAGCAATTAGTGATGGATGGACAGAATTAAGGAAAAAGAGGCCAGCCCACAGCCAGTCTATGGTGAAGCTTTCTTCAAATGGCACGTTCGGCTCTCCCGTATCAGTGAAATTGGTGAGCAGTTGCCTCTTGTCAGTGATTACCGTTGGCTTCTCTATGAACTCATGAATCAGTGGTGGCCATTCCAGATCAGTTGGCATAAATAGTCAGCTCAAAGCAATAGTAATATCATTCATATCGAACCATCTATACCACTCACATTCTGGGTCATCCATCTTTCTTCTTTTGAATGGCCTTAATGACTCCAAGGCTCTATAGGTGACCAGTGGTGCTAAGTGGCGAGCAAACTGACCTTGATGATCCAGTAATGAAGTAACCATAGCAGTCTACTCGTCAGCCCGTTGAGTGGGCCCCTTCACAAAATGTGTGATGGGAATCAACTCCGAGCATGTACATTTTATTTTGCGTTTGTGTCCTTTTTATTTGCATTTATACCCTTGTGTAATTGGGTACGCAATTGTATGGCAAGTATAAGCCAAAAAGTGAGTCTTCAGGTTTTGGTGGGTTTATTTGTAAAAGTCCAGTAGGTCCAGCAAGGGGCCCCCACCTTCTTCCCCATTGGTCCACCTAGGCTCTAGGGCCCATGTGGGGCTGGTCAACTGTCCAAGGTGGGCTTCTAGAAGGCTTGACCTATTTGGGTGCAAGGCACGGATTCAGAGGGGGGGGGGTGAATGAATCCCCATTCAAAAACTATTGCGGAATAAAACTTTTGCCTACACTCAATGAAGTCTACTGAGACCACTGAGCTCTCTTACTCAGGAAACTGAAAATACTGAAGATAGATAACCCATGGAATCACGTAGACTCAACTCACAAATTCGCTCAAGGGACGAGAAGCACTAAGAAGCATATGTTTCTATTAAGCACTCAGTCGAACACTTAATAGCAATACCAAATCACGCAGGAAAGCTTCTGATATAGAACGCTCAAACAACCTGAGAAGGGGGATAGAAGATATGGAAATGTACGCAAGGCAAACCACGATGGATAAGATATTTTTAGGTGGTTCGGCCAGACCACAGCCTGCCTATGTCCACCCCTCACCCCAAACCGAAGTGAGGCTTCCCTTGCAAAAGCAAGAACCGCAGACTCAGTCTGCAACAGACGCTACCTAACAACTTGACCCAGAGGAACACACTCCTCTCTTCCTCCAACCTGGAGGGGAACCACTAGTGACATCTCGTTACTAGCAAACCGGAGAACAAGTCTCCCTACCTCTAAAACCCAGAGGAAAACCACAAGTGACACCCAGTCACTTGCAAACTAGAGGTCACGGACCTATCTTCCTCTACACCAGAGGGAACCCACAAGTGACACCCAGCCACTTGCAAATTGGAGAACAAGTCTCCCTTCTCCTGAGACCACAGGAGGAACACCGATCCCAAACAAGGGAAACGGAAAGCACTGAGAATATGAAAAGAACAAACGAAAGATAAACAAGAGAAACAAAAATAGATATAGCTCTGAGGAGCACAATAACTGTGGATTTGATCCACGAGTCAATTCATGATCAGATCATCAGGATGCACTGGCTGCACACTCTTTCTCCTTCTTATGATTTTCTTCTCTCTCACTCTGGCTCTCAGCTTCTTCTTCACTCATTGACTACCTCTCTTCTTCTTCTTCTTCTTCTGCTGGCTCTCTTTTCTTTTCTTTTGGCGGCCTCTTTTTCTTTCTTCTGGCGGCCTCTTTTTCAGCACCCTTCTTCGAAGGGTTGAGTATTCTTATATAGGAGGAGGGGCTCCGTATGGATGAGGCAAAAGAACCCTACTGAAACCCCATTGGTCCACGTGTTGGATGAGAAAGTTCCTTTCCTCGGATCACATGCCTTTCATTTGCAGATGAGATTATTTTCTGCAGAACAAAAGGTTTATTAAGTGTGAGGCCTTTCTTGGAGCTCACGTGCACGCCTTATGCCTTCTGGGCTCATGTGCCCCTTTTTGTTTTTAACTAAGTTCCTTCTATTGGATGAACAACGACTTGCACCGACTATATCCCTTTGATATATGAAATGTTGAAACAGAAACTTGCACCGACCGTGGTCATGATGAAATAGAAAACTTGCATCGACTTCATGCAATATGAGACTCAAATGGATGAGATGCTAACAGAGACACAAGACCATAAGTGCATGAGACGTAGACACGATCGCAGCTGTGCATGAGATGCTACCAGAGACAAAAGACCATTAGTGCATGAGACGTAAATAAAAATATGTATGAGACACAAGGCATATGCTAGAGACGTAGACACGATCGCAGTTGTGCATAAGACGCTACCAGAGACGCAAGACCATTAGTGCATGAGACGTAAATAAAAATATGTATGAGATACAAGGCATGCACCAACTCTATAGCCGGGCGTGATTCATTCAAACACAGTTCAAGGACTCCCCCATCCACTCGCTCTTTGAGAACCAAAAGCCAAAATACCACAAGAAACCTCAAGGGCCTGTCACCGAGGGGGTTCAGACCAATGAACAAGTTCAAGCCATTAACTTCCCTTTCCAAGCCGTACCTTTCCGCTTCCCATAAAACCCCCGCACTCCGCAAAACTCCGCTCTACAAAACTTCCCAACCATTCCACAAAATCCTCCTCCTACCTTTGCCACTCCACAGAATACCTTTACCGCTCCACAACAGCCTCCACAGCCTTCACAATACCATAATGTCACTCCACCCAACGGCTATAACAACTACAACAAGCGCCCGGCTCCTGAAAGAGCACAATACCCACCCCTTCCAGAAACCCTCACGGATATCTTTTCCGCTCTCATGTCAGTTAGTGCTATACAACTCCCTCCGGAACGGCCCAACTGGAACCCGGCCGTTTATCAGACAAAGTATTGTATGTTCCACAGGCAGCCAGGACATACTAATGAAGGGTGTTTTCAGTTCAGGGATTTGGTCTACGACCTCCATGAAGGATAAAGGATTGATTGGGCCGAAATGTATAGCGCCATTACAGAAATTAAAGAGAAAAGAAGGCAGCCGCCGAGGCAACAAATGCAGTAACAATAGGCACCGTAGTCGCAACAGCAACCGCAACCGGTTCAAGACTTGGGGATCCACCAGAACCCGATGCCGAACCATCCTCCCGCTCTGCAGCCTCAGCCGCCGGCGCCGGCTCAGGTCAATGTTGTCCAACCCCCAGCTCCTAATGCCGGGTGGTCATTTGACGACGATAGCTCCACGCCACAGGTTATGGCCCTTCACCACAACTACCTTAATTCCCCCGCTTCCTCCATCCTCATACCTACGCACCAAACCCCTTCTCCACTTGTTCTCCCATACACCCCCGTAAATACGTCATCACCTGCACCTCCATCACGCCCGCCATTGCTCACTCCCGCTTCCATCACTACCCCTCTGCTCACCTTTTCACCCGCTATCACCGTACCTCCATCGAACCCTCCACTCATTACGCCTCCGCCTACTAAATCCCTTATCTTGAGCCCATCTGAGGCCGCGGCAGCCTATAACTTCGCCCTGCGGAGCGGGCGCATGTTTCACTGCAATTATCCTTCCACCTCCAACCCCCAGTCTTCCCAACCGGTTGCTGAGCAGGAAGAAGCCGAACCGTTACCAGGAACCCAATACGATCTGTTGCATCACTTGGATCGGGTTCCCGCTAAGATATCCGTACTGGAGCTTATCAAAAGATCTACCCTTCACCATGATGCTCTCAGAAACTTCCTTCAAAAGGTGATGGTCAGTGAAGACGTGGCAGCCGACAGTTTACCTACAGCATTGGAAACTATTTCTAAAGGACCAGCTATAACCTTCTCTGAAACCGAGCTAGCACCTCCAGAAGCTCGACAAATGGCACTTTGCATGACCGTTATCTTGAATAAAATCAGCATCGATGCGGCATTAGTTGATACAGGGGCATCTATCAATGTGTGCCCGCTCAGCACTCTTAGAGCCTGCAATCTGTCAGAAGAGCTTCTACGCCCGACCCCCACTACTATAGCTACTTATGACAATTCTCGGAGGGCATGTCACGGGATTGTTACTATTCAAGCTGAGCTTGGGCCTTTCACCATGCCCATTGAATTCTATGTGCTGGACATCGACCCCATGTTCAAAGCTATCTTGGGTCATCTGCGGATCGACACTCTCAGTGTCGTGCCCTCCACCGCCCACCAATGTCTCAAGTTCCCTTTTTAAGGGAGGGTGGTTAAAGTAAAAAGCTCATCCACTGTCCAGTCAGTCAAAGTTATTTCAGGGAAGATTCTGCCCACATTATGGCCCAACAGCCGGCCCATTATTTCTGTACTAGATCTGGATTTCCCTTGGGCTTATACGCCACGCAAGCCCGCCACTACACCCGTCAATATCAAAGTGAAACCCAAGATCCGAGATTCCAAGGGTTGGGATATCATATTGAAGCTGGGTTATCAACCGGGGAGAGGCCTCGGTGTGCAGTTACAAGGGCAAAGTAAGCTAGTACACAAAGGAAGAAAGATGAGCAGGTGTGGTCTCGGTTACCAAGAGTCCGCATTATCAGTTTTGGGCGATTCAGGGCCACTTACATGGGACTATCGTCAACACTTTGTGAAAGGTCCTCTTCAGGCAGGCACCCTAAATTCATAGCTAGCACAGTCGGAAAAGAAAGATACAGCTTGCACAATCGCCAGTCCACCTCTGCCACCAAAAGGGCCTGTTGATGATATGTCAGATTTCAGTCAATCTTTTGCCAGAATGTTCAGCGAACCAGATGGCCATGGTCAGAGGATGAATCAAGAAACCCGGCTTGTTCAGTGGAGGCCAAAGAAACCAACTAGCTATCTACAAGAAAAGGGGAGCTCACCCGTTACCATTTCTTGGTCTCCCTCCCGCCTATCATCTCTCTTTCAACAATTGGAGTCCATACCCCGTTCACCCCCGATCATGGTCAATCCGTATTTCACGGAAAGACCACTTGAAATCTTGTTTGTCCCATGTGCATGTGGGCGCTGCCCACCTATTGATCTATCAACTCTATTCACTCCTCCATCTTCCACCACCCCACTCCACGAGATGTGGTTTTGATCCTCTGATCCATTCTTCGGTTGCATCTTCCCCGAGTTATTCCCCATGCAACTTCCTCCTCCTCCATCCTGCTGTATGATCTCCACTGATCTCCAAAAAAAAATGTCAAATTTGAAACAGAGATTTCGGTGGAAGATTACGCTATCTTGTCTCCATCCTTCTCCCAGGGGCACAAGTCCCCTGCTCCTTCCTTTCCACTAGATGTCCTTTTTCCTAGGTTAGGTGTAGGGACCGTCGAGTCTAGGGAAGTAGAGTCAGTTAGAACTAGAAAAGTAGGGTCCTATTCTAGGTCGTCTAATCCTTCCGAGCTTGAGCCGCGCTCGCTTGCGCATCCTTCCAAATCCATTCCTGATAGGTTCTTGCAGGATCTGGCTCAGCGATCTCATGCTCTTTTGAAATGTCCAAAGTTCGTCGCTACGGCAATCGTGATAGAAGATGAAGAGGAAATATAAGGGGTGTGGAGCGATGACGGACTCGGTGTCTATGAAGTCTTGGATGAAAAAGACCCGATTGAGGATGAGGACGATAAAGTAGATGACACTGCCGATCTGTATGCGCAAGGATTAAAGAGATTCGATGAGCCATCATCGGTAGTGGATGAACCTACGAAGGAAATAAATTTAGGAACTGAAGAAGACCCAAGGCCCATCATTATTGCCGCTAATCTCCCTCCACAAGTGGAAGAAGATCTAGTCAAGGTTCTGAGGGAGTATAGTGATTCTTTTGCCTGGTCTTACGAGGACATGCCGGGTCTTGACCCCTCTTTAGTGGAACACTGACTCGTACTTAAACTAGGGGCAACACCCATAAAATAGAGGTCGAGAAGATTTCACCCGCACATGGCCTTAAGGATCAAAGAAGAAGTTGACAAATTATACAAGGCCAGGTTCATTAGAGTTGTTCTATATCCCCAGTGGGTGGAGAACATAGTCCCTGTTATCAAGAAGGATGGAAAGGTGCGTAGTTGCATCGATTTTAGGGATCTTAATAAAGCATGTCCCAAAGATGATTTCCCGCTGCCTCACATAGACGTCCTGGTCGATAACACTACCGGGTACGAAGCTTTGTCATTCATGGACGGGTACTCAGGTTATAATCAGATTCGTCTCGCTCCGGAGGATCAAGAGAAAACTTCCTTCACCATGCCCTGGGGCACGTACTGCTACGTGGTTATGCCGTTCGGTCTGAAGAACGCAGGTGCCACCTATCAGAGGGCAATGGTGGCCATTTTTCACGACATGATGCATATCTATATGGAAGCCTACGTGGATGACATCTTGGTGAAATCAAGAACCAAGGAAGAACACGCCTCTATCCTGGCTAAGGTGCTACAGAGAGCTAGGGAGTACAAGCTGAAAATGAATCCGAAGAAGTGTGTTTTTGGAGTATCTTCAAGGAAGTTGCTAGGCTTTATAGTTAGCAAACGTGGGATTCAGATTGACCCTAATAAAGCAAAGGCTGTCATGGACATGCCTCCGCCAAAGAACATTACGGAACTTCGAGGACTAATTGGTAGATTCAATTCATCAGAAGGTTCATATCCCAACATTCTCAGAGGTGCCGCCCGTTTTATGAATTGCTAAAGGCGGGAGTCAAATTTGAATGGAATCAAGATTATCAAAAGGCCTATGAGGACCTAAAGGAATATCTATCCAATCCCCTGGTTTTTCAACCTCCTATCCCTGGGAAACCCCTAATCCTATACATCTCGGTCATTGAGGACTCCCTAGGGGCGGTCTTAGCACAAGTAGACGATGAAGGAAAAGAGCGGGCATCTTATTACCTCTCCAGGTTGTTCAACCCAGCTGAGGCCGAAAACACCGCTATGGAGAAGACTTGTGCCGCCTTAGTGTAGGTAGCTCAGAAGCTTAAACACTATTTCCTTACCCACCCAGTTAGGTTGATCTCTAGAATGGACCCGATCCGCTATCTCTTAGAAAAGCCCGTCCTCTCTAGTAGGTTAGCTCGCTGGCAAAGTTTCCTCTCTCAGTTTGATATCACATTCGTCGTTCAGAAGGTAGTCAAAGGATATGCCATCGCTGAGCATCTTCCCCATCTCCTGATTCCCTGCACAGATTCTATTCAGGATGACTTCCCTCATGAGCATCTCTCTGTTCTAACTCATCATCCCTTCTGGTCTCTGCACTTTGATGGTGCACTCAATTCTCAGGGCCGAGGGATAGGCGCTATTCTGCTCACTCCGGAAGGAGTGATGATTCCTTTTGCTTATCAACTTAAATTTCCTGCTACCAACAATATCACCGAGTATGAGGCTCTCCTAGATGGATTGAAGCACGCCTACCTTCTAGGCGCGCGTTACTTGAATATCACAGGGGACTCCCAGCTCGTCATGTGGCAAGTTCTGTCCACTTACCGCACCCATGACCCTAAGCTCAAACCATATCAAGATTTGGTCACGCTCCTCGCTAGGCAATTCCGCAAGTTGATCTACATCCATACTCCCCGGTCTCAGAACATTCTAGCCGATGCTTTAGCATCCCTCGCATCCTCTCTATCTTTCCCTCTCAGTCGGAGTACTGAGACTATCATCGTTCAGAGATTGGACGCACCCTCTCTTCAGGATCCTTGGTATGTCAACCTTAGGAAGACTGTGGAGGCGAGGGCTGAGAAGGAAGAGCTTAAGGAAGTATCTTTGATAGAATTAGAAGAGATCTTGGAGGAACAAGAATTGTCCTGGTATCATGAGATTGAGTTGTTTTGCAAAGATGGATCATTCCCGGAACGGGCAAATGCTGAGCAGCGCAAGTCAATAAGAAGAGCCGCCTCAAGGTATACTATCATTGCTGGAGAACTATACAGGCGTGCTACTAATGGAATGCTCATGAGATGCTTAGACGATGATGAAGCTTGGAAGGTGGCCGAAGCAGCCCATTCTAGTGATAGTGGAGGTCATGTTAATGGCCAGGCTCTAGCGAAGAAGATCCTTAGGCAGGGCTATTATTGGCCCACTTTAGAGGAAGATTGCTCCCTCTATGTCCGGAGGTGTCTTAAATGCCAACTCCATGCTGATAAAATTCATGCTCCAGCTTCATCCTTATATCCTCTTTCTGCTCCTTGGCCGTTCTCTATGTGGGCTTTCGACATTGTCGGCCCGCTTGGTGATCCCAATTCTCAGATCAAGCAAAAATCCTTCATCCTTACCGCCACTGAGTACTTCACCAAATGTGCCGAAGCCGAAGCTTACGCAGAGATTAAAGCTACCACGGTGTGCTTCTTCATCATGAAGAATATTATCTCACGGTTCAGAGTGCCAAGCAGCATCGTCACCGACAACGGACCCCAGTTCGTCTCTCAAGAGCTCAATGACCTATGTAAGAAGTTCAATATCACATTACATCATTCATCTCCATATTACCCACAAGGCAACGGTCAAGCCGAGGCCACTAATAAAACACTTCTCAAAATCATAAAGAAAACATGCAAATCTCATAAATTTTCTGATTGGCCAGAAAGATTAGTAGAGGCTCTATGGGCTTACCGCACCTCCGTTCGTACTCCCACGGGACAAACTCCCTATGCTCTCACCTACGGGATGGAGGCGATGCTCCCATATGAGATCTTAATCCCTTCCCTAAGGGTACAGCTCGATAAGGAACTTAATCTCGATGAACGTCGAGAGACGTTGCTCGTCCAGTTGGAACTCTTAGACGAGAAGAGGATGAATGCGGCCGATCACGTATCCGTTTATCAAAAGAGAGTTTCGCGTTATTTTCAAAAGAAGGTAATCGAGCGCAAATTTCAAAAAGGTGATATGGTTTTGAACGCAAATTCATTCGGTCTGCAGGTCATAGGTCTAAATTACAACCTAACTGGGAAGGACCGTTCATTGTCAAAGAAGCTTATCCAGGGAATGCTTATCGCTTGGTAAATGCAGAAGGTGAGGAGCTCGCTCACGCTTGGAATGGGTTGTATCTTAAGCGTTTCTTTTCTTAAAGTCTAACCACGTGCCACCCCAGCAGCGAGGTGTCTTTTTCCTTTCGCCATAAAAGAGGACCCCGAGTGCGGCAATCACACACTACACGACATCCCTAGTCAGGATTCCCACTTTGTAGACATCGTTTCTCCCTGGCCATACTTTCGGGGAAAGTCGAAGTCCCTGTCCGTTTCCTTCTTCGGCTGAATCTAGTGGCAAGAGGTGAATAAGGAGGCGATGACCAATCTAGGCACCCTAACGAGAGGAGGCCTCAAACAGGGGCAGTTCGTTAAGACCTGACACCACAGAAAGCAAGAAGAAAAAAGCAAAGCAAAGAAGCAACCTTTGTGACAAAAAAACAAAAGTTTATTTCAAAAGTCTATCAAATCATAGTTCTAAAGCTCCAGAAAGGCAAGAAAGAGAAAAACTAGGTATGGCAAGAGTGGCAGTACAGTTTCCCCGCGGGACGCATGAGCCCTGTCGTATGCGTGCCTAAAGTGGACAAAGGTTCGATGACGGACACAAAGCCCCGGCACAACAGACCAAGTCTCTAATGGGCTGTCTAGAAAGGGACTCAAGCCCTAACAACTTCTATAACTGGCCTAAGCTTACCCCCATGTTCTATTTTTCCTTTTGTAGGACTGAGACAAGTACCCGGGGTATGACCTTGGTAGAAGCACTGTCATGCGAATCAGGTCTTGGCGAGGGGTTGTCACCTCTATTTGCATGCCAACCTTGGGAACTCTTAATGATATGAGAAGGACCCACGTGGTTAGGGGAGGCGCTGGTTTTCAAAAGTCCAAAAAAAAATCACATATTTTCAAAATCCAAATAAATCACATATTTTTAAAGTAAAAAAAAATCACATATTTCAAAAGTCCAAAAAAAATCACATATTTCAAAAGTCCAAAAAAAATCACATATTTCAAAAGTCCAAAAAAAAATCACATATTTCCAAAATCCAAAAAATCATATATTCCAAAATTCAAAAAAAAACATCAGATATTTTCAAAATTTCACAAAAATTCAGATACCCTTCAAAATCCAAAAAAAATTTCATCATATGCATCTCATGCATTGCATTATTTCCATTACGTTTTCCGCCTATTTAATACGGCTCCACCCCTTGACCAAATATCAAGAATTGGTCATTCTCTAACTTGCATTAAGGCAAGGGGTTGAGTCTAAGAACGGATCTGACTTATTTTTTGTCTGAGTGTGTGCAGAACGCAGGTTCAAACCCAGACTAAAGATTCACAAATTTCTAGGTTCAGGTCTGTAACGCACCAGTATCAGACCGTCACATCCTATAACGGTCACCCTTCGACTGTCACATTCTCCAGAAGGATTGGCACTCATTTCCTCTCAGCAGGCTTTCTCTGACGCGTCTATGTTAGATCGTCACCTCATTATAACGGTCTGGCGTTAGACCGTTACACCCTGCTGAGGACAGAACTCTCAGTCTATCCCACCTGACGGCTTTACGTAAGACCGTCAGACTCTTGTGACGGCCCTAAACAGGACTGTTACACTCTCCAGAAGCTCTGTTTTCCAGAACATTCAAGCTAAGTCAAGCAACAATCTCATATCCATTCAACTAAGGCACTTTCCATGTCATTAAATTGAACTCAATGAAACATAAATTTGATTGATAAAACTCCAATTGTCAATTACATCATTAATGAAGAAAGCTCAAACTACATTCAATTTTCTATCCGCAAGAGGGCGGATCTTGCGTAATTCCTCCACATAGCTACGACGTCCCTCGCCGTCTTCTTCCACCTCTTCTTACCACGAGCTCACTTTGCTGACTTCCCACATGATCAGTGCGTTCCGAACTACCCTCTTATCCTCCTCGGTCCCCATCTTCCTAGCTAGAAGGGGAGGGTTGTGTGATAGTGCAGGAACTTCGGTTCGGAGTAGCCCAATTTGAAGATGGCACCGGTGCGGGTTGTAGATCGCCATGGTAGTGTTCCCCACTAGCTGAAGATCAAGGCCTGTTCGCCGGGGTACTCTAAACAAGGTGTTCCGAAGGACTCTTGGACACATCATGAACTTCTCCATTGGCAAAGTGTTGAGGAAGAGGCGCCATTCATCCCGCGTTTTCTTGTCCACCGTCCTGCATTCAACCTGTGAAGAAAATCCAAAGGCACCTCCAATGAAGAACAAAGGGTGGCTCCCAAAGATCTGACTGGTTGAAGTTATGTTCTCCTTGGGTTGGAACTTGATTCTTAAGCCTATCCAACACTCGATGGCTATCATGAAGTCGAAGAAAGGTCCTCCTAAGCAAGCAGAACTAAGTCCCTCGTAAAGGTATGAAAGGATTGCTTGAGATATGGACAAACCTTGCCACAACCCGCTGATGATGCTAAGGTTTTGGATATCGAAGAGGTGGTCGGTGGTTGTGAAAAGGAAGACTCCGCATAGGCAAACCGACACGGCTTTGGCAATTGCTTCGTATCTCTCCCACTTGTTCTTACAATGAGAGACTATCCATTGAGCCATGGGTATCAAGTGAATATGGTGTGGGCTGATCATGGTCCTCACGTCCTTTGGGTTGTGTATGAAATCACTTAGGATCAAGGATGGGTCAATAGGTTCGACCGTATGGCACACTAGATCTCATCTCCCACTTTAGTCTTAGGAAGGGCTAGATAGGTCTCTACCTCCTCCAATAGGACTATGGCTTCAAAGGAAGGGAAAATAAAGGTATGTGTTTGTGGATGCCATAATTCTATAAGAGCTGAAATGCTTGCCCAATCTAAGGACAATTTCTGAAAGTTTTTGGCCAAAACCAATAAAGGTTGGAGGTGCCATGCCCTAAGCATGGTTAAGACTTCTAAAGGGAGTTCTTTGACCATGGGAGCCACCCACTTTAAGCTGGAGTAACACCTTGGACTAGGAAGAGGCTAGAAAGAAGGAAGAAGAAGAAGAAGAGAGAATCATAAGAAGGAAGCGCAGAAATTGATTGATGAACTTTGTTGAAATCATTAGAACTTACCACTTTTGGGAACTTGAGCTAAGACGCTTGGGGAATGATGTCAGCCTTTGCAGATCCCCATGCTCCTTCCTGGCTGCTTTAGGCCCGGTGTAAACCTTCTCCTCCATGCTTGTCACTCCAAAGCTCCTCTTCATGGTGTTCCTTGCCCTTAATGGGTTTTTTTCAGCCCTTGAAGTAGAGAATTGAGGAAAGCTACGATTTTTGGGCTGGTTCCTAGGTTTTAAAGGTCTGATTATGGCTCTAGAATGATAAGATTTGGGTTAGAAGGCCTTATTGCGAGTCTAGGAGAGTTCTAGATAGAATTAAGGCGTCCTTGCTTCGAGTTTGGACTCTCACGGCACAATCCATCTCGGAGTACGCTTTGTTCTCTGGCGGTCTATCGTAAGACCGTCAGATGCCTCTGACGCTCCACTCCTGGGATGTTACATTTCCTGCTGCATGTCCTTTAGTTCAAACCTCGTTCTGTCATGTCTGACGGTCTGAGCTATGACCGTTACTTTCTATGACGCTCCACTCCTGGGCCGTCACCTTCCTACTACACATTACTGGCTCATTTTTTTCATTGTCATTTTCTAACAGTCTGAATTATGGCCGTTACTTCAGTCTGGCGCTCCGTTCCTGGACCGTCACATTTTCTGCATCCTGCTTCAAATCCATCTTCGTTCTGTCATGTCTAACGGTCTGGCGTTTGACCGTCACCTAGTTCTGACGTTCTGTTCCTGGACCGTCACATGTTCTGCTACCCTGTTTGAGGTCCACCGTCTATCATTTCTGACAGCCTCTTCATGGTGCGTTACATTGGTCTGACGCGTCTTCTCTAGACCATCACGCTTTCTACTATGGGTTTGGTTCTTCCCTTTCTGCCTGTGGTTTGACCCGCCGGTCTTACACTGTTCACACTTCATTCATTCATTCACATACATTTACACGTTCACATTCAATCTCATTCTCACATCCATGCACACTCATTCACACATTCATTTACATAACACACAAAACATAAAAAGGAATTTTCATTTCATTCCATTTATCATGAGTCATGTACAAGTAAGGGGTAATAAAGAAGAAAACAAGTCACTCAGCTGGTTTATCCCCCGGGCCTTCACTGTCACCAGCACCCTCCTACCGCCTGGCTGGTGGTCCCATGGAGCTGTTCTCCTCCTCCCGGGATTGTCGCTGATCTGCCTCCTCGTTTCTCTGGCGTCCGGAAGAACTAGCTAAATAGTCACTGACCAATCCGCTCGGTGCTGCACTTCGAATGCTCCCTGTTGCCGCGCTTCAGGATCCACTCAGTCCCGGCCCACAGCTGATCGTCCGGACCGTCCGCTCCACGGCCCGCAGCTCAATCTTCAAATCGTGAATCTGTAGCCGTGCCGCCTGAGCCTCGGACCGATATCTCTCAAGGTCCTCCGCATGGGTAGCTGTCCGCTCTAGCTCCCCTCTCAGTTGGGCTACCTCTGCCTGCAGGTTCTCAGTCTCTCCCCGAGCTCGCTCTGCCTCAGCCACTGCTGCGATCAGCTCTCTCGCCTGTAGTTTGCATTATGCATTGTGAGTGTGTTAAGCATTTAGTGCATAAACATAAGCATTTTTTTTAAGTTAAGCATTTAGTGTCTTACCCACTCTACGAGGGTGGCCTCCGCCTCCTCGGCCCGAGCGACTGCTCAAGCAAACTCGGCATCTCGCTCAGCCCTACCCCTGGCAGGCTGTGACGACGAGGACGGTGTGTCTGGTCCCGCTCTTTGGGCTCCTTCGGCCTGCTGCATTTAGAAGTCAAAGTTAGTCACGTTCGCATCATAAACATAAGCATTTAAGTCTAAGGTTCTAGGAATCTCACCAGGAGCTCCAAAGCGGTCTGGTACTCATCCCGTTGCTGGATGGTGGCGTGAAGGAGTCCCTCGAGCTCGGCTATGCGTCCCTGAGAGTCTAGCTGCATTTAGAAAGCATGAGTTAGAAGCATATAGCTTTAATTTAGACAAGGGTTAAGTTTAGAATTTCATACCGGTCGTCGAGTGCCTCTGAACACCTGGTCGCCATACCGCTGCGAGTAGGCTTTGAGGTAAGCCTCGTCACTTTCTGCCCGATCCTTCACCGCCCGGCCTTTCTTGTTCCAATCATGCACGTACTTGGCCTTTCGGGTGCACCAATCCACATTGCCACTAATACCATTGGAAGACTTCCCTGGACGCTCGTCATTTCTGCGCGGGAACGTCACCTCTGGCTGATGGAGTCCCCGAGTCCTCAGGTTCAGTCGATAGTGCAGGGGCTCGATGACGTTGATGCAGTGCAGCCATACATCTCACTCGCTGTATGCCAGGGATGCCTTGACCCATGGCTGTCCCTCGTGGCCCTCGTCCCGGTATGGGGTCCATCTCACCTGAAAGTCATGTCAGTCCATTTAGAAGCATTCACAAGCAATCAAAACCCATCTAAAAGCATTTTTAAGGCATGTAGAAGCGTTTTAAGTTCGGAGCTTACTGCCGTATGTGGGAATGAGTCTAGATCATCCTGGATCGCCCGGGTCAATCTGCTGATCGACCCTGTGTCCCTCACTACTACCCATTGCCTCGCGATCGGGGTCCACTCAGGATGTAGCTGTGTACCTCGCCCAATCCCCGGGAGGTAGACGAAGCTCCAGATCTGCATTTTAGGTCGAGTGTCAACATATCAGTTGCATTCATGAATTGCATTGCATAATCATATAAGAAGGCATTACCTGTAGGAAAGGCGAGAAGCCGCCCAGCATCGTCCGTCGGTTCGTGGTGCGGAGCGACTCGAAGAGGAAGGCAAGCGCTGCTGCTCCCCATGCGTACTTCCCCACTCTACCCAGATCCTCCAGCAAGGGCAGCAGTCTGCAACTGATCACATCAGCTCGAGTCGGAAAGAGCAGTTTCCCAAACAATAGCATCAGGAACCGTCTCAGGACTCGGTCTCCTTCCTGTCCAGCCTCCGCCGCCACTCGTGGGCATACTTGCTCAATCACCCTATCAAGATGCTGCTCGGGTAGCTCACCAACTGCTATCGCTGCTCCTCTCAATCCCAGGCTGTCTTGCAGTCTCGATCTCGAAAGCTGGGATAATGTTTACCCCGGACTGATCAAGTCCAGCCCTAGCAACCCCTGGGCTAGCTCTCTGTAGTCGCCATATGTCCACCCAGTCACCGCTGCTCCGTGCACTCTCAATCCGGCGATCCTGGCCATGTCTTCCAGTGCTGGGATCATGTGACCCCAGGGGAAGAGGAAAGCTCAGCTGATCGGATCCCATCTCTCATGGAGCGCGTACAGGAGTGGAGTGTCCATTCTGATCACCTCAATGCTCAGCACTTCGGCGAAACCCATTGCAGCCAATCTCTCCCTCTAGAACTCGGGTAATGCCTGGTACACTGCCCAGATCTGCAGCCAAGAAATCCTTGTTCTTCTTTTCTTCTGTACATTTAGAGCATAAGTCAGTCATTTGCATCATAAATTCATTGCATTGCATTAATATAATGAAAAACAACAAAACAAATTGAACAATTGAAAACCCCTATAAATTGTCTTTGCCTCTGGTTACTCTGATGGCCCTGTGGTGGAGCGTCACAGCACCCTAACGCACCTGGGGTGGTGCGTCAGAGCTGTGACGGTCGCTGCAACGACCGTCACGTTGCCTGCAAAGGGGCATTTTCCCCTTTGGTTCCCTTGGCTTCCCAAAATGGCCAAATGGCCTACAATCATTCCTAATGGGTTCTCAGACCCATTTTTACCCCCCATTCATGCATACATGAATATAAAAATTAAAAATTGAAATTTTAGGGGTGGGCGGCCTACCTCATGGTCTTGTCCTCTTTTCCTCTTCTTCTCTGGGGATATGGCTTCCTCTCCTTCATCGACGGCTTCCTCTCCTTTTTCCTCGGCCGTAGGAGGGTCCTCCTTCGCCGTTGCTTCTACCGTCGCCGCCGGAGGGCTCACCGTCGGTGGACTTTCTTCTCGTTCTATCCGGCGTCGGAGGCGCTTGATCGCTTTCACCTTCTTCCCTTTTTCCCTTGCCATGGGCGGCCGGGGGAGCTCGTAGCCAGTCATCTTCACCGATGGGAGGGTTTGCTCGGTGGTTTTGTGGGTTTTGTGTTTTGGGCGATTGAGTGTTGAATGGAACGAATGACCGTTCGGGGTTGTTTTTTTTGAACGCTCAGGAAATGTGACGGTCTATCGTAGGACCGCCACACTTCTCTGACGCGTCTGCATTGGACCGTCAGGCCATTTGAATGCTACATTGGGGGATGTGAACCGCCAGACTCTGACGGCCTAATGTTGATCCGTCAGAACTGTCTAACACACCCTTGTTAGACCGTTACGATCTTCAGAATGTTTTGATGAATAATAATGCTCCAATTAATGTTGAATGATTGCATTTTTTGTGGCCTATCTTTTAATGCAATGCTTCATTTCATGCTTATGTTAAATTGATTAACCTTTCTTCATTTCATGAGATCCCACAAGTCATCATGCCTCGCCTTTCATCGGGCAGGTAAGTCAGGTACGGTATCCCGATTCCTTTATCCCTTATTGCATTACCATATGTTATTTATGATATATTATCTCGAGAACCGGCTGGTCATTCATGGGTTTTGGGATCTGATGTTCCCCTTAAATAAAAATGATGATGATCTAAGTGCACATGTTTAATCGTTTGATAGGCCGTTAGGTTGGAAAAGTTTGGGGATGATGGTTCTATCTTGCATGCCGTGGTTGCAGATAGTGTCCTGACCCTGGTTTCTCTGGTCTAGCAATATTATTCTTGAGTATCTTGTTATTTTATCTTTCTTTGCATTTATTTTTATGATTTCTTTTCTTTTAGCCCAGCATGCATTACATGCATTTTTGAGCATTCATGAGCCTTCATTTGTCCGAGGTGTCTCAGTGATGGTGGATAACTATGTGTTCTTAATCCTGAGTAAGGAGAGTCATTCCACTCTGAGTTGGAAGGTTTCCTTCGATCTACTCGCTTGATTTGGTTAGCAAAAGATTCCTATCTAGAGTTAGTTGATTGTCTCTTTCCTTTCCATTGCTCCGGTGGCTATCCGTGTTTTCCTTTCCTTAGTTGTTAATTCCTCCAGACATGCGTCATTTGGTTGGCTATTTTCTTGTGAGTAGTTTGAGGTTTTTCGAAAAATTCCTGTTGCTTGTTGGTTGAGAACGGGTGTCGTTTGTCTTAACGCCTACTTTTCAGTCCGCTCTGCTTCATTTATGCTTCATCTCCATGTTCCATTACGCTTTCGCTTCACCTCCGCTCGCTCTCCTGCAAAGAGGACGTTAAGGAGGGGCATCTGTTGACACCCGTTTTATGACTAATAAGTTGGGTCATCTCCTTGTTCATTCTATATGATGCTCCAAGTTGTTCACTCTTTTGTTGAGTTTTTTTGGTCTATTTGAGGTTTATTTCTTGAGTCGTGTCTCCTTGGTTGGGTCTGGTTCGTTATCCCTTTCCGCTGGACGAGGCTTAGCAAGCTCTCATTTTCATTTGAACACTATTGTCTCTAACGGTCCTTTGATGGGGCGTTACAGTCCTCTAACGCATCTACTCTGGTGCGTTACATCCTTCTAGAGTCCTTAAGCTTGAGGCTTCCTTTCAAGCTTATCTTTTGCCTATCCGTTGAGTGTGACGGTCTATCATGCAACCGTTACCTTATTGTAACACATCTGCTCTAGACCGTTACATTCATCTAGAGTCCAACATTTGAAAACTTCCCCCGTTGATCTTATCTTCTTAGAGGATAGGGTTGTGTGACGGTCCCTTCTTGGAGCATTACATCACTGTGGCGGTCTATCGTGCAACCGTTATAGCCAACAGAGAGTCCGGCTGAGCCTGGCCTTTTCTCTGCCACTCTGTGATCGAACTAAGAGTTTGTTTCCTTGATTTCTCTCTCAATACTCATCCTAAGAACCTTCCATTCGATTCTATGGACTCTTTGGAGTATTATCTTCAAGAGTTTGCTAAGAAACTTTCTCCTTTCTAGCTAGATTATCCTCAACTCGAACCTAGACTTTGAGGGCCTATAAATAGAACCCTTGACTTCGTGGCTTGGAGAGGAGAAATCTGGAGTTTGCATCAAAGTGCTATCGCATCCTGGAGCTAGAGCCAACCAAGGAGAACTGCTTCCCACGTCCATCTACTTCCAAAGTCCAGGGAGTATCGATTTCAAGGGTGTAGTTCAGTCAAGTCATTGTTCTTAGTGCTTTTCCCTCTTCTAAGCAATCATAGCATTGTCCCTATCCATCTTTCACGTTCTTTCATCTGTTGCATTCATTTAAAACATCCTCCCATCTTTTAAAAGGCCCCAGAGGGGTTAAAAAAACCAATCTCTCCGGTATTTCCCTCTCCTTTTGCATGTTCATAAGTTCTTTGGATTATTGATACTACTTTGTGAAAGGGCTAATCTGGGTTATTTTTCTTGTGCTCTACACTCTTTTGCAGGTTTACAGATTCCCTAGCGTGAGGCCCAAGCTCTTTGGCCGGCTGGAAAGCTTGGAGATCAAAAGATTCCCAATCTTATTCTGCAGAAGCTCTGACGGTCTATCACAGGCGCGTTAGAGTGTTGTAGCGGTCTATCGTGGGACCGTCACAGTCCTGTGACGCACCATCCTTCGACCGTCACATCCCACAGAGCTACAGTTTCCTGATTGTTTTCTCTCTCCCTTGGGCGGGTGCATCATCCTCCTATTCTAAGGTATTTATCAGGTCTTTGGCTTGTTTTTACCTTGGTGGCGATCACATCTTTTCTTGGTTTGGGCAGTAGCTTTTCTCTCTCATCATATCTCTTCTTTACTTTTGCTTGTTCCGCCTCTACGGTGTGTTTTCCTTATTCCATGCCCCGGCGTGTGTTTTTCTTTCCTTGCTTAGTTTAGTTTTGATTGAGATAGCATGCCCATGCTAGAGCTGTTGTCGGTTGCCTAGGTTCAGGATTCGCATGTTCATAGGTTGATTGATTTCATTACTTGGCTCATTATCTGCTCATAGTTGGCATCATAGCCCACCTTGCAAAAGAAGGGGCACATTAAAACCAATAATAGCGTCACCCATCCCGCCTTAGGGTCCATTACCTCCGTGTGCACCGTTGGTCATGTCACCACGGAGGTTCTTCTTTTCCTCCCCTTGCTGGCCGAGCCCGACTTCATACCCTATTACCCGATGGAGGAACCGTATCTTCTATACACTGGCCCATCTACCACGATGGATGAAGGTGACCATTTACACATTCATGAATTTCAAAAATGGGACTGTGCAATTGAGGAACCTAGCTCGAGGGGTCACACTTTCTTTGATCCCTTCGACCCCTTCCCTAGTGAGCAGTATGACACATTTTATCCATTCCACCTTGCTAGGGAAGTCCAGTACCACACTGCTTCCCCACGGGCTAGTCCACCTACACTCAGCCAGGGGACCGTTCCACGGTCATCACTTAGGGGTAAAGAAGAAGGTGCATTCGGCACTCCTAGCCCTCCCAAACCTCTCAAATCCAAAGGGCCATCCGTGCATGAGTGGATCACTTTAGGATGTCTAGGACTCCCTCATTCCGCCTACCACCGGTTTCATCTTATGTATGCATGGCACACATTTGGATGTCCTGGTCCGCCATTACATATGTATGAGTCTGACTAATATAGGTTTGTTAAGGGTCATGTGTGAGTCCGTGCTTTTCTTTCTTGTTGAGTGCATAGCGAGTCTGCATGCATCGAGCCGAGTCCGTCTCATTTCAGCTCACGTTGTCAGTCCCTTTCGAGTGCGAGGCAAGTCGGATCTAATGCGTACGATGTAGACTTTCCGGAATTTAGGATCGGCTCTACCATTCTATGTCTCGGATCTAGTCACCCGCAGGGACCCCGCGGTAAAATTTTGTGAAATTGCCAAGAGCAAGGCCCAAGGGCGCCCTCCTCCTCTCTCCTCTCTCCCCCTTGCAGATGGATTTCTGTCAATTCTAGAGGTGTGAAGCCTCCCCCATCTCCCCCTCTCTGAGTGATACGCTCAGCTCCGCCGTCGCCGTTGCCATCGCACCGCCACCGCCATCGCTGGAGTTCTGTCCAACTCAGGATAGAACCTCAAAGTAATATTTTTATCTTTTTCTCCTGTTGTCTGATCGAGCCCAAACTTTTAGAGTTTGTTCTCCCTGTCACCCCTAATCTCCAGTTCAAATTTCATGACATTTGGCCTTCGTTTGATATTTTTCCCATATTTTTATTCTTCCCCCCAGTAATCTGCCAATTTGTAGATCTACGGGATAGTGTCCGCTTGTTGTAATTTTCCTACCCCCATAGAAATTTTTAGAAAATCCACAAAACGTACCAAGTGTTCCTCACGTCCGCCCCTTTCACCAATAATTTTCCCAACCCCCAGAAAATTTCCTTACCCTCCGGTCAAAATTCATTTTCAGGAAGATCCTTTTCTGTCCTGAGATTCTATAACCAGATCCACAGAAAAATATAGAGTTTACAGAGCTTCCCATTTCTTACCCCTTCTTTGGATCGACCGGAAAAAATATACATTGTATATATATGAGTCCTCTTTCCAACGGCACCAACCATGCTTCGATTCGCCTCCGGATTTGAGCATAGAAATTCATGTCGTGGAGACGCGCAAATCTCTTTCGTGAACAGACCAGCAGAGGCAGCAGCAAAATAAATCTCAATTAATTATCTCTACTGAGTTTCAGGAACCGCCACTTCCGGGGGTCAACTAGGGACGTCCCACCGTCATCCCAACCATGCGCCCCCTTCAGAAGACTCAAGGAGGATGACGTCGCTTTGGAAGTCATTACTTGTTGTCCTGTAACTAAGAACCGAGTCAGCGCTGCACCGAGTCGACGCAATACCGAGTCGGACCAGCAGCCCGGTTCCACCCCGAGAGCCCTTCCGGCTTGCTGCCCGTCAACCCAAGATCGGTCCTCCCGGGCCCCACTTGTAGCCCTTTACCTCCCTGCGTGGAGTGGGCAAGAAATCACTGCTGTAATTAGTGAATAATTATTTTTACCGGGAAGTACCGTACTTTGCCGGGATCGTCTTCCCCGCGCCCGGAGCGTGGAGGTACACTCGCCACCCTCCTCGGAGGCATTTACTTTACACGTATAATTTTGTATATGCCTTTGCATGAGTGATAGATTACGTAGCTCGGTATATATTTTTATCATTGCTGCGAGACTGAGTGAGTGACCCATCCCGTGACTCAATATGAGTACACGCGGAAGAGCCGAGTACCCTTGACTCATGACCGGTTTCTCAACCGCACACTATGTTAGCGCAGCGAGAGTGATATAGAAGGGGGGGGATGAATAGATCACTCCCAATTCGCAGATTTTTAGGCGAGAAAATAAATCTAACGCTTATACCCCTTCTAGACAATCACACAAAGAATGCAAATGCAGGAATCAATCTAGATCGAATGAGAGAATGATGATTAATGAGTTGAACAAACAACTAGATGAAGAGACAAGCAGATAGAGAGCGAAGATAAGGACCGCAAGCCACAGAGAAGACAGCCGGTTTTTTAGGTGGTTCGACTGCAGTCCGCAATCTACATCCACCCCTCACTCCAACTAGAGTGAGGATTCCACTAGCCACTGCTAGAACACAGCAGACTCAGTCTGCGAACAACTTGCTGCCAAACAGCTTGAAAAGCCAAGGGAGACAAATCCCTCAACCAAGCTCTGCTACCCACAGAGCTTGAGACCTGTTCTAGCACCCAGCAAGAACAGAACCGGAGAGTGCCTCTCCCTTCCTCCACACACCGGAGGGAACCAACTAATGACAACCCGTCACTAGAAACACCAGAGATCAGCGATCTCTCTTCCTCTGCAACCCAGAGAGAAATCGGAGTTTAAACTCCCTTCCTTCACACACCGGAGGGGAACAGATCAGAATTAGATGAAGAACAAATAACGAAAATCAGAAAGGAAACTAGAGACTGAACGAGAAAACATTCGATACTGAGAGTTAATACAAATGTAGCTTCCTGGGAAGCAAAAACCAGATACTGCTAACTCTCTTTCTCTCTTCACTGCTATCTCTCTCTTTCTTTTTCTTCACTGCTGGATCGAGCTCTCTGTAACACTGCCTTTTCTTTGTTGGCTCCGATCAACCTTCATCGGTGGGCGAAGGTTTCTATTTATAGCAGCAGCAGATTGATAGGGCACTTAGCGCGTGTGCCTCCCACGCTCGATCCAGAACTTTCATGCCACGTGACCTTACTGGACTGGTTCCTCTTGTCTTGGATCACGTGCACCCCATTTATTCGGGGTATTCTTCCTCGTACCTGTAAGGAGATAAAAATCATTATCACGAGGTGAGAAAGATCAATATGAGATAAGAAAGAAGGAGCACGGAGATAAACACAAGAGTAACACGAAGACACAATAGTAAGTCAACACGGAGAGGCGAGTACAAGGGTAACACGAAGACAACCAAGAGGACATGGAGACAGATGACAGAAGCTGTCACAAGTTGAAAACAACATGAAGACGAGATCTGAAATCGACACTGAGACAGACGAATATCAATACTGAAACCAACACGAGGTGTGGTTTCAAGAATCAAATGTCATCGACACGAGATGAACAATATTTAGAAAAAGACTGCACGAAGTGAAAAAATAAGAACGACACTAAGTGTAACAGGAACGACACGAAGTGCAGTAGTGACAGAACACGCACTACAGAGAACGACACGAAGTGTGGTCAAATCGAGAAAGACACGAAGTCTAAAAACGAAAGACCAACACGAAGTGAAATAGACACGAAGTGAGAAACACAGCAATCGACACGGGTTGAAATCAACACGAAGTCGAAATAGTAGTCGACACGGGTTGAAAACAACACGAAGTCGAAACAGTAATCGACACGGGTTGAAAACAACACGAAGTCGAAACAGTAATCGACACGGGTTGAAAACAACACTAAGTCGAAATACAAGAATTGACACGGAGTTGTAAGCAACACGAAGACAGAACAGTGATTTGACACGAAGTCAAAATGACACTAAAACAACACGAATATGAAGACAAGAGAAACGACACCAAGTCTAAACTCATACGAGTCTTTCTGTCAAGCGTGAAAATCAACACTGAGTGTTGTAGGCTCAGACGACACGAAATCATTTCGTGTTGGAGAGAGAGGAAACAGCACGAAGTGTGGCTTTAAGTGACACGAAAACAACTCCCAAAATTACCTGAAGAGACTCGAGGATTTACATTAACACTGAGAAAGAAATCTTTTTGTTCACACATGTTCATAGTGTTGAAACCATCAAGACATTATTACTCAGGCAACAATAAAATACGTTTGATCAATTTGGTCAATTGAGCAGGACTTTCCCTTACTTGTTTAATCCATTCACTTACATGATGAAACATGAGATTATCTTGAGATAGTGTGAGACATCATCAAAATCATAGGAACACAGCAATCTCCCCCTTTTTGATGATGGCAACACTATGAATCAGGCTATAACAAGAGTTATCAAGATTTAACATGAAATGAAAGCAGATGCAAGTGAATTAAACATTCCTCAAGAGACAACTTTTCCCAAGGCTACCAGCCACAGCCAACAGATAAGTTCATTGATATACTTGGACCTGAACACAACTCTCCCCCTTTGACATTAGCAAAAAGGAAAGCAGAGGACATAGCAATGCTGGAGTCATGAAGAAGAAGTGCAGTAACGTTCTTAGTGCAGAAAGTCACGAGTAGGTCTTAAGAAAAATAAGTGAGGTTCTAACATCAGGAGAAGATTCTTTAAACTTCAGTACTCAGTTGGAGATATAGTATTATGAGAAGTATGTCAGCATACATAGTGAATGATTTAGAACAGGAGTTGACAAGTATGACCAAAATGGCTGAGCACTCAACTATTCCACAAGACATCAAGAGGCTGAATCAGAGAGGTGAACTCAAGGTATTGAGGACAATCAATCCATTAGGTGTAACAACAAGGGATTTTTGATGTAGAAGTTTTTCAAGAGGATCAAAGAGTAAGTTGGTAGGTCACTGCCTTTGACATTAGGGAGACACCTTGTTTAGAGGCCAGAATCCCTAGTTACTCAGAGTGAGTACCTCATTACTTCCCTTTTTTTTTAATAATAAGGAACAGAGTTAATAACTGTGGTTTTTGACATTAGGGAGACACCTTGATCAGAGGCCAGAGTCCCTAGTTACTCACCAGCAAGCCACCATTGCTCTGTCAAGACTTTTCATTCATTTTAAGCATTTTGACACCTCATGACTTGGGAGAATTATTCATTTCATTGATGAAGCTCCCAGTTTCTCAGTGATAAAGACAGAACATGTTTGTTCAGTTAAGCCCTTGAGTTAAAAGAATAGAGTGATTGAAGACAATACCAAAAAGAACTTTTCTTGAATCGAGTCTTGAAGTCTAGATTTCTAGTTGATTGGGTCAAATATCAAGACATACAAGTTTTTGGCCTGAACCATCATCAATGACAATGTAGGAAGATATACTCTATGCAATAAGTCCAGATCTCTGAAGGAGTACCAAAGGAAAGATTCTAACTTGAAGATTAGAGTCACTGACTTATAGACTTAAGAGATAAGTGACACTCTATTTCTGAGAGAACCACACTAAATCAGTCATGCAAAACCAGCAAAGGTACACATCTGGACAGCCCCTTTTTAATCAGTCAAAGTACATCTCTTCTCACATTACAACTCAGCTCCCCCTAAGACATAGCATTACACATTCAAACATTTCAGCATAAACTCTAGGCTCCCCCTCACAACAAGAGCAGGCTTTTAACTTAAGACAATTTGTATAAGCCAAGTTCTCTTCTCAATGTGGAAAATTTTTCATTATCCAAAGGTTTTGTGAAGATGTCAGCAATCTGATTATCTGTGCCTACATGAATCAGTTCAAAATTATTCTTAGACACTTCATCTCTTATAAAATGATGTCTTATTTCTATGTGTTTGGTTCGAGAGTGCAAAACAGGATTTTTAGCAAGATTTATGGCACTTGTATTGTCACAGTAAATAGGTGTGCACCCCAGGTCTAATTGGTAGTCCTGAAGCTGGTGTTTAATCCATATTACTTGTGTTCCACAACTCCCTGCAGCCACATATTCAGCTTCTGCAGTGGAGAGAGCCACAGAATGTTGTTTCTTGGAACCCCAAGATACTAAACACCCACCCAAGAATTCACAGTGCCCACTTGTGCTTTTCCTGTCTAGTTTACAGCCTGCATAGTCAGCATCTGTGTATGCTACTAAATTTAAAGTGCAAGAGGCAGGAAACCATAACCCAAGAGAGTGACTAGCTGACAAATATCTGAAGATTCTTTTGACTGCAGCTAGGTGTAGTTTAGTGGGTCTAGACTGATACCTTGCACACATTCCTACACTGAATTGTATATCAGGTCTAGAGGCAGTCAAGTAGAGAAGTGATCCAATCATACCTCTATAAAGTTTGGCATTTACTTCTTTACCTGTCTCATCTGCATCCAGTGATATATTGGTGCCCATGGGTGTAGTAATATGCTTTAAATTCTCCATCCCAAACCTTTTGAACAATTCCATTGTGTATTTGGTTTGGTTGATGAAGCACCCATCTTCTAGCTGCTGTACCTGCAATCCAAGAAAATATTTTAATTCTCCAACCAAGCTCATTTCAAATTCAGCAGACATCATGGTAGAAAATTCATCACATAGTTCTTGCCTGGTTGATCCAAATACAATATCATCTACATATACCTGAACTATGATGAGATCTTTACTCATGCCTTTGGTAAATAAAGTCTGATCAACTTTACCTCTTTTGTAGCCCTGGCTGATCAGAAATTCAGACAGTCTTTCATACCAAGCTCTTGGAGCCTGCTTTAGACCATACAAGGCTTTGTTTAACCTGAAAACTTGGTTAGGTTGAGGAGAAAATTGAAATCCAGGAGGTTGTTCAACAAAGACTTCTTCTTTAATAACTCCGTTTAAAAAAGCACTTTTAACATCCATTTGTTGGAGTTTAATGTTCTTTGAGCATGCAAAGGCAAGCAACAAACGTATAGCTTCCATCCTAGCAACTGGTGCATAGGATTCATCAAAGTCTACACCGAATTCCTGACAGTAGCCTTTGGCTACTAATCTGGCCTTGTTCCTCGAGATGATTCCATCTTCATTCATTTTGTTTTTGAACACCCACTTGGTTCCTATGACATTAATGCCATCTGGTCTTGGGACAAGCTCCCAGACATTATTCCTTTCAAACTGACCTAATTCCTCACTCATAGCATTTACCCAACCTTGATCAGCTAAGACCTCTTCTACTGATTTGGGTTCAATTTGTGAGACTAACGCGATTAGGTCATCATTATTCACATTTCTAAAGTAAGATCTAGTCCTAAGTGGTTCTTCAGGATTGCCTATGACTTTATCTAAAGGATGGTCTTTAAGAATTCTGACATTCGTTGAAGACTCACCTGTTTCTCTTGGCCCTACCTGATTGGGGGAATTTGTTCCTTCATTTGGCTGAATCTTCTCTTCTTCTTGTTGATTTTCCAGAAAATCTCCACCATGATTGGAGTCCCTGTCAAGATTTTCAACATTAGAAGCATCTTTCTTTTCACTGAAAAGAATGTGTGGAGATTCTTCCACTTTCTGATCTGATACATTGAATACCCTATATGCCCTTGACACTTCAGAATAACCCAAGAATATTCCAGGTGAACTCTTGGCTTCAAACTTGTCTAGATCCTTTTTATCATTGTTATGAATAAAGCATTTTGCTCCAAAAATTCTGAAGTGAAACAAGTTAGGTTTCTTACCTCTTAGAAGCTCATAGGGTGTTTTCTTGTGTATGGGTCTTACCATGGCCTTGTTGATTATGTAGGTTGCTGTATTGGCCGCTTCTGCCCAAAACCTTCTAGGTAACTTACTCTCAATCAACATGGTTCGGGCCATTTCCACCACTGTCCTATTTCTTCTCTCCACAATCCCATTCTGTTCAGGCGTCCTGGGAGAGGAAAACCTGTGAGTTAGTCCTTCTTTGTCACAAAGTTCAGTAAACATGGAATTTTCAAACTCACCTCCATGATCAGATTGAATAGAACTAACCTTGAACTTTCCTTCCTGTTTGACCTTATTGAAAAACAGATTAAACTTTTGAAATGCATCACTCTTATTTGCTAAGAAAAATATCCAAGAATATCTGGAGAAGTCATCTATGATGACATAGCCAAACCTGTTACCATTAAGACTCTGAGTTCTGGTTGGACCGAAGAGGTCCATATGAAGAAGTTCCATTGGTCTAGAAGACAATGGCTCAGATCTTAATTTGAAGGAGTTTCTGGTCTGTTTGCCTAGAGCACAGGCATCACACGATTTTGAAATGGAATTAAATTTAATTCTAGGCATGCCTTTAACTAAATCAAGTTTGACCAGTTTATTTAAAGTAGAAAAGCTAGCATGACCTAGACGTCTATGCCATTCAAAAGCATCAATTTCAGAGTTAGCAGATAAACAAATAGTAGATTCAGATTTCTCATTTAAGTCTACAATGTAGACATTATTGTTCCGGTTGGCTACAAATTTAATCTCATCAGAATCTATTTCAAAGATCTTGCATGAAGCATCATCAAAAACAACCTTGTGACCCTTGTCACATAACTGACTGATGCTGATCAGATTATGTTGTAGCCCTTCCACAAGTAAGACTTTTTTAATGGAGTTTGTGGAAGTCTTACCTACTGTGCCAACTCCAATTATTTTACCTTTGTTCTTTCCTCCAAACTTGACCAGACCTCCTGGCTTCATCTCTATCTTGCTGAACTTGGATCGGTCTCCTGTCATATGCCTGGAGCAGCCACTGTCGAGGTACTACTTGTTGTCTTCAGCTGCCAGGCCGACCTACACAAGTATATCAAGCAGAGTGATTTGGAACCCAAGATGAATTGGGTCCAAGGACATTGCTTAAATCTCTGATCAAGTGTTTGGGTATCCATATTTGTTTCAGCATGATTTTCTCTGGCACCTTCCTTTCTGGTTTATTAAAGTTCAATCCAGCTGAACTGGAGTGGTGATTTCTATTCCTTTCATTGGTCTTCCTATTCCTAGGAAATTTCCTGTAGGCTTGTTGATTGGTATATCTTTGACCATGAAAATTGTTCCTCCAGTAGGTCTTGTTTGGACCCATCTGATTGTTACAATTCCAGGTTTTATTCTGATTTGTTTTCTTGGTCCAGTTACCAGTTGTTTTCTGATGAGTGGACTTAATGTTATTTTTCATAAAGTTCATTCCACTCCTAAACGGTTGTCCAGTACTGGTCGTTGTGTTTTCTGTAGGACTTTGAGTTTTCTTAGAGCTGTTTGAGCTGGATGGTGTGTCCAGCTTTTCTTTTCCCTTCTCTGGACAGAAGGTGATGGTCTTGAATTGCAAGGGTCTCTTGTTGGTTGGGTCATACCCTAGATCTTCCTTGTTGAAATTGACCCTAGTTCCTAGTATAGCATCTAGGCTAGTCTTTCCTTGGACAAACTTTTCTAAGACTTTCTATTTGTCTTCCAGCTCCTTTTGAAGAAACTCAGAGTTCTTTAGGAGTTCAGCATTTACTTTCTTCACAGCTTCATATTTCTCTGAATTCATTCTGATTTCACTCATGCTTTCTTCAATTTTAGTTTTGAATTCATTGAGCTGTTTTTTACTTTCTTGGATTTCTCCCCTAAGCTTATCATTCTCTTTCCTTTGTGAGGTCATTTCTTCTAGTTGTTGTTTTAGCTTTGCATTTTCCTCACAGACCAGAGTTTGTTCTTCAACATTTGTGTTAAATTTTCTTTTCAGTACTCTGTGCTCTTTGCTAAGAGAATTAAATTTATCTAGCAAATCACCATAAGCATCCTCCCAGTCATCAATTGAGAAATTTTCAAAGACATTTATTACCTCCTCTTCGTTGTTTGCCATAAGGCAAATTCCTTCTTCATATTCTTCTGAGGAAGCATCTTCAGGGTCTTCTTCTTCCTCGCTCCATGTGCAGACCATCGCCTGTGGCTTTTTCTTCTTCTGCACCTTTGTGAACCTCCTCTGAAGATAGGGACCTTTCTTTTGGAGTTCTGGGCATTCACCTTTCATGTGTCCCTGTTTGTTACAGTTAAAATAGGTCAGTTTCTTAGGATTTCTATCCCTGTAATTGGTAAACTCAGCATTCTTGTTAAAAGGATGTGGGTTCCTTTTCCTAAAGGTCTTTCCCTTAGTTCTCAGAAACTTTCTGAACTGACGAGTGAGCATAGCCTGGTCCCCCTGGTCGAGATCTGAAAAGCCTTCAAGCTCGGACTCAGACTCGGGGCTACTGCTGCTGCTCCCACTTTTACTACTCTTCTTGCGGGAAGCTCTTAGAGCTACATTTTTACCCTTCCTCTCACTTCCTTCTCCACCTCCTTGGAAATTCATCTCATAGGTCATTAGGGACCCTATGAGTTCATTCACAGTTAAGACAGTCAAATCCTTTGACTCCTCAATCACAATGGCCTTAGTGTGCCACGCCGGGGATAAAGATCTAAGGATTTTCCTGACTATATCTGCCTCAGCAAGATCCTTCCCTAGCCCTTTGAGAGTGTTAGTGATCAAGGATAACCTGGCATACATTTCGGTTATATTCTCATCAGCGTTCATCTTGAACATTTCGTACTTAGAAGTGAAGAGGTTTACCTTCAAGGCTTTCACTTGAGCTGTACCTTCATAGATCAATTGCAGCTCATCCCACATTCGCTTGGCAGTTCTGTATGCAGATATACGAGCATATTCCTCTGGATGAACAGCACACTGGATTATGTTCAGAGCCGTCCAGTTGAGTGACGAGAGCTTCACATGATCGTCCGTCCAAGCATCCTCGTTTGGTGGCAACTCATATGGCCCCACCGTGATTACTCTCCACAATTTATGACTCTGAGCTCTGATGAACACCTCCATCCTGTTCTTCCAAAACAGATAGTTACTACCATCGAAATAAGGAGGGCGACTAATGGATTGACCTTCGGCCATGAAGGTTCTAGGACCACCACCATTCCCTTGACCGTTCGCCCACATGGCGTAAACCTGCTCTGATACCAATTGTTAGCGCAGCGAGAGTGATATAGAAGGGGGGGGATGAATAGATCACTCCCAATTCGCAGATTTTTAGGCGAGAAAATAAATCTAACGCTTATACCCCTTCTAGACAATCACACAAAGAATGCAAATGCAGGAATCAATCTAGATCGAATGAGAGAATGATGATTAATGAGTTGAACAAACAACTAGATGAAGAGACAAGCAGATAGAGAGCGAAGATAAGGACCGCAAGCCACAGAGAAGACAGCCGGTTTTTTAGGTGGTTCGACTGCAGTCCGCAATCTACATCCACCCCTCACTCCAACTAGAGTGAGGATTCCACTAGCCACTGCTAGAACACAGCAGACTCAGTCTGCGAACAACTTGCTGCCAAATAGCTTGAAAAGCCAAGGGAGACAAATCCCTCAACCAAGCTCTGCTACCCACAGAGCTTGAGACCTGTTCTAGCACCCAGCAAGAACAGAACCGGAGAGTGCCTCTCCCTTCCTCCACACACCGGAGGGAACCAACTAATGACAACCCGTCACTAGAAACACCAGAGATCAGCGATCTCTCTTCCTCTGCAACCCAGAGAGAAACCGGAGTTTAAACTCCCTTCCTCCACACACCGGAGGGGAACAGATCAGAATTAGATGAAGAACAAATAACGAAAATCAGAAAGGAAACTAGAGACTGAACGAGAAAACATTCGATACTGAGAGTTAATACAAATGTAGCTTCCTGGGAAGCAAAAACCAGATACTGCTAACTCTCTTTCTCTCTTCACTGCTATCTCTCTCTTTCTTTTTCTTCACTGCTGGATCGAGCTCTCTGTAACACTGCCTTTTCTTTGTTGGCTCCGATCAACCTTCATCGGTGGGCGAAGGTTTCTATTTATAGCAGCAGCAGATTGATAGGGCACTTAGCGCGTGTGCCTCCCACGCTCGATCCAGAACTTTCATGCCACGTGACCTTACTGGACTGGTTCCTCTTGTCTTGGATCACGTGCACCCCATTTATTCGGGGTATTCTTCCTCGTACCAGTAAGGAGATAAAAATCATTATCACGAGGTGAGAAAGATCAATATGAGATAAGAAAGAAGGAGCACGGAGATAAACACAAGAGTAACACGAAGACACAATAGTAAGTCAACACGGAGAGGCGAGTACAAGGGTAACACGAAGACAACCGAGAGGACATGGAGACAGATGACAGAAGCTGTCACAAGTTGAAAACAACATGAAGACGAGATCTGAAATCGACACTGAGACAGACGAATATCAATACTGAAACCAACACGAGGTGTGGTTTCAAGAATCAAATGTCATCGACACGAGATGAACAATATTTAGAAAAAGACTGCACGAAGTGAAAAAATAAGAACGACACTAAGTGTAACAGGAACGACACGAAGTGCAGTAGTGACAGAACACGCACTACAGAGAACGACACGAAGTGTGGTCAAATCGAGAAAGACACGAAGTCTAAAAATGAAAGACCAACACGAAGTGAAATAGACACGAAGTGAGAAACACAGCAATCGACACGGGTTGAAATCAACACGAAGTCGAAACAGTAGTCGACACGGGTTGAAAACAACACGAAGTCGAAACAGTAATCGACACGGGTTGAAAACAACACGAAGTCGAAACAGTAATCGACACGGGTTGAAAACAACACTAAGTCGAAATACAAGAATTGACACGGAGTTGTAAGCAACACGAAGACAGAACAGTGATTTGACACGAAGTCAAAATGACACTAAAACAACACGAATATGAAGACAAGAGAAACGACACCAAGTCTAAACTCATACGAGTCTTTCTGTCAAGCGTGAAAATCAACACTGAGTGTTGTAGGCTCAGACGACACGAAATCATTTAGTGTTGGAGAGAGAGGAAATAGCATGAAGTGTGGCTTTAAGTGACACGAAAACAACTCCCAAAATTACCTGAAGAGACTCGAGGATTTACATTAACACTGAGAAAGAAATCTTTTTGTTCACACATGTTCATAGTGTTGAAACCATCAAGACATTATTACTCAGGCAACAATAAAATACGTTTGATCAATTTGGTCAATTGAGCAGGACTTTCCCTTACTTGTTTAATCCATTCACTTACATGATGAAACATGAGATTATCTTGAGATAGTGTGAGACATCATCAAAATCATAGGAACACAACACACTATCCCACGTTTTCCTCGCTAGGGACATCCACGAGCTAGAGTCCCAGGTCGTGTGTCCGTCCCGCATCAATGTGTATATAAAGACCATGTGAGCGGCCGTCTGTCTGTCTTAAGAGTGGAAGTCATAGTAGCTCATGGTTCTTCTTCATTTTCATCCAATTTCTCCTTGCCCAGCCCTTTGAATCCCAGGACGCCTCGGGGAATGAGCTTGTGATTCTTAATGGGCTTCACTCTGCCATGAAGACTGGCGCCCAAACCCTTCCCGATTCTGTACTTCATTCTCATCATAATGTTCCAACCCGGGGTATTCATTTTATTCTTCTTTTTCTTCTCGTTAGAAGGTAGGGGTGTTGGTGCTAAAGCAGAAGGTAAAGCTTGTGGTTTTAACAAGTCATGCCGCGGATCAGCAACATCTAGCACCGATAGTAAAGGCTTATTGGCCGGCCATATGGAGCGCACTGATGTGGCAGAGTGTATATCAACTGATGGCAAAATGGGCATGCTAGTGACCTTGATGATGCGCCCTTTATGTGGAAACTTTATGCCTTGGTGATTTGTGGAGGGTACAACATCAAGCTCTTGGATATATGGACGGCCCAGAATATAATTAATTGTTGGATCCATGTCTAGAATACGGAAATCTGTTGTAACTGACATGGGACCCAGCCCGACCTTCAAAGTGATCATGCCCATAGGCGGCTTCTTTGTATTATCATATGCAGTGACCGTAATGGTAGACGGTCGTATCTCAGTGTCTGAAATGCCACATATTTTTAAAGTACTGGGAGGCAGCACATTGATGGAAGCTCCAGTATCCACTAACCATTGTCTAACGGCCACTTTATTAATATCAACGGTGATGCACAAGGCATACTTCATGGCCGGCATCAGAGCTAGTTCATGTTCATGAAAGACAATAGCCGGTTGGTCACCTGCTGGAGTAAAAACTGAAGTGATCTGTTCAGCGGGGATGTCTTCATTGACCATTACCTTCTATAGATATTCCTTTAAAGCCTTTTAGTGAGTGGTGGATCTCTTAATCAATTCCAATATAGAAATCCTAGACGGGTTCTTGCCCAAATATTTTAACAGATCATATTGAGTGCCCGATATGGATTCTTGTTCTTACTCTTGCTCATCCTGCCCCTATGTGGGCTCTTGCTCCTGTTGTGAAAACACACAGTTGAATATCCGTCGACTATGGAGCACCATAGTTTGTGAATTTTGTGCCTCTGTCAGATTTTGGGTAAGCGGAGGATTGGTAGATGTGGAAGGGATATCGGGGTTAGCAGGTATAGGAGGTGGAGTGACCGAAGAGGGAACCCTTATGAGGGGCCTTGTCGGCTGAGGATTGACGGAAACTAGGGTGGTGGGTAGCAAAGGTCCTATGGGAGAGGGACTAGAAGGGGCAGGCGGTGCCTGAACGGTTGGAGGAAGGGTAGGTCGAATGAGGAGGGGCCTAGGTGGAGGTGAGGGATTTGCGAGAGGTATAGTAGAGGTTGGTGCAGGTCAGAGTAAGGGAGTCCTTATCGACGAGGGGTTGGTGGTAGCGAGAAGAGGAACGGGTGCCGGTGAGGGGCGAATGAGGAGTGGCGTAGACGCTAAAGGATTTGTGGAAGGAGGAGGGGTTTGCTGTGGTGCGGGAGAAGGTGGAAGGCGAATAAGGAGAGGCCTGGCTGGCACGGGGTTGGTGATGGTGGAGGGAACTTGGTTGGCGGTGCGCAAGAGGGGATGAGAAGGTTGAGGGAAAGGTGTTGGTTGGTGGGTTGTTCTTAGCAAACGTGGTGGTTGGTTTGAAGTTTGGTTTAAAGCCCTGACAGAGGCGTTTTCTTCATGCCACCCTTGCTCTCTCTCCACTTCATGGAAGGAGGTGACAGGGTTCAACTGTTGATTTGGTGGGTGTTCCGGTAGCGGATTGTTGACAATCCCCATGTCCAGTTGTGGTGCGGGAGCCTATTGTCGCTATGGAGGCTATTGAACTTGCTGTTGTGACTGCTGAGCATGTTGCTACTGAGGAGGTCTGTGTACCTTCAAAGTTGTAATAAACTGCCTCATCTCATCCCAATCAATACCACCTTGATCATTCAGATCATATATGTAATCTTTGAAGTGAAAGCAATGATCTACATTGTGACCGGGCTGTCGATGGTAGACACAATACCGAGAGGTATCCACATTTTGCGGCCAGATTGTCCTCTCTTTTGGCAATGTGAGCGCGTTGGCGGCCATAAGGGCGTTGAATATATCGGGATGGCTCTCGGGTAATGGAGGGTATTGTGCTCTTTTGGGGCCGATGAGTCTTCTCGGTTGTTGAGGGTCATAATTGGTGGGAGGTGGCACTTGATGATATTGCTTGGGGACCTGCAGGT
The DNA here is from genome assembly GCA_022559845.1 of Amorphophallus konjac. Lineage (NCBI taxonomy): Eukaryota > Viridiplantae > Streptophyta > Magnoliopsida > Alismatales > Araceae > Amorphophallus > Amorphophallus konjac. Next base: position 168,943,164 of record CM040124.1, on the reverse strand, counting down.
TTTGTGGTACAACTTGGTTTTGGGGAGGTGGCCAGAACGGTTGAGGAGGGTTGTTTGCTTGGTGGGGAATCTGGTTAAAGAAGGAGGGTTGTTGTTGTTGTGGTTGTTGTGGTGGTCTTGGGTTGGAAGGATTGCGGAAAGGTCTGAGATTGTGAACCGCGCCCACTTTCTCATTGGTAACAGTGCCCTCGGTAGTTCCACCATTGGTATTGACATTATTATTCTTCCTTATCACTCTTGGCCTTGGTTCAAACATGCCCATGATGGGTGAGTCCTTAATTTGAGTCTGAATGTATCTAGCTCGCTCACAGAGCTCCTTCATTTTGCTGAGTTTATTTATGGCCAAAATATGTCGGAACTACGGAGTCGCATTTGAGACTATCATCTTCACTTGTTCTGACTCGGACAGAGTATCTTTTAACTTCTCGGCCATCGACCTCCAACGGACAGCAAATTGGACAAAGTCTTCTTCCGGTTTCATTTTCTCAGCGACAAGATCGGTGACAGACAAAGACGGACCCACACGGTCTCTATACTTTTGTAAGAATTTCCTCTGAACAATATCAAAATCTCCGGCTTCAGCGGGCTCCAGGGAGTAAAACCATTCGAGGGCCGGGCCGTCGAGAGACCTTCTAAACAGATAGGCCAAAGAGGTCTTATTATCCAGTCAGAATGATGCCTCATACATGAAATCTTTCAAATGGATGAACGGGTTGCCCGTTCCATTGTAGCGCCTGAAGTTAGGCATCTCTAACGGAGGTAAGTAAAAAATTGGAAGAGTAGGGAGAGTAACCTCCGGAGCATTCTTGGGGGCTGTGACCTTCTTGAGTTGCTCCTCCATACTAGCAATCTTTTGGAGGAGGAGAGTATTGGTATGAGACTTGGCCGGGGCCGGATTAGTAGGGAAGGTGTTTGGGATAGGCCTTCTCAAAAATTGAGGAGGTGGAGGGTGTTGCAGCCTAACTACAGAATGGCTTTTCGGTTGGGCCGGCGCAAGAGCAACATGAGTTCGTGGGTGAGATGGAACTTTTGTGAGACTGCCTGGTCATTAGAGGCATTAAGTTGAAGCCCACCCGCGGCCTGAGGGGGCTTTGAAGAAGAAGGGACATATTTCCCTTTAAGAGCGGCCTGGACCGCTTGGCGTTGAGTATCGTGCAGCTGGGACAAAGCGTTGATAAGATCATTCAAATTAAAGGACGGAAAGCTTCCCCGGATGTGTGTTGAGTAATGGGTTGAGATTGAGAGGAAGGCTCAACCCCTTGAGTGGTGGTGTCCACCACATAAACTTGGGGGTAATGAGAATGAGAGGGAGTATAATTTCCCTCATAGTGAATAGGGCCTTGAGGGGGGATCTCATAGGATGGGTCAAATTGACCCTCCTCACAACCATCATATGAGTACTCATAATTGGCCATGTTGACAATTCTATCTGACTGAAGCATCATGATTGTTATAAGAAATTATTTGATTCAAACAAATATGGATAGCACACAAGCACTCAAGTAGGTTGTCAACCAAGTTATGAGGATTGCGTAAGATTTTAGGGTTCTTTGGAGATTTATAAAAGATGGATTTTAATGAAGTAATTCTCTCTCTTCAATGTGGATCCTAGTTGCAATTTGGGTGTAAACTCCAGGTCAACTAGGTTCTTTCTCTCTCTTCGCAAGCGTGTGGGTTAGCTAAACTCCGGGGTGCTTCAAATGGTACAACCAGCGCGGCGTCCGTGAGGGAATCCACTAGTGCGGGGACTTATGGAGGCCATGGTTAGGGAATTTCCAATCCAAAGAGACGGAATGCTCAATGGAGGGTCCTTCCCTTCCCAAGAAAGTGTAGAAAATCCTAGGGGTGTAGAGAGTGGAGGTTTCTCAACCAAATGTCCTAATGCAAGCTAATGCAAGTAGGATCAACAGCAATTATGAATATGAGCAATAAACAAGTCACACAAGTGAAATCAGCAGGAAATAAACCAACTTTGTGAGAACAGAAAGAAATGGCGGCCACACAGTGGTCGATGTATCAGTGAATAGCGACTGTATGACAGCCGCTGATTATGTAACTGACGCCTCTTTGCAGAGGTGCTGAATCTGCTGAACAGTGATATTGAAACTAAATTGCGCCTGCGAGTGAGGTGCTAAATCAAGGGGTCGCGTCTCTGTGGAGGGGCGCTGATAGCACTAATCAATAAATGACTATAAAAAAAGGTGAATAGTGACTGAGTAGAAACGACACCTTGGGGTTAGGCGCAGAATATGTGAATGACGCCTCTGTGGAGGGGCGCTGACTGCAAATAAATAGCAATATTATGAAAATAAAAACGATGAGCGTCTCTGTGAGAGGTCGCTAATGCATGAAGTAGCGGCTGCCTGAGCGGTTGCTGATTCTTCTAGAGAGACAGAAATGCATGTAACAATAATAGAAATGAAAATTTTCTTCTTTAAAATGCTATGGGCAGTTCAAAAATTGGCTAATCAAGTGGGAGGTGTGTACGTGGTGCACCAAGGGAGTGTGCTACATAGAGCACAAAGGAGGGGCACACGTGGGTGCCGAAAGGAGGGGCACGCATGGGTGCCAAAGGGAGGGGCACATGCGGGTGTCAAAGGAGGGGTAATCAAAATAAAAATAAAAAGTGTCCCACCATGATCGCCAATTTGTGAACGTGTCACATAGACATTTTAAAAAGAAAGAAAAATTAATTAGCAAATTTGATTTAGAGAATATGATAAGGGATGAAGACAGGGATGATAACATGATAAAATAAAGGGGGGGGGGCATGTGATGCTACCTAGGAGTGTGATCGCCAGAGGGGTTACAACAAAAAGGAAGAGTGATCGCGGAGAATACCTTGCAAGCAGGTGTAGATGTGAGTTCAACTTCCGCCTTCTACCAGTCGGCCGATGAAGGGGGTTTTTATCTTGATTACCCTTGAAAGAAAACAAGCATAGACAAGAAGATTGGATTAGCCAAAAGTGAGTGTAGTATCAATGCTCTATGAAAATCAAACTATGCAACAAGGGTATGAACACACCTTGTGTGTTTGTTTAAAAACCCCTTAAGAAGGAGTAAAAGGAGGGAGATGATATGTATGCAACTAAGCAAAATATGCTAGGATGATATAGTGCTAGGTGCTCTAGTAATGTAGCTAGAGATGTGAGTGTGCAAGCTAAAAGAAAAGCAGAATAACGAAGAAGTAAAGGGGTTGAGGGAAAATGATATAGAAGGTGATGGCTTTTGCGTTGCTGCAGTAGAAAACCGAGAGAGAGAGTCGTGGGAGAGAGCTTCAGCCACGGAAGCGCAAGAGGAAGCCGCAAGAGAAAGAACCTTCAAACATTAGAGAATAAAAAGAGAAAACATCAAGGAAAAACTCTCTCTGCAGACTCTCTAAAATCAAAAGCTCTCTGTGAACTCTCTCAAAAGGGATCCCGCGGTAGGCAAAAGAGAGGAGTATTTATAGGGTTTAAAACCTTATTCTAATGGGATTAAAACAAGGAAAATAATCCCTGGATGTGGATATCCTTCCTCAGAAGAACTTGGAACCAAAATGGAGAAGGAATGCCATGCAGAGGAAGTTGCAGACGCCATGGACATGGAATGGAAATGGCGACCTGGAGGCTATCGTCAATTAAAAGGGCGACCAAGCAACGGCCGCCAATTCCTAGATAAATTATGGAAATAACGGACTTTCCATATTTTAAAATAAGAAATAGCGCCTACTTAAAAAGGCGTTCATTAATGAGCGCCCGCTCAATAGGGCGTCAATTCTTAATAATTTAATTTCTAATGGAAACCGGAAAACCAAGAAATAGCGCCCGCGCAAGCGGTCGTTCATTCAAGTCAATCGACCTACCAAAAGGACCCTGTCACCCTATGGTGAAGGTAAATGACGACACTCCACACGGTTGTTCATTTAAATGATGCCCAGAAGATAGTCGCGAATTACAAAAAAATCCAAAAAAAAGGAGAAAAAGTCTTATATTGAGCCAATAACGAAGTCCACTTTGGGGCATTACATTGTGACATGAAATTTACTCAACATAGTATCAATTTTGGCGATTTGTGAACGTGTCACATAGACATTTTAAAAAGAAAGAAAAATTTACATTAAAATAATGATATGGGATGATGATAATAAAGATGATAAAGACAAAGGTGGGGGAGGGAGCATGTGATGCTACCTAGGAGTGTGATCGCCAGAGGGGTTACCTCAAAATGGAAGAGTGATCGTGAAAAGTACCTTGCAAGCGGGGTGTGGATGTGAGCTCAACTTCCACCTTCTACTGGCCGGCCGATGAAGGGGATTTTCTATCTTGATTACCCTTGAAAGAAAACAAGCAAAGACAAGAAGATTGGATTAGCCAAAAGTGTGTAGTATCAATACTCTATGGAAATCAAACTATGCAACAAGGGCATGAACACACCTTGTGTATTTGTTTAAAAACCCCTTAAGAAGGAGTAAAAGGAGGGAGATGATATGTATGCAACTAAGCAAAATATGCTAGGATGATATAGTGCAAGGTACTCTAGCAACGTTGCTAGAGATGTGAGTGTGCAAGCTAAAAGAAAAGCAGAATAACTAAGAAGAAAAGGGGTTGAGGGAAAATGATATAGAAGGTGATGGCTTTTGCATTGTTGCAACAAAAAACCGAGAGAGAGAGCCGTGGGAGAGAGCTTCAGCCACGGAAGCGCAGGAGGGAGCCGCAAGAGAAAGAACCAACAAACGATAGAGAATAAACAGAGAAAACCCTCAAGGAAAAACTCTCTCTACAGACTCTCTAAAATCAAAAGCTCTCTGTGAACTCTCTCAGAAGGGATCCCGTGGCAGGCAAAAGAGAGGAGTATTTATAGGGTTTAAAACCATATTCTAATGGGATTAAAACAAGGAAAATAACCCCTGGATGTGGATATCCTTCCTCAAAAGAACTTGGAACCAAAATGGAGAAGGAACACCATGCAGAGGAAGTTGCAGACGCAAAGGACACGGAATGGAAATGGCGACCTGGAGGCTGTCGTCAATTAAAAGGGCGACCGAGCAACAGCCGTCAATTCCTGGATAAACTATAGAAATAACGGACTTTCCATATTTTAAAATAAGAAACAACGCCTACTTAAAAAGGCATTCATTAATGAGCGCCCGCTCAATAGGGCGTCAATTCTTAATAATTTAACTTCTAATGGAAATCAGAAAACCAGGAAATGGTGCCCGCGCAAGCGATCGTTCATTCAAGTCAGTCGACCTACCAAAAGGACCTTGTCACCCTATGGTGAAGGTAAATGGTGACACTCTACACAGTCGTTCATTTAAATGATGCCCAAAAGACAGTCACGAATTACAAAAAAAATCCAGAAAGATTAGTGATGCGGGATAGACAGCAGACTCGACTCCAAGTTGATATGCGATCCTTGGACTCTAGACAAGCTCGCGATCCTCCCTTAACGAGGGAAGTGTACGGACGTGCGCAGTTGAGAAACCGACAGTGAGCTAGGGTGGCCCGCTCTCTCTCGTGCCCGGATCGGGTCACGGGACGCGTCTCGCTCTCTCTCTCGTAGCGGCGATATAAAAATATAATGAGCTAGGAACCTATCACTGGCAGCGGCATATACAAATAAATACGAGTAAAGCATATGTCGAGTGAAGGAGCGGACACGATACCTCCACGCTCCGGGCGTGGGGAAGGCGACCCTGGCCGAACTCGTACTCCCGGTACAACAATTATCAAGAATTACAGAAGTGAATATTTCAGTCCACTCCACGTAGGGTGGTAAAGGGCTACACGTGGGACCCGGGAGTAGCAGACTCGGGTTGACGGGCAGCAATTTGGACCGCTTCGATGGTGGCGTGCGCCGGCAACTGTGGGGCCCACGTGCTGCTCGAATCTCCGAACTGGGCGGGGTGCGTCCTGCTACGATGAAGACTGCTGGAGGGACGGTCCCTAGGAGAGGGATGCCCGAAATAGCCTCGTGGGAGGTGAAGCGGCTCCGATTGTCACCTGCAAGCTCGTTGTCCACGGACATGAGCTTCTATTTTAGACTTGCGTGCTCCGGCGACAAAATTTGCTGCGACCAGCACGGATGTCGGATCGGCGCAAAACTGGTGCCGTTGGAAATCTAACTTGATGTACTTCGACCCTCTGTTGCTCCAGGAATTTTGTTGGGGCCGTATTTGTGATGGTGGAATTTAGAACAAGACTATTCTCTGTCTCAGATCTAGCCAGGCAGATTGTGAGCTGACTGAGAACCTGAGTTGACCACGACTCAGACTTCAGATCTGGGTGTTGGGTTCTTCATGAAAGTTGGAGAGGGGAAAGATAGGAAGATAGGGGTATTTTTTATGTAATTTACGGTGGTGGTTTGGTTGGGGAAATGGATTTTCTAGCACTGGGTGGTCGGATTTGGGCTGCAGGGGGCAGCACAGATTTGGGACAAGATAGAGATTTTTAGAAAATGTAAACGAGATCCAAAATTCTCAAAAAAATTCATGGAAGAGGGTTTAGGTGGACAAAATCACCATTGGATAGAGTGGCAGTAGAAATGATAGGGGTGAAACTCGAGGGTCGGGCCATGAAGGCATTGAATTCGGCCACCAAGGATGACCATTCGGACGCATGGTCTCGGGGAACGGCCATGGGGATGGCGGATAGGGGACATGCAGACACGGGACAAGAGGGACTAACACTTATTGGACTAGACACGACCCTATACAACGATGCAAGGTTGGAGTAACGACTCGGCTACACACCAAGACTCAACCCATATCCGGTACCTGGCGGAGTTACGGGATTCGAAGATCCTCTCGACGCGAGTGTGTGGCCTTTTCGATATGCGTAGCCTAACATTCGGACAACACCTTTTTGATATACTGGGTTATTAAGATGAAATGCACTCCTAGGACAACACTACCCTAGACTTATACCATGCTATGATGACTACCCTAGACTCAACCTGTCTCTGATACCAAACTGATGCGGGACAGATAGCGGACTCGACTCCAAGTTGATATGCGATCCTTGGACTCTAGACAAGCTAGCGATTGTCCCTTAACGAGAGAAGCGTACAGACGTGCGCGGTTGAGAAACCGGCAGTGAGCTTGGGTGGCCGGCTCTCTCCCGTGCCCGGATCGGGTCACAGGACGGGTCTCGCTCTTTCTCTCGCAGCGGCGATATAAAAATATAACGAGATAGGAACCTATCATTGGCAGCGGCATATACAAATAAATACGAGTAAAGCAAATGCCGAGGGAAGGATCAAACACGATACCTCCACGCTCCGGGAGTGGGGAAGGCGACCCCGGCCGAACTCGTACTCCCGGTACAACAATTATCAAGAATTACAGAAGTGAATATTTCTACCCACTCCACGCAGGGAGGTAAAGGGCTACACGTGGGACCCGGGAGTAGCGTACTCGGGTTGGCGAGCAGCAATTTGGACAGCTCCGATGGTGGCGTGCACCGGTAACTTTGGGGCCCACGTGCTGCTCGGATCTCCGAACTGGGTGGGGTGCATCCCACTATGATGAGGACTGCTGGAGGGACGGTCCCTACGAGAGGGACACCTAGGATTGCCTCGTGGAAGGTGAAGCGGCTCCGACCGTCACGTGGAAGCTTGCTGTCCACGGACCTGAGCTTCTGTTTCAGACCTGCGCACTCCGGTGACAATTTTCTGCGACCAGCACGGACGTCAAATCGGCGCAAAACTAGTTCTGTTGGAAAGCTAACTCGAAGTAATTCGGCCCTCTGTTGCTCCAGGATTTTTTTTGGGGCCTTATTTGTGATGGTGGAATTTAGAACAGGACTATTCTCAGTCTCAAATCTGGCCAGGCAGACTGAGAGCTGACTGAGAACCTGCGTTCACCGCGACTCAGACTTCGGATCTGGGTGTTGGGTTATTCATGAAAGTTGGAGAGGGGAAAGAGCAGAAGACAGGGGTATTTTTTTTGTAATGTATGGCGGAGGTTTGGTTGGGAAAACAGATTTTCTAATACTGGGTGGTCGGATCTGGGCTACAGGGGACAGCACAGATTTGGGAAAAGACAGAGATTTTTAGAAAGTGTAAACGAGATTGAAAATTCTAAAAAAAATTCATGGAAGAGGGTTTAGGTAGACAGAATACCCAATAAAAGTTTCAACGCATTCAGACATGGGGAAGGGGGTCGAACTTGGGTAGAACTCAGTTGTTGTGACATAAAATAGGACACTGGCAGATCTGGAAAGCTAGGGAACTTAAATAGAAAGGAAAATTGGATGATGGCCTAAATTCGAGAGAAATTTACTGGAGGTGAGGAATCACATGGGGAACCTACCCTGAGAATTTCAAATCCAAAATATCTAGGAGTTGAGAGCTAAAAATCTCGTAGTAGGCCTCTGTCCAGCAGAACAGCAACCTGGACAACACCACTGAAGAAAGCTCGCGGTGGCTCGTCGGCGGCATGAACGGCGGCGGCAGAGATAGAACTCAGAGGGGCAGAGGGAGAGATAGAAGAGGGCTTCACGCCCTAGAAGGCTAGAGGAAGAAGAAGAACAGTAGGAGAGAGGGGGGACACACAATGCTCCAACAATTTTCAACAATTTTCTTTCATTAACTTCCACCAAATGGAGAAAATACAAGGATTTATAGAAATTGACAAAAGACCAAGCTTACCCATAGATCTAGGATTGGGGGAGGGCAAATGGGGTATTCTACATTATTCCCCCATGTAGTCAAATGTCCACATTAAATAAAATTACAACATGTATTATCATATATTAAAGGGGGGGGGGGCGTCCCCTTGACTGAAGGCTTCCAACTTTGACATTTTTTTCACCTTGTCCCCCCTCCTTGGTCCAATCCTTCTAGAAGCCACCTAGGACATTTGACCAGCCCCACATGGGCCCTAAGGCTTAGGTGGACTAATGGGGAAGAAGGTGGGGGGGCCCTAGCTGGTCCTACTGGACTTTTATAAAAAAAACCAAAGACTTCTATGGACTGACAAATTGGCCTATAAAGCCTTACAATTGCAAACCCGTTTATGCAAGGACATAAATACAAACTAAAGGACATAAATGCAAATAAAAATGCTAGTGTCTGGAGCCGATTCCCATCAATTAGAAAAAGCCTTATATTGAGCCAGTAATGAAGTCCACTTTGGGGCATTACATTGTGACATGAATATTACTAAACATAGTATCAATTTTGACGTGTCTAAAGCATCCACTTTGGGGCTTTACATTGTGACATTAAATTTACTCAACATAGTATCAATTTTGGCATGTCTACACTAGGCAGCCAACTCAGTGGCCGCCTAGACCTTCAGGCGGCCAGTCATCTGGCCATGTTGCAAGGTAGAGTTGGCAGCCAAGCTAGTCGTCTCTGGAGCAGGAAACCTATAGAGCTCATCCGGAAGGCTTTCCCACCCCCGTCTCACACACATTGTAAGCGGGGGCCTCGAAAAACAAGGGGGGGTTAGTCCCTGATGAGATTGCATTCTAAAAAACCCAATCTAAACAAAAAAATCATGAAGAATTGAGCCTATTCGAACTCACAACCCCTATGCATGCTATTTCCCCCAGAAATGAAACACAACCCACTCTCGCGCCCAAATTGATGCCAATCGGAAGGAAAATGCAAGAGGGGAGCTAGGGAATTTATCCCCCTACCTCCATCAAGCTTTAACCTCAAATGCCACTTGAAATCCATCAGAACCGTCGTTCCCATTTTCGTACACGAACCGTGACCATGCCCGTGCGTACAAGCCACCTCCGCCTCCACCCAAGCTCCACCCAGTCCCACCGCCGTCATCAATCGGCCCTCCCTCATCGTCGTTGTCTGCACCCTGAGAGAAGAGGAAGGGGGCCTCACAATCGGAGTAGAAGGAGGTGAATGAGGAGAGAGAGGAGCAGGGATCGGGTTTAACAGGAAAAAGAAAAGCTTTTGAGATTTCTCCAAAACCCTGCAAGAACCAAAATTGTCGATATGCCATGTCCTCTTGCATATAGGGCCAAATACAGGTGGAAAGATCCCGGAAAGTAATGGTTTGAATGGAATTCAAATTCCAACAATTAAAAATTAATTCATCTGCCAAAAATAAATCTGAACTCTAATAAATAATTAAATCCAAAAATTATGGGGCGTTACAAGGAGAGGGAGAGAGGGAGAGGGAGGCGAAGTGGGTCGATCAGGAGCCCCCTCTCTAAGTGTGCGTGTGTGTTAGAGAGAGAGGGAGGGAGGGAGATCAAGAGAGGGAGAGGGAGAGGGATGCGGAGGGTTCGACCGGCTGCCCCCCCTGTGATGTGAGTGTGTGCTTGTGTTAGAGAGAGGGAGAGGGAGGGAGGGAGACCCAGAGTGGGAGAGGGAGACCCAGAGAGAGAGAGGGAGAGGGAGAGAGAACGTGAGAGAGGGGGGTCGAGGCTGGACCGGGAGATGGAGACGGTGAGAGAGGGGGGTTGAGGATGCCTTACCGGAGGGGGAGACGCCGCCGCTCTGATGGGGAGTGCCGCGACCACTCGCCTGAGGTAGAGAGAGAGGGGGACGTTGTCGGGGTTGTTGGAGAGAGGGGGGAGAGGGGGACACCACCGGCGTGGTCGTCGAAGAGAGAGGGGGAGAGGGAGACCACCACCGTCGTCGTCGGAGAAAGAGGGAGAGAGAGGGGGGAGTTTCGAATGGGAGGGGGGAAGTAGAAATTGATTCCGATGGATTTTTGACGGAACAAAATCCTTCGAAATTTTTGACGGAATTTACGACCGACATCAGTTCGTCGAAAAAATTTGTCAAATTTTGAGACAAAAAAATAGTCATCATAAATTCCATCTGAACTTTAGATGATTTTTTCGGCGGCATATAATCAGTCGGAAGTTACGACGGACATTCCAACGGACATATGTCTGTTGAAAATACAGGTGGAATTTCTAATAGAAAATTAGTTGTCGAAAATGTTCGTCGCTAAATCCACTTTCTCTTGTAGTGTTCCTACATCCCGACCGCACGGAGATGTTGCCTTAAATACAAAGAGCCTAGAGTAACACGCCACATGTACTATTACAATAATACCCTCAGATAACGATCATACTCCAAGTCCTCCAACATCACCCGCCTCCCCTACTAATTAAGGGGAGGTCACGAGTTCCATCTCACTCCCATAGTTTGCAGGAGTAAGACTCAAACTCTACTCTCACTCTTTTGGACTGGTTTCTATCTCTCCAAGTGAGGCGAATATGCTTCTACATTTTCTCAAACTACCAAGCTCGATTTTGATGATTTGTTCTTCAGTTGTTCTTTGGGCCCTATTTAATAAATGAATAGGCTGAGGTCAAACACCGTATTTGTCAGTTATGTGTGATTTCATACCTTGTTCGCCGGATTCATGTGTAACCAAATTTGATGGCTTGGGTCTAACAAACATAAAAGAATAACTTTTATGAGATTTTGGTCAAATATGGCATTTTAATGGGTGAGGTCGAACATGATATTTGAAGACACTATACCAAAGAGGACCTTTACCTATGACACTTACCTACGGTTCTGTAAGTTGTAGGTATAGATTAGGCTATACCTACAGTTTTGTGGGTTTATATATTGCCTACGGTCGATGCCATAGGTCATAGGGGTACCTTACCTATGGTTTGGTAGAACTTTGAGAATAGATAGATACATTGAACTACCTATGGACAATGTCGTAGGTAAGTGATATATTATATCTACGATTCTGTAGAGCCGTAAGAATAGATAACAATATTGAACTACCTACCAAGAATGTCGTAGGTATGTGATGTCACATACCTACTGTTTGACAGGGTCGTAGGAATAGATAGCTGTTGGGTTCCGTAGTGTAGGAAGACGGATCTAGAGGGGGGGTGAATAGATCCTTCTATTAACAATTTGCGCAATTAAAACACAAACACCCGACAGCAGAAACTAACACAACATCTAAATAATTAGGCACGCCGTAGATTTACCAAGCAGCAAATAGATGGACATTAAGGATTAAAAGTGACTTGTAGAGCAAAACTCAAGTTAGCTCTTTGTGTGCACAAATTAAGTGTATGTAGCAATTTGATTGGATTGAGTGTGTGATAGTATTAAATTAAACCTGTGAATGGAGATAGTGGAAATGGACAGTCACACCGGCATTCAGATATGAACACGGTGATTTTTAAGGTGGTTTGGGACCACGACGGGTTCCGTACGTCCACCCCTCACTCAACTGAATGAGTCTTCACTACTGGTAAACCAGCACGGGGATAAATCCCCCCACACACACGGAGCCAAGCTCCAACACACACATAGGGCGACACCTGCACACACACACGGGAGGTAACTCCCAAACACACATGGGGAACAACCTCCCCCCGAGGAGAAATCTCCTCACACTGTAAACACAGCAACAACAAGGACGAGCCCTATACACTCTGGATTCTAAATCCAGCAGCACACATACACACACTATGGATCTTAAATCCACTAGCTCACTCGCACAAACTGTGGATCTGAAAAGATCCCCACACACAAACACACGAATCTGGATAAATCCACACACACACGTGGATCTGAAATCCACACACACATACACACACGGGGATGAACCCCAGAATGCGCTGCTAGACACGTAGCTCACAGACACACACGCTACAAGTCGCAACAAACTTTTTTTTTGGCAAGTAAGGATATGGTATTTGTATTAAGTGAAAAAAGAACTGTACATCAAAAGTCTGCCATGCAGATCTACTATGCTCAGGACCACACAGGTTGTGGACTCAGAGTTTATTGAGAGAATAGAATGAATCTACTAAAAATGTTATTTTCCCTTCTAGTTAGTCTCTTCTGCCCTTGGAATTCCATGAAGCTTCTTGCATCTCCAAGTATTTGGATAAGGATACTTGATTTGGAGCTAGGGGAATCATTAAATATTCTGACACATCTTTCCTTCCAAATTTTCCATATGGCTATTCGAAACAATATTCTAGCAAAATTGACTAGCTGACCTGATTTCTAAAATTAGGCCTGCAGTTTATGGAGTTCATGGTATAGTCCAATGCTCGGCTGTCTATGGAGGTCAAATCTTTCTAAGATCTATTTCCAAACCCATTTGCTAAAAGTGCATTCGAACAAAAGATCGTCTTAGTCATCTCTACCCTACTTACAAAGGGGACACATGCTGGGAAGATAGAATCCTTTCCTCTGCAGGTTGTCTGTTGTCGGTAGTTTGTTAAGGATAGCTTGCCAAGTATAAAGTGATGCTATTTGAAAAGATGGATTTTTCTAGACCCAATCATGATGAGCAAATGCATGTCCTTTTTGCCTAATCTCATGCCAAATGGTACTAACCTTCTTAATTTGTTCATTGTTCTTCCACATGATGACATCTAACCTTGCATTATGTATTCCAACTTGCTTAACAAGATCCCACAGATCAGCCATTTCCATGGAAAGTGCAGTGGGAAGAACCCACTGCCCTTCGGAGATAAATAGTCCCACATTTGCACTTTTGTCCAGTTCTAAATCCTGTCTGATTTGGTCTCCATACAATTGATTAATACTGTTTCTATTCAGCCACGGGTCAAACCACAAATTAGTATCCTGGCCATTTGATATTGAGTATGTAATGTGGCTGCGGATCCAATTCCTGGCCTGCAGAACTCCCTTCCAAGCAGATGAATGGTAAGATTTGATTCTGAAATCCCAAATATTTATGTTTGCTAAATACTTATAGTTAACCCAAGAATACCATAAGGACTGCTTTTTCTGAAGAATATCCCATAACAACTTACACATACAAGCCAGATTCCATTCCTTCAAATTTTTTATTCCAATTCCTCCTTCAGTCTTGGGTTTGCATATCTGTTTCCAACAGATCATATGTACTGCTGAATTGGAAGAATGTCCATGCCAATAGAATTTGTGCAGGAGGCTTTCAATTTCATCAAATAACCCAACAGGAAGCATGAAAGCTGTTGCCCAATAAGTTGAATATGATGAGAGAATAGATCTAATAAGTTCTAGCCTTCCTGATCTAGAGAGAAGTCTATTCTTCCAAGCATCAATTCTTCTCTTAATTTTTTCATTAATAAGATAGCAATTTGCCTTGTTGACAGCTTTAGAGAGAAGAGGGAGTCGAAGATATGGAACATGAAGCTCACCTGCTGTGACTCCAAGTTGACTGATTACATTGGTTTGATTCTGTAGACAACCTCCTAAAAAGGCTTTACTTTTCTCAGAATGCAGGATGAGTCCTGACATTCTACCAAAACTGTTAAGCAATGGCCCCACATGAGAAAGTGTCTGGGGATCATCATTCAAGAATAAAATCAGGTCATCTACAAAAGTTATGTGAGAAATTCTCATATTTCCTGCAGACGGGCTTCTGATATTTCCTCTCTGAACTTCACCTTCCATCAAGGATGAGAATCCTTCCATAATTATGGTGAAAAGATAAGGAGATAAGGGGTCCCCTTGTCTGATCCCATTTCGCCTGGTAAAAAATCCCTGAGGTGTACCATTGACAAGAACAGAGAAGGCTGGAGTGTCTAAACAGTTTGAAATCCAATGAATGCAAGTGAGAGGAAATCCCATCTGCTCCATAAAATAGTAGAGGTAGTTTCGGGAGAGGGGAAATTGCATCACACGTACGGAGAGGCCAAATGAGGTCTAAACCTGACCAAACGAGGCCCAACTCCTCGAAGTGGTAGCCCCCAGGCCCACTTAGTATAAAGCCCAAAAACTCACTCGATACAAGCGCTTCCTAGGTGGCCTTCGGGTTGGGAAGTCTGAGCGTCAGTACGATCGGGAAAGCTCCCCCGGAGTCCCCTATTCCCTATCCCAACCATGCAATCATCGCTCGGGAGACCACTCCTGGGCAAGTGCCTATCGCTCGGGCTCACTGATGGAAGCTTATTGGCACGGCCGTTGCGAGTCCCTTAATGGCAGGAAACTCAAGGGGATAGGAGAGACCAAGAGTCCGTGTGCTATAAGGAGTCCACATGAAGGACGTAACCCCCCCTGAGACTCCTCCGCTTACAGGGATCATTCGCTCAACGGGCCACTATTTAAACTGGAAAAGCCCTACTACAAGAGGTAAGCAAGGAAAGAGCCAAAAACCCTGAGCAGGAACCAGTTCACCTTTTGGTGGAGAGGGATCTCGCGCTCCCATCTTCCTCCTTACTATTCCCTTCGCACTAGAGATCTACTATTTTGCTGACTTAAGCATCAGAGGGTCTTCCCCGGGGATCTATCCCCGGGCACTTCTGACTCATTTCCCTTCTTGCAGTTCATATTTCAAGTGTACGAGGTCATCCTTTTCCCCGATCAGGAGCAGCGCGAGATCACCCCTCTTCATCTGGCGCCATCTGTGGGAAACGAACAAAGAGCCATCATAGTGCGAAGAAGTTCCAACAGGAGGACTGCTGGCGACCTTGGGAAAGCCCTGGTGACGGAAGAGGGCGCACCTTCCCTCCCCACGGAGCATTCCATGTCGGAAAACCATGCCAACGAGATACCTCCATCAGTGGCGGGGGAACAGCTTCCCAGCGGGAGCGCCGATGCCCTCCAAACCCTCAATGCAAAACTGGATGTCCTCGTGGATCTCATGAGGGCCCATGCGGCCAGGGAGGAGAAGTCGTAGCTCCCCCGGAAGAGCCCCCCACGTGGAGATGCCTCCCAGTAAACTGCTGGAGGCCGTTTCACCCTTCGGGGGCGGCGGCTCATCCGCAACCTATCAGGAGGACCATTGCATGCCCCTTCCCCGGAGTAGAAAGCCTCCTCAACCCCGAGGAAGGCGAAGACCGGAGCGCACGGACCATTTCCAGAAGCCTAGGTCCCCGAGGAGCGTCGGGACAGCATGCAAGTGTGCCCCCCAGCACCTCGAGCCAGTGACAACCGGAGCTGTCTCTCCGGTTGCGAGACTTTGAGAGGCGTTTCGTAGAGCAAGAGCACGCCCTCCGCGCCTTGTAGAAGACCTCTCCTATGGAGGACGAGGAGAGATCCCCTTTCTCTGACTATAATTTGAAGGTAGAGATATCCCCCAGGATCTCACTCCCGACCTTGAAGTCGTACGACGGCCAGGGAGACCCAACAAACCACTACGACAGCTTTGACGCCCTAATGACCTTACATTGGGCATTCGACGTAATCAAGTGTCGAGCGTTCGTGACCACTCTGGTTCAGGGTGCTCAGGCTTGGTTTAGGGTCCTCTCCCCCGGCAGCATCCACAACTTCAAGCAATTCGGACGAGTGTTCAAGGAAAGCTTCGCCGGTAGCGGTCCACCCCGGTCAGTGGCGGGATTATTGGCCCTCAAGCAGGAACAGGGGGAGAAGTTGCGGGCTTATATCAACTGATTCAAATCGGAAGCCCTGCGCATCCCCCACCTGGATGTGGCCTCTACCATCACCGCATTGACCGGGGGTACCCATGATGAGCACCTGTGGCGCGAGCTAGTGCTGCATCCTCCCACCTCCCTGGCCGAGCTAGTGACCCTGGCACTGCGCCACACAGAGTGCGAAGAAGTCCTCAACGCCTGCCGAGGCACGATAGGCTCGGGTTGGGAGGGGGACAAGAAGCGGCCGTCCGAGCAAGGGATGGGCCAAGGAAAAAGGCAGAACTAGGATGGAGACAGAAAAGAGTCATCCCAAAAGTACGAGCGGTATACCCCCTTTACTGCCCCCGTCTACGAAATCTATGAAGACATCAAAGGCTCGGGCCTCCTCAACCAACCCGAGCCTATGAAGGCCAAGCACTACAATCGCAGCAAGCATTGCATGTTCCACAATGACCACGGGCATCACACCAGTGATTGCCATCAACTTCAAGATGAGATCGAGTGCCTCATCCGCCAGGGACACCTATCCCAATATGTGTCCGGGCAGAAGGAAGACCGAGGTGCCCCTGAGGAGATCAACAATGCCCCCGCAGAGTCCACATCAATGTCATCGCGGGTGGTGCGACATTAGGCGGAGATAGCAGCCGAGGAAGAAAGCGTCATGCCGATCGGGCGAGCCGAGCCTCCATTGAGCACTCTACGGCCCCGCAGGCGAGCGAATCGTAGGCCCTGGTGTTCTCCGACCAGGACCTGGAAGGGTTAACCACCCCGCACGATGACGCTCTCGTTATATCGGTTACAATAAAGCATTGTAACGTAGATAGGATCTTAGTTGACAATGGTAGTTCCCCTGATGTATTATCCTATGAATGTTTCCTCAAGATGGGAGAGAATCCATCTAAACTCCACCCGATCCGAACCCCCCTCTGTGGGTTCAACGGCCAGGCAACTTATCCAGAGGGAGCCCTGAGCCTGCCAGTTACTATCGGCACCCTGCCCAAAACCGTTATGGATATGGTAGACTTCATTCGGATTAAGTGGATGATGGCATATAATGCCATCTTCGGCCGAGGCATTCTCATCCGAATGAAAGTGGTGCCCTCTACCTTTCACCAAAAAATGAAGTTCCCAACCAAACATGGCATGGGGGAAGTCTGAGGTTACCAGGCATTGGCTAGATGGTGCTATATAATCTTGGTCGAAGCCACTAGGCCGGAAGGGAAAAGTAAAGGAGTAAAGGGAGCCGAAGAGGGACCCGCAACATCTGAGCCTGGTGGGGAGTTGCTAACGGTCTTCCTTAACGGTAACCCGACTCTAGGAGTAAAGATCGTAGTCGATCTACCACTTGAGGAACAGGAAAAATATAAGGATTTCCTTTCCCGGTATATTCGAGTCTTTGCATGGTCTGATGAGCACCTTCCCGGGATCCCGGGAGACGTGGTGATGCACAAGCTCAACCTCGACCCAACGGTGAAGCCAGTCCAGCAACGCAGGAGAAAGCATGCCCCAGAGAAGCAAGCAGTCATCAAAGAGCAAGTCATCAAGGGGCAGAAGACTGGCCTTTTTCGTCCGGTCCTGTACCCTACATGGCTCGCCAACGTCGTCCTGGTACCGAAGGCTTCTGGGAAATGGCGAATGTGCCTGGACTTCACTGACCTCAACCAGGCTACCCCGAAGGATTGCTACCCGCTGCCGAGCAACGACCAACTAGTCGACTCAACCTCTGGCAACGAGCTGCTCAGCTTCCTAGATGCCTACTCTGGCTACCATCAGATCAGGATGGACCCGGAGGACATCGAGAAGACAACCTTCATCACCGACTTCAGCGTACACTGCTACACCCGATTGCCATTCGGGCTAAAGAACGCCGGAGTCACATATCAGAGACTGATCAACCACATTTTCGAAGAATAGCTCGTTCGGAACGTCGAGACCTACATTGATGACATGCTCGTCAAGACGCTGAAGGCTGAAGACCACCTCACCAACTTAGCCGAGACCTTCGACACCCTCCTGAAGTGTAACATGAAGCTCACCCTTGTCAAATGTGCCTTCAGAGTCAGATCCGGGAAGTTCCTAGGCTTCCTGATAACTCTGCGTGGGATTGAGGCCAACCCCGACATGGTCTAGGCCATCCTGGACATGCGGCCGCCCACCTGCATCAAGGACGTCCAATGCCTTACGGGGCGCATTGCTGCGCTCAACTGTTTCCTGTCCCGGGTGGCCGAACGATGCATACCCTTTTTCAAATCGTTGAGGGGACTCAAAATGGCATCTGCTACGTTCGCCTGGGATGAGGAATGTCAGAAGGCATTCGCCGAACTCAAGGAATTCTTGGCCTCGCCCCCGGTACTGTCCAAGCCGGTCCAAGGCGAAGCTCTATACATCTATCTCTCGGTGACCCCTTCCACAGTAAGCTCGATCCTGGTCAGGAACGACACAGGGGTCGAGAGACCAGTTTATTATGCCAGCAAGGTGCTTAATGAGGCTGAGAAAAGGTACCTCGCAACCAAGAAACTCGTGCTAGCGTTGGTTACCTCGGCCAAGCGTCTCCGACCCTACTCCATCGTCGTATTGATCGGCAAACCCCTGAAGAAGATTCTCTTTCACCCTAAAGCCTCGGGACGCTTCGTCAAATGGGCCATCATGCTCGGAGCCTACGACATCTCGTATCGCCCCCGCTCCGCCATTAAAGGATAGGCTCTCACAGACTTCATCGTCGAAAGCACAGTCCTGATTGAAGAAGTACATCCACCAGCGCCCAGGCCCACCCGGGATCTGTTCATCGACGGGTCTTCCAACTCGATCGGATGCGGCGCCGGTGTCCTTCTCAAATCACCCGAAGGAGCGGAGCTGCAGTATGCCATGAAGTTCAACTTCCAGGCGTCCAACAACGCCTCCGAGTATGAAGCCATTATCTTAGGGGCCAGGATGGCTCGACGACTAGGGGCCGAGCGAGTCAGGATCCACACTGACTCTCAATTGGTCGCTATCCAGGTCAAAGGTGATTACGAAGCTCGGGAAGGACAAGTGGTCAAGTACCTCCAGGTGGTCAAGAGGATAGCCCAACTCTTCGAGAGTTTTGAGGTGCTCTAGATAGCTCGGGAGGAAAACTCTCGAGCAGACGCCCTCTCTCGATTGGCCTCCTCGCTCGACCTCGCAGGTACACAATTGGTCTTTCTCGAAGAGCTCGAGCGACCGAGCATTGAGTCCGAGCTTATGACCATTGACCCGGCACCCCCGTGCGACTGGCAGACCCCCTACATATCCTGGCACCGGGATTCTCAGGAACCCCCCGACCCTCGGGAGGCCCGGAAGCTCAAGTACCATGCTTGGCGTTTCGTCATGCTAGACAATGCCTTGTACAACAGATCTTTCTCCGACCCCCTCCTCAAATGCATCAGCGCCGACGAAGCCAGCCGAGCGGTTCAGGAAGTACACGAAGGCACCTGCGGAGTGCACCAAGGAGGAAGATCACTCGCCAGGATCTTGCTACGGCAGGGTTACTGGTGGCCCACTCTCCAACGTGACTGCACGACCTATGTACAGAAGTGTGACCGATGTCAGCACTTCGACCACCTGATCCATCAGCTCGCCACAGAACGCATCACTCTTGCCCAGCCTTACCCCTTCGCTCGGTGGGGGATCGATATTTTGGGGCCATTCCCCACAGCTCAAGCTCAGAAGAAGTTCGTCATCGTCGCCATCGACTACTTCACCAAGTGGATCGAGGCCGAGGCCACCACCAGGATCACCGAATCAGTCGTATGGAGTTTTGTTTGGAAATCGATAATCTATCGATATGGTGTCTCACGAGTGATCGTGAGCGATAACGGTCGGCAATTTGATTCTCATTACTTCAGAGATAGATGTGCCGACTGTAGATTCTAAGAAATCCACTTAGAACAATTAAAAGGAAAAAGAAAATGAATAGAAGAATGGGAAAAGAGGGAGAAAAGGGGAGCATGAGAGGATGCTAAGGGGAATGTGATCGCCAGAGACGCGAGGGCCTCAAAGGATATAACAAATAATCAATGAAGGGATCGCGATATAAATACCTTAAATACGGGGGAGATTGTGAGTGCACCTTCTCTTTCTATCGGCCGGCCGATGAAGAGAGTTTTCCTTGATTGATTACCCTTGCAAAATTAACAAACACCAATAAACAAACATGGATTAGAAACCAAGATGTGTAGCATCAAATCCAAATGTAAATATGGACATAGAAAGCATGGATATGAACATACCTTATTGGTGTTTGGCCTTTAAACCCCTATGCAAAAGGGTAGGTAAAAGATGATGTATGATGAAGAATAGAGGGAGATGTGCAAGTGTTGCACTATGGAGATGTGCTAGAGTGCACAATAGGGGAAGATCTCAATAAAGAAATAAAATAAAAAATGATATGATGCATGCAATTAACTAAAGCAAAAATAAGAGATAGGAGAGGAAAGCTTAGTGGTTTTCTCCAATTTGGCTTCAAGCTAGGATGAAGATCTTCAATGGAGGAAGAAGATGATGTAGAACTCCATGGATGTAGAGGCTTCAAATCTTCAATAGAGGAAGAAGAACTCCATGGATGAAGCTTTTAGGTGCATGGGAGTCT
Organism: Amorphophallus konjac; assembly: GCA_022559845.1. NCBI lineage: Eukaryota > Viridiplantae > Streptophyta > Magnoliopsida > Alismatales > Araceae > Amorphophallus > Amorphophallus konjac. The sequence continues at coordinate 168,922,281 of CM040124.1, read as the reverse complement.
TCCTCCTTGAGCCTTTGGTCCGACAGCACCTCCTCTTGAATTGATCTTTATGATCTTTCACAAGGGAGAGAGATTCTATTTATAGGGTTGAAATTCGGAATTAATTCCAAGGGAAATTAGGAAAACATGTTTTAGTGGGATTTGGAAGAGATAAACATTAGGCAAGTGTCCCTTCAACATTGGAAAGTCATAGGAACCCTTTCCCAAGTGAAAAAGGAGGTTAAATGAGGAAAGAAAGGGAAATTCAGAATTAATTCCAAGAGAAAATAAGAAAACATGTTTTAGTTAGATTTGGAAGAGATAAACCTTAGGCAAGTGTCCCTTCAACCTTGGAAAGTCATAGGAACCCTTTCCCAAGTGGAAAAGGAGGTTAAATGAGGAAAGGAAGGGAAATTCGGAATTAATTTCATAAAAAATTAGAAAACTTAGTTTTGGTAGGATGGAAAGGGGGATCCTTCCTCCAAGTGTCCTTTCAATATTAGGAAGCCATAGGAACCCTCTCGCAAGTGAAAAAGGAGTGTAAGTGAGGAAAGGAAGGGGTGCTGCTGGAGTTCGGAATTGAACAAGAATTGACGACCTTGGTCAAGGCGTTAATTGAAATCACGACTGGGACAAAGGCGTTAATTCACGGATTTAATTTTAGCAATAAAAACTTTCTGTATTTAAAAATGATGAAGAGACGCCTGAGGGAGAGGCGTTATTTAAAAACACGACCCAAGGAGGGTCGTTAATTCTTATTTTTCTGTTTTGGAAACCAGAAAATTTCAGAAACTGACGCCTTTGCCTCTAGTCGTCCTTTCTTCAAAACGCGCCTCAGACCAGGCCGTTAATTAAAACACGCCCCACTTCAAGTCGTGAATTCCAAAAAATAGAGAAAACTGCCCAAAAAATCTAGAAAAATAGGGAAAAATAAGAAGAGGGAAAAAAAGGGAGAAATCCAAGAAAATTGGGGAAAATAACTCAAACAAAGTTAATTGGAGGGTCAAATTGGGGCATTACAAGGTAATACGAGATGCACTCACAGTAACGTCAATTTTGGCGTGTCTACAGCTGCCCCGCCTTGGCGTCTGCTTTGCAAGGGAGCAGAGCAAACTGAAAAGTAGATGCCAAGGTGTGATGAGACACGCAATCAACATCACTTGATGAGAATGAAATCAAAAGCTCGAGATGAAGCAATCCCGAGAAATTCAATGAAATCAACGATATTTGGATAAGAGGAGGAGTGTGCACGCGGGCACGAAGGAGAATGATCAACTTCCAGCGCGGTGGAAGTACCCCAGGTCACAAACCTGTAGGTTTCACCATTGGGGAGTGGTTACCAGTCAATGTGGACGTGCTGCAGCCAAGGTGGATCAAAGTAAAAGGATTGAGATAAGATGATAGAAATCCAAATAATGTGCTTTCGAGAAAATGACCCAAAACAGTGACAAAACGAACTGAGGATTCCATCAGCAATGAATATCTCATATCTGGAAAGATTAAGATCAATTTGACTCTCCAAATCAGCTTATCAGAATGATTTTCCAAAAATTGTTTCAAACTCCTATATGAATGCATGCTGGGTTTAAAAGGAAAAATTAAAATAAATGAAAATATAAGATAATCAAGGATAATATTGTTAAACTGCCAAGATTGGGTCAAGAAACCCATTCTGCGAGCCGATACTAAGCCGAAGCCCGTTTATCTACGCATCAACTCGCAAAAGGGAACCATCGTCCCCAGTCTTAGACGGCTCAACGGCCTATCCGTGTGACTAAGACTCCTCTGGAATCATAGTTATTTTTGATGAAGGGGAACTCAAATCCCAGATTTACCAAAGTCACAAGGTCCTTGATATAATCTAGTAGCGTATGTAACATATAGTAGAATGTATACAGGGGGGATGGTGATAGCAATGAGCATGGGGGAACTGAGAAATGAGGTGCAAGCACCGTGGGGGTTGGATGATGATGCCCAGCTGGTGGGACCAAGAGCTTCTTCCTGCGCTCAAAGATTCATCAGCCAAGATATAAAAGATAACAAGCAATGAATAAGGCATTTAAGCATAGCAAGCATAGCATGAATCAAAGCATCAATAGCAGGTATGTATCATATTCAAGAATAGCATAGATAGCATCATTAAAGCATAGATATCATAGCATCATTGTTTGTCGTTTGTCATGAGGATGACAACTTGGATAATCAAGATTTGGAGTTGAATGATCAAGATCTGATAATGTCCATCGGCGGAGTGATCAGTAAGATTTGATAAAAAAGATTTGGAGATGAATAATCGGAGTAATGCGTAGCAAATTATGAAGATGTGATCAATTGTGAACATGGGAAGAATCAAAAGGTAGATGGTAATGAATGGAGAGGACTCATCCCGTGCTCTTGGTCCTTGCAAAGTTGTTGTTCCTGCAAAAAGTACCATCAGAAAAATATAATGCAATTTTTTTTGGATTTTGAAATATGCAAATTTTTATGAGTTTTGAAAATATTTGAATTTTTATGTGGATTTTGAAAAATATTTGAATTTTTATTATGAATTTTGAAAATATTCAATTTTTGTTGGATTTTGATCAGTAAATATTCAAAATTTTTTGGATTTTGGCTTAGAAAATATTCAATTTTTTTGGATTTTGACTTAGGAAATATTCAAGTTTTTTTTTGTTTTTTTTCTTTTGAATTTTTTTTTTTGGTTTAGACATTGTTAATGCAGCATCAAAAGGTGTTTTTGAACCACTGGCTAGGGGTACTTGTTCCTTCCCCTTTCGCTAAAATTACCCAAAGCCGAGCGTGCATTGAAGGGTGGTGCCCTATAACTGACTGCCATTGATTAACGGTGCTCCTACCAAGGCCATACCCGAGAAACATTTGGTCTTAGAGGGAGAAGAGAAGAATAATTGAGGATAAGCTTTATGCAGGATGGGAGATGTCGGGACTTGAATTCCTTCCAAGGTGTTTCCCCTCAAAGAGGTAGTCTGTTGTGCCGGGGCTTTGTGCCTTTGATTTTTAGACCCTTGACATGCATACGACTAGGGTTTTCCCTGCGGGGACTTTGCCACTCTTGACATGCCATAATTCACAATTTTACTTTTATCGAAATTTTGACTTGATTTTCATAATAGCCCTTTTGGCGAGATGTATATCATGAAAACTCATATGAAAACTCATATTGATTTTGGGTCAAGACTGCCCCTATTTGAGACTCCTCTCGTATTGGGGATTACCCTGGGTGGGTCATCTCACCCGTCGACCTCTTGCCCCTGAACGCGGCCGAGTAAAGAAGAGAAAAAGACTTTCAGGAATTCTCATGGCATGGCCAAAGTAGCAACGGTGTTTTAACCAAAGGAGCCAGCTAAGGACGCCGTGAAGTGTGTGGAATGCCCAGCTGAAGGTTACTCTTAACAAGCAGGGAGAGAACGTTGAATTCCCAGCGTGGGATTTTTATTACCAAAGGTGCTGCAAAAACAAGCCTAAAAGACTGTTTTGAGAATGATTTAGTAAAGATAAAGATTCGACCTAGGATAATGGTCTTGACTACCACTCTTAATCTTGTTAAGAAGCACTTTATTTTGAAAGTCATCGTGAAGCAATGAGATAATGATATCATGAAATGAGTACTTACGCCAATATGTTACCTTGCAACCTTTGTAGAAGCAGCTGTCAGAGGCGAGGTTGATCATCGTGGGATAGTCCTCTTTGGCAGTCAAAAGGATTGGAAGCAAAGGGTTTGAAAGTGGCTTAACAAGAAGGAGTGGTGCCAAGACCAGACTCAGACGAATAAGAAAAAAAAGGAAGAGAGGCGAGGGCTAGAACTCCCTCACTAAGGTGTGGAGACCCTGATCACATGAAAGGTCTACAGAAGAAGCGAAGAATTAGAAGGAGGAGTGAGGACTAAAGCCTCGAAAGCAGTGAGAGAATGGGAAGATGCCCAAGGTAGTGGATGTGGAAGAAGTTGGGTCGGACCCAGGATTAGGGGGAATCAGAAGAAGAAATTGGTAGATGGAAAGAGGCGGATCCGGAGGGTCCGGAGGTTGTGGAGGAGAATCCTGATAGGAGGAATCCGGGGGCTCCGGAGGGATAAAATATCGAGGGACACGGTGCCCTGGGAAGAGATAGGGAAAAAGATGATGGAAAAGGAAGAAGAAAATGAAGGATGTGATGTCCTGGAAGAGTAGAAAGATGAATCGAAAGAAAGATGGATGGTCCGGAGGTTCCGGGGGAATGAGATGTCGAGGGACGCGGTACCCAGGGAAGAGTGGATGAAAAGGATCAGGAGGGTCCGGAGGTTCCGGAGGAATGAGATGCCGAGGGACGCGGTGCCCGGGGAAGAGTGGATGAAAAGGATCAGGAGGGTCCGGAGGTTCCGGAGGGATGGAATCAGAAGGGTCGGGATCCCCAAAAGAAGATAAAGAGAATAAGATGGAGAATCCGGAGGTTCCGAAGGAAGAGAATCAGAAAGGGCGCGATGCCCTGGGAGGAAGGAAAGAGAGTCCGGCGGTTCTAGAGGGGGAAGGTACCATGGGATGCGATGCCCAAGGAGAAGAGAAAGATCCGGAGGTTCCGGAGGAAGAAGACGGAAAGGGGCGCAATGCCCAAAGGATAAAGAGAGGGGTGAAAGATCCGGAGGTTCCGGAGGAAGAAGATAGAAAAGGGCGCGATGCCCTGGGAGAAAGTCCAGAGGTTCCGGAGGAAGAAGACGGAAAGGGGCACGATGCCCAGGGAGAATCAGTAAGAAGCCCAGAAGATCCGGACTTGAGGGTGTGTAGGGGCGCGATGCCCAAAGAGCAGGATCTGGAGGTTCCGGAGGAAGCAAATATCGAGGGACGCGATGCCCAAGGAGGACGGGTGAGAAATCCGGGGAGTGCGGATGCAATAGTTGGAAAGGGGCGCGATGCCCTGAGGGATGATTGGAGGGGACACAATGCCCGATGAGTGTAAGAGGACATGGAGATCCGAAGATAGAGGTGGAAGATATAGGAAACGTGGGGGATCCAGAGATTCCGGAAGGCGGGGAAGATACGGGTTTTGAAACCCGGGAAAGAAGAAGTGTAAATGCATGTGGATGCAATAGAAGGGATGCGATGAATGCATGGATGCAACAGAATGCATGAGATGAAAAGAATATGACGAACATGAAGGGCGAGAGGATGAGATCCTCCTCTTTACCCTTGGAGTGGCCCATGAAGAAAATGTGACAGACAAGAATGTGGATGGAGTTGAATAGAAGGTGGATAAAATAGTGGAAGGCCCTTTAGTACCAAGATAACCACCCCTCCATGGCAGTGAAAGTGTATAGCCAATTGGCCCAATGGATGAAGCTTCAATGGTAAGTGACAACTCCCTTGAAGTGTGAAAAGTAATAGTGTGAGAGAGTTGAACAGTTGGGATAGGAAGCATTGTGTTGCCTAGGGGTTGTGGCGTATATGGAGTGTTGAATAGAATAGGCATTCGCCCCTTGTATGGAAGAAAAGGTTCAAGATTTGAAAGTTGGAACAAGGGGTGCCCTTCCCGGCCTTTGGGCACAAGCCTACATGGCATCAAAGCTTGACATTCTCTCTTAGTGAGCAGTGGCGGCGACTTGGCCTCTTCGACCATGCTTGGCACAACAACCCGGATTGGCATCCGGCAAATAAACTCTTGCATCTTGAATAGCTCGGCCGTAGCCAAATCCTTCTTGCCCAGCTCTTGATCATCTTCGGTACAAGTACTTGCAGAAGCACTCCCATTCCGAGTAGTAAAGGGGGGTGAAGCGGAGGCGAAAGGCTCCATAGTTGGTGATGGTGTAATGGAAAGTGTTGGAGAAAGGATGAGTGGAAGTGGAGATTCAAACACGTCGAGCTTCCCCCTTTGCTCGGAGACAGTTGGGGTTGGCTCGAGTGCAAAAAGAGATTGATTCTGATCAGGATTAACCATGGGTAAAGGTGAAGGGTTAAGTGGTGGAATAGGAGTGGCTAGGTTTGGGGTTAAAGGTGTAATGGAGGGCCGAGGTGGCGGTAATAGGAGGTTAGCTAATGAAGTGGAGGCTAATGGTATAGCAGGTGGAGGTTTAGCAGAGGCCGGTGCTGTGGAGGTTGATGGTATAGCAGGAGGTGTAAAAGTATAAGGTTTGGTCCGGAGGAAACGTCGGATGGGGCGAGCGGTGTCTGGGGTAGGAGACATGTCTTGGTGCGCCGACATGGGTGATTGGAGTATTGATCCCTCGTCATAACACCAATAAGTCTTAGAAGCGGGGGTTATATTAAGGACGATGGCATCGTCTTGAGCAGGGGGTTCATCCAGTGGTAGCAGAGGGAGAGGAAAATGAAGAAAACTCGGAAGGGATGCCTGCAGAGCTTCATCATCATGTGCCGTCTTGAATTCTTCAATTGCCGGTCCTTCATTATCGAGTTCAAGTGGATGCCATGGTGGAGATGTATTAGTAGGTGGTGGAATGTAATGGTATTGCAGATGATGTGGTGAATGCAAGTGTGAATGCGTAGGTGGAGGCGGAGGGCCATATGAATGAACGGGGTGAATGGGTGGAGGATGGACAGCGTCCACTTGAATGTTGAAATCTGCCGGCTCTTGCTTGCTTGAACTGTCGACGCCGTAGCCGTCTCTCCTATCCTTCCAATCTTTCTCCATCTTTGTAATGTCATTTAGAGCCGTATAAAGGGGATTGACTAGAGTAGGAGGAGCGGGCCGTGGGCTCGTAACCCTCTTTAATTGTTCCTCCAACAAAGTGACTTTGTCGAGAAGAGTTCGTTGGAGGGGTGTGACTTGAGCAATAGAGGGTCGGTAGGGCCTTGAAGGAGGGGCCGCACAAAAAGGCCGTGGAAGGGGATTAATGGGATGACCCATAGAAGAACCCGGATGGGCCGGGTTGCAAGGAATAAATGGGCCTTGGGGCCGTGGTGGAGGAGGAATAAAAGGAGGCGGGTGACGGGCCACCCGAATAGGGGTAGGTGTGGACGCAGGAGGCGGGTATTGGACCACCCGAGGAGATGGGTGATGGGCTACCCGGGTAGGAATGTGAATAGAGGAGGGAAGTGGGTGATGGGCCACCCGCGTAGGATTGGAAGGAGGATGAGGGGAATGAGGTGCACCCTCAACAACGGCCTTAAGGGCTTGGATTTGTTGAGGGGTGAGATGATCTAATGCATGCAAGATCTGGGAGACCTTCTCATCTTCGGGAGGAGACGGTCCCGTAGGTGTAGTGGCTCGCGATTAAGGCGAGGGACCATGGGATTGGATATTGCCCATGGGTGGGGCAAAACCGTGAAGATGAGGGCATGGTCCCTTTAAAAGATTATGGTGAGAGTTGTGATGAATATGTTGAAATTGAAGGGAATAAGATGTGCTATGTTGATCACCTTCATGAACATTAATTGAGTTAAACATGTTGACTTTCTTATCAAGGTAACCCAAACATTTCAATGTGCAATCAAAACAGCTCACATAGATAGCAAACAAGCTAGGATGGGGTTACCTTTGATTTCTTTTATTTGAACCTTGGCAAATTAATTGATTTTATGCAAATTGATGTGATCACTCAAGGGGGGAACTGATGGGGACATCGCTTACCACTTCTCACTTCTCCACGGGACCGGATGATTGCCATTATGTTTAGCTTGATTTCCGAAGTCTAGCTATGTATTTTTTATCTTTCCTTGAGTCATTTTGATGTACTTATCTTTATTTTGAGTCATGGTCCTAAGTCGTCACATTATCTATCTAAGTATGTTAGGCTAGGGAGTCGTTTGGGCCCAATTAGATGGGCCTGGCCCATGGGCAACCTCTTCTTTCCTCAACCCCCTTGCTTATTTGCTTTTAGTAGTTTATCCAAGGACTTTTTGTAAATGTTGGGATTTCTATAAATAGGACACCAACTCCACTTGAGTTCAGTAATGAAGTATTAAGCAAAATTTGAGCCACTGAGTGCATCTCTCCCTCTCTCTCTAAGTCTCTCTCTCTCTCTCTCTCTAAATTCGGAATTCCCCTCTCTCCTCACCTCTTGCCACCTCACTTGCCACCTAGGCAAGCCTTTTCACCTCCGAAGACTCCCATTACTTCACCATTAACCACTCCACCTCCCCAAGCACCCTTTCACCTTCCCAAGGCATCCCTCCCCCTTCCCTAAGCAACCTTCCACCTCCCAAGAGCCCTTTCCCCTTCCCTAGAGCCCCTTTCACCTCCCAAGGTCGTCCACCACCTTCCCCTCCCTCCTAGGGTCGACCCCTCCACCCCATTCCACCTCCCATTGCTTGGCCGACCACCTCCTTCCCCTCCCTCCTTGCTAGTCTGCAGGTAGCAGAACTGGGTACGTGTTGCAGAAGCTGCCCCGAGTTCATATGACAACGTCTGAGGGCGTGGCATACCTTTCTGGAAAGGGCTCCCAGTCCTCTTCCCAGGCGAAGTGGAAGCACTCCGTTCCAAGTTCGTGGCCACCCGTGAGAGCCGATCTCCTCCGACAGCGTCTGGAACTAGCTGCAGAGCACCAGAGTCCGACTAGAAGCTCAACCACGGTCGACAGCGACAGATCCAGACTGAAGTTTCTTCTCCAAAGATCTTCCTCTCCCTATCCCCGATCAGGAGCAAGAAACGGAACCCCGTTCGGCCTCCGGGAGCTAGAGTTCAAATTTTCTCCTACCGTCGTTCGGGTCTGCCTCCTGCTGTCTGCCGTGACCAGATCCCACTCAACGGATCCCTCCTGTCCACCCCGACCTCAGAAGGAGTCTCCGTCAGTTTTTCTGTGCAGAGGACTTGTCCACGGATCCAACAACTCCGACGGATCGAGATTCTGAGTCCGGAAGCCCCAGGTACAACTTATGCATCCGGCTGCATCCATTCTGAAGCTGCCAACCCCAGATTCCGATGTCCTGTTCGAGTCTCCACCACGACCACCAGCAACGGCAGAAGAATTTGACATAAATCTGAGGCATCCCTGTACCTGTTACGAAGCCATCCTCACTGATCTCGTCATCGGAAAAATTCCTGAGAGCAAGCTACGACTGCAACAGCGACCTCCTGTCCCCTCCAACAACAAGTGGGCAGAACCACGTCGGCGCCCGTTCCGTCGTCCTCGGCGGAATTCTCTCTCTCGCCTGGCCGGCTTAGCGCCCCTCCCTGCGTGGAGGTAGTGTTTGATGTAATTGTGATTACCCCACCCCTAGTTCAACCCTCCTGCGTGGGGTGTAGTTCATGTAACTAGCAGCCCAAGCTTCATCGGCGCAGTGTGCGGGGATCACACTTCCCCGCTCGCCCACGTCTCCAAACGGGGTTGGTTTCTTCAAACCAACCAGGTGAGCTCTAAAACTTTGCTCCATTTATATTAGTGTCTATTTGTTTAATATCCGTAGACATAGCTCCGTTGCGCAAGAGAGTGAGTGCCCGTTCCCGGAGCCATCATCATTGAGTGGTCACCGTGGTCATCGTGAGAGAGTGGGACCTTGTGCCCCAAGTGGCACCGGCCAGCCCCAAAGTGTGGGCCACGTACCCTCGGGAGGATAACCCTAGCCCTGCTGGAACTCTACCAGTTAGGGTCTTAATCCATCACCTTCTTCTAGCATCATATAGTTACCCGGGGCTTGCGAGTGTGCGACGGCGTTTCGGTCTCAATTTATCATTTTACTTGCTATGTGATTGTGAATGCGGATTAGGTCCGAGGTTTGCGTTTGCTTGCTGCATACCCTATACTTGTGTTACATCAAATTGGTATCAGAGCAAGTTCTAGACTTGTCTCTACTAAGTCTTGTCCTAGGGCGCATAAGCTTTTAGAGTCTTCATTGGGCCACCCCATGCATCATCATGTATACTCCCCATTGGTCAAGTCCCCCCAACATGACCTTCCACAAGGATCCGATTGACCCTCTCCTCATGGACATCATCCTAGAAGGGGACCTTAGTTTTGATGGATCTAATCCCAATGCCTACCTAAAATGGGAGACTACCATGGATAAACACTTTGATAGGACTTGGATCTATGGACATGCTAGAGTCCGCAGGGCCACGGGGTGTCTTCGGGGACAAGCCAAGAAGATGTGGGAACACAAAGAGAGGTTCAGAAGAGTTTGGGGGCAAGAGCCCATTCACTCATGGGATGACATGAAAAAGGAACTTAGGAAGACCTACGCTCCCCGACCCGACCACTCCTACCATGAGGACTACAACCCGAAGAACACTCCCACTACCCCGTTTCCGCCCAGTCTATCTAGAACCTCCACTAGGACCAACACTCCACCACCCAAAAGACCCCAAGATTCGCTAGAAGAACTAAGGATTGAGTTTAAGGAGATCTTCACCTCCCTCAGGGCTCAAACTCCACCACCCCAAATAAGTCCAACTTACACCACCCCATCGCCAAAAGGCCTTCCCATTTCCTTAGAGAGCAAGACCCCTACACCACAAAGGGATGAGATTGAGGTTGAGGAATATGAGGCCTCCCCCGAATGGGAAGAAGAATATGAATCACAAAATCATGGGTTAGGCCAAGAAGTTCCCATCCCAAGAGGAGAAAGCATCATGGCTCACTCCACCCACACCATTCCAACCCATGTGGACCCCATGTCCACTTCCCCTAGGCCCATGATGGCCACCACCCTCCCTCCCAAAACTGATCAACCCAGTCCGTCTCAACCCATCCATCTTCCACTACCAACCCCTATCCAACCCCAACCTAGGCCTCCACTTCTCCCCTTACCGACCCCAAACCAAGTTCCCCTTTACCTCCCACCCCGGGGGTACCACGCACCTACCCTCATCACTCCACCTTCAGAGGACCATCCCACCTCCTTGGGAGAGGAACCCATGACTCCCACACCCGACATCATAGTGGTGGACACCCTAGAACCGCTCCACACCTTGGAGGAAACCCTTGCCCAAACCAAGGGAAGAACTTCACCTTTTACACCACCCTCTCTAAATAGGAGTGAACTCGTCATAAGTGAGCCCCTGGCTAAATGCCTAGAGGAAAGTCCGGTTCACCCTATCCTGCCCCATGTCAACCCTCCCATGGAACAACACCTCCCCATACTACCCTTCTCCACCTATCACACTACCATCCAATCCTCTTACCAAGTGGAAACTCTAAGAGACCTCCTAAAAGGCCTCGCATGGCAAGTAGAGTTGACGGCTATGTTGAACCCTATGGTCGACCAACCCATGAGCCTTGGTCTTCTACACCCATGTGTTGGGTCTTTCACTTCGGTCTGCACGGTTGGTTGCTACACCAGCGACCTCCTTCTCTTTCTTCCCACACCCGATGAGCCCGAGGCCATCCTTAAATTGGAGCTCCTCATTTCAGGGAGAAAACCCAATCATCCTTTCAAGGCTGACCCACCCACCAACAACTTTTGCCCAAAAATCTCAATAGAGGTGAATGACCCCCACCCACATGTGGACCTTGAGTTTCTAAGTGACCCATACCATGACACATTCGATCCCTTCCTATACCCACCCACCATACCCAACACCATCATTTTCCTACCACAACCTACCATTTTAAGCCAAGACTACCTCTCCCAAGACCATGAGGACCAAGAGTTCTCTCCCCTAGATGACCCATTCCATCCCTCCCAATGGAAGCCAAAGAACCCATGGGACCTAGTCTCATTACCCACCCCCACCCACCTTTTCCTACCCTCACACACCATGACAAACCTAACCCACCCATTCCAAAACTTAGCCCACACCATAGGAGCCATGACCAAGGGTGACATCCACCTAGGAAGTGAGGAATCTACCCATCCCAAGATGTCCACTTTCTGGGACCCCTTTGATCCCCATGAGTGGAAACCCCCAAATCTCACAGATAGGACCATCTTGATAGGAATCCATGTGTCACAATCTTTTACATCATGTGGTCAGGCTAGTCACCTCATTTGTGTCACTCACACACTAGGACTGATGCATGATAGGTTCACATCTGGGTGTCTAGGCCCCCCCTTTGCAGTCAACCATGTTAGGGATCACTCACAAGTCAGAACCCCATTTGAATATCCAGGACCCCCGGCATCGAACACTCCTTTACATGATAGTCTCATCTATGGATGTCCCGGTCCCCCTAGGTCCATCAGAGTCTACATAACACCATTACATGATATGTCCCTATTTGGTTGTCCAGGACCCCCTTTATCCACTAGTGAACCAACATCCACAAGATTGCATGAGGAAATCCGCAAACGCATTAACAAAAGCAATGAGGCTTATAAAAAGACGGCCGATTCCCACCACCGCCGCCAGAAGTTTCACGTAGGTGATTATGTGATGGTAAGAACTGTGAGGCTTTCCCCTGGGAATGTCTCCAAGCTGAGGTCGCGTGGATCAGGCCCCTTCCAGGTCCTAAAGAGGATTGGCACGAACGCTTACGTGTTGGACCTCCCCGAGGAGTACGGAGTAAGTCTCACATTCAATGTGGCTGACTTGGTGCCATATAGGGGTCCCACGGTGACACCTAGTGAGAATGTTGAGCCTGTTCTACTTCTTGAGAGAGTCACTACCCATAAGAGAGTTCCACGCACCCAGAGGGGCCAACGTGAGCAATTGGAGCGGATATTGAATGAACATGTTACTGCCGTCTGGAGCAAAGGGATGGGCACTACCTTGCTTGGTGGAAAGGACCAGCTACCTTTGGTGGACTTGAGAGCAACCTCGCTATGGCTTCCTCCGCATACGATGGATTTTTACTCGACAGAGTCGAGTTCTCTGCAGCCCGGGAGTATGATGGGGACATCGCTTACCACTTCTCACTTCTCCACGGGACCGGATGATTGCCATTATGTTTAGCTTGATTTCCGAAGTCTAGCTATGTATTTTTTATCTTTCCTTGAGTCATTTTGATGTACTTATCTTTATTTTGAGTCATGGTCCTAAGTCGTCACATTATCTATCTAAGTATGTTAGGCTAGGGAGTCGTTTGGGCCCAATTAGATGGGCCTGGCCCATGGGCAACCTCTTCTTTCCTCAACCCCCTTGCTTATTTGCTTTTAGTAGTTTATCCAAGGACTTTTTGTAAATGTTGGGATTCCTATAAATAGGACCCCAACTCCACTTGAGTTCAGTAATGAAGTATTAAGCAAAATTTGAGCCACTGAGTGCATCTCTCCCTCTCTCTCTAAGTCTCTCTCTCTCTCTCTCTCTAAATTCGGAATTCCCCTCTCTCCTCACCTCTTGCCACCTCACTTGCCACCTAGGCAAGCCTTTTCACCTCCGAAGACTCCCATTACTTCACCATTAACCACTCCACCTCCCCAAGCACCCTTTCACCTTCCCAAGGCATCCCTCCCCCTTCCCTAAGCAACCTTCCACCTCCCAAGAGCCCTTTCCCCTTCCCTAGAGCCCCTTTCACCTCCCAAGGTCGTCCACCACCTTCCCCTCCCTCCTAGGGTCGACCCCTCCACCCCATTCCACCTCCCATTGCTTGGCCGACCACCTCCTTCCCCTCCCTCCTTGCTAGTCTGCAGGTAGCAGAACTGGGTACGTGTTGCAGAAGCTGCCCCGAGTTCATATGACAACGTCTGAGGGCGTGGCATACCTTTCTGGAAAGGGCTCCCAGTCCTCTTCCCAGGCGAAGTGGAAGCACTCCGTTCCAAGTTCGTGGCCACCCGTGAGAGCCGATCTCCTCCGACAGCGTCTGGAACTAGCTGCAGAGCACCAGAGTCCGACTAGAAGCTCAACCACGGTCGACAGCGACAGATCCAGACTGAAGTTTCTTCTCCAAAGATCTTCCTCTCCCTATCCCCGATCAGGAGCAAGAAACGGAACCCCGTTCGGCCTCCGGGAGCTAGAGTTCAAAATTTTCTCCTACCGTCGTTCGGGTCTGCCTCCTGCTGTCTGCCGTGACCAGATCCCACTCAACGGATCCCTCCTGTCCACCCCGACCTCAGAAGGAGTCTCCGTCAGTTTTTCTGTGCAGAGGACTTGTCCACGGATCCAACAACTCCGACGGATCGAGATTCTGAGTCCGGAAGCCCCAGGTACAACTTCTGCATCCGGCTGCATCCATTCTGAAGCTGCCAACCCCAGATTCCGATGTCCTGTTCGAGTCTCCACCACGACCACCAGCAACGGCAGAAGAATTTGACATAAATCTGAGGCATCCCTGTACCTGTTACGAAGCCATCCTCACTGATCTCGTCATCGGAAAAATTCCTGAGAGCAAGCTACGACTGCAACAGCGACCTCCTGTCCCCTCCAACAACAAGTGGGCAGAACCACGTCGGCGCCCGTTCCGTCGTCCTCGGCGGAATTCTCTCTCTCGCCTGGCCGGCTTAGCGCCCCTCCCTGCGTGGAGGTAGTGTTTGATGTAATTGTGATTACCCCACCCCTAGTTCAACCCTCCTGCGTGGGGTGTAGTTCATGTAACTAGCAGCCCAAGCTTCATCGGCGCAGTGTGCGGGGATCACACTTCCCCGCTCGCCCACGTCTCCAAACGGGGTTGGTTTCTTCAAACCAACCAGGTGAGCTCTAAAACTTTGCTCCATTTATATTAGTGTCTATTTGTTTAATATCCGTAGACATAGCTCCGTTGCGCAAGAGAGTGAGTGCCCGTTCCCGGAGCCATCATCATTGAGTGGTCACCGTGGTCATCGTGAGAGAGTGGGACCTTGTGCCCCAAGTGGCACCGGCCAGCCCCAAAGTGTGGGCCACGTACCCTCGGGAGGATAACCCTAGCCCTGCTGGAACTCTACCAGTTAGGGTCTTGATCCATCACCTTCTTCTAGCATCATATAGTTACCCGGGGCTTGCGAGTGTGCGACGGCGTTTCGGTCTCAATTTATCATTTTACTTGCTATGTGATTGTGAATGCGGATTAGGTCCGAGGTTTGCGTTTGCTTGCTGCATACCCTATACTTGTGTTACATCAGGAACCTAGTTTCAAATGTGATTTTCTCCGATGCCAACTAGGAACACTCTCTCACCATGCATAGGCCAACTAAACCCGGGACTTCAAAGGTACAACCTGCCCAGCGTCCGTGAGGGAATCCACAGGTGCGGGGACTTATGGAGGCTTGGTTTAGGAATTTCCGATCCAATGAGACGGAGTGCTCAATGGAGGGTCCTTCCTTCACCAAGAGGGTGGTGTGACTCCTAAAATTGTGGGGAGAGGAGGTCTCCCAAACCAATGCAAGGATGAATGCAGCAGATAATATCAAGCAGATAACAACACAGAACAAAAACAAATGACGACCTGGGAAGGGTCGTTACATCCATAAATTGCGTCTGAGCGTCAGTCGCTAGTCACTGTAAAAAGTGCAAGCAGAGTAAAATAGCGCGTTAGGGTGAGGCGCTTTCTCTAGAATGGACGCCCGGGAGCAGGGGCGTCAAATGGCAGTAATCAGCACGAATAAACAATGATAATAAAAATGACGCCTTACAGTAAGGCGCTATTCAAGTGAAAGATGCCTTGATGTGAGGCGTTATACTGATAAAAGACGCCTCTGAGAGGGGCGTTAATTACTTCAATACTTCAACGGCCATAGGGCTCAAACAGTGGAAAATACCGACAGAAATGAAAAACACTCACAATCTCAGTATAAGAATCATGGCAATCAAATATGACAAGGGATATAGCATGCTCATCATTTTTTTTTTAAAAAGAGATGGATAAATGGAATTTCTAAAAACCTATCAAACTGACAAATCACATAGGGAGAGTGCTACGTGGAGCACAAAGGGAGACGCACTGTGGGTGCAAATGGGGAGATGGCACACGTGGGTGCCCAAGGGGAAAGGGTAATCAAAAGAAAAATAAAAGGTGCCCCACCGTGATCGCCAATTTGTAGATTCTAAGAAATCCACTTAGAACAATTAAAAGGAAAAAGAAAATGAATAGAAGAATGGGAAAAGAGGGAGAAAAGGGGAGCATGAGATGATGCTAAGGGGAATGTGATCGCCAGAGACGCGAGGGCCTCAAAGGATATAACAAATAATCAATGAAGGGATCGCGATATAAATACCTTAAATGCGGGGGAGATTGTGAGTGCACCTTCTCTTTCTATCGACCGGCCGATGAAGAGAGTTTTCTTTGATTGATTACCCTTGCAAAATTAACAAACACCAATAAACAAACATGGATTAGAAACCAAGATGTGTAGCATCAAATCCAAATGTAAATATGGACATAGAAAACATGAATATGAACACACCTTATTGGTGTTTGGCCTTTAAACCCCTATGCAAAAGGGTAGGTAAAAGATGATGTATGATGAAGAATAGAGGGAGATGTGCAAGTGTTGCACTATGGAGATGTGCTAGAGTGCACAATAGGGGAAGATCTCAATAAAGAAATAAAATAAAAAATGATATGATGCATGCAATTAACTAAAGCAAAAATAAGAGATAGGAGGGGAAAGCTTAGTGGTTTTCTCCAATTTGGCTTCAAGGTAGGATAAAGATCTTCAATGGAGGAAGAAGATGATGTAGAACTCCATGGATGTAGAGGCTTCAAATCTTCAATAGAGGAAGAAGAACTCCATGGATGAAGCTTTTAGGTGCATGGGAGTCTTCCTCCTTGAGCCTTTGGTCCGGCAGCACCTCCTCTTGAATTGATCTTTATGATCTTTCACAAGGGAGAGAGAGATTCTATTTATAGGGTTGAAATTCGGAATTAATTCCAAGGGAAATTAGGAAAACATGTTTTAGTGGGATTTGGAAGAGATAAACATTAGGCAAGTGTCCCTTAAACATTGGAAAGTCATAGGAACCCTTTCCCAAGTGAAAAAGGAGGTTAAATGAGGAAAGGAAGGAAAATTCGGAATTAATTCCAAGAGAAAATAAGAAAACATGTTTTAGTTGGATGTGGAAGAGATAAACCTTAGGCAAGTGTCCCTTCAACCTTGGAAAGTCATAGGAACTCTTTCCCAAGTGGAAAAAGAGGTTAAATGAGGAAAGGAAGGGAAATTTAAAATTAATTCGATAAAAAATTAGAAAACTTAGTTTTGGTAGGATGGAAAGGGGGATCCTTCCTCCAAGTGTCCTTTCAATATTAGGAAGCCATAGGAACCCTCTCGCAAGTGAAAAAGGAGTGTAAGTGAGGAAAGGAAGGGGTGCTGTTGGAGTTCGGAATTGAACAAGAATTGACGACCTTGGTCAAGGCGTTAATTGAAATCACGACTGGGACAAAGGCGTTAATTCACGGATTTAATTTTAGCAATAAAAACTTTCTGTATTTAAAAATGATGAAGAGACGCCTGAGGGAGAGGCATTATTTAAAAACACGACCCAAGGAGGGTCGTTAATTCTTGTTTTTCTGTATTGAAAACCAGAAAATTCCAGAAACTGACGCCTTTGCCTCTAGTCGTCCTTTCTTCAAAACGCGCCTCAGACCAGGCCGTTAATTAAAACACGCCCCACTTCAAGTCGTGAATTCCAAAAAATAGAGAAAACTGCCCAAAAAATCTAGAAAAATAGGGAAAAATAAGAAGAGGGAAAAAAAGGGAGAAATCCAAGAAAATTGGGGAAAATAACTCAAACAAAGTTAATTGGAGGGTCAAATTAGGGCATTACAAGGTAATACGAGATGCACTCACAGTAACGTCAATTTTGGCGTGTCTACACCGACCTTAACATTCGCAATCACTTCACTTCGGTAGCTGTAGCACCCCAAAAATTTAAATAGAGAATATATGCAAATAATCATGATTATTAGTCATAGAAAACTAGGAAAATTTAAAATTTTGATAAAGGAAAAGTGAAACTAATTATTTAGCCTAAATGATAATAAATGGGCACAAATAAAAGTATAAACAAATGATCGAGAAATAGAAATTTAATATATTCTTTTATCTAGTTATGGTTTAAATTAAAGAAAATACGACTCCACTATTTAGAAGGAATCTTGTGCCAAAAATATATATTTACATACTCTCATAAGATCGAACCTGACTCTGATAACCAGAGCAATGACTAAAAATGTAGTTATAGTAAATAAAACTGTGAGGGATAAGATCTCTATATACCTTAAGCAAACTCGCAATTGGAAATGGGCTTAGTTTAAGGCCAATGGGCCTTATACATATACACACATATATATATATGTATTTATACAAACTATATATATATAAATATATGCATATTGCAATACGTATATTAAACTCATCCATATATTTAATGGGCCTTAAAGAGCCTTCAAGTTACTAGTGGGTTTTTGGGAAACCTATATATATGTATAATTTTAATTAGTTAATGGGCCTTGATAAAGGTTTAAAGCTTAAACTAAAAACATGAAATCCATGTAAACCTAACCCAAAATATTTCTAAGCTAATGGGCTTTATGTACACTAGGTTAATGGGCTTTGAAATTAACTAAATGGCATTCCCTATTAAAAGGAAGTAATGGGCTTCTAGGCCTTAATAAGAGAGTTACGTATAAACATATAATAAGGGGATGCATAGGTATATATATATATATATATATAAACCGGAGAGATTTCTCAAAACCCAAAACCCTTCTCACGTTCGAGCTGCATGGGAAGCTTGGGGTTAGATGTTCAAATTAGAGAAGGCGGCTATGAACGAGGAAGGATGAGATCGATCCTAGGAAATTAGACCCCATTAGGATTGTACGAAGGGAAGTTTTGATCCCAATAGGATGTAACCCCCAAAGGTTCCCTTTCCCTATAAATAAGGGCAGAGCCATCGTTGCTGGTCCTACTAATGCAGTGTCGACTTCCTCTTCTTCCTTCTACGTGTTTGGGCTGCTGCTATAGAAGCTTCCTCCGACTTCTTTCTTCCTCCTTCCTTTGCTGTGGGCGTGTTTCTACGGAACGAGCTGTGGCACTTTTCTTCAGCCGACGCAGTGCAGTTAGCAACTAAGCTTTTCATCCATCTTCTGCCCCTGCTGTTAACGGGCTATTGGAGTTGCCGTTAGTCATTGTCATCATCATCCTGTTATTCTTCTTCTTCTGTTATCTTCTTCTGTCTGTCAAAGCATCAACGAAAGGTAGGCAATCTCCCAAGCAAAATATTATATAATCATCATGCTAGATCGTTGGAACAAGTAGGTTCTCTCAAGTTTCGTAGCCCAAACAAAAAAAAATTAAATCATGATTGTAGTGTTTTCCTCAAGCATCGAAGCCAATATGACATATCTATCATGCATAGAGTTATCGCAGTTTTCCGTTGAAGATTCTGCAATTTTTCAGTAAATAGCGACCCTTACTAGGGCGCTATTTCTTTTTGACGCCCCCTTAAACGGTCGTCAATTTCCATTTCATTTAATAATTACACATGTTAAAAATTTAATATCTATGTAACCAATTATCTGATTTAATGTTTGATCATGGTTCTGGAATCCTGCTATTTTTCTTGACCTATCCATATACTTGTTGTCATAAAATTTTTAGATTGGAAAAATGCTACTGTTCATAAATCAATCTGTTGAAAAAGGAAATGACGCCTTGCACTATGACGTTTCTTTGAAATAGCGACCCTGTCTAGGGCGCTATATTCATAGAAGATGGCAGCGACCAAGTCGCTATTTAATGAAATTCTAAAATTTGATCAACGACCAGTCGTCAATTATATAGATGTTAGTTATGAGTTTTCGCATTAATAGTTTGTTCATGGGTATCGGAGTATCCGTTGGCCATGAAAATTTATGGGCGTACTATTGGGGTGGAGACCGAGGTAGTGAAAGTGGTTGCACTATTTTTCGTACCCCCTATCTCAAGATCTCCCGTCTCTCAATGAAAAATTATTTTGAACGTCTGGTTAGGTAGAGTTTTTCGAGCCCGTCATTTCGGTATATTATAAGCTCGATTCCGACATAGTTACGTCGAGAAACGAGAGGGTTGAAAATCGAACTTTTTTGAAATAACGACCAACAATAAGTCATCAATTTCAATTTGGACGCCACTGTACAGTGGCGTCAGATTAACTAATATATATATATATTTAAATATATATATATATATATATATATATATATATATATATATCATGTATGTATATCTTTGAAAATACATATTTATTAAAATCTGTAACAGAAAATTATAAAAAATATATATTTGGAATCCTTGAATTTTTCTCCTAATTATCATATATTCTATTTTTCTAAATTCTTTTATGTAAATTAATGTCTCTTTGAATGTACATTTTTGAAACTATTCAATTAAATAGATATTGACGTGAATTCTTGTTAACTAAATTAATTTAAAAATTATAAAATTAACGTCCCTCCAAGGGGACGCTAATTAATAAATGACGTCACCCATGGGCGTCAAATAATATAAGTTTATTTAATTATAGTTAATTATAGAATTGGATGGACATGAATTCTATAATTAACGGAATCATGTTCTCACCGTTTTCTTCCGGTTTTGACCTATACCTCGGATCTTTTGGCACTCTCATCTCACGTCCGTAGATGGAGTCCCTGTTTCATGATTGGTTCACGTTATACACCTCAACTCTCGGTGACATACGAGCCCTCCGTTGGACATTCCGTTCCTTCGGACTGGTAAGTTAGTCATTGGGACCTCCGTAAGTCTCCTCGTAGCCTTGGATTCCCTCAAGGCCGACTGAGCTGGTTGTACCTAATCACCTAGATTTCTGAAATACCATGATTTTTATATGGTTTATTGATATATCATCCTTACTACAAGTTCTGTCCTTGAACTCTATATTTCATGAAATCTATCTTAAAGTTCTTACATGCTTGATCCTTGAAATTCTTGGCCATTAATATGGAATTAGTCTAGACTAAATGTCAAGGGCTATATGTCCCACTAAAATGACATTTTAAATGCTACGGGTCCTGATCTGACCCTATTGGGCGAGGCAAAGTCCAAACGTTACCGATATACGATGATCGGGTGCTGGCATTCACCAACTCGGTTATTGGCATTTAGGGGCAATCATACAGTCGTAAGAACTCCTAAGTGTGCGACCAAATACTAACTAGTGCTATTTCCATGAGGGGTGGTCATATCGTCGTGATTTTCCCCTTAGTGCATTGGCCAATCATAGTGCTAGATGTGCAAACGCTCTCGTGATAGTGATGATCGGGAGTAATTGCCATCATAGTACACCTTTCTACAACTTATTGTTCATCATGAAAAGATCTTGATTTGCCTTATTGGAGGGGTTATCATATCGTCGTGATATTCCCTTAGTGTCTTGGCAAATACTATGTGGTGCTTGTAGAAGTAATTATCCTACTTCTATATCGATCATCATAGATGTTCTTGAATTATCCGATTGATAGTACTCGTTATCTTATCACAAAGATCCTTCACAATAATGGATACCTTGAAGCTCTCGTGATAGTGTTCGCATTAGAGAGATGAATGTTATATTTCCTCATGAATGCTCTTGACTAACTTGAGAAAGTACTTGATTAGATCTTGCTATACTCTCTTGATTATCATCGTCCTTACTCTTCATGAGTTTATCTAGCATCTTGCTTACTCATTTGTTTATTATAGTTCTTGAATTTATCTCGTGTTATTATAGTTCTCGCTTTCTATATCTTGCATGACCTGCATGAGCATGTTAAACTGTAATTGACTTAAAGCTAGCTTGGAAGCATGAGATATTAATTCCTACTTAGCATTCGCTCACCCTGCGTTTTCCAATGTTTTTCAGGTAATGACCTTAGTGACGACGAGACCAAACAGGATGGGCAAGGGCAAGAGTGAAGTGAATTTTGACATCTAGATGAACCGTCTAGTCTGATTATCGTGCGTCTTATGTCTCATTATAGTTTTTCTTTTTAGAGTCATTTCGTTTATTATGGGACCGAATATGTAAAGAACTTATATTTGAAATGAATTTGTTATTTGTCTAAATTGTGTTTTGTGGAATGACTATGCTCTGATTGACATGACTGTTTAACTGCCACGTTCCGAGCAAACGACACGTTCCGCTGCTATCGGTTCGGGGCGTGACAGAAGGTGGTATCAGAGCCTAGGCTTTCTAAATCCCTAGGTCATCAGGTTCAAGTCCTAGATTGAGTCGTCCTTGTCAGTTATCCTATAGGAACCCCGTGAGATTTGGGTAGAGCTATGGGTTAAATGATAAAATATGTTACATTCGCGTTAGATACCTGCCGAGATATGAATATCATTAATCCAAACCTTATTCTTGTAGGCTAGAATGGCCGCTGAGAGAGCTCAGTGGAGAGAGATGCAACGCACTGTCAAGGGTTTAACGCAAGCTTTGCAACAAGTTGCACAAGGTGGAGCACGGCATGGAGCCGGGGATTTACATCGGAAGTTCCAAAAGATAAATCCCCCTAAGTTTAGTGGGTCGACTGACCCGGATGAAGCGGAGAATTGGGTGCAAGAAATAGAGAGGACTTTTAAGGGGATGCAATGCACCGATGAAGAGAAGGTACTATTAGGAACATATCAATTAGAGAAGGATGCCCTAGTATGGTGGGGATCCGTGGAAGCAATCTTGCCTAACGAGCAAGTTACATGGGACGAATTCTTAGAACACTTTAATGAAAAGTATTTCTCAGAAAGAATTCACGAGAAGAAAGCTATGGAATTTGTGGCTTTGAAGCAACGTAGTCTGTCAGTCGCCGAGTATGAAGCGAGGTTTTCTAGATTGGTCTGATATGCACCACACTTGGTTTGCACGGAGAAAATGAGAGCAAAGAGATTTATGAATGGCTTGAAGGTGGAACTTATACCTCAACTAGCTCCACTAGAAATTCAAACATATACGGAGATGGTTAGAAAAGCTCAACTCTTGGAAGATGCTATGGATATGATGGAAAGAATCAAAGGAAAGGCCGCCAAGAAGGACTTACCAAATGAATCCAAGAATAAGGAAAATGTCAACGACAAGAAGAGATTTAATGAAGGCAACAAATTCTATGAAAATAAGAAACCCCGGAATAATGATCAACGAATTGTTCCAGCCAAGGGGAAATGCAAGCATTGCAAGAAGGGAAGGCACAATCCGGACGAGTGTTGGTATAAACTTGGAAAATGCATCCGTTGTGGAAGCAGAGATCACAAACTTATTCGATGTCCACTCTTAAAGGAAGAAGCACCGCAAGCAACCGAAGGTAACCTTATAAACCTATCTCATCTAAAACTTGCATGAATCGGATATGACCATAAGTACTTAGCATGATATGTGAATAATCTAGCCAGAATACATGCGTACCCCACAAATTTTGGAAAGGAAACTATGTGAATTTGGGGACCAAATTCTTTTAAGTGGGGGAGGGTGTAGCACCCCGAAAATTTAAATAGAGAATATATGAAAATAATCATGATTATTAGTCATAGAAAACTAGGAAAATTTAAAATTTTGATAAAGGAAAAGTGAAACTAATTACTTAGCCTAAATGATAATAAATGGGCACAAATAAAAGTATAAACAAATGATCGAGAAATAGAAATTTAATATATTCTTTTATCTAGTTATGGTTTAAATTAAAGAAAATACGACTCCACTATTTAGAAGGAATCTTGTGCCAAAAATATATATTTACATACTCTCATAAGATCGAACCTGACTCTGATAACCAGAGCAATGACTAAAAATGTAGTTATAGTAAATAAAACTGTGAGGGATAAGATCTCTATATACCTTAAGCAAACTCGCAATTGGAAATGGGCTTAGTTTAAAGCCAATGGGCCTTATACATATACACATGTATATATATATGTATTTATACAAACTATATATATATAAATATATACATATTGCAATATGTATATTAAACTCATCCATATATTTAATGGGCCTTAAAGAGCCTTCAAGTTACTAGTGGGTTTTTGGGAAACCTATATATATGTATAATTTTAATTAGTTAATGGGCCTTGATAAAGGTTTAAAGCTTAACCTAAAAACATGAAATCCATGTAAACCCAACCCAAAATATTTCTAAGCTAATGGGCTTTACGTACACTAGGTTAATGGGCTTTGAAATTAACTAAATGGCATTCCCTATTAAAAGGAAGTAATGGGCTTCTAGGCCTTAATAAGAGAGTTACATATAAACATATAATAAGGAGATGCATAGGTATATATATATATATAAATATATTAACCGGAGAGATTTCTCAAAACCCAAAACCCTTCTCACGTTCGAGCTGCATGGGAAGCTTGGGGTTAGATGTTCAAATTAGAGAAGGCGGCTGTGAACAAGGAAGGATGAGATCGATCCAAGGAAATTAGACCCCATTAGGATTGTACGAAGGGAAGTTTTAATCCCAATAGGATGTAACCCCCAAAGGTTCCCTTTCCCTATAAATAAGGGCAGAGCCATCGTTGCTGGTCTTGCTATTGAAGTGTCGACTTCCTCTTCTCCCCTCTACGTGTTGGGGCTGCTGCTGTAGACGCTTCCTCCGACTTCTTTCTTCCTCCTTCCTTTGTTGTGGGCGTGTTTCTATGGAATGAGCTGTGGCACTTTTCTTCAGCCGATGCAGTGCAGTTAGCAACTAAGCTTTTCGTCCATCTTCTGCCTCTGCTATTAACGGGCTATTGGAGTTTCCGTTAGTCGTTGTCATCATCATCATGTTATTCTTCTTCTTCTGTTATCTTCTTCTGTCTGTCAAAGCATCAACGAAAGGTAGGCAATCTCCCAAGCAAAATATTATATAATCATCATGCTAGATCGTTGGAACAAGTAGGTTATCTCAAGTCTCGTAGCCCAAACAAAAAAAATTAAATCATGATTGTAGTGTTTTCCTCAAGCATCGAAGCCAATATGACATATCTATCATGCATAGAGTTATCGCAGTTTTCCGTTGAAGATTCTGCAATTTTTCAGTAAATAGCGACCCTTACTAGGGCGCTATTTCTTTTTGACGCCCCCTTAAACGGTCGTCAATTTCCATTTCATTTAATAATTACACATGTTAAAAATTTAATATCTATGTAACCAATTATCTGATTTAATGTTTGATCATGGTTCTGGAATCCTGCTATTTTTCTTGACCTATCCATATACTTGTTGTCATAAAATTTTTAGATTGGAAAAATGCTACTGTTCATAAATCAATCTGGTGGAAAGGGAAATGACGCCTTGCACTATGACGCTTCTTTGAAATAGCGACCCTGTCTAGGGCGCTATATTCATAGAAGATGGCAGCGACCAAGTCGTCATTTAACAAAATTCTGAAAAATTGATGAACGACCTGTCGTCAATTATATAGATGTTAGTTATGAGTTTTCGCATTAATAGTTTGTTCATGGGTATCGGAGTATCCGTTGGCCATGAAAATTTATGGGCGTACTATTGGGGTGGAGACCGAGGTAGTGAAAGTGGTTGCACCATTTTTCGTGCCCCCTATCTCAAGATCTCCTGTCTCTCAAGGAAAAACTATTTTGAACGTCTGGTTAGGTAGAGTTTTTCGAGCCCGTTATTTCGGTATATTATAAGCTCGATTCCGACATAGTTACGTCGAGAAACGAGAGGGTTGAAAATCGAACTTTTTTGAAATAACGACCAACAATAGGTCATCAATTTCAATTTGGACGCCACTGTACAGTGGCATCAGATTAACTAATATATATATATATATATATATATATATATATATATCATGTATGTATATCTTTGAAAATCCATATTTATTAAAATCTGTAACAAACAATTATAAAAAATATATTTTTGGAATCCTTGAATTTTTCTCCTAATTATCATATATTCTATTTTTCTAAATTATTTTGTGTAAATTAATGTCTCTTTCAATGTACATTTTTGAAACTATTCAATTAAATAGATATTGACGTGAATTCTTGTTAAATAAATTAGTTTAAAAATCATAAAATTAACGTCCCTCCAACGGGACGCTAATTAATAAATGACGTCACCCATGGGCGTCAAATAATATAAGTTTATTTAATTATAGTTAGTTATAGAATTGGATGGACATGAATTCTATAATTAACGTAATCATGTTCTCACAGTTTTCTTCCGGTTTTGACCTATACCTCGGATCTTTTGGCACTCTCATCTCACGTCCGTAGATGGAGTCTCCGTTTCATGATTGATTCACGTTATACACCTCAACTCTCGGTGACATACGAGCCCTCCGTTGGACATTCCGTTCCTTCGGACTGGCAAGTTAGTCATTGGGACCTCCTAAGTCTCCTCGTAGCCTTGGATTCCCTCATGGCCGACTGAGCTGGTTGCACCTAATCACCTAGATTTCCGAAATGCCATGGTTTTTATATGGTTTATTGATATATCATCCTTACTACAAGTTCTGTCCTTGAACTCTATGTTTCATGGAATCTATCTTAAAGTTCTTACATGCTTGATCCTTGAAATTCTTGGCCATTAATATGGAATTAGTCTAGACTAAATGTCAGGGGCTATGGGTCCCACTAAAATGACATTTTAAATGCTACGGGTCCTGATCGGACCCTATTGGGCGAGGCAAAGTCCAAACGTTACTGGTATACGATGATCGGGTGCTGGCATTCACCAACTCGGTTATTGGCATTTAGGGGCAATCATACAGTCGTGAGAACTCCTAAGTGTGCGACCAAATACTAACTAGTGCTATTTCATGAGGGGTGGTCATATCATCGTGATTTTCCCCTTAGTGCATTGGCCAATCATAGTGCTAGATGTGCAAACGCTCTCGTGATAGTGATGATCGGGAGTAATTGCCATCATAGTACACCTTTCTACAACTTATTGTTCGTCGTGAAAAGATCTTGATTTACCTTATTGGAGGGGTTATCATATCGTCGTGATATTCCCTTAGTGTCTTGGCAAATGCTATGTGGTGCTTGTAGAAGTAATTGTCCTACTTCTATATCGATCATCATAGATGTTCTTGAATTATCCCATTGATAGTACTCGTTATCTTGTAACAAAGATCCTTCACAATAATGGATACCTTGAAGCTCTCGTGATAGTGTTCGTCATAGAGAGATGAATGTTATATTTCCTCATGAATGCTCTTGACTAACTTGAGAAAGTACTTGATTAGTTCTTGCTATACTCTCTTGATTATCATCATCCTTACTCTTCATGAGTTTATCTAGCATCTTGCTTACTCGTTTGTTTATTATAGTTCTTGAATTTATCTCGTGTTATTATAGTTCTCGCTTTCTATATCTTGCATGACTTGCATGAGCATGTTAAACTGTAATTGACTTAAAGCTAGCTTGGAAGCATGAGATATTAAGTCCTACTTAGCATTCGCTCACCCTGCGTTTTCCAATATTTTTCAGGTAATGACCTTAGTGACGATGAGACCAAACAGGATGGGCAAGGGCAAGAGTGAAGTGAACTCTGACATCTAGATGAACCGTCTAGTCTGGTTATCTTGCGTCTTATGTCTCATTATAGTTTTTCTTTATAGAGTCTTTTCGTTTATTATGGTCCCGAATATGTAAAGAACTTATATTTGAAATGGAATTTGTTATTTTATCTAAATTGTGTTTTGTGGAATGACTATGCTCTGATTGACATGACTGTTTAACTGCCACGTTCCGAGCAAACGACACGTTCCGCTGCTATCGGTTCGGGGCGTGACAGTAGCCCACCCTCTGGCTAACGGACTGGTCGAGAATGCTAATAAGACTATCTTACAAAGCATCAAAACCAGGCTCGGCAATGCCAATGGAAGCTGGCTTGAGGAATTACCGAGCATACTATGGTCGCGCCAAACTACTCCGAGAACGGCCACCGGTGAAACACCTTTTCAGTTGGTATATGGCACGGAAGCCATAATTCCTTTGGAGGTCGGTAATCCCTCTCTCTGAGTCGTCCACTTCAAACCCAACGTAAATGAGCAGAAGCTGCGAGAGAACCTCGACTTAGCGGACGAGATCCGAGAGACTACAAGTATCCGAGCAACGGAATACCAACGGCGCATCACTCAATACTACAACTCCAACGTCCGAGACAGACACTGCCAGCCGGGAGACTTCGTCCTAAGAAAGGCCGAAGCATCTCGACCACTAGAGGCGGCGGGGAAGCTGGCCTGTAGCAACCCTGATAAAAAAATAAGGTTTTTAAATAAATCAAATTAAAAATCAAAGATAAGAGAATAGATGACAAAGAGCCTAAATGAGTAAATCATTAATCCAAAAGGAAAAATAATGCCTTTTATAAAGGCACTGATTCAAAAGGAAACGCCTCTGTCTAAGGCGTTAATTTAAATAGGACGCCTAGACAATAGGGCGTCAAATTTTGAACGACGGGAAGATAAAATTAAGGAAAGGAAATGAAACGCCTTCTACCTGGGCGCGTTTTACATAAGTAACGACGCTAGACAAGGCGTCAATTTAAATTCGATGCCCTCGCTTAAGACGTTAATTCAGTTCAAGTTCCGTTCGAACCCAGACCTATCCAGGGCAAGTTCTGGATAACTACGTTTAAGATAGAATATAGTAAGGACTCTATCATGGAAGTATTACTTCCAATACAACTCTAATCCTATTAGAATCCTCAAAATCCTATAAATACCCACCTATTCGATCTGTTCGCTATTTTGGCGTTCGGCTCGTCTGAGGTACAGTAATGTTCTTCCTCTTTTTCCTTTTTCCTTAGGTTATACGATTAATGATCTTCATGATTTCTGCTGTAGGAAGTCTGCAGTAACTCTCTGTCGAAGTGAAGAACGTGAGATTCTTCATCCTCTTCTTCTACGGTTTTAGTTATGAAGAATACTAATGATTCTTCATCTTATTTCTCTGTAGGAAAGCCTTCTTGACCTACTGAAGAACGAGATTATTCTTCAAAGCATCATCTTCTTCTTCTTCTGCTGGTGATTAGAAGACTCTGTTGCAAAACAGAGTATCGTCCTCTTCACGTTTCTTCTTCCAGATCTACATCAAGGTAGGTTTTCTCAAGGACTGTAGCCCCAAACTAGCGTAATAATGATTATAACATCATCCGTTAATACATGCATATAGTTTTCATACGTTTTCTGCAAGGTTTTTAAGGAAGCGTCCCTGTCACGGGCGCTAAATTAAAATAAGCGACCCTATCAAGGGCGCTAATTTACAAGAAACGACCCTGACTAGGTCGTCAACTCTATATTTGACGCCCTGCACACGGACGTCAATTTCTCTTAATTAATAAAGCCCATGTTCAAAAATTATATATCTATTCAAACATGATTCTAGATTAATGCATGATCAATCTCTTGTAATCCTGCTATTTTCTTGTCATGACCATGTATCTGCTTTTCTGAAACTACTTCTTGTACATTATTTATCATGAAAAATTCGATCTGTTCATATTAATCCGGAAACATGTGAATTAACGACCTGATGAAGGTCGTGTCTTCTGGAACTCACGCCCCTGTACAGGGCGCAAATTGAAAGGTCACGCCCATGATCAGGGCGCATTTTGTTAAATTCTATAATATTGGAAATTTCAGTAAAATGAAAATAAATAAAGGACGACTGCTGTATACATCGTCAAATTATGAATAAACGCCCCTGAGAAAGGCGTTAATTGGATAATTAATGACTTAACTTAAGTCGCTATTTTCGGCATTACTGTTTTCCCTGATTACTGTTAACCGAGAGTTTCATTATATATATATATACATATCGGCACTATTACTCCACTCCGTGAGTATAGTCCCACGTTTCTACGATGATTTATCGCATTAACCTCTCAATTCTCATTGACATACAA
This sequence comes from Amorphophallus konjac, assembly GCA_022559845.1. Lineage (NCBI taxonomy): Eukaryota > Viridiplantae > Streptophyta > Magnoliopsida > Alismatales > Araceae > Amorphophallus > Amorphophallus konjac. The sequence goes on along the minus strand of CM040124.1, from coordinate 168,892,739 downwards.
GCTCTCCATTGGACATTCCGTTCCTTTGGACTAGCGAGTTAGTCATAGAGACCTCCGTAAGTCTCCTCGCAGCCTTGGATTCCCTCAAGGCCGACTGAGCTGGTTGTACCATAAAAACCCATTACATAATCTTTGCCATGTCACTCTATAGTAACATGGTATACCGGCCCTCATGTTATGCAAAGTGTGTATCATGAGAATTCTTTTAATGGGATGAGGTTATCATGCCAATTGATGCTGTTCTTGTAGACCCCAATTCTATATTAAACTTGATGTTCTTGTGGACCTCAATTCCATATTAAGAATGAGGACGTCTTGCCATTGATGTGATGTTCATGTGGACCTCAATTCTATATAAAGAGTGCCCATACTTATTTATCATGGTACCCAAGTTAGGGAACCAATTCTACCTAGTTTTATCGATAATCGTGATTGTACCGTTATTATCACCATTCTATATCAAGTGTCATATTTTTGGACTCTACTCTATCAAAGTCTATCTTACATGTCTATAAGCTTTATTCTTGAAATTCTATATTGGCTATACACAAAAGTGGATGTTAAAATACATGATTAATGTCTGCGCATATAGGGCCCGATCTGGTCCTGGGAGGAGCACCCGAAAGTACTTGTGCCTATGGGAGTTGAATGATAATGGTATTGGCATTATACCAAAGTGCATGACTAGCTTGATTGAACATTCCACGAATCTTGTACTTGACTTGACTTGATATTACATGACTTTCTTGGCCCGAAAAAGGGTAATTACTTACGTGCTTGAATGAAATAGCCAAATTCCAACATGACTTGATATGACAACTATACTTGCTTGAATATCTTGATATCTTTGGATGTAAGTTCTTGAAAGTTCATGACTAGTTCTTCTTGCTATCTTATCGTTATACACTCTTTCTATCTTGTCGTTTCATGCGAGCATGCATAGCTATAGTGCATTCATGAAAGATGTAATTACTTAAACCCCTTGCTAGTTCTTGAGATATAATTTCCTACTGAGCGTTCGCTCACTTAGTGTTTCCCTACTTTTAAGGTAAGTCTGACGATGAGGGAACTCAAACGGATGGGGAAAATCAAGAGTGAAAGAGATAGAGATTCTTCCGTGTTATCTAGTCTTTTCATACTTTCTTGAGTCAACCTTGTATTTTTCCTTTATTTTAGTTAGTACTTCAAAGGTTTGTAATAGACGTACTTTTATGAAGGAATAAAGGATTGGGTTATCTTTACTTTTGCGCATCTCTGATTTTGGGGTCGAATACACTAATACTCTGATTGACATGATTGATATAAACTCGTCACGCGTCTCCGGGTATCTTCCGCTCTCGGGGCGTGACATGGCCCCTACCTTGGAAGGCCCCTACCGAGTGGTCGAGACGCTCGGGAAAGGAGCATACCGACTGTCCACCATGGAAGGAACACTCATCCCTCAGACATGGAACGTGACAAATCTTCGAAAATTCTACTTTTGATCATTTGGCAAGCATGCTCATGTAAGCAAAGAAAAATAAATGCCATTCTTCCCTTCTTATTAAACTTTGATGTACAACAAGTAGGCCGCAGCCAATACAGTATACATGTACAAAAATTACACCCTCTGGCACTATAACGCGAGCAAAATGCTCAGCGAACCTGGTAAGCGCTCCTACGTCCAGCCACTTGTTGACACCCGTTTTATGCCGATAAGTTGAGTCGTTCCTCTTACTCCCATTTGGTGATGTCTCAAGTTATTCATCACCCGTTGGGGCTATTTTCAGGCATGCTTTGGGCTAGTTTTATGGGTATCCTCCCTCCTTGGTTAGGTCCAAGTTGATTTAGGGCTTAACGAGCCTTGGTTTTGGTTGATTGGGCTTTTCTATAAGTTTCAAGCGCCCATGTGCATGTACGGTTCATCCCGGGCCGCTCAATTTATGTGCGGTTGACTATGGATCATCCATCTATTTTAGAGTATTTTGGTTAATTTTCTGAATTTCCACCGACAAGCCTTTATGCGGTCCTATTCGAGCCGTTCAACTTGATAGACGGACGGGTTGTGACCGCCCATCTCTCAGAGTCCTACGCTTGAGGGTTTTCTCAGATAATTATCTAATTAATCTATTTATCACCGACAAGGCTAGAACGGTTTGTCCTTGGCCGCTCAACCTTTGAACGGTCTCGTCTGAGCCGTTAATCTATGAGAGTCCAACGGCAAAGGTTTCGGTCAGTTCGATGGATAATTTGGATTATTTATGAATTATTTTGAATTTCCACCGACAGGGTTGGACGGCCAGGACATGACCGCACATCCAGTTGGGCGGTCTATCGTAAGACCGTTCATCCGTTCGATTCATGAATTTCAACAGATTTTATACCTTTTATCCGTGGTTTTATCCCTTTTATCCGTGGTTTTATCCCCAACTTCTCCCATCATTTTCTCCGCGGATAATCAACCATTTTAAGTGCTGTTTCGACTGGATAAAAGATAATCTATTTATCTACGATTTTCCTTTGATTATCTCGACCTGAAAATGCCTCTAAACCCTAATTTCGGGCTAGGACTCTAGGTGCTCTATAAATAGACCCTAAAGGCCAGGTTTGAAAGGGGGGGAGATTTTTGGTCGACGACGAAGCCCTGCCGCATTCTTGTGCGACCTAGCACCAAGGAGGGAGGCTTTCCACGCCCATACAAGCCTCCGGTTCAGGAAGTAGTCCAGTTTTTGAGTCTTTTGTGTTTGATAGTTTTGTCCACTTTTTGATTGCATGCATTATTTTCATTACTTTCTCCCCACACTTCTCTTCATCTTCATTGCCATGCACGCACCCACCTATGTTTTTGACACCCTAGGGGTTTAAAATCCCCCAGGTATCCCCCTTTCCACTTATTCATGTTCATTTCACATTATTTTGGCATTTACTACACCATTCAGTTCTAATCTAGGCTTTCTCTTTGTATTTTTACGTCGTTTTGTAGGTCAGCAATCCCTAGCACGAGGCCCATCCCCTCTGGCCGGCTGGAGAGGGTGGAGGTTGGACGCCTCTGCGACTTCTGGCTTGGTGGTCTTGCGCGGTTCTCTACTAGCCGTTCAAGGAGACGTGCGGTGCTGCGTGGACCGTCCTTCTTTATCCTGCGGTTGTGCCGGAGCCGTTCAACTTCCAGGAGCGCTTCATCCCGCATCTTCTGCAGCAGCCTTAAACGGTCAATCGTAAGACCGTGCATGACTTAGGCGGTTCTCCCTGAACCGTTCATCTTCCCAGTGCTGTAGGCAAGGCGAGTGTCTCTCCCTCTTTCCAAGGCACGACATGTTCATCACGTTCGGCACCTTGGTGGTGATCACGGTTCTTTACTCTCTTATGTTCTCCTTCTACTGCCTTATTATATTTTGCATATCGATTTATTAGAAGGAGAGTAGAGGTCTATCAAGTCGGTATTGAAGGAAGAGAAAGAAGAGAGTACAACAGAACATATCAACATCCCGTTTTTTGGCGATCACGGTGGGACACCTAGTGCCCATCATGCTTGTGATTTGCTGACCCCTCCTTCGTTGTGTTAGTCCCCTTCTGGAGTGATTGCAAGTTAAGTTGCATTTTCTATCTTCTGGAACATGAGCGGTTCTCACAGAGCCGTTCATCCTCTGGGCGGCTGATCATCCACCGTCCTTCCCTGCGAACAGTGCCAGTTCTCCTGCCAGCGTCCTATCATTGACGGCGTTCTATCGACCGTCCATACTTCTGAACGGCCTGTCCCTGGCCGTCCATTGCTTTGGCACAGGTACGCTTTTGGGTGTTCTGACTGTAGGTACACGGTTTGTGGGGATCCGTTCCAGAGCCTACGCGGCTGTAGACAGACCGCTCTTCTTGGTACATTTTTCATCGCTACCGTCCTTCATTTCCAACACTATGTGATTCTTTTACAGTTATTCTGTCGTTCTGTTGCTCCCTGGATTATGCGGTCCACCCCAGACCGTTTATCTTATTGTGCGGTCTCCCACAGACCGTCCTTCTGATGCCATAGTGCACCCGAGGTTGCTTTGATTTCCATATCTATAAATTCGTTGTTCTCCTTGGTGCCATTTATTGATCTTCCCCTGGTTACATGTTGTTGCTACCTACTTGCTTTCATCCTCGCATGTTTATTTTGGTCATTGCTTGTTAGTTTCTAGGCTAGATCTTGCATGCACTCCGGTGCACATAGGATTCATGCATTTCATTCATAGTTAGTCGCATTCCTACCGAGGTAGGGTTTCCTCTCATCTCCATATTCCTTGGAGCTGACTAGGTGACCTTGCCAAGGACCTCCGTAAGTCCCCGTGAGCTGTGGATTCCCACACGGACGTCGGGCAGGTTGTACCATACCACCTCCCAGTCCAGGGTCTGCATTCGTGTGAGAGAGAGTCCTTTAGAGTCTGCCAGTTCTCCATTCTCACCCTGTTTAGGTACCTTGTGGTCGAGTGAATTCCCATTTTGATTATTCCACTAAGGTACTAAAAGAGAACTTATAAAAATCTTCGTGCATCACTTGAAATTTGTTTGGGTAATTGGTTGATTCTTTTCTCATCTCTCTCCTCCATTGTATGTTGCATAGTGTCTTTTTGTCAGATTAGGCTCATTAGGTATAGTTCATCTTCGTGTGTCTCCATTTAGCTACATTTGTCTTAGGTTCATTCCCCTCCTTGTATTCATTTGAAATTCACTGTATAAAGTCTCCGTTATCCCCATGGAGCACTTCTCCCCTGTACCTTATTCCTATACTTCTCCATCTTCTTACCCCCATGTGGATTCCTCTTCCCATGCGGGCCCATCTCCTTATTCCTCCATTGGACCCTATTCTTTAAACGGGCCACCTTATCCCGCCCATGCTGCTGTTAGCCCAATCAATCCTCATTTTTACATACATAATTCTTCCAGGCCCATGCATTCCCCCATTCCCGGAACGGGCTTTCCTTCTTCTCAGGCCGGATCCCCTTATCCGGCCCATCAACATTATCCTGGTCTAAATTCATTATCCCTTGCTCAAGCTGGCCCATATCCTTCTCGGACTCTTCCTACCGAGGAAATGATCGCTCAGGCCCAACGCCAGCTTGATGAATTGCAACGAAAAATTAGTCCCCAAACTTCTTTGGATATCCCACTTGCCTTCCAAGGTCTTCAGCTTCCACCACGTTCACAGATTCCTACTTATCGTCGCTATGGTGGAGTTGGTGACCCTTACGTAGATTTGAAGGATTTCTTATATGAGTCGGCCTAGTTCTAGCTTGATCAACGCTTGATGGCCTATTTGTTTGGCCTATCTTTAGAGGGCTTGGCCAAGGATTGGTTTTTCACGTTACCGCAGGAGCAGATGATGAATTTTCAAGCCATCCAAGCAAGGTTTATTCAGCAGTACCGAGACCAGGTGGGACCCAGACATTCTTTGGTTGATTTGGCCCAAGAGAAGATGAAGCCCGGCAAAGAAGTCTCCATGTTTGCCGACCGCTGGCGTCACCTAGCCGCGCAAGTCCCGGGGCATATTCCGGAGGGCGAGTAGATCAAGATGGTTATTTCTAATGCAACGTCTGAGCTCAGGTGCATCTTAGCCTTGAACGACATCACATCCTGGCAACAGCTTTACAATCGAGCCCGCTTCGTTAGCCAACAACTCCTAGTTTCCTTTGACCATGAGTCTCCTCCACCGTCACCTTCCACATATCCCTTCTATTCCCCATCCACCATGAGTCAACCCTCCACTACATATCCTTTCACGAGTCAACCTTCTGCTCCCCCACACCCTTATACCTCCATGTGCTCCACCTTACATCCCTCCATGAGTCAGCCCTCCACTATTTCATCTCACTACACCCCTCCACCTCCGGTCAAGGAAACACTACACCCAGAACGGGTAGATGCCATCCATTACATTCTCTCTCCCACCTTGCCTCCACATCATTCTAACCCTCCGCCTTTGCCTGCGCAATCCCCCTTACTTACGCAACCTCCGGTACCATCCCCACTACCATTTCACACCCCTCGGCATCCGCCTTACCCGAAGTGGGCTTCTCAACCCCCGTTGCCGGAATCCTTTACAGATGTTTTCAGTGCTCTGATGGCCACCCATGCGTTGCATCTCCCTTCAGTTATGCCTCGCCGGCCCGCGGTCGGGAATTTGCTCCAGTTCTATGAGTTCCATCGCCAACAGGGGCATGTGGTCAAGAATTGCCCCGAGTTTCGGGAACTTGTTTACAGCTTGGAAGACAAGAAGAGGATTGATTTGGCTACCATGCGCCAAGTTATTTCAGATCTCAGCAGCAAGCAGCAGTAGCAGCAAGCCGTGCCGCCTAGGCAACCGTCTCCACGTCAAGATCAGGGGCACCCTGGTGTTTCTTCAGTTAATAAGATACCTGCTCCGTTACCCACTTCTTCCTCTATCCCATCTCCTCCACCACCTTTACCTACTTCAGCCTCCGCTCGGGCAACCTCTTTTTCACCCTCCGTTTCCACCACCACACCTATTCCCAACGCCTCGCGACGTGTTGTAAAGATACGCCGAAGAGCGCCATCACCCGCCACTTCCTCCACTATGCCACTACCTTCCTCTTCTCCTTCTTCCCCACCCCTACCTTCACCTCCTTCCTCTTCACTTTCACCATCCCCATGAACCCCATCACCCCCTTTACCACCCTCATCACCTTTGCTACCACCGTCACCTTCACAACCATCCCCGGGACCGATGCCACTTCTTTTGCCATCATCCTCTGAGTCCGAGCGGGCCGACCCTTAACCCATGCCTCCACTTTTGCCTTTACCACCACCCATGCCCATCATCATCAGTATTTCTCCATCACTTGCACTAACGCCACCCGCACCCTTTAACCCTCCTCCTTCTAACCTCCCTCTACCACTTCCCACTTCGCGGAGCAGGTACCCGCTACCTTTGGTGCCCCTCAGGTCTAGTCCTCAGGGAGAAAAGAAGCCAAGCCAGGTTTCAACCGTGCATTTCAAGATCCCAGATGTTATTTCCTGCATGGCGATACGAGTCCTAGCCATTGGTTGTTTTGGGAACAAGGAGGCTGCATTTACTATGAAGACGGTTGCAAAGAAGAGTTCCCTTGTGTTGGCGCCAGTTTCTTCAAAGGCGAGGTCGGTAGCAATCTCTCTGCTCGCCGGGAAGTTCACCATTAATGTTGTTATTACCTCGCGCTCGATTGCTGTTTAGTTCACTTACCGAGAGGGGTTCTCTACTCGGATTATGCTAACACATACGGCCGCCCGGAGCCTGATGGATTCCCTATTCAAGGGGCAATTGGCCGTATCTTCTATATATTCCAAGGACATTCTGTACTTGCTGTGCAATTTCCCACAATTTATTAGCATGCCAGCCACGTCAACGCCGCGCATTGATCTCCCTCAGCTTTGTCCTGCTCTTCTAGCATGGGAGTTATGCTTCGAGTATGATTGCCGAGTGGAGCTGCCGAACCTCTATGTTCTAGTGCCAAAAGACAAAACTCCGTGGCTTCATGATATTCATTCAGTTGAGAAGCTATTTGCTCAAGAATGTCCACCTATGGTTAGCACTGAGAGTCTTGGGGCAACTGCCCCGATGAAGCTGCATATTCGCAATCAGGCCAGGCCATCTGCCAGGTGGGCCCGCTATTTGAGATGACGTTACAGATTGAGGAGCCCGAGAAGCCGAGTCCGCGCCAGGCAGCGTTGTTTCAAGAAGATTGATGCTAAGAAGAGGCGACGGCATAAGTTCAAGGGTCGTTAGTTGCGCACTTGGGTGTCCACTTCCTCCTTTCCTTCTTCCGTCTATTCATCTTTTCTTTTGCTCTGTTCTTATCCTTGGGTGGTGTACCTTCCACCACCTGACCATATTTCTACCATCTTTTCCTATCCTCACCATTCTAGGCCTCGGTCTATGTCCCCCTCTTCCCCTGATCCAGGGGCATCTTCTAGCTTTCCTTCCCGGACACGTTCGGATTTCACTTCTCGTCTCTTTCCCCTGGCCTTGTTGGGGATTCCTTGTGCTCGTTCCCCGACATTGTCGGGTGGTGTCCATTTCTTTTCCCCGACCTTGTCGGGTGTTCATGCATTTTCTTCCCCGTCTCTGGTGGGTGATCGCTACTCTTCTTCTCCGACCACCTCGGATGATCATTCTCTTTATTCCTTATCTCCGTAACTATCTTTTCATCATCTTTCTGTTCTTTCTGTCTCACCCTTTCGGGGTTCTTACCCTTTTTCTTGCTATTTTCAAGGCTTTAGTCCGCCTTGATCTCAGTTAATCCTTGTTTATTCTGTATCTGGTTCCTTGTTATCAGGGCCTCAGTGCCTTAATGAGGGAGTTCTAGCCCTCGTCTCTCTTCCTTTTATTTCTTCTTCGTCCAGTTTGATGCCTGCTGCTCCTCCATGTCAAGGAATATCTACACATTGCTATCCTTTTTCACCCTTTTTTCCTGGCAAGCAAGGAATATAAAGCTCTTGCTGATCAAAAGCTCGATGATCATGTTCACTTCAGGATGCCGGTTTTTGCGCCATGGATTTGCAAAGGTATCGTTATTTTGTGCAAAGAAATGTTATCATCGCTATTATCTCTCTTACACATGCACATGCTTATAACGTTGGTTCCTCAACATGGTTGAGTGGCTTTAGTTGAATTTGCTTAATTAGTCAAATGAAATGAGTAGCTTCTGCAGCATCTTAGGCCGGTGATAGCTTAGCGCTGGGAGTCTAGTTCTTTCTCCGATCGTTGAGGGTAACCTTTAAGCATGGTTTTTTCACACACTACACAGCAAGCCATAGCCGATCTCTCTGAGGCGCACCGTTGCTGCTTTGGCCATATTTTGGGTATGCACAAAGGTCTTTTCTTTTCTCTGCTCGGCCAAGTGCAGGGGCAAGAGATGGATGGATGAGATGACCAACCTAGGTGCTCCCTAATATGGGAGAGGTCTCAAATAGGGGCAGTCTTGACCCTTGAAAAGTGAGCTTTCATGCTATATCTAGCCAATAAGGGCTGCCAAAATGAGAAAATGAATCAATGCAAAATTATGAATCAAAGGCATGGCAAGAGTGGCAGTACAGTTCCCCGCGGGACGTCATGAGTCCGGTCGCATGCGTGCCTGATAAATATGGGTCTCAAAATCAAAGACACAAAGTCCCGGCACAACAGACCTACTCTTTGAGCGGTAGTGCCCTAGAAGGAATTCGAGCCTTGATATCTCCCATCCTGCATAAAGCTTGTCTCTAATTTTTCTTCTACTCCTCCCTCTTAGGCTGGGTTGTATCCCGGGTATGGCCTTAGTAGGGGCACCGTTCTTTAGAGGCAGTTGGTTGTGGTAAGCCACCCTCACATGCGCGCCCCGCTTAAGGGAAGCCTTTAATGAAAGGGGAGGAACGACGATCCCTGGCCAATAGTTCGAGCCTATCTTTGGGTGCTGCAGATTGCTATTTCAAAAATCCAAAAAATGAGATATTGTCAAAAATCCAAAAAAATGATGAAATATTATTCAAATCCAAAAAATTAAATATTTTCAAAATAAAAAAAATCAAGAAATTTGAAAAGTCTAAAAATATGTATCTTTTACATTATATTTTGAGAACAGATACGTAATCTATTTGCTAAGTGTACAGGTTGCAGGTACTCAAGCTTTCCTTGCTCCATATTTTGTTCTATCCGTTTCATGTTCATCTTCTGATCTGTTCCCTTCTTCAACCATATCTCTTGATCTATTCTGAAGCTTGTGTCCTTCTCAACTTTTGTTTGCAATGATCATATCTATGTGAGAGGGCTTTACCTCACGATTATGAACCTGGCGGTTCTGCATCATTTTTGATCTTGGATTTTGATTGAAGATTACGCTTTGTCATGTCTTTTGTCCCGCCGTGTCCTTGTCTCGTGAGTATGTCCCACCGTGTTGTCCCACACATGTTGTTTTGTTTCTCACCACATGTTGTTAGTTGTCTTGGCGCATGTTGACAGTCGTCCCTCCATGTTCCGTGTGTTGTCCCAACCGTGTGATCCGTCATGTTCTTATCTCAATCGTGTATTGTCCCAACCATGTGATCCGTCATGTTCTTATCTCAACCGTGTGTTGTCCCAACCGAGTGATCCGTCATGTTCTTATCTCAACCATGTGTTGTCCCGCCGATTTTTTCCCTGTCACTCCATGTTCATGCATGCGTATTGTCTGTTTATGCCTTTACTTATGGACTTGTTCGTCTTGTTGTATCCATCATGTTATGTCATGTTATTTGTCATTTTGTTTATATTCGCTATACTTATCTTGTTTGTCTTATTCATGAAAATCCAAAAAAGAAAATCTCAAAAAGAAAATACAAACTTTCACTTACCGTTTCACCTGCATAGATAAGTCAGGTATGGACTTCTATCCTTGTCACCCTTATTGCATTATTATATGGTACTATGCCATATTACCTCGAGAACCAGTTGATTATATACGTGTTCCAGGATCTGATGTTCCCCTTTAACAAAAACGATGATGATCCAGGTTCACGTGTTTAATCTTCGGATAGGCCGTTAGGTTGTGATGTCCTGGGGTGGACGGTTCTATCCTGCACGCTGTGGTTGCGGATGGTATCTTGACTCTGATTTTCCTAGCTTAGCAATATTATTCTCGAGTATTTTATATTTTAATCTTTCTTCGCATTTGTTTTAACACTTTCTTTTATTTTAGCCCAGCATGCATCATACGCATCTTTTTGAGCTCTCATGACCCATGGTTTGCTTGAAGAATGTCTCATCAGTGATGGTTGACTGTGCGTTCAGTGTTTGAGTAAGAGGAACTAATTCCACTCTAAGTTGGAAGGTTCTCTTTGGTCGATTCGCTTGGTTTGGTTGATTAAGAGGTCCCCGTCTGGAGCTTTAGCCTATTTCGTTTACTTTTGTTGCCTACTTTTGGCCTCCTCATTGGACCGCGGGATTGTGTCCCCCATGAGGTTGGTCTTGTCGATTTATTTCATTTAGTTTAGTTCCTCCAGACTGGTGTCGCTTTTGGTTTTATCATTCCTTGCGTTTGGTTCAGAGTTGTTCGGAATATTCTTATCGCTTGATGGTAAAAAAAATGGGTGTCGTTTTACCTTAATGCCCACTTTTCAGTCCGCTCCGCTGCATCTCCGCTTCATCTCCATGTTCCATGTCACTTCCGCTTCACCTCCGCTCGCTCCCCTGTAAAGAGGACGTTAAGGAGGGGCATCTGTTGACACCCGTTTTATGCCGATAAGTTGAGTCGTTCTTTTACTCCCATTTGTTGATGCCTCGAGTTGTCCATCACCCGTTGGGACTATTTTCAGTCATGCTTTGGGCCAATTTTATGGGTAGCCTCCCTCTTTGGTTAGGTCCAAGTTGATTCAGGGCTTAACGGGCCTTGGTTTTGGTTGATTGGGCTTTTCTATAAGTTTCAAGCGCCCATGTCCATGTACAGTTCATCCCGGGCCGCTCAATTTATGTGCGGTTGACTGTGGACCGTCCATCTATTTTGGAGTATTTTGGTTAATTTTCTGAATTTCCACCGACAACCCTTTATGCGGTCCTATTCTAGCCATTCAACTTGATGGACGGACGGGTTGTGACCGCCCATCTCTTACAGTACTACGCTTGAGGGTTTTCTCAGATAATTATCTAATTAATCTATTTATCACCGACAAGGCTAGAACGGTTTGTCCTTGGCCGCTCAACCTTTGAACGGTCTCGTCTGAGCCGTTCATCTATGAGAGTCCAACGGTGAAGGTTTCGGTCAGTTCGATGGATAATTTGGATTATTTATGAATTATTTTGAATTTCCACCGACAAGGTTGGACGGCCAGGACATGATCGCACATCCAGTTGGGCGGTCTATCGTAAGACCGTTCATCCGTTCGATTCATGAATTTCAACAGATTTTATCCCTTTTATTCGTGGTTTTATCCCTAACTTCTCCCATCATTTTCTCCGTGGATAATCAACCATTTTAAGTGCCGTTTCGACTGGATAAAAGATAATATGTTTATCTACGATTTTCCTTTGATTATATCGACCTGAAAATGCCTCTAAACCCTAATTCCGGGCTAGGACTCTAGGTGCTCTATAAATAGACCCTAAAGGTCGGGTTTGAAAGGGGGGGAGATTTTTGGTCGACGGTGAAGCCCTACCGCATTCTTGAGCGACCTAGCACTAAGGAGGGAGGCTTTGCACGTCCATACAAGCCTCCGGTTCAGGGAGTAGTCCAGTTTTTGAGTCTTTTGTGTTTGATAGTTTTGTCCACTTTTTGATTACAAGCATTATTTTCATTACTTTCTCCCCACACTTCTCTTCATCTTCATTGCCATGCACTCACCCACCTATGTTTTTGACACCCTAGGGGTTTAAAATCCCCCAGGTATCCCCCTCTCCACTTATTCATGTTCATTTCACATTATTTTGGCATTTACTACACCATTCAGTTCTAATCTAGGCTTTCTCTTTGTGTTTTTACGTCGTTTTGCAAGTCAGCAATCCCTAGCATGAGGCCCATCCCCTCTGGCCGGCTGGAGAGGGTGGAGGTTGGACCCCTTTGCGACTTCTGGCTTGGTGGTCTTGCGCGGTTCTCTACTAGCCGTTCAAGGAGACGTGCGGTGCTACGTGGACCATCCTTCTTCTTCCTGCGGTTGTGCCGGAGCCGTTCAACTTCTAGGAGCGCTTCATCCTGCATCTTCTGCAGTAGCCTTAAACGGTCTATCGTAAGACCGTGCATGACTTAGGCGGTTCTCCCTGAACCGTTCATCTTCCCAGCGCTGCAGGCCAGGCGAGTGTCTCTCCCTCTTTCCAAGGCACTGCGTGTTCATCACGTTCGGCACCTTGGTGGCGATCACGTACGGCTCTTTACTCTCTTATATTCTCCTTCTACTGTCATATTTTATTTTGCATATCGATTTATTAGAAGGAGAGTAGAGGTCTTTCAAGCCGGTATTGAAGGAAGAGAAAGAAGAGAGTAGAACAGACCATATCAACACCACTGACTCTGCCTCGTGCAGAAACTGGCTCGGAGAAAGGATCGCCGGCCTCGTTGGTTTGAGAAAAGCTCGGAGGAAAGAAAAGAGGATGAAGAAAAATAAAAAGGCAGAGATGGACGAGGAAGGAGGGGGAGACCAGAAAGGAGGGAGCTTAATTAGCCCCCCCTCGCCTCTGGATAGCGTCGGCAGGTCAGGGACACAAGGGCGGCATGCTCCGGCATGACAAACCCTCTCCCAGAGTGACCCCCGACTGACGAACCCTCTTCCCGACTGAAACAACAGGAGCTTCCCTCCTATCGACATCTGCATCATCATCTTCTGAAGCGCCTTCCATGCCCCGCCAAGATCGATAGCACAATGCCTCGCGGAAGGGAAAGAAGGAGAAACTGCCAGGGATGACCTTAAGCGATGAAAGGAAAAGGAGACGCCCCTCGGACCTTTTATAGGCCGAAGGGGGAGCTGATCGCCTTAAATGATTCTCCCCTTACAAAACATACTAAAAGGGCTTTCCCTGAGATGGTTACCTCATTTTTCAAACATCCCGCCTGCGGGACGCGCGAAGCGGCAAGTCATTAATGGTGGTATGGAAAAATGGAAAGGTGCCAGCGCCATGTTAGTTATTTGACAGATCGGCACGCGCGATATCTGTAGAGAAAATCGGCGCCTTCTCCAACGACTACAGATCCGGTAGTCAAATCTCACCAAAAGTGGTAAGAAACAGTCAATTCAACATTTAATACTGTCGCTATTATATTTTCCAAAAAAGCCTTACCCGGCTACATAAAAGGAAGAAAAAAGAAAGAGAGAGCTATTACATCAGGCCTCAGGCCCATCTTCCGGCTCGGCAGGCAAGGCTTCCTCAACACCAAACGATCTGCCCCCAGTATGCTCGGCGACGGCCGACCCAGGCACTGACCCCACCTATGTGGGAACTGTCTATGTCGTGCGCCCTCCCGATGCTGCCGGAGTTGGCGATCGCTCAGACGAGGACGAGGATGAGGATGAGGACTCCCGACCCTACTCTTCGCTCAATGTATAATGGGAAGAGTCGGTCGAACCCCAGTCCGAGTCATAGCGCCGCCCGGAAGAAAAAACAAGCCTACACGCTTGGGCCTTTACCTCTATGACAGCCCGATCAAAGCCTTGGGAGAAGCCCTTCCGGAGCCCCCGACGGTAGCCTGACTCGTAGTAAGGAAAGGCCGCCTACTGAAGAGCTGCTTGATAAGCCTCTGAGCACCTATGTTGCTCGAGTGCTTCTATCCCAACCAGCTCCACCTTCCTCTCGAGCACAGATATCCACTGCTCAGACTCGGACAGCCTTCTCTTGGCCTCGGTCCGTGAATCCTCGACCGCTCGGACCCGGTCCTCGAGCTCCTTCCGCTCGACCTTCCATTGATCGTCCCGCTCGACCTGGATTCTGCGCTCCACTTCCAGGAGCTCTTTCTTCCGATCGACCATATGACGAGCCTGGGCCAGCTGCTCCGCCAACGACTGAGCCTCCACTTGGCTCGACTGCGCCAACACTCGGAGCGGGGCCATCTCCCTTCGAAGGTCCCCAAGATCGAGGGGCAGACACTCGACCTTCCTATCGAGCGCATCGCGGGCCCATGAAAGGGTCTCCCGCTCCGACTCCACCAGAGCGAAAGCTCTGAATTAGAGGACTCCGAAGCTGACGAATCATCGCCTCAGGATGCTCCCCTAGCTCCGATGGCCGCAACGATTCTCCGCTCTTCCGAACTGCTCTCACAGCACAGGAGCCCCCCTCAAATATAAATGCAAAGAGAGGCAAAACCCGAAACCTCGGAGATAAAGGGACACAAAAATGCGTACTGCTTAAACGGAGGCGGCGCCGCGATCCGATCTCTCGAGGAGGGGCCTTCTCTTATTCATCATAACGGGCATATTTTCAAGGCAAGTCACATCATGTGGCCCCTACCAGAGAGAAATCTCTACCCAACCAGAGCCACAAAAGGTCCAACCCAAATGCTACTCGACCGAGCCTAATTTTGGCTCGGGAGTAGGAGGGGGACAAGTGGAGAGGGGAAATCTCATCGCCCGTACGGAGAGGTCAAACGAGGTCTAAACCTGACCAAACGAGGCCCAACTCCTCGAAGTGGTAGCCCCCAGGCCCACTTAGTATAAAGCCCAAAAACTCACTCGGTACAAGCGCTTCCTAGGCGGCCTTCGGGTTGGGAAGTCCGAGCGTCAGTACGATCGGGAAAGCTCCCCCGGAGCCCCCTATTCCCGGTCCCGACCATGAACTCATCGCTCGGGAGACCACTCCCGGGCAAGTGCCTATCGCTCGGGCTCACTGATGGAAGCTTATTGGCACGGCAGTTACGAGTCCCTTAATGGCAGGAAACTCAAGGGGATAAGGGAGATCAAGAGTCTACGTGCTATAAGGAGCCCACGTGAAGGACATAACCCCCCCTAAGACTCCTTCACTTACAGGGATCATTCGCACAACGGGCCACTATTTAAACTGGAAAAGTCCTACAACAAGAGGTAATCAAGGCAAGAGCCAAAAACCCTGAGTAAGAACAACTTCACCTTTTGGTGGAGAGGGATCTCGCACTCCCATCTTCCTCCTCACTATTCTCTTCGCACCAGAGCTCTACTATTTTGCTGACTTAAGTATCGGAGGGTCTTCCCCGGGGATCTATCCCCGGGCACCTCTGACTCGTTTCCCTTCTTGCAGTTCACATTTCAAGTGTACGAGGTCATCCTCTTCCCCGCTCAGGAGCAGCGCGAGATCACCCCTCTTTAGTTTCTATTAACTGAAGCAAAGGCTTTCTTAAGGTTAGACTCGGATGTACACACCGCACAATCTGGCCACACACAAACACACAGATCTGGAGAGATCCACACACACATTGATGTTCACAAATTTAGAATAAGAACACACTTGAAGCTCAAGACAATACTGAAGAAGAATATAAGATGGAAGAGCTCAGATCTAGGTTCCCCCTTTGATGAAAGTTGCAGATCTTGCGGCAAGGTTTGCTTCTCCACTTGATTTCCACATGATTGGCTTTAGAAAGATCTTCAAATGCTTGGAGCTTGATGAAGAAATGCTGGACAAAGTACTGTTCACGGAGTGTTTGCAGTAGCCTTCTTTCTCCCTTGATAGCCTCTCTTTGATTCCTTGATGATTAGGGTTTCTTGGCCCAAAGATGTGTTTTTATATTACTTGGGTGGTCAAGGGACATGCCAAGACACAGATCCACAATTCCTGGCATGTCTAGAGGCTTTGGGACTCAAAAGTCCAAACGAGATGGCAGCCTATGTTGTGGAAATGGAAGTCAACAATGGCTGCCTCGAAGGGTTCAGTCGACCTAAATTTCCGGTCGGTCGATCGAACTCTAAAAATTCTTAGAGTTTTCAGTTCTGAAAAAATTGGTCGACCAAACTACCCATTTAGGATGACCGAACTCTGTCAGAGTTCAATCCCTTGGTTGTTTGAGAATTAGGTCGATCGAAATGGTCCCATAGGTCGACCTAAATCTGGAAACTCTGTAAAATCAACTTGTTAGCCCAGAAAAATATAGCCACACTAAAGAACCTTGCATTTGGCCTCTTGTAGAGGTTGTTTGTGGTTTGTCACCCACATTGGCTGGGGGTATAGGAAAAACAACTGAAACATGTAGAGTTGAAGCATACTCTTTAGAATCCCACTTGAATGAAATCAGTTGAGTTGGTGTACTGTCTTCATGGTTTGTTTAGCATACTTGCCTCTGTGATCTGCACTATTTAACCCCATCCTCTTCACATCATATCCAAAAGTCTTGACGTTAATAAACCTTGATATGACGGATTTAAGCCTATTGAGATGAATGTATAGGCTTCAACTGATTTCCTCATATATGATTCTTGAAAGCAAAGGCTTCATGTCATCTGAATTTAGCTAGCAGTCAGACTGAAATGGTTGTTGTAGAGACAAGTCTGTGGACTTGTGTGACATTTCTGTTGACTGAATTTTCCATACTTTGCACATAGTTCCTCAACCTGAATTATGAATGTATCAAGAGATTTTTAGCAGGATTAGATTGGACTTATCAACTTCCGAACTGAACTTAGGCTTTTGCATTGCTATATAACTGAAGGACTTGCTGTTTGCTATTCATACATCAGACTAAACTCTGATAGTCATGAGTTCTGTAAGGAATTTTGACTTGGTTGAATGCAGAAGCTGAACTGAATTCGATAGCTTGACTAATTTTCATCAGACTCAGTTGACTTGAGTGTTAAGCCCCTTTTGACACATGATTTACTGAACCTGAGTCAACATTTGCTTTTCACACAATTCAAAAGTGGTTAGTTGACATCATCAATAATCATGTAGACTCACCAGTGAGTCACAGTTCATCATCATCAAAACCATCAAACCCAGTGACATAACATTCTCCCCCTTTTTGATGATGACAATAGGAGCGATGAGAATAGGCATTATGCAACTATGAGTCATGATAACAACCAAGCGTTCACCAACAAACTTGACATCTCCTCTTTTTGAAATATCAAACTCAAACTCTCATATGAAGTATGGCTCATTAAACTCTTGACTCATCAAACTCTCCCCCCCTTTGACATCAACAAAACGTAGTAGAGATGAACATGTTCTCTCCCCCTTTGAGTAGAGAAAAAAAATATTGATAGCAAAAAGAGAATAGAGTTTGACATCATGAACAGAAGTTTGGAGATGACCAAAAGCGTACAACTGATTCAATAGACTTTGATGATCAGGCTGAATATGAAATTCAGAGACAAAGAAATTTCAGAAAGAAATTTTTCAGCATGAAAAATAGGCAATACTGAAAGCACAACAAGACAATTGTGTGAAAGCATGCAGTCAAGTGTCAGAACCATGAAGAAGGGTTAGCAGAGTTCAAACAGTGAAGTGTGCATGCATATCGTAGCAAAAAAGGATGATGACCACAAAGATGTGAAGTTTGAAGATCACAAGGATGATCTAAGATGCAAATTGATAGTTCATAAAAGCACTTGGCAAATAGTTTGAAGAAACTGTGCCAAGACAAGCAGCAAAATGTGCAACACCAATTGATACAAGTTTTTGCCAAGCCGGCAGAAGGGCCTCCAAAAGACTGCCAAAATAGTGAATCAATAAGCATTCAAGCAGTAATGATGTTGGAAGATTTTTGTTTTTGATGAAGACACTACTCAGAAATATGAATCCAGAGACATTAGCAATTTGACACTAATTGGACCAAATTGAGAGCAACTATTTCTGGCAAGAGATGTTCCTGAATAAAAAGGTCAGTGAGATTCACAATCTGAAAGATAACTCATAAACCAGAGTTTACATATTTTTTCAGATTCTTCTGCTATAAGGCCACTATAGATATAATCTACAACTAGATAGGTTCAAGTCTAATAAATTCTAAGTTTATCAATTACAATAGTTGAAACAAATTGCAGTCAGAGTTAATAGAGATAAACCAATATAGCATATTTGAACCCTATTATACCTTCCTTCATCTTACTCATAAAATTCCATTTGACCCCTTTGGGAGCAACTTAGGCTAGTATTGAAGCTAAACACTTGATATTTCAGAGTTGACCCCATGGATTCAGAGATTATTTTTTTATTATTATTGCTACCACTTTTAAATTTTCTTTTGCTCATAAATTTTAAGAACAATCAGGTGTAGCACACACCTTTTGACATAAGTGTTGACACCCGTTTTTAGCCTGCAAGTCGAGTTATTTCTCTTATTCATCATTTTGATGTCCCAAATTAACCATTATTTTGGAGCCTTCCTTGGATGGATTTGGAGCCCATTTCATTGTTCCATTCCCTTTGAGTCTTGGAGATCATGATTTCTTAGAGCCATGGATCTTATTGTATCAACTTTCGACCTTCGAAGTCGACTTACGACCCATTTAGGTCGACTTCCCTCAAGCATTCGGCCACTTTCGCTGCGCAGTCTTGAAAAATGGTCCTTTTTCATCCTCTTTTACTCATCTATTTATTAAGTGTCCTTCACCAAAGTTGTTCCATTTTTAAAGCCCTACAATTTCTTCTTCTTTGCCCTTGGCTAGTCCCCTACCGTTGTTAAGTCCCAACATTCTTTTTTTTTTGCACCCCATTTTCTATCTCTTCGGATCATTTTTTCATCTTTCTATCTTCATCAAAGTTGTTCATTGTTCCGTTATCTACAATGTCTTCTTCTACCACTTTCTCTAATTCTACACCGTTTTCGAGATATTCACTGATTCTCAAAGTCACGCGAGCTTGGCAGCCACCCCAAGCAGCGGTCAACTGTTGACCGCTTTCATAAATAGAATGGTCTATCGGGCGACCGTTTCCTATAGCAAATGGTCAACATTGACCACGTGAGCAGTAACTTTTTTATTTTTTGTTAATTTTGTTTTATTTTTATTATTTTCAAAATGTCAAAAGACGGTCTTCTTGAGACCGCTACTATCAAAAAATGGTTGTAGGAAGACCGTTTCTTCATTTTTTGTGCCAGAAGCCTCCCGGTCGCCCTCTATCATTTGGCGGTCGCCTCCTAGGCCATTTTTATTGGCCATGCCGTCCTTGTATGACCGTTTCTTCATAGAACGACTGCGCGATAGACCGTTTATTCTCCAAAGAGTCCAGATGACCCTAAACTCCATTTTCTTTGTCGCGGGACTCTAAGGTTGATTTCTGTTCACCGAGGTCACCTTTCTAAGGCTCTATATTCTCGAATATTCCACCAAATCACTTCCCGTTTGTTTCTGCCTCTTGCCACCACTATTATCTCGAGTTTAAGCCATATAACTCAAAATTTAGTGGAATATATTCACAGGAATCTTGGCCGCAATATCAGGTTTTATGCACTTTCATGTGACACAAACCTTGGCAGATTAGGCTTTGGGGCCCCTTTCTAGCACAAATATCTTCTAGATCCTTCCACCAAAAAGAGTCACGTTTGTTCCTAGCCCTTATTCTATCTATTATCTCGAGAATGATCTAGAGATCTCGAGATTTGGTGAACTCCATCTCCTGGAATCGTGAGAGAAAGTTCGGGGTTTCACCACATTTCTATAAATAGATGACCAGTTCACCTATGCGACGGGGGGCTCTTCTTGGACCTGGGGCGTAGCCATGCCGGATCGTCGACTCACACCTTCGACCCCACTTCGAAGAGCGAAGTATAAACTTTGATTTCCACCTCTTTGGGCTCGTTTTTATCGCTCTAATCTCTAGTTCTTCTCTCATACCTTTTCAAAATCATCACAAATCGCACTATTTCTGCACGTTTTTGTATTTTTCTCCATTTTACACATCACTTTTCTCCTTATTCTCTCAACCATTTCTCTTGATTTCAAATCCTATGCATGCACAACACTCTCACCTTTTATTTGCACCCATTCATAGGGGTTCAAAACCCTCCCCCGGTGCGTTCTACCCCTTTCTTTCATGCTACTTTATCATTTCAGGACATATGCTACACTTCGCATTCTAATGGGTTTTCTCTCTTTTGTGGCTTTGTTTTACAGGAGACTATTGATAGAACGTGAGGCCCTTGCTTTCTAGCCAGCTAGGAGGTGAAATGGTGTCACCCACATCGGTTCCCGCGTCCCTTTTCAAGCACAATCACGTTGTAGCGGCTTCCCTTTAGGCCATGTCTTCCTCCATATTTTCCAAGGTACATGGCACCGTCTTCATCCTTTCTTCATCCTTTTGGTGCTGTAAGTCCATGGTGGCGATCACGGTCAGTTCTCTATTCTTCGTCGCCCCTTTCCATTTCATGCAATTTCATGTTTATATGCATGGTTATATTGTTTAGTTAGGGGGCGGGTGTGGACGCACTTTATTATTCTTTTTATTTATTTAGTTTATTTATTGGCGTGCCAGTCACCGGAGTGACGATTTCATTGTGCGCTCGATCTGACTTGGTCAGTCGATTGTGAAGTCCGAGTCGAGACCAGAAGTCCGTCATACCATAAAGGCTATGACGTTAATTACGCCCTTCCAAGGAAGGACAACCCTTGATTAAACGCCAAAATAGGAGGCCTCGAGAGGCAAACATGTATTCATGTGCGTAAAATGGAACTTCATACCAGAGCCAAGAAGGCGGGCAAGATAACAACATCAGCTGTAGAAACAGACGGTATCGTCAAGCCAGCGGCTCAGAGACGATATCATTAAGTCAGCGGTTCAAAGACTAAGCCGTGGCCATGAAGGAGGTTTAAAGCATTGATCAGTATTTCGACAGCATTTCCCCTTAATCTGGATTATGCCCAAGTGGAAATAGGCTATCACCCACGGAGTGCCGGGATGAAAGTCGAGAGAAATAGAGAGGCCAAACCTCCCTACCTATATATATATGCCATGGGGCAATGTTTGATGTTCCCTATAGAAGCCGGCGGAACTCATGTAGTGGCAGAGCCCTCCCGAGCTAAAGGGGTTACTCATGAACCCGATGCGGGACGACGTAACGTAAGCGAACGCTCAATGTTGCGCCCTCGAACGCGGATCGACCTGCGCGGTCAGGTCGCTGGGATCGACCTGCCCGGTCAGGTCGCGGGGGTCAAGGGGGTAGCGCCCCTTGCGGGGGTTGCCGGGGGCGGAGCCCCCGGAACAAAATTTGGATTGAAGACTCAGTAACAATATTTGAGTAGGTTATCAGTGCAGTTCAAGCGTGCATAGGTTCCCGGTGCGAAGGCAAGATGGCGAAGGCTCCCGGCGCAGGAAGGAGGGTTCCCGGTGCGCTAAGGGATGGGGTTCTCGGCGCACCCGAGAGATAGGGTTCTCGGCTTGGCAAAATGGGCAAGGGGGCTTCCCGGCGCGCCAAGGGATGGGGTTCTCGGCGCAAGAAATCATGCGCCGAGAGCTGCTCATGCCTATTACTATTCGTGGCGCCGGGAGCCAAGATGATGCCGAGATGGTCTCTAAGTGTTTACGAAACCCTACTTTTGGGTTTCTCGACTATCCAGGCCATGGTGAATGGGTTCTTTTGGGATCAAAGTGGATCAGTGCATCAAATCTGAGCTTAATTAGATTTGGGCTTTACAGGAGCATCAGGATAGAAGAGGAATTCGGGAAGTCAGGGTCTGCAGAACTCCTGTCACCAGTGTGCAAAGTCCCGGGGGCAGCTTAATGTCGACTTTCATCCTCCTGGGAGAATTTTGGCAGCACCTCCCCTGGACCGAGCATTTGCCAGAGAATGATATAGGCTGACATCCACGAAGTGCCGGGATGAAAGCCGGAAGGTGAGGGAGCACTAAGGCTCAAGGAGACTGTACATGTCTCTAGCATCGGTCATTATTCCCTCTCTCGGAGACCGACGAAACCCTTGTAGAGACAAGGTCCACCGAACCCGCGGGGTTGCATGTGAATCAAATTCAGGACATAGGAATGTAGGGGAGGTCTTCCCCATTATTGTACCACCTCAGGGCACATATGATGATCTATGAGCATCCCCTAGACAGATGTATAGGGAACCAAAAGGGTCGAAGGATGACCATGCAGAGGAGGGCCTCGGACTGGGTTTCATTGGCCAAAGTAGGGGTATCGACGTGGTTTTCTATCGGCCAGAGGAGGGTCTCGGCGGAGGTTTATTGGTTGGCCAAGGGGGTTCTCGGCGTGGGTTTTAGTGGTTGGCCAAGGGGGGTCTCGGCGTGGGTTTCAGTGGCTTGAAGAGGGTCTCGGCGTGGGGCTTCCCGGCGCGCTCGTCGTCGCTTCGGGAACCTGGCGCCGGGATGGCTGTGAAGGAGGGGGCTTGATGCCCTTGAATGGGGGGTTATCGGCATGGCTTTATTGGCCAAGGGAGGCTCTCGGTGGCGTAGCTCTCGGCGGGGAAATTATCACGCCGAGAAGGTAAAAAGGTTAAGGGTTTCAGGGCTTGACTACGGTACTCTGTTCGAGAATTTTGTCAGATTCTAGCTCGGATTGAGACCGGATTTGGAGTACAGGAGGGGGTTTCATGGATGCTTCTGCTAGGGGGATGCCAAGGGAGCCGAGAGGCCAAATCAGTTGGAGAAAAAAGAGATCATCATCTGAACCCTGAGAATCCTTCTCTGTTTGCCGTCAGCCGTCTGGGGGATCAAGAGATGACTGTCTCTGATCCCCTGGACGAACCCAATGGCATCGAAAACCGGCGACGGAGGGACTTTCAGCACCGAAACTCCAGGCCCTAAGCATTCAAGGCTTAGAATGGAGGACCCAGGGATCGATATTATCTTTTATCAGAGCTCGGCAGTTCAGGGAACCAAGAGATTGATGTCTCTGGTTCCTGAACTGCATGAAGGGCTTAAGGGAAAACTCAGACTATATGGGGAGAATCTGCCATTGAGACAGGAGGGGAGAAGGAGATAGAGCCCAATCACCCATTAGATAGGGGTGGGGGTCCTATTCTCATCCCTCTTCGAGGAACAGACTCGTAGAAAGATTCTGAAACCGGGAGCGTCTAAACTATCGGCCATTCCTGATAAAAGATATACATAGAAAGACAGAGAGCAGATATCTCAATCAATCAACACCCAAATGGGCCATGGTAGTATTTCATTTCATAACATCATTCCAACACCGACCACAAGGAGGGAGTGAGGGAAAGGGAGATGAATATACATCAGGATATCCTGGTTACATCCAAAAGAAAATCGAGATAAACTCGGCAGGATTACATGAAGAAGAAAACAAAACCATGGGGGAGGGCAGAGCATTGACTCCTCTCCCTCCCCGGTTGCCCACCTGGAGCTTCCTCTCCTTCTTTCTCTTCTTCTTTCTTTTCTCAGCGGAGGAGGCTCTCTCTCTTTTTTTCTTGCTCTGTTCTATCCTCCCCTCCGATCCCCCTCCCTTTCGAGAGAAAAGGGCTCTTTATAGCAGAACCCTCCCTCTTCTCGGCATGATCTTTCTCGGCGTGAAGAAGGCAGCTTCCCGGCGCGCCTCTTTCAATCAGGGAGGCCTCCCGGCGCCAAAGGGCACGGCTTCCCGGCGCCCCCCCCCCCTCATATGGGCTTTTGGGCCTTGGTGAGGGTCTCTCGGCGCCATTCTCTGGAGCTCATTCGGCAGGCCCATTCAGGGCTTTTAAACTTCATTCGGCAGGCCCATTCAGAACCGAGGAAGGCCTTCTACTGGTGACATAGCTTCTATTGAGATAATTCATAGATTTTCATCAGTTTGTAGACTCGAGTTTCATCGACATCGCCACCTGAATGATGACAAAGCCGGACATCATTTCATTAGCATCGTCACCCGAACGGTGACAAGACCGGACATCAGCTTTCTGAGAAGACTTCAACCCGGTATATCAACCATGGAGATGGTTCCTCTTTTGTTTTGACTTTACAAAAGCCCTTACAATCTTCATTTGATGGTTCTGGCTTCATCTTTATCTTTGCTCATATCACATCTGTCAATCAGTCGACATCTGACTTGCTCTGACATATTATCTGTGGATTCTCAGCCGAGGCAGTAATACAGCTCTTATTGAGGTGTGCTAGGGGGTCTCATCAGTCGGGTGACTGCTATTTCATCAGTGCTGCCGTCTGACTGACAATGGCACCGGACACCAGCCTGGCCGGGAAGAGGCTTCCGCCAGGTAGATGGTTGATGAGCTTCGTCATTGATCTTTCACTGTTGGTCTGATCTTCTTTTCACTTTTGTCTCCACCATTGCTCATTTTCTCGGCGTCAACAAATGCCCCCCACCTGCGGACGGCGTAAGTGCAGAATAAGCGGCACGGTGTCCGTAGGTGCATCTTTAGCTTAATGCTATTGAGTCATTCTTTCAGTTATAGCTTGGCAGTATCCCCATATTGGGATTTCATCCTGGCATGATCTTCTTGGCTTGAGCCTCGATCAGTTGAACATCTATTGGCTTGGACCGTGATCAACTGGCACATCTGACATCTGTCGGTTTTAGGCCCCGATCAACAGCACTTTTGACTTCTATCGGCTTTAAACCCTGATTGGCTGACCATCTGGCATCTGTCGATTTTGAGCCCCGATCGGCTGTACATCTTGCATCTATCGGTTTTGAGCCCCGATCGGCTGTATATCTTACATCTGTCGATTTTGAGCCCCGATTGGCTATACATTTGACATCTGTCAGTTTTAAGCCCTGATTGGCTGAACATCTGGCATCTGTCGGTTTTGAGCCCCGATCGGCTGTACATCTTGCATCTATCGGTTTTGAGCCCCGATCGACTGTATATCTTGCATCTGTCGGTTTTGAGCCCCGATTGGCTATACATTTGACATCTGTCAGTTTTAAGTCCTGATTGGCTGAACATCTGGCATCTGTCGGTTTTGAGCCCCGATCGACTGTACATTTTACATCTGTCAGTTTTAAGCCCCGATTGGCTGAACATCTTCTTCATGTGTTGTTATTTCCTTCGTATGGAAGAGTAGTGGTCTCAGCAGCCTTTATGCGGATGACCCGTGTTCATCAGGAGAGTGTCCATCCTCTTAGGGAGAGAATGGGGGACTCGCTCCACCGCGTGTTGGTGCCCGTCGGGACTGCCTTTGCTGGGCCTGTTGGCTAACGGAAGACATGCATTTGGGCCATGGCATCATGCGGGAGTGTAGATGAGAGGTCTATCTCAGTAGGGTTTCATCATTGATCGGGCGAGGTGCCGGTCGATCAACAATTGGTTTCATCATCGATGTTGGGTTTATATCGATGCAAAAAGAGTTTCATGAGTTTCATCAGAATAGACGAAAGGTCTAAACTAGCAGGGTTTCATCATTGATCGGGTGAGGTGCCGGTCGATCAATAGCTGGTTTCATCATCGATATTGGGTTTATATCGACGCAAGGAGGAGTTTAAGTTTCATCAGAATAGACGAAAGGTCTAAACTGGGTAGAGGTTATAGCAGGTGGGACATTAAATGGTGCGTAGTTTTCATCAGGACAGACGGAAGGTCTATCCCGGTAGGGTTTCATCGTTGATCGGGCGAGGTGCCAATCGATCAATAGTTGGTTTCATCATCGATATTGGGTTTATATCGATGCAAAGAAAGTGTTATAAATTTCATCAGAATAGACGAAAGGTCTACACTGGCAGGGTTTCATCATTGATCAGGCGAGGTGCCAATCGATCAATAGTTGGTTTCATCATCGATATTGGGTTTATATCGATGCAAGAAGAGTTTCATAAGTTTCATCAGAATAGACGAAAGGTCTAAACTGGCAGGGTTTCATCATTGATCGGGCGAGGTGCCGGTCGATCAACAGTTGGTTTCATCATCGATATTGGGTTTATATCGACGCAAGAAAATTTCATAATTTTCATCAGAATAGACGAAAGGTCTAAACTGCAGGGTTTCATCATTGATCGGGCCAGGTGCCGGTCGATCAACAGTTGGTTTCATCATCGATATTGGGTTTATATCGACGCAAGGAGAGTTTCATCAGAATAGACGAAAGGTCTAAACTGCGAGGGTTTCATCATTGATCGGGCAAGGTGCCGGTCGATCAACAGTTGGTTTCATCATCGATATTGGGTTTATATCGACGCAAGAAGATTTCATAAGTTTCATCGGGGTAGACGTAAGGTCTACTCCAGCAGGCTTTATCGCGGGTGGGACATTTGAAAGAGGGTATGTAGATTTCATCAGGGTAAACGTAAGGTCTACCCCGGAAAGCCTTTATCATCGGTGGGGCATAGAGCCAGATGACCGACGGAAGGCTTCATCAATGAAGGGGAGGTAAAGGCAGCGTGCCGGTTGGCATGGAACTCTTGAATTACCACATTACTGACCCAAGTGCCCTTTCGGGTTTTCACCAGAGCCAGCCCCCTCTTGCTTTTGCCCACGCGCCCTTTCAGGTTTTCACGTGGCGGGGTACCCGATTTTGCCTGCAGTGCCCTTTCGGGTTTTCACCACAGCTGGGTTTTGGCCATTTTTGCCCTTGTTCAGAGTATCTGAACAAGACTGGCGGGGTATCTCTATTTTTAACCCCATTTTGTCTCTTCTTTTCTTTTTTATTGGGACTTTAGCTTCGTAAATTGTTAAGCCATGTGCTCAACTTGTGTATGTATCATCATTGATGTGGGTGCTGACACCAATGCAAGGGACATAAGGTTTTCATCGTCTGCCTAGGCGGAAGGCCTGGGTCGACTTGAGTGTGTTTTGTGGCTTAGGCGTGAAGCCGTTCGCCGGGAGCATGGCTGTATCGTTGATGTGGGGGTTGCCATCAACGCAAGGGAATGGGATTTCATCATCCATCCAGAAAGAAGGTCCGGATTGGCTCGAGGATGTGTGTAGCAACTTAAGCACGCAACCATTCGATGGAAACGTAGATTTCATCGTTAATGTGGGGTTTAACATTAACGCAAAGGGATGAGGTTTTATCATCTATCCGGACGGAAGGTCCGGGTTGATTTGAGAATGGGTGTAGTATTTTCATCAGAGCAGACGGAGATCTACCCCGGACGGGCTTCAGCATTGCTCAGGCGGCGGGCCACCCCATTAGTAGCTGCTTTTATCATTGGTATTGGGTCTATACAAACGTAAGGATTTTATAGGTTTCATCAGGATAGACATAAGGTCTAAACTGGATAGGTTTCATCGCTGATCGGGCAGTGTGCCAATCAATCAACATCAGGTTTCATCACGGGGGGACATAAAGAGACATGCAAGTCTAGTCGGAATAGGCGTAAGGTCTAAACCGGACAGGTTTCATTGCTGATCAGCAGTAGGTTTCATCATCGATATTGGGTTTATACCAATGCAAGGATATCATGGATTTCACCAGGATAGACGTAAGGTCTAAACTGAAGAGAGCTTCATCATTGATCGGGCGAGGCGCCGGTCGATCAGTGATGGGTTTCGCCATGGTGGCACTTGGATAAGATGAACGATGGTTTTATCAGGGTAAACGTAGGGTCTACACTGAGTGGGTCTAATTGTTGATCGGGCAAGGTGCCGGTCGATCAACGGTGAGTTTATGGTGGGAGATGAGGCTTTCTTTAGGATTACCACATTACTGACCCAAGTGCCCTTTCGGGTTTTCACCGGAGACAGCCCCCTCTTGCTTTTGCCCACGCGCCCTTTCGGGTTTTCACGTGGCGGGGTACCCGATTTTGCCTGCAGTGCCCTTTCGGGTTTTCACCATAGCTGGGTTTGGCCATTTTTGCCCTTACTCAGAATGCCTGAACAAGACTGGCGGGGTATCTCTATTTTTAACCCCATTTTTATTTTCTCATTTTTTTTTCTCTCTTTTAGAGGGTGACAGATTGGAATGCCATTAATCCGTGATAAGGAGTGGCTTGGTTAGGGTAGAGTGCCACTAGACCAAGAAAGGGTAGCTCGGCTGGGGCGAAGTGCCGCTAGACCAAGGATGAGGGTAGTTCGGCTAGGGCGGAATGCCGCTAGACCAAGAATGAGGGTAGCTCGGCTAGGGCGGGGTGCCGCTGGACCAAGAAGAGGGTAGCTGGGCTAGGGCGGAGTGCCGCTAGACCAAGAATGGGGTAGCTCGGCTAGGGCGGAGTGCCGCTAGACCAAGAAGAGGGTAGCTTGGCTAGGGCGGAGTGCCGCTAGACCAAGAAAGGGTAGCTCGGCTAGGGCGGAGTGCCGCTAGACCAAGTAAGGGTAGCTCGGCTAGGGCGGAGTGCCGCTAGACCAAGAAAGGGTAGCTCGGCTAGGGCGGAGTGCCACTAGACCAAGAAGAGGTTAGCTTGGCTAGGGCGGAGTGCCACTAGACCAAGAATGGGGTAGCTCGGCTAGGGCGGAGTGCCACTAGACCAAGAAAGGGTAGCTCGACTAGGGCGGAGTGCCGCTAGACCAAGAATGAGGGTAGCTTGGCTAGGGCGGAGTGCCACTAGACCGAGAATGAGAGTAGCTCGGCTAGGGCGGAGCGCCACTAGACCAAGAAAGGGTAGGTCGACTAGGGCGGAGTGCCGCTAGACCAAGAATGAGGGTAGCTTGGCTAGGGCGGAGTGCCACTAGACCGAGAATGAGAGTAGCTCGGCTAGGGCGGAGCGCCACTAGACCAAGAAAGGGTAGCTCGACTAGGGCGGAGTGCCACTAGACCAAGAAAGGGTGTGGATGAGATGATAGCATACTACGAGGGCCAGAGACAGCAAGCTATAAGAGCCAGGATAGAAAGCTGTAGAAGCCAGGAATAGCAGACTACGAGAGCCAGAGACAGCAGGCTACAAAAGCCAGGACAGTAGACTGTAGAAGCCAAGAGTAGCAGGCTACAAGAACCAGAGATAGCAGACTACAAAAGCCAGGACAGCAGGCTGTGGAAGCCAGAATGACAGGCTACGAGAGCCAGAGATAGCAGGTTACAAGAGCCAGAATAGTAGGCTGTAGAAGCCAGGAATAGCAGGATATAGGAGCTGGGAATGCAGGTTGTAGGAGCCAGGAATAGCAAGCCACGAGAGCCAGGCTAGCAGGCTATAGAATTCGGGAATAGCAGGCTACGGGAACCAGAGATAGCAGGCTACAAAAGCCAGGATAGCAAGCTATAGAAGCGAGGAATAGCAGGCCACGGGAGCTAGAGACAGCAGGCTTTGGCCTAAAATGGCTAAGCCGAGGGATGAAGGAGTTGGAAGTTGTAATAGCAGCCTTGGCCGGAATGGCTAAGCCGAAAGATAGAATGGTCAAAAAATTATGATAGCAGCTTTGGCCGGAATGGCTAAGCCGACAGATAGAGTAGTTTGAAAATCATGATAGCAGCTTCGGTCGAAATGGCGAAGCCGAAAGACTAGATGACTGACAAGTTGTGATGACGCTTTGGCCAGAACGGCTAAATCGAAAGCAGAGATAGCCGAAGAATTGTAATAGCGGCTTTGACCGAGACGGTCGAGCCAAAAAATGAGATACTTGAAATATATGATAGGGCGTTGCGCTCGCAAACAAGGATAGCTGGCTTTGACTGGACGTCAGAGGCCAGAAGATAGGATATCAGATCCTGGTAGGATGTCAGACTTGGAAGCAATCCATAATTGATGTTGCCTCGACGGACTCTCGAAGACAACCCATGCATGCACCTGACCTAGACGGGAGGTCTGGACTGATGTTGGTATGTAGCAGCTCGGGCCTAAAGCCATTCGTCGAAAAGGTGAGCGGGTTTTTTGACGGCATGCCAAGGCCGAGAATTTCATGGATAGTGAAAGATAATAGAATAGCAGGTCGCAAGGACCCGGAGATGGTGAGATAGCAGGCTGCGTAAGCCAAGGTAGCAGGTTAATAGACCATAAAAGTCGGTATAGCAGGGTAGCAAGCCTTAAAGGCCGAGGTAACAGGATCTAGGAAAGTGATGCTAGTAGGCCGTGGGGGCCAGGGTAGCAGGTTAAATAAGCCAGAGGTAGCGGGCTATAAGAGCCAGGATAGCAGGCTACGGAAGCAAGAGGTAGTAGGCTATAGGGGCCAGGATAGCAGGCTGCGAGAGCCAGGAATGGCGGGCTACGAGAGCCAGAGGTAACAGGCTATAAGAGCCAGGACAGCAGGCTGTAGAAGCCAGAGGTAGCAGGCTATGGGAGCCGGAGGTAGCAAGCTATAAGAGCCAGAATAGCAAGCTGTAAGAGCCAGAATAGCAGGCTGTAAGAGCCAGGATAGCCGGCTATGTTGTCCGGCGGGACTATTGATGGATTTGACTATGCTGTTATAGTCCCAGTGGGGCTTGGGATTAACATTTGAGAGCTCGGCCAAGGCGGGGTGCCTTGAGCAAGAGGAAAAGGTTTATGGGCCTAGCCCGGCGAGGCTTGATGGGCAGAGTCTCGCAGCTCGACGAGGGTGGAGTGCCTCAGGCCAAGATAAGGGATAGCTTGGCTAGGACGGAGTGCCACTAGACCAAGGAAGAGGTAGCTCGGCTAGGGCGGAGGGCCGCTAGACCAAGGAGAAGGGTAGCTTGGTTAGGGCGGAGCGCCGCTAGACCAAGGAGAAGGGTAGCTTGGTTAGGGCGGAGCGCCGCTAGACCAAGGAGGAGATAGCTCGGCTAGGGCGGGGTGCCGCTAGACCAAGGAAAAGGTAGCTTGGCTAGGGCAGAGTGCTGCTAGACCAAGGAAAAAGTAGCTTGGCTAGGGCGGAGTGCCGCTAGACCAAGGAAGAGATAGCTTGGCAAGGGCGGAGTGCTACTAGACCAAAGAAAAGGTAGCTCGGTTAGGGCGGAGTGCCGCTAGACCAAGGAGGAGATAGCTCGGCTAGGGTGGGGTGCCGATAGACCAAGGAAAAGGTAGCTTGGCTAGGGCAGAGTGCTGCTAGACCAAGGAAAAAGTAGCTTGGCTAGGGCGGAGTGCCGCTAGACCAAGGAAGAGATAGCTTGGCAAGGGCGGAGTGCCACTAGACCAAAGAAAAGGTAGCTCGGTTAGGGCGGAGTGCCGCTAGACCAAGAAAGGGTTGTTTTCTGGGAATGTATGCTTCATCGTCAATGTTGGGGTTTGGCATAAACGCAAAGGAATAGGGTTTCATGATCTATCCAGACGAAAGGTCTAATTGATTTATGGATGGCAGCTCGGGCCCAAAGCCGTTTGCTGGAAATGTGAGTTTCATCGTTTAATGTGGCTCTAATCAGCTGGATATCTACATCTTTGCATATCACTGATTCTGTTGACTTTTCATTGGCAATCTTTGCACATTGGTCGGCTTGAGTGCCGATGGTAGAATATCTATTTACCTGAGCGCACATAGCTAGAATTTTGAGTTCTCTTAGCTGGCCATACTGGCAAATTTATGAGCATCTGTCATATCGAATACTGATGGCCAGACATCTCTGGCACTCCAGAGGATCATCGGGCATCTATCGGCCAGGGTGCCGATAGCTGAATGCTTGACATATGTCGGCTGAGATGCCGATGGTGGGATATCTACCCCCTTTGAATACTTGTTGAATCATTTGTCAGCACGAACATCGTCGCCTGAGTATTTAACATCTGTTGGCCTAAGCCTTGGTTAGCAGAACATCTGTCGGCTTGGGCTTCGATCAGCTGAACATCTGACGCATGTCTGCTTGGGTGCCGACAGCTAGAGTTTTGACTTCTCTTGGTTGGCATGCTGGCGATGGATGTTTGGGAACATCTATCCTGTCGAATGCCGAAGGTTAGACATCTCTCCCACTCCAGAGGCTCATCGGGCATCTATCGGCCTGAACACCGGTGGTTAGGCGAACTTCCATCATTCTTCATTGCTCCATCCTTTATTGCTCATTGTCATCTGGGGTTTCATCATTTGGATAGTCCCTGACATCAGCAGCAGACGTGCAGTGTAAGAGTCTGCGAGAGGATGGCCCTTGAAAGGTCAATGCTCCAATTTTATTCATCATTCCCATAAGTGATCATTGCCCTCTTAAAGGGGTGAACATATCCAGCAACGGACATGCATGCCGCCATTGAGATTTCATATATTTACCCCTAGAGTGGGGAACCATGTGCGTCTTCCATCATTCTTTTGGCATACATCTGCCCCCGGGATGGGGTGTCATATTCTTGTAGCATCACCGGGCTTCTTTGGGGCCGGAAATATGATCTTGCCGTGGTGGGTGACCCATTCGAATAGGACCCGAGTCTTTTCCTTAGGAAAGGAGTAGGGTTTAGTCATTTTGCTTCTTAGGGAATGGCCTAGCTCGCCAGTCTTTGCCGATGAAGAGATAGCTGCCTTCTTTGCCTTCTTCCTTCGTTTCTCGAAAGCTTTGAAAATTGGCCATGTGAATATATTTATGCATCAGTTGTTCACTGGAAGGCTTGTTCTTTTGACCTAGGGAGGTAGCGGCCGGGCAATATTCGCCAAAAAGGCCTCACTATCAGTTACAATTCCATTCAGGAGATCGAAGGGCTGGACTTTGATGCCAATCAACCTTGTTAATATTCCTATCTTCAGGTTGCGCTTGCATATCTGGACAGCCCCCTCATGGTACGGCGGGTGCCGACATCTGGCGCAAGGTTCTTTCATCGGTGGATATAATCCAGAGCAGGTTCATCAGCCCCTTGTTTAGTCTCATACAGTTCTGCCTTAGTGATTTCTTCCTCAGCAGGTTTCATTTCCCTCATCTGTTCTATTTCGGACCCACCCGTCACCGCCAGAATTGGTGGATTTGAGTGCAGACCAGGTGTATGGAAACCCGTTTCATTCAGCTTGCTCTGCAGCAATTCAACTTCTTGCAATTTTTCATATAATTCTGTCATCATGGCAAAGCCAAGAATGTTGCCCCCTATCCTAACCCCAGGAGGGACTGGCGGTGTTTTATTAAAGACGCTAGACGCGCCTTGGTTTTCAGAGATTGACATCTTTGCCCTTATGCCTCCATATGGAGGAGGAGCGGGGTAGCATGCTTCTTCTTTTAGTGGCAGACGTCTGCCCATACTTCTCCATGGTTTTATCATCATGACGGGAGACTAAAGCTTTGGCTTGCCCTGACCTTACCGATGCGGAGCATATCTCTTCGTCATCCTTTTTTGAGAGTCTGGCCATTGCCGAGCGAGACTGACGGCATGTTACAGGAGCGGACTTTGTCCCTCCTCATATTTCTTCGCATCTGCTTTTCCTTTCTTTTGGCAGTCGGCATCTGTACCCCTAAGGGGTCATCTATCACATCCGGCACTTTTGATTCACTTTTCATTTTCTTCATCAGGCCTGGGGATTTGACATGCTCCCGCATGACGGGTCCATCGGTGCTTTCTGCACAGGCTTTTGACATCACTTTAGGCAACTGCCGGTATAGGGATATCACATTGGCTGCTCTTTTTAGCTCAGGCAGCTCATGCGGGCGTGGCGGGTCCACTCTGTATTCACCTAGATGTAGTTCCCTTTTCTTAATCATTCTCTCAATAACAGCTTTGAATATATAGCAATTTTCAGTGGGGTGACCCCACGCCTGGTGATATGGGCAGGAGTGGGAGTTATCTTTTCTTCTGGCATCATCAGGTCTCTTTGGATCTGGAAGGACAACTTTGTCAAATTGGGTGGCCCATTCAAACAGAAGCCGAGTCTTTTCCTTAGGAAAGGAATAAGGTTTGCTCATCCTGGCTCGTAGAGCGGGGCCATCCTTCTGACCAGTCGGCCTGGTGGGAGGAGGGCGGGCAACCTCCTTTTTTTTCTTTTATTATTATTATGTTGCTGAAATGTCTTGAAGTCTATTGTATCAACTTCTGTAGGCATGGGCCATTTATCAGCTGATCTAGCTTTGTGGCATACAGCAGTAGCAGTTGAAGAACCACTAGAGAGGAAGGCCTCGACCTCCACTGCAATGTTATTCAGTCGGTCGAATGACCGTATCTCCATTCCAATCATTCTTTCGAGAGTTTCCCGCCGAAGATTCTGCTTTCAAATCAGGACGGCGTCCTCTTGATGCGGAGGCTACCTGCATCTCATGGGGAGATCCCTCCCTCTTTTTATATAATCCAGAGCGGTCTCATCTTACTTCTGCCTGGTTGCATACAGTTCGGCTACTGTAGTTTCTCTTTCTGTAATATGGAATCTGCCCCAGAACTTCCGCTGCATATCGGGCCAGTCAGCCACTGACCTAGTCGGTGGGCCAGAGTACCATTCAAAGGCTAACCCTGTAAGGGACGAGCCGAAGAACTTCAGGAGGTAGGCTTCATCAGACACCAGGTCACCCATAATTGTTGTATAGTAGGCTATATGCTCTTTGGGAGAGCCCTGGCCATTGAATCTTTCAAATTTCGGCGGCTTGCTAACGCCTGGTGGTAGTTTCTTAGTAGCATAATGCGCAGGATATGGTACCTTCTAAACATCACAGGTACTGGAATTCTTGGTCCTTTCGGACAACTTCATTTCAATAATCTTTTCTATCATCGGCTTGCTAGCCACATCCGGATCTATGGGCTCGGGAAGAAGTGTGCCCCTGCCGGCTAGAGGGGGTTGTCATAATTGTTGTATGCAGAACAGGCATGGCAAGCTGTGTTTGAGACGCAGAAGGCTGAGCTGCCATTTGTTGTAGAGAAGGTTGACTCGGCACCTTGCCTTTGTCAGTTTGAGCAGGATGGACCGAAGAGGCCACCCCTATTGAGCCGGAAGTCTGTCCAGCTGGTTCAGCATGCTTGGAGACAAGTGTATGCTCGCCTCTTTCATTGAGCTATCTTTTGAGGGAGTCAATCTTCTGCTGATCTCTCTTGAACATCATTTGGATCATGGGATCCAGGATTGTCGGGATCTGTATTTCTCCTGATATTTATTCAGTGGAAACACCCAGAGGGTTGTCTTCTTCTCCTGCAGTCACTACTTTGACTGTCATCATAGTGACTTCTTTGAGCTTCATTGGCAGTCATTATCTTTTCTTTCACTGCTCGGCTTCTTCTTGTGATGACATTTGGCCTGCGTGCCAATTCAATCAGCTCTTCAGGCTGGTCTGGCAGTGTATCATATATCCCGGTGACACCGGCCATATTGCAGGAAAAAACCTGCATCTTTCCCTTCCGGATGTGGACTTTCCTTCTGACACGACTCGGATATATGAGGCGGTCAAAGACTGAAGTCCTTTCTTCTGCTTCTGTTTCTTCCCTCTTGGGGCTGTCTTTTCGACGTCTGACCCTACGGCCATCCTCATAGTTGTTGGAGTCTGAGGATGAGACTCCAAACGCCACATCTTCTGAGGTTTCATCTTTTTCATGTGGGGTGCCCAAGGCACAAGACAATCTTTGCTGCCCTATGGAGGGATTCCCTAGACAGTGGAAGTAGTCTTGAACCACCTGGTTCATTTCTGCTTGGATATGCCTTTGTAGATTTGATCGGGGCAGCAGCCTCTCTTCGATCTTTGGCTGAGAAACCAGCCTTGAAATTTGGGAAGCCAAATGCTTCGACTTGGAATATTTGAAGATATCAGCCCATCTGGCGTAGGCCTTCGGTCTCTTTGGAATAGCAGCACAGGCTGGATCTTCCATTCTTCTTTGTTCTTCCTTTGGGTAGTATATATTATTCCCCGCTTTGTGGCGGATGTCAATAGTATCTTCTCTCCTTCTGCCCCCAGCCCTGGGGTGGATGACAGTAGCATTTTCTTTTCTTTCTTCCCATCTCCTGCCCCCAGTCCTGGGGTGGATGACAGTAGCATTTTCTCCTTTCTTCTCATCTCTTGCCCCCAGTCCTGGGGTGAAAGACAGCAACATCTTCTTTTCTTTCTTCCATCTCCTACTCCCAATCCTGGGGTGGATAATAGCAGCATATTCTTCTTTCTTCTGGCATCTTCTGCCCCCAGCTCTAGGGCGGATAGCGGTGGTATTTTCTTCTTTTCTTTCCCACCTTCTGCACCCTGCTCTGGGGCGGATGGCAATAGTCTCTTATTTTCTTTTCTCATCTCTCCTGACTCTGGCTTCAGGGTGGATAGCAATGGCACCTTGCTCTTGAGCCGGAATCGAGCTCTGTATCTTCTTCGGCCTCCATATCTGTTTATATCTTGCTGGCTCGGGAGCCAGTGGCTTCCTCTCATCAGTTCCACAGTTGGCCCTCCTGGTGGCCAGTATTTGGAATGTATTGTTAGTTCGGACTGTTGAGACAACCCTGTCCGGTCTGATATTCTTGGGCGACCACTAAGGTTCACCCGGACATTTCCGATCATCATCGTCTTTTCAGAATTTGAAAGACGACAGCCAGCAGCAACATACCGGCTCCTCCGGTTACCTCTTCTCCCTTTTAGGGCAACAGCGGGGACCGTGTCCCTCCTTTGGATATGGTGGACGAAGCAGGCGACGACTATCGAAGCCGTCTTTTCTGGTGAGCTTCCCTTCTCATCAGCAGTTTTCATCGGGGCACCTGCAGCAGTGCCTTGTTCTTTGTCAGCAACCTCCAGTAGGTCGATGAAGACGAGGCCCAAGCAGTTGGGCAACCCGACAGTAGGGGGCATAGACCCGAACATCGTGGGCACCGCGAAGTAGCCTTCGTGAACATGAGCATCAACGACCAGCCGGCCGCAGCAGAGGGAGGCGAGTCCACTCATCATTTTAATTCCTGGTAATAGGATTAGCGCACAGTTAGAATTTAAGAGGGGCCTCTCGAGGCCTCCTATTTTGGCGTAGAGATGAAGGGAGACTCAGTCCCACCGGGCGTGCTAGACTTGTGGATGCGCTTTATTATTCTTTTTATTTATTTAGTTTATTTATTGGCGTGCCAGTCACCAGAGTGACGATTTCATTGTGCGCTCGATCTGACTTGGTCAGTCGATTGTGAAGTCCGAGTCGGGACCAGAAGTCCGTCATACCATAAAGGCTATGACGTTAATTACGCCCTTCCAAGGAAGGACAACCCTTGATTAAACGCCAAAATAGGAGGCCTTGAGAGGCAAACATGTATTCATGTGCGCAAAATGGAACTTCATACCAGAGCCAGGAAGGCGGGCAAGATAACAACATCAGCTGTAGAAACAGACGGTATCGTCAAGCCAGCGGCTCAGAGACGATATCATTAAGTCAGCGGTTCAAAGACTGAGCCGTGGCCATGATGGAGGTTTAAAGCATTGATCAGTATTTCGACAGCATTTCCCCTTAATCTGGATTATGCCCAAGGGAAAATAGGCTATCACCCACGGAGTGCCGGGATGAAAGCCGAGAGAAATAGAGAGGCCAAACCTCCCTACCTATATATATATGCCATGGGGCAATGTTTGATGTTCCCTATAGAAGCCGGCGGAACTCATGCAGTGGCAGAGCCCTCCCGAGCTAAAGGGGTTACTCATGAACCCGATGCGAGACGACGGAACGTAAGCGAACGCTCAATGTTGCGCCCTCGCACGCGGATCGACCTGCGCGGTCAGGTCGCTGGGATCGACCTGCCCGGTCAAGTCGCGGGGGTCAAGGGGGCAGCGCCCCTTGCGGGGGTTGTCGGGGGCGGAGCCCCCGGAACAAAATTTGGATTGAAGACTCAGTAACAATATTTGAGTAGGTTATCAGTGCAGTTCAAACGTGCATAGGTTCCCGGTGCGAAGGCAAGATGGCCAAGGCTCCCGGCGCAGGAAGGAGGGTTCCCGGCACGCTAAGGGATGGGGTTCTCGGCGCACCCGAGAGATAGGGTTCTCGACTTGGCAAAATGGGCAAGGGGGCTTCCCGGCGCGCCAAGGGATGGGGTTCTCAGCGCAAGAAATCATGCGCCGAGAGCTGCTCATGCCTTTTACTATTCGTGGCGCCGGGAGCCAAGATGATGCCGAGATGGTCTCTAAGGGTTTACGAAACCCTGCTTTTGGGTTTCTCGACTATCCAGGCCATGGTGAATGGGTTCTTTTGGGATCAAAGTGGATCAGTGCATCAAATCTGAGCTTAATTAGATTTGGGCTTTACAGGAGCATCAGGATAGAAGAGGAATTCGGGAAGTCAGGGTCTGTAGAACTCCTGTCACCAGTGTGCAAAGTCCCGGGGGCAGCTTAATGTCGACTTTCATCCTCCTGGGAGAATTTTGGCAGCACCTCCCCTGGACCGAGCATTTGCCAGAGAATGATATAGGCTGACATCCACGAAGTGCCGGGATGAAAGCCGGAAGGTGAGGGAGCACTAAGGCTCAAGGAGACTGTACATGTCTCTAGCATCGGTCATTATTCCCCCTCTCGGAGACCGACGAAACCCTTGTAGATACAAGGTCCACCGAACCCGCGGGGTTGCATGTGAATCAAATTCGGGACATAGGAATGTAGGGGAGGTCTTCCCCATTATTGTACCACCTCAGGGCACATATGATGATCTATGAGCATCCCCTAGACAGATGTATAGGGAACCAAAAGGGTCGAAGGATGACCATGCAGAGGAGGGCCTCGGACTGGGTTTCATTGGCCAAAGCAGGGGTATCGACGTGGTTTTCTATCAGCCAGAGGAGGGTCTCGGCGGAGGTTTATTGGTTGGCCAAGGGGGTTCTCGGCGTGGGTTTTAGTGGTTGGCCAAGGGGGGTCTCGGCGTGGGTTTCAGTGGCTTGAAGAGGGTCTCGGCGTGGGGCTTCCCGGCGCGCTCGTCGTCGCGCCGGGAACCTAGCGCCGGGATGGCTGTGAAGGAGGGGGCTTGATGCCCTTGAATGGGGGGTTATCGGCATGGCTTTACTGGCCAAGGGAGGCTCTCGGCGGCGTAGCTCTCGGCGGGGAAATTATCACGCCGAGAAGGTAAAAAGGTTAAGGGTTTCAGGGCTTGATTACGGTACTCTGTTCGGGAATTTTCTCAGATTCTAGCTCGGATTGAGACCGGATTTGGAGTACAGGAGGGGGTTTCATGGATGCTTCTGCTAGGGGGATGCCAACGGAGCCGAGAGGCCAAATCAGTAGGAGGAAAAAAGAGATCATCATCTGAACCCTGAGAATCCTTCTCTGTTTGCCGTCAGCCGTCTGGAGGATCAAGAGATGACTGTCTCTGATCCCCTGGACGAACCCAATGGCATCGAAAACCGGCGATGGAGGGACTTTCAGCACCGAAACTCCAGGCCCTAAGCATTCAAGGCTTAGAATGGAAGACCCAGGGATCGATATTATCATTTATCAGAGCTCGGCAGTTCAGCGAACCAAGAGATTGATGTCTTTGGTTTCTGTACTGCATGAAGGGCTCAAGGGAAAACTCGGACTATATGGGGAGAATCTGCCATTGAGACAGGAGGGGAGAAGGAAATAGAGCCCAATCACCCATTAGATAGGGGTGGGGGTCCTATTCTCATCCCTCTTCGAGGAACAGACTCGTAGAAAGATTCTGAAACCGGGAGCGTCTAAACTATCGGACATTCCTGATAAAAGATATACATAGAAAGACAGAGAGCAGATATCTCAATCAATCAACACCCAAATGGGCCATGTTAGTATTTCATTTCATAACATCATTCCAACACCGACCACAAGGAGGGAGTGAGGGAAAGGGAGATGAATATACATCAGGATATCCCGGTTACATCCAAAAGAAAATCGAGATAAACTCGGTAGGATTACATGAAGAAGAAAACAAAATCATGGGGGAGGGCGGAGCATTGACTCCTCTCCCTCCCCGGCTGCCCACCTGGAGTTTCCTCTCCTTTTTTCTCTTCTTATTTCTTTTCTCAGTGGAGGAGGCTCTCTGTCTTTTTTTCTTGCTCTGTTCTATCCTCCCCTCCGATCCCCCTCCCTTTCGAGAGAAAAGGGCTTTTTATAGCAGAACCCTCCCTCTTCTCGGCATGATCTTTCTCGGCGTGAAGAAGGCAGCTTCCCGGCGCGCCTCTTTCAATCGGGGAGGCCTCCCGGCGCCAAAGGGCACGGCTTCCCGGCGCCCCCCCCCCCCTCATATGGGCTTTTGGGCCTTGGTGAGGGTCTCTCGGCGCCATTCTCTGGAGCTCATTCGGCAGGCCCATTCAGGGCTTTTAAACTTCATATGTACCTCGACCTCTCTTAGTTCTTCAAATATATCTTCCAGAACCGAGGAAGGCCTTCTACTGGTGACATAGCTTCTATTGAGATAATTCATAGATTTTCATCAGTCTGTAGACTCGGGTTTCATCGACATCGCCACCTGAATGATGACAAAGCCGGGCATCATTTCATTAGCATCGTCACCCGAACGGTGACAAGACCAGACATCAGCTTTCTGAGAAGACTTCAGCCCGGTATATCACCTATGGAGATGGTTCCTCTTTCGTTTTGACTTTGCAAAAGCCCTTACAATCTTCATTTGATGGTTCTGGCTTCATCTTTATCTTTGCTCATATCACATCTGTCAATCAGTCGACATCTGACTTGCTTTGACATATTATCTGTGGATTCTCAGCCGAGGCAGTAATACAGCTCTTATTGAGGTGTGCTAGGGGGTCTCATCAGTCAGGTGACTGCTATTTCATCAGTGCTACCGTCTGACTGACAATGGCACCGGACACCAGCCTGGCCGGGAAGAGGCTTCCGCCGGGTAGATGGTTGACGAGCTTCGTCATTGATCTTTCACTGTTGGTCTGATCTTCTTTTCACTTTTGTCTCCGCCATTGCTCATTTTCCCGGCGTCAACAGCGGGGTAGATTAATCTATCTACATCCTATTTTTTTGACGATCACGGTGGGACACCTAGTGCCTATCACGTTGTATTTTTAGTCTCTTGCATGTTGGGTGGGTGTTTATGCATGTTTGGGTAGTCTCCTTCACGTTTTTCTATCGTTCTGTCCATTTTCGGGTCTGTCAGGAGTACACGGTCTATCGTAGGGCCGCCTAGCCCTTTAAACGGCCTTTCCAGGACCGCCCCAACCCTCTAGGGTTAAAAACGGTTCTCTCTAGACCGTCCAGGACCTGGGCGGTCACCCAGTAGACCACTTATAGAGTAAAAATGATCATCCAGGGACCTTTTAGTGGTTCTGGTCGGGCAGGATTTCCGTTCACAGGGGCCTTATTCATTTGGGCACAACTTTGTCTCCCGACGTCGGATTGGGCTGATTCTT
Source organism: Amorphophallus konjac (assembly GCA_022559845.1). Taxonomy (NCBI): domain Eukaryota; kingdom Viridiplantae; phylum Streptophyta; class Magnoliopsida; order Alismatales; family Araceae; genus Amorphophallus; species Amorphophallus konjac. The sequence goes on along the minus strand of CM040124.1, from coordinate 168,851,538 downwards.
ATTGCGTTGTGTTGTACTTTGTATTGTCTTTCCATACATAAAAAGTTTTTATCATTTGGACATAATTTTCATATTTAAAAATTGTCTCCAGTTTTGTATTTTTGCATCTAGTTTGTAGGCAGATTCGGGACAGATTCACAGGGGCCTTGTTCATTCGGGCATAACTTTGTCTCCTGACATCGGATTGGGCTGATTTTTATTGCGTTGTGTTGTCCTTTATATTGTATTTCCATACATATAGAGTTTGCATCATTTGGACATCATTTACATATTTAAAAATTACCTCCATTTTTGCAGGGCCTGAACAGGGCCGTTTTGTTTGCTGATTTAAATTGCCTTCCAGGGCCTGTTCCGCCTATTTTTTGGGTCCATTGTGTAGTATCTTATATTATCTTTACATCCATGTATTATTTGCATGCATTGGACTTCATTTGTCTACTTAAATATTGCCTTCATTTTTACATTTTATGCATAAAACTCACTTGTAGGTCCGGGGCCAAACACAAAGGTACATTACTCTTTTATGATTTTTCCTATCTCTTAGTGCCTAATTGTCCCTGTTTGTGGTCTTGCATTGTTGTCATTCATATTGTTTTACATTTTTCATGCATTTTGTGATGTTTGCATAATTTCATTATTCTCTTGATGTGCTAGACTTAGGCTAGAAATTGCATGCACTCCGGTGCACATAGGATCATGCATGTTTGCATATTGTAGTTGCATTCCTCCTTGGTAAGTGATCCTCTCGCTCCCATATTCCTTGGGCTCGACTAGGTGATCTTATCCGGGACCTCCGTAAGTCCCCGCGAGCCGTGGATTCCCACACGGATGTCGGGCCGGTTGTACCTTTCCACCCCGTAGTTTCGCATTTTGCATACGTTGTGAGATAGTTAACCATAGATTAACCCAAAGTCCGGACCTTCTTCCTATAGGGCATTTATGTCTTGAGGGAATTGACCTTAATACAAATAATTAAAAGTCCCATCAAAACTTTGGAAAAATAAAAATTGACGATCATATCAACTTGTTTGATCTTGGTTGAACCCTCTCACACCCATATTGTTTGTTTGGGATTGTTCAAGCCCATTTGTGTTATTTTGTGGCATCCCTCATCATCCATATAAATTTTGATTGTTAGGCCCATTTAGTACCTAGTCCATTTTGTGTGTCTGATTGTTTAGTTTTAGTGTTCTAGGTTTCTTTTCATCTTTTCTTTATATTATTGAGTCAGTCCCCCTCTTTGATCGTCGAGCCATTTACTTCCCTCATTGTATTTCCTTGATTTTTTTGTATAAAGTCTCCATTTGCCCTCATGGAGCACCATTTTTCTCTTGTATATTCCTCTTCTTCTTCCCCATCTTCCTATTCCCGCGTGGATTCCTCTTCCCACGCGGGCCCATCTTCTCGTGACCCTTTCGACCCGCAAGCAAATCTCATGGTCCACTTATCATCTCTTGCTTGTCAAACGGCCCCGATCTAGGCCCAAAAATTCATTGCTAATCATCTTAATGGGCCTTATTCTCATAACGGGCCTCCCTCTTCTACTCTTAGTGGGCCCCCTTCCTTTAACGAGCCCTCTTATTCTCTTCATGGGTCCCATGTTGCTGCTGGCCCAATCAATCCTTATTCCCATGGTCATGAACCTGTGAACGTGTGTCACATAGACAATTTAAGAAGAAAATAATCTAATGCATCAAAGATACGTGGGAAATAAAGAAGAAAAGATCAAAGGAGCATGTGATGCTCTAAGGAGAGTGATCGCCAGAGGGGTTATCTCAAAAAGAACAAGAGATGATTACATGTACCTTGTAAGAAGCGGGCAAGATTGTGAGCTTTTCCTTCCTCCTTCTACCGGCCGGCTGATGAAGGGGGTTATTACTTGATTACCCTTGCAAAAAACAAGCAAAAACAAGCAAATATGGGGATTAGCCAAAGTGTGTGTAGTATCAATGGTCTAATAAAATAGAACTATGCAAAGTGGGCATGAACACACCTTGTGTGTTTTTGTTTAAACCCCTAAGAGGAGTAAAAGGGTGGGGAATATGCTATGTTATGCAAATAGGATATATGATGTACGGAGAATATCTCTAGCAAGAATAGCTAGAAGAAGGATGTGTATGATGATATGAATAATAATAAACAAAACAACTAGAGAGGAGCGCGCCCTTCTGCTGTGTGTAGCAGCAGAAAAGGGAGAAAGAGAAGAGCTTCAGTTGCAGCAAGAAGAATCTGTCGGAGGAAGACCACCGTCGTGGAGGAAGAACTCCCGTGGAAGAAGAACACTGCCGTCGGAGGAAGAGCTGCCTGCAAGAAATTGTTAGCAAGAAAAGGAACTCTCTTCCCTCTATACCGCAGGACCTCTCTGTATGCAGCTGATGTTCCTCTTAATCTCGCGCACGTGAGGAAGCCATGGGTATTTATAGGGCCAAAACCTTATTTCAATAGGATTAAAACATGGAGAGCAATCCTCCAGCAAGGATCTACCTTCCCCAATCGAATCAAGGTGTTAAAACAAGGAAGGATTCTTCATGGGAAGGTAGCAGACGAAACGAAGATGGAACTTGAAATGACGACACCAGGGTGGGTGCTAATTGAAAATGATGACCACGCACGCAGCCGTTGATTCCTGGATTTATTATAGAAATAAATGACTTTCCATATTAAAAAATGAGAAATGACACCTTCTTAAAATGGCGTCAAATAATCAACGCCCCATAAGCTGACGTCAATTCTTTGAATTTTATTTTGAGTTGGATTTGTAAAAACCAAGAATGACGCCTGCGTGCGCAGTTGCCTACTATGAAACCACGACACACCTTACGTCGTCAATTAAATGACACCCTTCCTCCAGCCGCTAATTACAAGCATGATGGAAAAATACCAAATAAATTAGAAAAACTTCATATTAGGCCAATTTTGAAGTCCACTTTGGGGCATCACGTGGTGACATGAGATTTACTCATCATAGCATCGATTTTGGTGTGTCTACAGTTGCCCCGCCTTGGCGTCTACTTTGCAAGGTAGTGAGACGGAATGAAGCGAAAATGCAATAAGCGGAATGAAGTGGGAATGAACTGAAAAGTAGATGCCAAGGTGCGATGTGACACGCCTCCAACACTAAGCGTTCGAAATCTTTCCATGATTCTAAATGAAACAACCTCAGATGATTACGAGAAAGCAATGATTGGCTGGATGAAAGAACTAAACTAATGAACGAAATGTGCGCGCGGGCACGAAAGGAAAGACACCATTGGAGAGCGGTTACCATCCAACGTTGACATGTTACAACCAAGGTGGGTTTGCAGAAAATAAAGTGAGGTGAGATAGGAATCCAACGAATGAAAGCTTTCAAGGAACCAGCCTGAGCGACTTCAAGGAGAACACAGTACTTGATTTTGAATGGAATAGCTCGTGTCAACTCAAATTAAGAGCAAGCGGCCCTCATTATTGGCTTAATATGAGAATTATCAGCATTAAAGCTTAAAGTCCTACATGATGCATGCTGGGATAAAAGAAAATTAAAACAAATTAAAATAGAAAATAATCCAGGATAATATTGCTAAACCATCCAGACTTGGTCAGAATCCAAATCCCTGAGCTGATACTAAGCCGAAGTCCGTTTATCCACGCATCAACTCAGAAAGCGGAACCATCATCCCAAACCTTAGATGACCCAACGACCTATCCGTGTGATCAAGAATCGCCTAGAACTATCACTATTTTTGATGAAGGGGAACTCAAATTCCAGGTTCATCAAAACCACAAAGTCCTTGATATGATATAATAGCGTAGATACCATATAGTAATAGTGCATACAGGGAGATGATACAGAGGATGAAATGATGTTACCAAACCCGAGCGCCTCTCGAGACTTGCATAGCATGTTCTTCTATGCGCTCAAAGACCATTAGCTTAACAAAATTCATAATATGATCAATTCATCAAGATATAAGTGCATAAGTTCATCAAAGATCATTAGCTCAACAGATTTCATGAACTCAACAAAGATTTTTATGATAATGCATCAAGATATAGAATGGAAGTTTATCAAATAATCATAAAGCCATAAAATGACTCAAAGCATCAATCTCAAGAAATGACGACCTCGCAAAGGGGCGCTATAAACATAAATGACGACATGGCCAATTCTTTTCAATGTTTAACTTGGAATCGGACAGCAAATGATGCCTACATGTGAGGGCGTTAGATAAATGACGACGCCCACAATGTCGCTATTCAATAAAATGACGCCAACAGCTATGTCGTTAATTAACTGCAAGTCTCGCCGGCCCGATCCCTGCTTGAAAATGAAAAGCCAGAGACTACTCCATGTGAAACTCAAATTGCGCCGTTCGAACAGTTAACAGAGCTTCGAACGGTTATAAAAAGGGTGGCCTTCTGCTGTTGAAACCCATCAAACTGACTGAGCATTGCAACAACCGAAGCAGAGAACAGTAAAAACAGATAACCGTAGAATAGGGATTTTTTCCATCAACCGGAAGAAGATGAATAGAATGATGATGCAAAGGCCTTCAAAGAAACCTAAGATTGGGTTTCCTGGAATTTTTGAAATTGTAGGTCACATTAATGGGAGAATTGCCATGAATCAAGTAAGTAGGACAACTTATTTATCCTTATTCTACCCCTTTTCTTCTATAAAATTCTGATCACACTTCCTCTTTTCCTCTCTCTTTTCTTTTCATTTTATTTTAGGATTACTCAAACATACCGGGGGCAAGGAGATATACCAAGAACAAGTGGCTTCCCCTCCTTCTCTCTAAGCTTTCCTTAGACATGAGGGCCTACCTCTCTAGATGGCACCACCTAGGTCTAGTAACCCATGCAAAGCACTATGATGATGTACACTTAGATTGGGCTGCCATAGGAGCTCTCATAGAAATTTGGCACCCCTCTACCTACACTTTCTTATTTTCTACTTTTGGAGCCACCATTCTCTTGGAAGAAGTGGAGATGCTCTTAGGCCTAAAGAAGATGAAGCAAGGAGATGAAGGGAAGATGGCCACTATGACAAGGAGCATAAGTGCTCATGAGATGCTCTCAAGCCTCATCCCAAGCTCAAACATGGTGAACCAAATCAAAGCTACCAAAGGCATTAACCTTATGAAGCTTGCGGCATGGGTCTATAAGAAGATGGATCAAGCCAAGGAGGATGAGCTAGAGAAGGTAACAAAAGCATTTGTAATATGCTTGGCGGGAGTACTATTATTGCCTTCCTTAGATGATTTCTTAGAAGAAACCCAATTGAGTGCCATCGCTAGCATTTGGGAGGGAGAGAGAATAGGACCGACGGTGCTAGCCTACCTCTATAGTGGGCTCACCTCGGCGGCTATGGGGAGACCATTATATGGATCCATGCTCTTACTTTCTAGTTGTGTAGACCTCCACCTAAAATTTGACCCATGTGAGGAAGCTCAACAAGCATCTAGAATCTTCTCAAAAAGCCCACTCCACTACATGACGGGCTCACTAAAATTATGTGAGAGGGTGGTGAACCGGGTACCAAAGGTGAAGAAGAGAGTGGAATGGAGAGAGCATCTAAAAGTGATGCCTAAGAATCTCTTCACATGTGCACCGGGGTTCCTCAAGACTCAACACATTCGTACAAGATTCTCATCAGGAGTGGAACTTCAACTACTGGGCGCCACCGACCTAGTCCTCTACAACGCTCACCGTTTTCTACCTCAACTCGGCCTCCCACGCCATCATTTTGAAGAGGCATCCCACCTTCCACCTATCAAGAGGAGGGATCTTGGCTCCAATGAAGATGAGGAGGAGATCAAGACTATTCAAGCCCTATGGAAGATCAGCAAGCAACATCATCCCATAGAGAGGGTTGAAGAAGATAAGGACCAATGGAAGTCTTATGTAATAGCTCTTAAGGGAATGAGACCCAAAGTGGCTCATTGATGTAATGATGCTCTTCTTTAATGAAATAAAAGATTTTTCCTTAATTGACCCAAAGAAAACATCTTATATGATCAAATTTTCCAATTCAATCAGTTTCTGCCTTTTTGTTCTGAGCCGCGATAGGCATCCAGCCGTCAATTCTTCAAACGATGCCTTCCACAATGTCGTCAATTGTTATAAATCAATTTTCTGAGAATAATTAAAAAACATGCTTGGCACCTCCTTGCACTGGCGTTGATTAATTGACGCCCCCTAAATGGGCGTTGATTCCTTTAAATTCTTTTCCGATATTCTGTTAATTTCATAAAATGACGCCTCAACACACGTCGTGCCTTAACGAACTGACGCCTCCGTACATTGTCGTCAATTGAAAACAATAATAATTACACTTGTCAAATCAATCAGATTTGTCATCAATGTTCTGACGATAGCTCAATTTCCCATGCAAATGTTAAATGATGACTCGGATGCTGTCGTCAAATCCTGAAATGACGCCTTGACACAAGCCGTTATTTATCCAAATGACGGTACTCATTAGGGCGTCATTTTTTTCAAATATAACCGCCATACTTTCCCTCTTTTCTTTTCCTTCCTTCATTTACACCCTTTATTCTTCTTCCTTTCTCTCTGCGGCGAACCCTAATCGAGCCGTGCTTCTCCCCCTCTCCATTTCTTCTTTCCCTCTCATTCTATAATTCTCTCTCACTCTCTAATTCTCGAACCCATGGCGGGCCCTGGTAAACGTCAAAGGGTGATGGCCCCCTACGTAGTCGACCTCGGCGATGACGAACCCGCCGTGGAGGAAGTCCCTCCCGCGGTGGCCGAAGACGCTCCACCGACAGAGCACGGCGGAGAAGGAGAAGAAGTAATGGAAGAAGGAGGAGAAGGAGGAGAAGTGGATGGAGATGAAGAAGACGGCGAGGACGGTGATGAAGACGATGACGAGGAGGATGACGAGGAGGATGAGGCACCGACAGCGGCAGCACCACCAGCCCGTCCTCGCCAGCCACTCCGTGGAGGACTCCTAACACCAGAGCGAAGCAAGGTAGGTCCCCCTACCCTAGCCTTCATTTTTTTCTTTTTTATCAAATTTGAATAGCCCTCAGTGAAGGGAAAACCATGAACCAGTAAACCAGTGAAATGACGCCCCTGGCGGTGCCGTCAATTCAAATAACGACCCAATGCCGGTCATCAATTCATCTTGTTTTTATTCTCTAAAAATAAAAAAATGCATGAAACATGCCCTGAACCATGTCGTCAATTAAAAGTCATGATTTTTATTTGCTGTCATTTTCCATGCCATTTTTTTATTTTTAATATCCATTGTTTTATTGTCGGTTCAAAACAACCCATGGAATAGCGCCCCCCATCGGGGCTTCAGTTCATAAACCGATGGCCACGTGGGTGGTCGTCAATTCTTATTTTTATTACTGAGAAAATTTGGAAAATCAAAACCACTCAAAAATAGCGCCCCCCATCGGGGCGTCAATTCATAAACTTACGGTCACAGAGTGGTCGTTAATTTAGATAGTGAAGCAAATTAACAACAAATGAATTTCCATTAGCACAAATGAATATATTTGTGTTCTCTTATTTGGCAGGGACTGATGAGGACTCGGATCTCATGGGTCCATGTCCGGGCGGCTTACTATGGATTACCAGATTTTTGGGGGGCTAGAGTAGAGGCCATGGGGTTTGGACCCTTCCTTAGCATAGAGCCCGTCCGCCCCAACCTACCCTTGATCCAGGTTCTTAGGGAGAGATGGGATAGGACTAGCCGTGCATTTCTGATGCCGTGGGGACACATGGTTCCAAGCTTGGAGGACGTCGCCCGGATCACCGGGTTGAGAGTAGATGGGGAGGCAGTGAGTGGAGTGACCCTTCCCGACTATGGTGAGTTAGCCCGGCGACTGCTAGGATTAGAGACCATAGCCGAGATACCTAGGGAGTGTAGGACCATCTACCGTACTGACCTGACCATAGCTATGTGGTTAAGAGACGCTAGGCAGAGATTGGGAGAGTCCCTGGAGTAGTTTTCTCAGAGATTTATTGGGAGAGCTCGGGTCGCCTATTGCCAGGACCCGGCTCAGAGGCAGGGAGTGGACCGAGACTTGAGGCGATTTCTATTCTTGATGCTCGGGAGGCTATTGCTGGGCACGAAGGGAGACATCATCAACTGCAGATTTTTGGGCATCCTCGAGGACTTAGAGAGCATTCACAGATACGCGTGGGGAGCCGCCCTGTTGGCGCACTTGATGGCAGATCTGTCCACGGGGACAGGTAGAGAGACTATTGTTAGTGGCTTTTCACTCTTTCTTCAGGTATGCATTTCCTTTTATCAAAATGCTTATGAATATATGATTATGCATATGAATGTTCAATAATTCAATTGATGGATGCAGGTGTGGAGCCAGTTATACATGCCGATGGACCACGTTGACCCCCGACCCGGAGATGAGGGGGCGTTTCCACTAGCACGGCGGCGGTTGCCACTTGTGACCGGAGCGCCACACGCCTACGAGTTGCGTGTTCTACGGCGGGAGTTCCGCGACTACCCCGCTTCACTGGTACGTATGTTAAATATGATGTGATTTTCTTTCATGTCTTGCTTTATGGAATATGATGATGATATATGATAATGATAATATGAATGTTGTGATTGCAGGTGGTTTGGAGGCCCTACCAGGAGATGAACGATGAGGGCCAGCCCTGGGTCGTAGCGGGCCAACCTCGCTTTGAGCATGAGCTTTGGGTTCATTGCCTGAATGAGATCGAGCCACTACAGCTTAGGCTGGTGATGAGGACCCTCGGCCTACACCAGGAGTGGGTCGAGGTTGGAGAGCCCCGCAGGATCGGGAAGAAGACTCGCGGTCGCACGAAGGCGACCGATTGGAGGATCCTGTTTCCGGACTAGTATGCCGATTGGCTGTGTGGCGGGACACGAGTCACCTCACAGGCGGCAGACAGCTCCTAGTACCTCCGGCGCTACTGGGAGGTTTACGCCGATCGACCCCAGATGAGGGTTAGAGGGGTATGTATGAATGCATCTTTTTTGTATTTTCTTTTATGCAAATGATATATATGTTTATTATGCAACTAATATGTAATGAATGCAGGATGCACGGGTGATGGACAAGCAGGTTCGTCTCCATAGCCTGGAGGCCCAACTAGCGGCGACGCGGGCAGACTTGGAGACCCTAGTGAGTGCAATTATCTATATACAAAACGATTCATGAATTATTAATGATTAGCCACTGACAATCTTAATGAATGCAGGGTGCCCAGCAGGGAGCGGCGGCTGGAGGCGCAGGAGGGGCTTCCACCTCGAGAGGGCCGAGTACAGAGGCCTCTGCCTTAGAGGAGCAGCTCGTGGGAGCAGTTGCTCGGGCCGAGGCAGTAGAGCGCGACCTTGCCACACTGGTAAGCTTAGAACCGAACTCATAAATGTATTTGATTATATACCATTATGTGTGTTCATAAAAAGTTACTTTTTAAAGATTGAGAAGCTCCGAGCCTCGTTTACTTGTATCGAGGCAGGACAACGTGCGATTGCTGCACGGTTTAGTAAAATTATTTCAACTGCTTATGAACTTTCATATGAAGCTGATACCTAATTGAAATGATGCAGACCGTAGAGCTACAGGACGTGCTTACCTGGGTCGCTCTAGCTGGCACCGAGCTTGCCATCCGCGAGTAGCGAGTCGCGGAGCTTCAGGAGGAGCTGAGGCAGCGAGAGGAGCTGCCCCGGGACCTGACCGAGTTGAGGGTCGCCCTCGACATGGAGCGTAGGGAGCGCGCCTGAGAGAGGGAGGAGTGTACGGCGGAGCGTACTTGGGAGAGAGAGGAGCAGATAGCACGCGAGGGTGAGCTCGCGGACTTGAGGATGTAGCTAGGCGTTGTACAGGAGCGGCTCCGAGTGATAGAGGAGCGCCTCCAGAGGGGCAGAGAGCGAGAGCGAGCTGCGGGACACTCCAGCGCGTTTGCCAGCACGACTTACTTGGCCAGTTTCTCGACGCGACAGAGGAACGAGGAAGAGGAGCAGGCTCGAGCTCCAGCTACTTCTCGGGGGTCCATGCCCCCTCCACAGACTCGTCGCCAGGACGAGGGTGAGGTAGAGAGTAGGAGAGAGGAGGGTGGAGGTGAGAGCTAGAGAGACTTTTGTACTCCTCCACCTGCATGCTTGTACTCAGATATATTTATATATATGAGATTTTTGATGTTACCTGAGTTGAGCATTTGAGCACTTGTGTACTTGCGTTTGCTTTTCCTTTCTTTTCTTCATTTCCCTGCACCTGTAGTTCACACTTAGACAAATAGATTAATTCATCTGTTCGGCTTGGCCCCTTGCTCAATAAGCAAGGGATTGTCACTACTTTGACCTTGATGACGGGTCAAGGGGCCAAGCCTCTAATTAATTAAGGCGAAATAAAATATAAGGAAAATGCAACATACAAGCAAGCAGATGAAAACTTGAAATAAAGAATGCCCACACAAGAATGCAGTCAAGCACATGACATGGCAAAAGAGAAAGCAGTGGACTTAATTTTTGTTCTTTTTTTTCCTTTTTTTAAAATGACGACCCTACTCAAAGTCGTTGATTATGAAATTGAGGCCCCCATGCGCGGGCATTAATTAGAAAACCATGTTTTTTTTATTTAAAAATGACAACACGCAGAGTGTCGCGAATCAAGTGATTGACGCCCCAAACGCGGGCGTGAATTAAAAACATTTTTGTCTTTTTTTTGTTTTTGTTTTTTTTTGAAAATGACGACATAGTGACTGACGCTACTTATTGAAATGACGCCCCTGGGTGGAGGCGTTAATTAAAAATTTTTTTAATGAGGCTGAACATAGTACAAGGGTCTTAAACCTTACACAATCACCATCTTAAATTCATTAATCATTCTTAAATGACTTAACAACATGTCAATGTGCTTAATAACTTGTGCTTTTACTCATATCCTCTCATGACCCCTCCTTCTTAGTCGGTCTTTGCCATCCCTTGAGCTTAAAACCTACCATGGAGGGAGAAGTGAAGAATAAATTGAGGAAGCTCACGAGAGGTTTCGGAGAACCAGGAAACATTCCTCCCCTGCTCTAATGCCTGTTAGGGTTCGGTCTTTGGCTTAGGGAAATTTGTTGCTCTTTTGCCCTTATTCATACATACTTACGACCAGGGTTTTCCCTACGGGGACTTTGCCCTCTTGTCATGCTTTTCTTTTTACTTTCTCTCTTTCTTTCTTTTCTTTTAAACAAATAAAAACCTAATTGTACTTGGGCTTTGTAGCATATTTGTTCCCTTTTGGGCCCTGACTTCCACCTACTAGGGCGGCGGGTAGGTTTGGTTAGCCTCCCTTGACTCCTACTCCCTCTCGTGAGCCGAAGAAAAGAGAATAGGTAAAGTTTTTACACTCTTAGTTTGGTTCTGACTTTCCTCGAATTTGGAGCCGCTCAAGTTTATGAATAAAGCGTGTAGTGTGTGCAAGTATTGATCCCAAGTTAAACCGTCAAGACTGAAGAATGAATTAAAGATTTTTATTTTTCGGGTCTCGTGGCCTATGCACCATACCAGCCTGCAAACTTTTCTATTTTCTCTTTTTTTCTTTTTTCTATCTTTATTTTTTTCTTTTTCTTTTTTTTTCTTTTCCAAAGACTCAAGGGTAGTATTTCTTCAAATAAAGTCCATTCCATGGGTGAGCCAGTTCTTCCCCTTCGGCGTTAACCAATTTATAAGCGTTGCCAGGATAGACATCTTTTATTACGTAGGGCCCTTCCCAATTCGGTTGGAGTTTTGAACGAGGTCCACCCGGCTTTATGAAGATTCTTTTAATTACCATTTCACTAATTTTAAATTTCCTCTCAATTACTTTCTTTTGGTAAAAACGTGAAAGCCTATTTTGATAAACACGCGCATGCTCGGCGGCGACCAAACATTTCTCATCTAAGAGTTCCAATTGAGCAAGGAGAGATTCACGACGTTCATCGATAGAGAACTCCTTGTCCAATTGTACCCTAAGAGAAGGAATGAGAATCTCATAAGAGACTACCGCCTCCATTCCATAAGTAAGGGCGAAAGGGGTTTGCCCTATAGGAGTACGAATGGAAGTGCGATAGGCCCAAAGAGCTTCAACCAGCTATTCTGGCCAATCCGCAAATTTGTTAGTCTCACACGTTTTCCTGATAATTTTGATCAAAGTTTTATTTGTTGCCTCTGCTTGACCATTGTCTTGCGGATAATAAGGAGATGAATGATGCAATGTAATGCTATACATGTTGCAGAGGTCTTCAAGCTCTTGAGAGATGAATTGCCGTCCATTGTCGATGACGATGGTACTCGGGATGCCGAACCTTGCGATGATGTTCTTCATTATAAACTTGTAGACAGTTGATGCTTTGATCTCTGCATATGCTTTCGCTTCCGCCCACTTGGTGAAGTACTCCGTGGCCATGAGTATAAATAATTTTGGTTTTATGAGAAGGTTTGAATCACCAAGAGGTCCAATGATGTCGAAAGCCCATATGGAGAAAGGCCATGGGGAGGACATAAAATGGAGTGAAGAAGCAGAAGAATGAATTTTATCGGCGTGTAATTGGCACTTAACATACCTTCGAACATAGATAGAACAATCCTCTTGTAGAGTGGGCCAATAGAAGCCTAATCTAAGGATTTTCTTAGCAAGCATCTGGCTATTGACATGACCACCACACACTCCCAAATGTGCCTCTTCCACAACCTTCCAAGATTCATCATCGTGGAGGCACCTAAGCAAAATTTCGGTGAGACCTTTTCTGTAAAGCATACCTCCAACCATGGTGTATCTCTGAGCAACTCCTCTAATGGCTTTCTTCTCTTCAGCCGTGGCCTCTTTAGGATAGGATTGATTTTGACAATATTTAGCAATTTCATAATACCACGGCTTCTCTTCATCATCCAATTCTTCCTCTAGGTCTAACAACATGATCTCCTTATTCTCGATGATTCCACCTTCCTTAAACTTCTTGAGCACCACCTCCTTAATGCTAAGGAAAGCTTGATCCTTGATAGCAGGAGTGAGATGCCTTTGAACAATGATCGAATGGAAATCCCTTTCGGGAAGAAAAACCAAAGAAGATGCAAGGGAAGCGAGGGCATCGGCCAGAATATTCTGATCTCGAGGAACATGGATGAAGATTAGTTTGGTGAAAAGCTTGGCATAAGCAGAAGTCATTTCCTGATAGGGTTTGAGTTTAGGATCGAGCGTGCGACACTTGGTGAGCACTTGGCGAAGAATAAGCTGACTATCACCTACAATTCGTAATTGGGTAACACCGAATTGATGGGCGGCCTCCAGTCCGGCCAGAAGAGCCTCATACTCAGCTATATTATTTGTAACTGGAAATGCAAGCTGAGAGGCGAGTGGAATAGTGATACCCTCAGGTGATAGAAGAACAATGCCAATCCCCTTCCCTTTTAGAATTCAGAGCTCCATCAAAATGTAATATCCACATCGGATCAGACTGATTGACGGACATTAGTTCCTCATCTGGAAACTCTAAGCGAACAAGATCGAATCTGGGGAGAGGGTGATGAGCAAGATGTTCTGCTATGGCATAGCCTTTAATCACTTTTTGCTAAATGTAGATGATGTCAAACTGAGAAAGAAATCTTTGCCATTGTGCTAATCGGTCAGTGAGAACATATTTTTCAAGCAGAAATTTGATAGGATTCATACGAGCAATAAGATGAACCTCATGAGCTAAGAAATAATGCTTCAACTTCTGCACTACCCAGACTAAAGTAGCACAAGTCTTCTCCATGGTTGAGTACTTCTGCTCATAGAGGTCGAGAAGCTTAGACAAGTAGTAGGATGCCCTCTCTTTTCCTTCTTCACCAACTTGCGCAAGGACAGCACCTACAGAGTCATCCGGGATGAAAATATAAAGAACAAGTGATTTACCTGGAACTGGCGGCCTCAGGACAGGAGGATTGGCCAAATAATCCTTTAGTCCGTCAAAAGCTGCCTGCCACTTGTCGTCCTAATTAAATTTGACTCCCGATTTATTAAGCTCATAAAACGGCCTACACCTTTGTGAATGCTGGGAGACAAACCGGTGAATGAATTGCAACCTCCCGATCAATCCTCGAACTTCCTTCAAATTCCTGGGAGGAGGCATATCTCTTATTGCCATTGCCTTATTAGGATCAATCTCAATACCCCTCTTACAGACTATGAATCCAAGCAATTTTCCTGACGAAACACCAAATATGCACTTCTTGGGGTTCATCTTCAACTGATACTCCCGTGCTCTTTGCAAGACCTTGGCCAGAAACCCGGGATGCTCGATCCTCGTCTTTGATTTCACCACCAGGTCATCAAGGTACACCTCTATAAAAATGTGGATCATGTCATGAAAGATAGCCATAATGGCACTTTGGTAGGTGGCTCCAGCATTCTTGAGCCCAAACGACATGACCACATAATAGTAAGTTCCCCAAGGTGTAGTGAATGAGGTTTCATCCTGATCCTCCACAGCCAAGCAGATCTGATTGTAACCAGAGAAGCCATCCAAAAAAGAGAGGGTCTCATACCCTGCCGTATTGTTAATCAGTACGTCTATGTGAGGGAGGGGGAAATCATCTTTAAGACACGCGCTGTTAAGGTCCCAGAAGTCTATGCAAATTCTGACTCTTCCGTCCTTTTTCATAACCGGGACAATGTTAGCCACCCAATTAGGATAGAAGACCACTCTAATAAATCTGGCCTTATGAAGTTTATCGACCTCTTCTTTCATCTTTAATGCCATGTGAGGGTGGAAACATCTTAACCGATGCTTGACCGGGACGGATCCTGGCTTAAGGGTGAGACGGTGTTCAACAAGCGCAGGGTCCAGACTCGGCATATCCTCATAGCTCCATGCAAACACGTCCTTATAATCTTGAAGAACTTGAATAAGCGCCTCTTTTTCGGAAGGTGGCAAATTTTTTCTGACGAGGATAATCCTAGGGTTTTCCTCGGTACCCAGATTAATTTCTTTGGTGGGTTTTTCTACTGAGGCTGATGGTTCGTCAAATCTCTTCATGCCACTAGCAAAAGCATCAGCCTCGTCCTCATATTCTTTGTATTCTTCATCCCCCTCTTCGATAGGGTCTTCATCATTCATAATATCATAAACGCCAAACCCTTCATCTATAGAACCTATATCCTTACATTCTATATCCGACAGGAGTATCGGATCCTCTAAAAACTCAGGAAGAGCTAAACATGCCCGGCATCTTTTAGATAGGTCTAACAAGAACCTACAGGGAATCTATCTACCCTTGGCCTTCTCATGTGTATCTACCCCAAGACTCTTAGAAGAGGAGGGAGAAGAGAGAGAGGAACAAGATGACAAACTGGATGAACTACCCTGACCTAGGGGAGGAGGAGAAGAGGAAGACGCAATGGATACAGGAGGAGATACAGAAGGAGCCTCCTCATTGGAGGAGAAAAGGAGGTCCGCTAACAAACCTTGAAAGAGTGGCCCTTGGATCGGGGCACACTCTTGAGCAAGATAGGAGGTCTTTTCAACAGAGATGGAAGATTGGAAAGTTTGAATTTTGGCATTTTTTTTCATTTTTAAGAATAAAGCAATGAGAGGAAGAGGTGGGAGACGATGTTGAAATTGAAAGATTAGAGTAAGATTGAACAAGTGATTGCCCTCGCGGAGGCGTAATGGAGAGTTTAGAAAATTGCTCGAGGAGCAAAGGAGGAACTGGAGGAGTTTGGAGTAAATCTGGAGAAAAAGTTATCAAGACCGCGGGCGGTCTGGGAATATCAGTGAAAAACATCTTGGAGCACCAGAAGGTGATAAGTGATGGATGTATGGAGTTGAGAAAGAAAAGGCCGGCCCACAGCCTATCCACGGTGAAGCCTTCTTCAAACGACACATCTGGCTCCCCAGTGTCTGTATAATTGCTTCGGAGCTGTCTCTTATCTGTAATCACTGCTGGCTTTTCAATCAATTCTTGAATAAGTGGCGGCCACTCCGGACCAGACAACATGAATAGACGGCTTAAAGCGATTGTAATGTCATTCATATCGAACCATCTGTACCAGTCGCATTCAGGTCGTCTATCTTTCTTCTTTTGTCCGGCCTCAAGGACTCCAGATCTTTATATGTGGCTAGCGGGGCTATATGGCGAGCAAACTAACGTGCGTGCACATCTTGACAATCTAGCATGGAAGTAACCAATGTAGTCTGCTCATCATGTTGAGTACCCCCTTTCACAAAGTGTGTTTGTAGGGTCCATGTGAGAGGCTATCTACTTGTCTTAAGCGTGGAAGTCATAACAACCCATGGCTCTCTTTCATCTTTACTTGGCCCTTCGTATCCCAAGCCGCCACGGGGAATCAGCTTCTGATGCTTGACGGGCTTGACTTTGCCTTGGAGGTTAGAACCTAGGCCTTTGCCGATTCTGTACCCCATTTTCATCAAAATACTCCATCCCGGGTATTCATCATGTTCTTCTTTTTCTTCCCCTGGGAAGGTAGGGGTGACATTAAAGCTGATGCCGGCCTAGTGACTGAAGGCCTTAACAAATCCTGCCGCGGATCGGCAAGTTCTAATATTGACAATAAAGGCCTATTGGCTGGCCAAATGGAGGGCACCGACGTTGCTGAGTGTATATCTTCTGGTGGCAAAATGGGCATACTGGTAACTTTGATGATGCGCCCCTTATGTGGAAACTTTATACATTGGTGATTAGTTGAGGGCACAGCATCAAGCTCTTAGATGTAAGGACGGCCCAAAATGCCATTGCATGTCAGGTCCATATCTAGGATATGAAAGTCTGCCGTAATTGAGACCGGACCCAAACCAACTTTTAAGGTGATCATGCCCAGAGGAGGTTTCTTTGTATTATCATAGGTTGTTACTGTAATAGTGGATGGCCGAATTTGACTATCCGGAATGCCACACATTCTTAAAGTGCTTGGCGGCAATACATTAATTGACGCTCCAGTATCCACTAGGCATTATTTGACTGCCACTTTATTGATATCAACTGTGATGCACGTGGCATATTTTCTTGCCGGCTTCGGAGCCAACTCATGCTCATGAAAAACAATGGCCGGCTGGTCACTTGCTGGAGTCAAAACTGATGTGATTTGCTCAGCTAGAATATCTTCGTTGACCATCACCTTCTGCAGATACTCTTTTAAAGCTTGCTGATGAGTGGTGGATCTCTTTATCAGTTCCAAAATTTAAATCCTTGCCGGGATCTTATCCAAGTGCTTTAGCAAGTCATATTGTGTGCCCGGTACAGATTCTTGTTCTGGCTCTTGTTCTTCTTGCCCCTGTGCGGTCTCTAGCTCCCTTTGGGGAAATACACGATGGAACATCTGTCCACTGCGGAGCACTGTGATTTACGAAGATCGCGCCTTTGTCGGGTTATGGGTAGGTGGAGGGTTGGTGGAAGAAGATGGGATATTGGGGTTAATGGAGGCTGGAGGAGTAATCAATGGAGGAACCCTTATGAGGGGCCTCGTTGGTTGGGGGATGTTGGTGACTGGTGAGGTGATAGTAGGAGGGGTAGAAGGTGCCTGAACGGCTGGAGGAGGTGTAGGCCAAATGAGGAGAGGCCTAGGCAAAAGTGAAGGATTAGTGGGTTGAGATAAGGGGGGCCTTACCGGTGAAGGGTTGACGGAAATGGCGGGGAGAACATGTGCTGGTGGGGGGCGGATGAGAAGTGGCCTAGATGGCAACGAGTTTGTGGGGGGAAGAGCTTGTTGTGGTGCGGAGGGTGACGGTGGTCAGATGAGGAGAGGCCTGGCCGGTGAGGGGTTAGTAGCGATGGTAGTGGAGGGCATTTGGCTGGTGGTGCGCAAGAGGGGACGAGATGGTTGGGGGGAAGGCATTGAATAAGGCGTCCTTAACAGACGCGGTAGTTGGATTTGCTCTTGGTTTAGGGCCCCGACAGAGGCATTCTCTTAGTGCCACCCTTGTCCCCTCTCCACTTCATGGAAAGAGGTGACATGGCTTACTTGTTGATTTGGTGGATGTTCCGGCAGTGGATTGTAGACAATCCCCATGTCCGGTTGCGGCGCGGGAGCTTGCTGCTACTGAGGAGGAGGTACTACTTATTGTTGAGGAGGCTGCTGAGCCTGTTGTTGTCAAGGAGGACTTCGTGTCTTTAGAGTGGCAATAAATCACCTCATCTCATCCCAATCAATACCACCCTGATCATTCATGTAATATATGTAATCTTTTAAGTGAAAATAGTTATCAATGTTGTGCCCTGGCTGTCGATGAAAGATGCAATACCGAGAAGTGTCTACATTTTACGGCCACATCGTTCTTTCTTTAGGCACGGTGAGCGCATTGGCGGCCATGAGGGCGTTGAAGATATCGGGTAGACTTTCGGGTAACGGAGGGTATTGGGCCGTTTTGGGACCCAGTGGTCTTCTCGGCTGTTGTGGCTGTTGTTGTGCATAGTTTGCTGGCGGGGGCACTTGGTGGTATTGTGGAGGCTGATTTTATGGCGTAAAATGAGGTTGTTGTTGAGGTGGAAGAGGCCATAATGTCTGAGGAGGATTATTAGTCGGTTGGTGGACTTGATTTTGGAAGGCAGGTTGTTGTGGTGGCGGCCTTTGGTTTGGAGGATGGCGGAAGGGTGTGGAATTACCAAATGCGCTCACCTGCTCGTTAGTGACAGTGCCCTCGGTGGTTCCACCACTATTGCTAGCATTAATATTCTTCCTCATCACTTTCGGTCTTTGTTCAAACATACCCATGATTGATGGGGGCATCAAAGGCTATTTCCTTATACGGGTGGAACGTATTTGTGTGTTATGGCTTGTATGGGATTGTAATTGTGTATTTGTTTGATTTCTTTCATTTGGGCTCCTTGTAAGGATTATAATAAGCCATTAGGACACTTGTAATGTAGAGTCCATGACTAGGTTGCCATTAGTAGAGTCCATTAGGAGCTTATTTCATATTGGACCTTAAGGCCATCATTATGGACCTTAATAGCCACTCTTTCCCCCTCTCATGGACCACCAAGATTTGGAAGGCCCAAGTCTAAACATGGGTTATGGATGGCCTTGGACCAGCCTTGGCCCAAGAAAGGCCCAAGTAGGGGGCGCCCCTTATTTTGGCCTTATTAGGATTGGTTGGTGAAATTTAGGTGAGTTTGAATGGAAATGGTCCAAGTTTGATTAGAATAATTGTTAAGTGTTTTGACCACATGGGAGAACTCTTTTGTGAACTCCCTAGTTTTCCCTTCCAAACCCTAGATCTATGGGTAACCAAGGTCATTTGTCATCTACCATATATACTTGTAATTTTTCATTTGATGGAATTAATGAAGAGAAAAAAAGCTTGTGAAGCAAGAGAGCCATTTGCGCCCCCTCCCCTCTCTCCTCTAGTTCCCTCCCCCTCCTCCAGCTTTCTAGAGTGTACAACCTCTCTATCCCCTCTCCTCAATCTCTGATCTTCATCTCTGGTGCCACCGCCGCCGTTCGTGCCGCCATTGAGCTGCCGCGAAGCCATCTCCGAGGTGCTGTCCAAGGTTCTCTCCTACTGAACAGAGGTCCACTACGT
The DNA here is from genome assembly GCA_022559845.1 of Amorphophallus konjac. Classification (NCBI taxonomy): domain Eukaryota; kingdom Viridiplantae; phylum Streptophyta; class Magnoliopsida; order Alismatales; family Araceae; genus Amorphophallus; species Amorphophallus konjac. Next base: position 168,832,047 of record CM040124.1, on the reverse strand, counting down.
GAATTTCTGCTCTCCACCTCGAGATCTTCTGGAGCTGAAAATTTTAGAGTGTGTTATTATCTTGATTCCCCATCTCCACAAAACATTTCACGTCCAAAATCTTTCTTTTGCTATTTTTACATTTTCGGTCTTCAAGTCCTCCCAGATCTGTCAACTTTCTGTTCACTGTGGCAGCAGGCCTGAGATCATCAACTTCGACCCTCTAAATGATTTTTACTTGAATCACCAAATTTAGTAGAGGTTATGTCTACCATTCCCTCCATCCACAATTTTTTTAGAATTCCTAAAGACCTCCACCTATTTTCTAAAAATCCCCTTCAGATCCAAAATAGTTCTATCTTCATCAGTCCAGATCCGACCACAGTCCAGTATAAAATCTCCAGACAATTCAATTCTCCACAAAACCTTTCACAAAAAAATTTTCCGTCTTCCATGTTCAATTCTCTAAAACTTGTAAGAAGAGCTCAAGATTTGAATCGGAAGTGTCCTTTACGGTCAACACTGGTTCTCAGTCAGATCTCAGTTTTTCTGATTAGATCTGAGACTCAGTACAGCAAGCTTCAAAAATCGGTCATCCAAAATACAGCTCTGGTGAATTTTTCTGAGTCCTACAGGGTCGAAGGACTTCGAGAGAGATTTCCAACGATACCTCTTGTCCGTCGATCCGACGTCGGGAGTGATCGCAGCGACAGATCTCGCCGGGTCGCGCGCCTGAAAATAGAAATAACAGATCCGTGGGCACCTTTTCCGACCGGTGACGATCGGAGCCGCCCGGCCTCCGGCCGGCGAACCAGCATGCCGCCATCCCAGGAAGTGCTTCCCCAGGCGTCCCCACCACAGTGGTGCCACCCCGGTCCCACACGGCCCCGCCGACCAGCGCGTGGGCCCCACAACCAGTAGCATATGCCGCCGAACCGTGCCGACGGGGTGATCAAGTGCAGCTCGTCAACCCGAGATCGTTCCTCCCAGACCCACTTGTGTAGCTCTTTACCTCCCTGCGTGGAGTGGGTGATATTTCATTGCTGTAATCTAACTCATTGTTGTTACCGGGAGTTACTGAATTCGGCCGAGATCGTCTTCCCCACGCCAAGAGCATGGAGGTATCGTATTCGCTCCTTGCTTGGCACTTTGCTTTATTTCATATATGCTTGTTTATGCCGCTGCTAGAGAGCATGTTAGGTTAATCTAGCTCGCTATATTTTGATATTCACCACTGCTGCGAGAGAGAGCGAGACCGTCCCGTGATCCGATCCGGGCACAAGAGAGAATTGACCACCCTAGCTCTTGCCGGTTTCTCAACCGCACACGTCCGACGCTTCCCTCGAAAAGGGACGATCGCGAGCTTGTTTAGAGTCTGAGGGTTGCATTCTAATTGGAGGTGAGTCCGTGGTCCGTCCCGCATCAGTTTGGTATCAGAGCCAGGTTGAGTCTAGGGTGTCTTAAAAAAAGAGTGTCATTTACGTCTAGTCATCGTCTAAGTCGGTCTAGGTTGCATTTACATCCCTTTACTCAGTATATAAAATGTGTTGTCCGAACGTTAGGCTACGCCTATCGGGAAGGCCGCACACTTGCGCGAGTGGTCTTCGGATCGATTAACTCCGCCACGTACAGAGTCTTGGTTAGGTCTAGGTGCATCACTTGTTTGCATTGATCTGTGTCTCCTAGTCCTTGTGTCCTTTGCATGCCCACTCGGCGAGGTACCCAATACCATCACCCTGCACCTATGGCCAACCCACGGGATATCATCTCGGGAGACCTTCAGTCCTTGCGCGAGGCGATCATGACCCTCGTAGGCCGGATGGACCAAACCGAGGCTACCTTTAAGAGCTTCTCGGACCGCATAGATGACCGTTTTAACGCCATGAGGGAACGGATGGAGTCATCCGACAGATCCGTCCAAGGTCTGGTCGGACGGTTGGATAAGATGTCACACGGGGACCCTCCTATAGTGGCCCAAGGCCCACCCATACCCGCTCAGGTGGCTATCCAAGGCCAAGCCACTCCCTTAGCCCCGGCCCAACCTATCTATGTGGCCCACGACCCGCCCGCACATGCTCCTCAGCCACCACGGGCTCCTCCACCCGCCCCTCCTCGGGTTCCCGAACTACCGCCCCGTGACCTTGGTCTCGTGGACTATGGGTCCGATAACGCCTATGAGGGGTATGGTCAACGCCATCGTGGCCTCCAACCACAAAGAGATGAGGAGGACGATAGGGTCTTCAAGACCGTGCGAGCGGATCCTCCCATTTTTTACGGGTCTTTAGATCCGAAAGTCTATTTAGATTGGGAGTTGGGCATGGATTGATACTTCGATTGGTACGACATGTCGGAACGTCGAAGGATCTGATTTGCTACCATGAAGCTCATGGGATAGGCACAAACCTATTGGAAGAATGTAGAGAGCCTATTATTTCAGCGGCTAAAGCCCCCGATTGACACATGGGGCGAAATGAAGCTTAAGCTTCGGCAAAAGTACCTTCCTCCCACGTACCGTCAACGACTCATCGATAGGTGGTAAAGTCTTAGCCAGGGAGACCGATCCGTCTCCGAATATATTGCTGAATTTGATTAGTACTTTCTACGATGTGGTGTCTCGGAGGAGAGTACCATGCCCGTGTCCCGCTTTCGACGTGGTTTGCGGCCACACTACCAGTATGAGCTATTCCGCCGCAATGCCAAGATGTTGGAAGAAGCATATCAAGTTGCTCTTGAGTTGGAGCAATTTGAGGGAGAGTTCGAGCCTAGCCATCGGTCGGGTCCCACCCCTCCTCGTAGCACCGAGCCCTGCCACTCTTTAGGCCCACCTCAGCGGGCCCCCATGGCTCGATCTCAGGAGCCCACCCATCAGGAGCATTTCGCTCCACGGCCTCGTCCTCCCCCACCTAGAGATCTACCTCCATCCCAACCCCCGGCACCCGTTGCCCACCCTCTGGCACTGGCACCCCCCACCCCTATTGCCCAAGACACCTACACCTCCACCATTGCTACCTACACCCCCTACCCGTCGAGAGGATAAGGGTAAGGGCCCTCTCATCGGAGAGAGTAGTAGGTCCCGTCTACAGTGTTTCCATTGTCATGGGTTTGGCCACTTTGCCAACCAATGCCCCACTCGTACCACACTAGCCCTAGGGGTTGGAGAAGCCTCCCCTTTTGGGCTCGAGCTTGTCACCTATGAGGCCGATCCGGCACTAGCCGATGAGTACTATGAAGTGGAAGGTCTAGAGGAGTTTGCCGCAGCTCAGGATGCCGCCACTTAGTGGGGTTGATGTTACCATCTCCTTAAGTCTAGGGTCATGCATGAGTCAGTGTGTTTCTTCATTGTGTGCTTTGTTTGTGTGGCTTGTTTGTGTGGTTTATATACGTGTGTTTGAGTCTGCATGTGTCTTGTGCAAGCTCATTGTCGGTCTCTTATTAGTGAGAGGCGAGTGGACTCGCTCGATGAGTATGGGATCAGTTCTACATCTATGCCCCGGATCTAGTCACCTACAGGGACCCAGCGGTGATTCCTAGTGAGTCTTCGAGCCGCCTCCTCACTTTGAGAGTTACCCCACCCGGAGTGACCACCACTAGCCCTTCCCATAGCAGCATGCGCATATCGAGTATATACGAAATGAGCAGGTGACGATCACTTGGAGTGGAGCGTACCCGCGCTACTTGGTACAGTGACGGATCCACCGGAGCTACTCGAGCAGTCACCCCTTTACGCCACGGGGTCGAGTTCCTCCCACCCGGGGAGAATTGATGGGGGCATCAAAGGCTATTTCCTTATACGGGTGGAACATATTTGTGTGTTATGCCTTGTATGTGATTGTAATTGTGTATTTGTTTGATTTCTTTCATTTGGGCTCCTTGTAAGGCTTATAACAAGCCATTGGGCCACTTGTAATGTAGAGTCCATGACTAGGTTGCCATTAGTAGAGTCCATAAGGAGTTTATTTCATATTGGACCTTAAGGCCATCATTATGGACCTTAATAGCCACTTAAGGCCCAAGTGGGCTTTCCCCCTCTCATGGACCACCAAGATTTGGAAGGCCCAAGTCTAGACATGGGTTATGGATGGCCTTGGACTAGCCTTGGCCCAAGAAAGGCCCAAGTAGGGGGCGCCCCTTATTTTGGCCTTATTAGGCTTGGTTGGTGAAATTTAGGTGAGTTTGAATGGAAATGGTCCAAGTTTGATTAGAATAATTGTTAAGTGTTTTGACCACATGGGAGAACTCTTTTGTGAACTCCCTAGTTTGCCCTTCCAAACCCTAGATCTATGGGTAACCAAGGTCATTTGCCATCTACCATATATACTTGTAATTTTTCATTTGATGGAATTAATGAAGAGAAAAAAAGCTTGTGAAGCAAGAGAGCCATTTGCGCCCCCTCCCCTCTCTCCTCTGGTTCCCTCCCCCTCCTCCAACTTTCTAGAGTGTACAACCTCTCTATCCCGTATCCTCTATCTCTGATCTTCATCTCTGGTGCCACCGCCGCCGTTCGTGCCGCCATCGAACCGCCGCGAAGCCATCTCCGAGGTGATGTCCAAGGTTCCGTCCTGCTGAACAGAGGTCCACGACAAGAATTTCTGCTCTCCACCTCGAGATCTTCTGGAGCTGAAAATTTCAGAGTGTGTTCTTATCTTGATTCCCCATCTCCACAAAACATTTCACGTCCAAAATACTTCTTTTGCTATTTTTACATTTTCGGTCTTCAAGTCCTCCCAGATCTGTCAGCTTTCTGTTCACTATGGCAGAAGGCCTGAGATCATCAACTTCGACCCTCTAAATGATTTTTACTTGAATCACCAAATTTACTAGAGGTTCTGTCCACCATCCCCTCCATCCACAAATTTTTTTGGAATTCCTAAAGACCTCCACCTTTTTTCTAAAAATCCCCTTCAGATCCAAAATAGTTCTGTCTTCATTAGTCCTGATCCGACCACAGTCCAGTATAAAATCTCCAGAAACTTCAATTCTCCACAAAACGTTTCACAAAAAATATTCCCATCTTCCTTAGTCAATTCTCTACAACTTGTCAGAAGAACTAAAGATCTGAATCGGAAGTCTCCTTTACGGTCAGATCTCAGTTTTCCTGATCAAATCTGAGACTGAGTACAGCAAGCATCAAAAATCGGCCATCCAAAATACAACTCTTTTGAATTTTTATGAGTCCTACAGGGTCGAAGGACTTCAAGAAAGCTTTCCAACGATACCTTTTATGTGTCGATCCGACGTCGGGAGTGATTGCAGCAACAGATCTTGCCGGGTCACGCGCCTAAAAATAGAAACAAAAGATCCGTGGGCACCTATTCCGACAGGTGACGATTGGAGCCGCCTGGCCTCCGGCCGGCGAACCAGCGCGCCGTCATCCTAGGAAGCGCTTCCCCAGGCATCCCCACCACAGTGGTGCCACCCCGGTTCCACACGGCCCCACCGACCAGGGGGTGGGCCCCACAACCAGCAGCATATGCCGCCGAACCGTGCCGACGGGGTGATCAAGTGCAGCCCGTCAACCCGAGATCGGTCCTCCCGGGCCCACTTGTGTAGCCATTTACCTTCCTGCGTGGTGTGGGCGATATTTTATTACTGTAATCTAACTCATTGTTGTTACCAGGACTTACTGAATTCGGCTGGGATCGTCTTCCGGATCGTCTTCCCCACGCCGAGAGCGTGGAGGTATCGTATTCGCTCCTTGCTTGGCACTTTGCTTTATTTCATATATGCTTGTTTATGCCGCTGCTAGAAAGCATGTTAGGTTAATCTAGCTCGCTATATATTGATATTCACCGCTGCTGCGAGAGAGAGTGAGACCGTCCCGTGACCCGATCCGGGCACAAGAGAGAATTGACCACCCTAGCTCTTGCCGGTTTCTCAACCGCGCACGTCCGACGCTTCCCTCGAAAAGGGACGATCGCGAGCTTGTTTAGAGTCTGAGGGTTGCATTCCCAATTGGAGTCGAATCTGTGGTCCGTCCCGCATCAATGATGGGTGAGTCTTTCATTTGAGTCTGTATATATCTCGCTCTCTCATAGAGCTCTTCCATTGTACTTAGCTAATTCATAGCCAAAATGTGACGGAACTGTGGAGTGGAGTTTGATATGATCATCTTCACCTGCTCTGTTTCTGAAAGTGTGTCTTTCAATCTCTCGGCCATGGCCCTCCATCTATCAGCAAACAAAATGAAGTCCTCCTCGGGCTTCATCTTCTCGGCAACTAAATCTGTAACTGACAAAGATGGACCCACACGGTCCTTGTACTTATGTAAGAATTTCCGTTGAACCACATCAAAATCGCCGGCTTCAGCTGGCTCCAAAGAGTAAAACCACTCAAGTGCCGGACCATCTAACAACCGCCTAAAAAGATAGGCCAAAGAAGTCTTGTAAGACCCCGAATTATTTAATTAAGCCCAATATATTTATTAAGCTTTTATTAATTAAGAATTGAATTCTTACTGTATTAATAATTGAATTTCGGATTTATTAATATTTAATTCGTTAGAAATAGAATAAGTGAAAATCCGCCTAAAAAGATAGGCTAAAGAAGTCTTGTAAGACCCCGAATTATTTAATTAAGCCCAATATATTTATTAAGCTTTTATTAATTAAGAATTGAACTCTTACTGAATTAATAATTGAATTTCGGATTTATTAATATTTAATTCGTTAGAAATAGAATAAGTGAAAATCCGACTACCATTAATTCGTTAGAAATAGAATAGTAAACAGGTTAAGCTCGATGTAGATAACAACTTTGTCTTCTGTCATTAAGCCATTTAAAAATCCGTGGTTAGATCTAATTAGAGATTAAGCCCAAAAGTGCACACTTTTTAACCCTTACCCAACCTAAGTTTAAAACGCGAAATTCGGGCTTAATACTCAACCAAATTAGCTTAAATCAATGGCAAATGAACGGCCATGAGCTAAGGATTAATAGCCCTCAATCAATTCGACACAAACCTAACCCTAGGAGGCGCAGCCGGCCGAGTTTGGTTGAGTCAACTATTTCGGCGCTATTTTTAACACGTCTCTTGTTCTGTCGATTTCTCACAGCTCAGAACTCTCCAGAAGCTGTGTGAGCTATAGATAGAAAGCTCTTCGAGTCTAGTTTCTTTTGGTGGTTGTGGGGTTCGCTGAAGTTTCATATCTAGGAAGATCTCGCTCGATTTGTGGAGGTGTGTCGGCAGGTCGTCGGTGTAGACACGCCAAAATTGACATTACTGTGAGTACATCTCATATTGCCTTGTAATGCCCCAATTTGACCCTCAAATTACCTTTGTTTGAGTAGTTTTTCTCACTTTTCTTGGATTTCTCCCTTTTTTTCTCCCTTTTCTTATTTTTTTCTATTTTTCTGGATTTTTCTGGATTTTCTGGGCATTTTTCACTATTTTTATGAATTTTCAGATTTAACGACTTGACGTGGGCCGTCTTTTAAATAGCGGCTTAGCCTTGGGCATTTCTTAAAAATTGACGCCACTTCCATTAGGCGTCAATTCCTCTCATTTTCCTATTTTTCTAGATTTTTCTGAGGATTTTTCGGATTTTTTTATGAATTAACGACTTAACAAGAGACGTTATTTTGATTTTTAATAAAATAAAAAATTAAAAAATCGGAATTCACGACGTGTGTAAATGCGTTACTTTTCGAATTGAATTTTTTAATATTATTTTTAACCTCATTCCAGAGGTGATTTGGTGACCTTCCGGGTGTCAGAAAAATACGCAAAAATAGTCTTAGGAATCAGCACAATGTGATGCACCTCCACCTAAAAAATAGGAAAATAATATTGAGAAATGAAAAATAGCCCTATTTTGAATGTTTTGAATTAACGTCCTGATCTAAGTCGTGTTTTTAATAACGCCTTCTTGTAGGTCGTCAATTCTTGAATTGACGCCCTTGTTCAGGTCGTGTTTCACCTTTCGGGTTCTAAACGAACGCGGTCTTTCCCCAGAGAGTCCCTACTTCGTTTGGGCTCTTGCCCAGCTTAATCCTTCCCTCCTTGGGCTCTTGCCCATTCTTATCTTTTCCTCCGTTGGACTCTTTCCTTCTTATCTCTTCTTCGATCTTATTAATAGGGCTCTTTGTCTCTGTTAATCGGTTGGATGCTTCTCTTCCCCTCCGCTTTTGTTTTTCCTTTCGTTTTCTTCTTCTTTACAGGTTGCTGTTGTGGTTTGGCTGAGGGAGAAGTTGCACGATCTGAAGCTTCCTCCCCCTTGAATATCAAAGCCAACGCACAGGCTCCTTCTTCCTTATTTTTTTTTATTATTTCTTTTACTACATCGATTCACATATGCATGCATCATTACTGTCAACTTACATTCTCAACCACGTTGAGAATATCTCCCATAAGTGCATCTCTTGCACTCTTTCCCTTATTCTATTTTGCATTCAATCATCATATTCCCACCCTTTTGCATAGGGTTTTAAGGGCTAACACCCTTAAGGTGTGTTCTTCACCATGTTATCATGCTCATATTTTTATTTAAGATTTGATGCTACACTCACCATGTTCGAATTCCTATCTTTTATTGGTGTTTGTGTCTTTTTTGCAAGGGTAATCAAATTGAAGAACTCTCTTCATCGGCCGGCCGATTTGAAGAGAAAGGAAAGCACTCACATCACCCGCATTCAAGGTATTCTTCGCGATCCCTCCTCCATATTATTATTGTTATATTTTGAGGCCTCGTGTCTCTGGCGATCACATCTCCATCTTAGCACCTCGTGCATGTTTTTTCTCCCTATCATTATATTGCTATATTGCTCTTTGTTAATTTTTCCTTAAGTGGATTTTCTTTAATTAGAATCTACAAATTGGCGATCACGGTGGGACCCCTTTCGTTTTTCTTTTGATTACCCTTTCCCTTGGGCACCCACGTGTGCCATCTCCCCTTTTGCACCCGCGGTGCGTCTCCTTTTTGTGCCCCACGGGTACCCTCCATTGTGCATTGCACTCTCCCCATGTGATCTGTCAATTTGATAGGTTTTTTTTAGAATTTCCACTCATCCAAAATTTTTTTTTGATGAGCATGCTTCTATCTTAATATCCATATTTGTTGATTGACTGTGATTGTGAGTATTTGATACTGCTGGCCGTGGGGTCTGTCTGGGAATTAACGCCTCTGTCAGAGGCGCGTTTTAATTTCACGCCCTAACCCAGGGCATCTTATTCATGTTTAACGCCTTCTGACAGGGTGCCTTCCATCAGATCTTGCTGCTTTTGTGAATTCACGCCCTTCCCAGGGCGTCTTTTTTTTTTCGTAGCGCCTCACATCAAGGCGCGGGTTTTGAATTTGACGCCCTCACCCAGGGGCGTCCTTTTATTTATAGCGCCTCACACTAAGGCGTGTTTTTCACTGACCCTGGGCCCTCCAGTGATTCACGACAGTGATATTGTCGTCGCTTTGGTTAATAGCACCCCCTGCCAGGGCGTCTTTTTACTGTGGGTTTACAGAACCCTCCCGTGTGTGGCTTTTCATCATGATTCATGCTTATATTTGTTGATTGATTATATTGCTGTGATTGGCTTGTTTACCCTGCATTCACTCATTTGCATTGGTTTGGGAGACCTCCTCTCTCTACATTAGGATTCCACACACCCCCTTGGTGAAGGAAGGACCCTCCATTGAGCATTCCGTCTCTTTGGATTGGAAGTTCCTAAACCAAGCCTCCATAAGTCCCCGCACCCGTGGATTCCCTCACGGACGCCGGGCAGGTTGTACCCTTTTGAAGTCCTGAGTTAGTTGGCCTATACACGGTGAGAGAGTGTTCCTAGTTGGCACCGGAGTTCAAACCATATTGAAACTAAGATCCTCCCTTGTGTGAATCACACCAAACTTTGTTAAAATTCATTAATTCACCAAGGTTCAAACAAATTAAGATCAAAGGTAACCATTCCAACTTGTGTATTGAATAATGGCTTACCATGATAAGAAAACCAACATGTTTAATCCAATTCATGAGGATGCACAACCATGCACATCTTATTCTCCTCAATTTCAACATTTTCATCTAAACTCTCACCATGCTTTCGAGGGACCACGTCCTCATTCTTATGGTCATGCCCGGCCCATGGGCAATGTCCAAACTTATGGTCCCTCATCTCAATTTCAAGCCACTACTCCTTCGGAATTGTCTCCTCCCAACGATGAGAAGTTATCCCAAATCATTCATGCATTAGACCATCTCACCCCTCAGCAACTCCAAGCCCTTAAGGCCGCCGTTGAGGGTGCATCTCCTTCATCTCTTCCTCCTTCCAACCCTACACGGGTGGCCCATCACCCACCTCCCTCTTCTATTCACAATCTTAATCGGGTAGCCCATTACCCATCCTCTTCTATTCACATTCCTCCCCGGGTGGTCCGACACCCGCCTCCTTCTATTCCTCCTCCATCACGGCCCCGAGGCCCATTTATTTCTTACAATCCGGCCCATCCGGGTTCTTCTGCGGGTCATCCCGTTAACTCCCCTCCACGGCCTTTTTATGCCACCCCTCCTTCAAGGCCCTGCCAACCCTTGGTTGCTCAAGTTACACCCCTCCAACAAACCCTTCTTGATAAAGTCACTTTGATGGAGGAACAATTAAGAAGGGTCATGGCTCCTCCTACTCCGGTCAATCCTCTCCATGCCGCTTTAGATGATATTACTAAGATGGAGAAAGAATGGAAGGATAGGAGAGATGATTATGGTATTGACAGCTCAAGCAAGCAACAGCCGGCAGATTTCGACGATCAAGTGGACACCGTCCGCCCTCCACCCATCCGCACACTTCATTCATATGGCCTTCCACCTCCACATACGCAACATCATTACATTCCTCCATCTACATATACGCCTCCACTACGGTGTCCACTTGAATTTGATGATGAAGAACCGGCAATTGAAGAACTTGAAGCGGTATACGATGATGAAGCTCCGCAGGCATCCCTTCCGAGTTTCCTTCGCCATCCTCTTCCTCCACTGTCAGAAGACCCCTATGCTCAGGACTATGCCACAGTCCCCGATCCAACCCCCATTTATGAGACCTCTTGGTGTTACAATGATGGGTCGATACTCCAATCACCCATACCGCCGCACCATGAGTCTCCTCCTCACCCCAATACTTGGTGTTACGATGATGGGTCGATACTCTAGTCACCCACACCGGTGCATCATGCGCCTTCCCCTATACCTGACACCTCTCGCCCCATCCGACATTTTCAGCGCACCAAACCCTTTCCCTTTACACCATTAACCTCTATTCCATCGGCCTCCGCCAAACCTCCACTACTCTCCACTCCACCGGCCTCCGCCGAACCTCCATCACCCTCCACTACGCCGGTCTCTGCCGAGCCTTCTATTACCCCTCCTCTTTGTTTGCTACCTAAGCCGTCCATTCTCCCTGTAACGCCAAAACCAGCTTTGCCAGGCCTTTCCCCTATTCCACCACTTAACCTATCACCCTTACCCGTGGCTAATCCTGAGCAAGGTCCACCCCTTTTTGCACTCAAGCCAACCCCTACTGCTTCCGAGCAAAGGGGGAAGCTCGACGTGTTTGAACCTTCGCTTTCACTCACCCTTTCTCCAACACCTTCCACTATACCTCCACCATCCATGGAACCTTCCGCCTCCGCTTCACCCCCCTTTACTACTCGGAACGGGCGGCCTTCTGAAAGTACTTGTGCCGAAGATGAGCAAGAGCCGGGCAAGAAAGATTTGGCCACGGCTGAGCTATTCAAGATGCAAGAGTTTATTTGCCGGATCCCAATCCGGGTTGTTGTGCCAAGCATGGTCGAAGATGCCAAGTCGCCGACACTGCTCACTAAAAGAGAATGTCAAGCTTTGATGCCGTGTAGGCTTGTGCCCAAAGGCCAGACAGGGCACCCCTTGTTCCAAATTTCAAATCTTGAACCTTTTCTTCCATACAAGGGGCGAATGCCTATTCTATTCAACACTCCATATACGCCACAACCCCTGGGCAACACAATGCTTCCTATCCCAACTGTTCAACTCCCTCGCACTATTGCTTTCCATTCTCCAAGCGAGTCGCCATTCACCATTGAAGCATCATCTTGGGCTTGAACTTTATCAATTAGGCCAATTTACTATACACTTTCACTACCATGGAGGGGCAGTTATCTTGGTGATAAGGGGCCTTCCACTGTTCTATCCACCTTCTATTCAACTCCATTCACATTATTGTCTATCACAATTTCTTCATGGGCCACTCTAAAGGTAAAAAGGAAGATCTCATCCTCTCACCCTTCACATTCTTCATATTGTTTGCATTTCATTGCATTCATGCATTCACTGCATTCATCGCATCCATCCCATTGCACACATTTGCACCCCCTGCTTCCCGGGTTTCCAAACCCGTATCTTCCCCGCCTTCCGGCACCTCCGGATATTCCGCATTTCCCATCTTATTCATCTTCATCCTCGGGATCTGTAGGTCCCCTTACATTGCTCGGGCGTTGCCCCCTCCCCAATCTCTTCTCAGGGCATCACGTCCCTTTTCAGCTCTTGTATCCGGACCCTCCGGATTTCTCTCACTTTCTCCCAGGGCATCGCGCCCCTTTCCACCTTATTCTTCCGGAACCTCCGGACCTTCCCATCGGGCATCGCGCCCCTTTCCATCTTAATCCCCCGGAACCTCCGGATTCTATTTCCCTCTTCTTTGGGCATCGCGTCCCTCGGTATTTGCTTCCTCCGGAACCTCCGGATCTTGCTCTTTGGGCATCGCGCCCCTACACACCCTCAAGTCCGGATCTTATGGGCTTCTTATTGATTCTCCCAGGGCATCGCGTCCCTCGGTATCTGCTTCCTCCGAAACCTCCGGATCTTTCACCCCTCTCTTTATCCATTGGGCATCGCGCCCCTTTCTGTCTTATTCCTCCGGATTTTTCTCTTCTCCCAGGGCATCGCGTCCCTCCTTTTGTTATCCCTCCGGAACCGTCGGACCCTCCTAATCCTTTTCATCCATTCTTCCCTGGGCACCTGCGTCCCTTGGCATTCCATTCCTCCGAAACCTCCGGACCCTCCATCTTTCTTCCGATTCATCTTTCTACTCTTCCAAGACATCACATCCTTCATTTTCTTCTTCTTTTTCCATCATCTTTTTCCCTATTTCTTCCCAGGGCATCGCGTCCCTCGATATCTTATCCCTCCGGAGCCTCCGGATGATTCCTCCTATCACGATTCTCCTCCTTTACTCCCAGACCCTCCAGATCCGCCTCTTTCCATCTATCAATTTCTTCTTCTAATTCCTCCTAATCCTGAGTCTAACCCAACTTCTTCCACATCCACTGCCTTGGGTATCTGCCCATTCTCCCACTGCTTTCGAGGCTTTAGTCCTCACTCCTCCTTCTAATTCTCCGCTTCTTCTGTAAACTGTTCCATGTGATCAGGGTCTCCGCGCCTTAGTGAGGGAGTTCTAGCCCTCGCCTCTCTTCCTTTTCTCCTTATTCGTCTGAGTCTGGTATTGGCACCACTCCTTCTTGTTAAGCCACTTTCAAATCCTTTGCTTCCAATCCTTTTGATTGCCAAAGAGGACTATCCCACGATGATCAACCTCGCCTCTGATAGCTGCTTCTACAAAGGTTGCAAGGTAATATATTGGCGTAAGTACTCATTTCATGATATCATTATCTCATTGCTTCACGCATGATTTTCAAAATAATGTGCTTATTAACAAAATCAAGAGTGGTGTTTTAAACCTTTATCTTAATTAAATCATTCTCAAAAGAGTCTTTAGGCTTGCTTCTGCAGCACCTTTGGTTAATAAGAATCCCGCGCTGGGAATTCAACGTTCTCTCCCTGCTTGTTAAGAGCAAACCTCAGCTGGGCACCGCACAGACTTCACGGCGTCCTTAGCTGGCTCCTTGGTTAAAACACCGTTGCTACCTTGGCCATACCATGAGTATATATGAAAGTCTTTTTCTCTTCTTTACTCGGCCGAACGCAGGGGCAAGAGGTTGACGGATGAGATGACCAACCTCGGTAATCCCCAATACGAGAGGAGTCTCAAATAGGGGCAGTCTTGACCCAAAATCAATACAAATTTCATGATATACATCTCGCCAAAAGGGTTATTATGAAAATCAAGTCAAAATTTCGATAAAAGCAAAATTGTGAATTATGGCATGTCAAGAGTGGCAAAGTCCCCGCTGGGAAAACCCTGGTCGTATGCATGTCAAGGGTCTAAAAATCAAAGGCACAAAGCCCCAGTGCAACAGACTACCTCTTTGAAGGGAAACACCTTGGAAGGAATTCAAGTCCCGACATCTCCCATCCTGCATAAAGCTTATCCTCACTTATTCTTGTTTTCTTCCTCCAAGACCGAACGTTTCTCGGGTATGGCCTTGGTAGGAGCACCGTTAATCAAAAGCGGTCGGTTATAGGATGCCACTTTCAATGCACGCCCGGCTTTGAGAACTTTTAGCAAAAAGGGAAGGAACGAGGACCCCCAATTAATGGTTTAAACACCCTTTGATGTTGCATTAGCTATGTCTAAACCAAAATCCAAAAAATTGAATATTACAAAATCAAACAAAAAAAATTGAATATTTCCTGAGCAAAATCAAACAAAAAATCAGATATTTCTTCCAAGATTCATAAAAATTGAAATATTTTCCAAAATCCATAAAAATTTGAATATCTTTTTCAAAACTCATAAAAATTTGCATATTTCAAAATCCAAAAAAAATTTTGCATTGTATTTTTCTGATGGTGCTTTTGCAGGGACAACTTTACAAGGACCAAGAGCACGGGATGAGTCCTCTCTCCACTTATTGCTATCAATCTATTGATTCTTACCGATATTCTCATGACGTGCCACCCTGGATATTTTGATTATCATTTCCTTATATCTCCTGATTATCATTCATCTCCAAATCATTTAATCAACTCCTGCTGATTTCACTTGATCACTCTGCCGCTGGGTATTGCCTGATTCCGGTTAAATCGAAACCTTACATGCCAAGATTGTCATCCTCATGACAAAACGACAAACAATGATGTTTTGTAATGCAATGCTATTCATGCTATACATGTTTGAATGATATTTATACAAAATTTGATTGCTTTGATGTTGCTTGCTATGCTTAAATGTCTTATTCATTGCTTGTTATCTTTTATATCTTGGCTGATGAATTTTTGAGCGCAGGAAGAAGCTCTTGGTCCCACAGACTGGGCATCAACATCCAAGCCCCACGGTGTTTGCACATTATTTCATCTCAGTTCCTCATATGCTCATTGCTATCACCATCTCTCCCTGTATGCATTCTACTATATGTTACATACGCTACTAGATTATATCAAGGACCTTGTGGCTTTGGTAAATCTGGAATCTGAGTTCCCCTTCATCAAAAATAATGATGATTCCAGAGGAGTCTTAGTCATACGGATAGACCGTTGAGCCATCCAAGACTGGGGATGATGGTTCCCTTTTGTGAGTTGGTGCGTGGATAAACGGGCTTCGGCTTAGTATCAGCTCGCAGAATGGGTTTCTTGACTCAGTCTGGACAGTTTAACAATATTATCCTTGATTATCTTATATTTTTTTTTGTTTGATTTAATTTTTCCCTTTAAACCCAGCATGCATTCATGTAGGATTTTGAATCAACTTTGGAAAATCACTCTGATAAGCTGAATTTGAGGGTTAAATTTGATCCTATTTCTAAGATATGAGATATTCGTTGCTGATGGAATCCTCAGTCCGTTTTGTCGCTGTTTTGGGTCATTTTCTCGAAAGCTCCTTGTTTGGATTTCTATCATCTTATCTCAATCCTTTTACTTTGATCCACATTGGCTGGTAACCGCTCCCCAATGGTGAAACATACAGGTTTGTGACCTGTGGTACTTCCACCGCGCTGGAAGTTGATCATTCTCCTTCGTGCCCGCGTGCACACTCCTCCCTTTTTATCCAAACATCGTTGATTTCATTGAATTTCCCGATATTGCTTCATCTCGAGCTTTTGATTTCATTCTCATCAAGTGATGTTGATTGCGTGTCTCATCACACCTTGGCATCTACTTTTCAGTTTGCTCTGCTCCCTTGCAAAGCAGACGCCAAGGCGGGGCAGCTGTAGACACGCCAAAATTGACATTACTGTGAGTACATCTCATATTACCTTGTAATGCCTCAATTTGACCCTCAAATTTCCTTTGTTTGAGTGGTTTTTCTCACTTTTCTTAGATTTCTCCCTTTTCTTATTTTTTCCTATTTTTCTGGATTTTTCTGGATTTTCTGGGCATTTTTCACTATTTTTATGAATTTTTCAGATTTAACGACTTGACGTGGGGTGTCTTTTAAATAGCGGCATAGCCTTGGGCGTTTCTTGAAAATTGACGCCACTTCCATTAGGCGTCAATTCCTCTCATTTTCCTATTTTTCTGAGGATTTTTCAGATTTTTTTATGAATTAACGACTTAACAAGAGACGTTATTTTGATTTTTAATAAAATAAAAAATTAAAAAATCGGAATTCACGACGTGTGTAAAGGCGTCACTTTTCGAATTGAATTTTTTAATATTATTTTTAATCTCATTCCAGAGGTGATTTGGTGACCTTCCGGGTGTCAGAAAAATACGTAAAAATAGTCTTTGGAATCAGCACAATGTGATGCACCTCCACCTAAAAAATGGGAAAATAATATTAAGAAATGAAAAATAGCCCTATTTTGAATGTTTTGAATTAACGTCCCGATCTAAGTCGTGTTTTTAATAACGCCTTCTTGTAGGTCGTCAATTCTTGAATTGACGCCCTTGTTCAGGCCGTGTTTCACCTTTCGGGTTCTAAACGAATGCGGTCTTTCCCCAGAGAGTCCCTGCTTCGTTTGGTCTCTTGCCTAGCTTAATCCTTCCCTCCTTGGGCTCTTGCCCCTTCTTATCTTTTCCTCCGTTGGACTCTTTCCTTCTTATCTCTTCTTCGATCTTATTAATAGGGCTCTTTGTCTCTGTTAATCGGTTGGATGCTTCTCTTCCCCTCTGTTTTGTTTTTCCTTTCGTTTTCTTCTTCTTTACAGGTTGCTGTTGTGGTTTGGCTGAGGGAGAAGTTGCACGATCTGAAGCTTCCTCCCCCTTGAATATCAAAGCCAACGCACATGCTCCTTCTTCCTTATTTTTTTTATTATTTCTTTTACTACATCGATTCACATATGCATGCATCATTACTGTCAACTTCCATTCTCAACCACGTTGAGAATATCTCCCATAAGTGCATCTCTTGCACTCTTTCCCTTATTCTATTTTGCATTCAATCATCATATTCCCACCCTTTTGCATAGGGGTTTAAGGGCTAACACCCTTAAGGTGTGTTCTTCACCATGTTATCATGCTCATATTTTTATTTAGGATTTGATGCTACACTCACCATGTTCTAATTCCTATCTTTTATTGGTGTTTGTGTCTTTTTTGCAAGGGTAATCAAATTGAAGAACTCTCTTCATCGGTCGGCCGATTTGAAGAGAAAAGAAAGCACTCACATCACCCGCATTCAAGGTATTCTTCGCGATCCCTCCTCCATATTATTATTGTTATATTTTGAGGCCTCGTGTCTCTGGCGATCACATCTCCATCTTAGCACCTCGTGCATGTTTTTTCTCCATATCATTATATTGCTATATTGCTCTTTGTTAATTTTTCCGTAAGTGGATTTTCTTTAATTAGAATCTACAGTCGGCTTCCTTCTTCCTTCTTTGTTTCTTCAATTGAGGTAGGAATTCTCAACCAAAATTCGATCATGAATATATGATTTTGTTCCTCTCGACGAGATATAATCAGTGGGACTGAAAGCCCCAATTTTTATCAAGTATCTAGAGAGCTATCGTGGGTTTTGTGAAGGGTGATCCAGTTCGTTCTTCATTGTAGGTTTTAAGTTCTCTCTTCGATTGAGGTAGGTTTAACAGGCCAAACTCTAATTAACTTATATGATGTAATCAGCATGTTGTTAGCTTTCATTTAACGTAGAAAGCCCCAATTTTCATTTGGCATGCTTGGAGAATTTTGATTTTTAGTGAGAGCATGTCTAGAACTTGATTTATATTGTGACCCTTTGAGTTAGAGCTTGATTGCGGGCTGATTTTGAGTTATAAAACTTAATCCACATATAACTTATCATATATGGTTGGATTCAACATTGAGTTAGCTTTCTTTTGACATAAGAAGCCCCAAATTTCGTTATGTATATCGAGAGAATTTCACGATTTAGTAGAAGCATGTCAACATCTAGGTTTTCATGTGTTCATCATAGAATAGGTTAAGATTTAATAGATTTCTGTTGAAATTAGTGTTTCAAATCGCTTGTTTTATGACCCTAGTATGTATATTAATAACCCTAGATCATGTGGTTAAGATCCCAACTCAATTGGATCTCAATTGGGTGAGTTTATACATTTTACGGAGGTTAAAACCGTTTTTGTTCTTGCAGGGGTCGACCCCTGGGGTCGACCCGTTTTCTGGGAGCCCTGGCAGGCCCGAGGGTCGACCCTAGGGGTTGACCCATCCAGCACCCAGCAAGGTTCGACCCCTGGGGTCGACCCATATAGCCAGAGTGTGGGGGTCGACCCCAAGGGTCGACCCATTCTGCAAAAATTGTGGGGGTCGACCCCTGGACCCATCTCACTGGCAGACCCCATTTTTACAGGGGTCGACCCGTGTACCAGAAACCCAGTTTTTGTCGTTCTTCGACCCGAGGATCGATCCGGATCATTAGAGGATTGACCCATTTAACTTAGACCAATTGAAAAGTATATTCTTGAAGAACCAGTAACCTATTCATGTACCCCTTTGATTTCAATTAACATTGGTCCCTACATGCAAACGTAGTGTAAAAACATACCATTTATCATCTTCATACAATGGTTAAATAGAAACCCACATAATTAGTGGTTAATGGTGAAACTAAATCTCTATTAATGCATGCTATTTCATTCCTGTACGAGCTTGTTCCTTTACCTTATCATCTTGAATCATCCTTTGGCAAATTGGTTTAATGCAAATGATAATGGATAATCCTTGATATATTAACTTGGTAATTAGGATTAAATTGATTGTTAAGTTGCTATTTTAGTCCCTATTACTCCAGTAGAATGGATTACTTACACACTTGAACGGAATACTGTCAGCCGTTCTTTCTTGACCTCGTGGACCGAGTTTTGGTCCAGTTCTTGTAAAGCGGCACCGAGGTGACCGTATCAACCGAGTTTTTGTCTGGAATCGAAGGACATGTTAGTCCTTAAAAACTCATACTCTTGACAGAAATTCTATGATTAATTGGCCATTAAAAATTGACTGAATGTCTGGACGTGTGGACTTTGGGCCCATAAAAATAAATGCCATCGCATCATAAGGGCCCGGTCTGGTCCTGGGGAGAGCGCCCAAAAAATTACTGAGTCCATGGGATGCTAATGACATGGTGGGGCATTACACCAAAATACTTGCTTGCTTGTTGCGTCTATGACAAACATCTCTTGTCTTACTTGTTACTTGTTACTTGATCGCGAATGAATTGATATTACTTACTTGTGGCCAATTCTTTACTACTGTCTCTTGTTATATCTCCTGTTGTAAATTCTTGTACTTGTTATCTTGTTAATTCTTGACTTCACATATTTCTTGACCTTGCAAGATCTTGTTATTACATTGTTTCATTATATCGTTATCGTCATTTATTTCTTTCTTAGTATTGCACATGAAATGTAATTAACTTGTTAATCACGTAAATTGCCTGTTATTTCCTACTGAGCGTCAGCTCATAGTTGTGTTTCCCCCCCTTTCCAGGCTTTTCAGGTGACGCGCTTACCGACGGGGAAGGGCAGGAGTAATGTCATGAGTGTGTCAGTTCTAGTGTGTTAGCAGTGTGTTATCTTACTTTTAGTTGTGTTTTGGAGAGCATTTAGTTTCAGTTATGTTATTGAGTTTTAGTGGTTGTAATTCCAGTTGTATTAAGTTGAAGTTGAGGTTATTGTATCAGTTGTGGTTGGTAAATGATCATTTAGTATTTCCATCTAGTAGCATTGTGTATTATTTTAGATAGATCTCTCTCTTGCCAACTCGTTCCCGACTGTACGTCCCGATATTCCGCGTCGGGGCGTGACAGTTTAGTTGGTATCAGAGCCCTATGTTTCACATTCCTAGGTTTCTTAAGTTTAGGTTTTCTCGCATTGGATCCCAATAACCGGTATATCAAAAGGTGTTGTCCGAACGTTAGGCTACGTCTATCGGGAAGGTCGCATACTTGTGCGAGTGGTCTTCAGATCGATTATCTCCGCCAGGTACCGAGTTTTTGGTTGTGTCTAGGTGCATTAGATCCCTAACCTTGTTAAAGTCTAAGAATCTGACCTGGTGAGAATGGGTAGAAACTTGGGTTAAGTTCGTTTCTTAATCGTGTAATTATTTATCTTGATTAAACCTAAGTAATCTATCTCTCGTGTAGATGGCAGCTGATCGCGCTGAATGGAGGAATTTGCAGTGCACTGTTCAAGGCCTTACTCAGGCCCTTCAACAGGTAGCTCAGGCAGGAGCAGCACAGCATGGCACCGGTGATTTATACCAGAATTTCCGCGGGATGAATCCGCCTAGATTCGCTGGTTCGACCGACCCCGACCAAGCCGAGCACTGGCTAGATGAGATGGGGAGAATCTTTGAAGTTATGCAATGCACCAACCAGGAGCTTGTCCTTTTGTCCACATTTCAACTGGAACGTGATGCACGTACTTGGTGGGATTCTATCAAGGCGACTCTCGGTGACCGGCAGGTTACGTGGGAAGAGTTCGAGGAATTCTTTAACAACAAGTATTTTTCTGATAGAGTGCAAGAGAAGAAAGTGACGGAGTTCGCGGCCCTGAAACAGCGAGGGTTGTCCGTGGCAGAGTATGAGGCTCAATTTGCACGGCTTTCTCGTTATGCTACACATCTTATTTCCACCGAGAAAATGAAGGCGAAGCGTTTTCTCAATGGTCTGAAGCTACATTATATTAATCAACTAGCACCGTTGGAGATTTCCACTTATTCCGAGATGGTAAGGAAAGCACAAGTTCTGGAGGATACTCTTGAGATGACGGAGAGGATCTGTGGCACAGGCATGAAGAAGGAACGACCTACGGGTTCCGGGAGTGTCAAACCCGGGTATATCAAGAAGAGGCCCGCGAGTGGGTCGAGTTCGTGGACCGGAGCAGGATCATGGAAGGGAAAGATGCCGAAGCATGAAGATAAGAAGCCTGGCCCTATTATTCCATACATGGGCGTTTGCAAGTTTTGTAATAATCCTGGCCACAGGGTGGAGGATTGCTGGCGCAAGCTAGGCGCAAGCCTACGATGTGGAAGCAAGGAGCACCGTATCTCTGATTGCCCTCGTATGTCTGAGCAAGCTACCCCAGCAAAACCACAAGGCAAGCTCCAAGCTCTGCATGCTGAGGAAGCGGGAATACCCGAGGATGGTGGACTCGTCGAAGGTACACTTATTATACTCGACAAGCCAGCATTTGTTCTTTTCGATACTGGTGCAACACATTCCTTTATTTCTCAGAGATTTGCTAAGTCTTTAGCTGTGGAACCTGTTTTGATGAATTCTCTGTTAGAAATATCAACCCCTATTGGTACTAGATCAGCAATCCAGCATTTCTATCCCTCTAGTACGGTTATGATTGGTGAACAGAACTTACCAGCAGATTTAGTCTGCATGGACATGAAGGATTATGATGTAATCCTAGGAGCAGATTGGTTGGCTCGATATGAGGCTAGTGTTCACTGCAGTTCTAGCTCAGTGTCTTTTACTAGGCACCTGAGACTTTCTTTTGTGGGTGTTAAGCATCACAACTCTGTGTCACTTATTTCGGCTCTTCGAGCTGATAAGCTGATGAGACGTGGATGTGAGGCTTTTCTAGCCTTTGTCTGTGCAACCCCTGAGCAGTAGATTGAGATCAAGGATATTCCTGTTGTCTGAGATTTTCCTGATGTCTTTCCAGAGGAACTACCAGGACTTTCGCCTGAGCGGGAAGTTATCTTTTCTATTGATCTTATTCCTGGCACATCTCCTATTTCTAAGGCTCCTTATCGTATGTCTCCTGCGGAACTGAGAGAGTTAAAGTAATAGTTGATGGAATTACTCGAGAAGGGCTTCATTCGTCCTAGTACTTCTCCATGGGGAGCCCCTGTATTATTCGTCAGGAAGAAAGATGGTTCGATGAGGTTGTGCATTGATTATCGGCAAATAAACCAGCAGACTGTCAAGAACAAATATCCATTGCTGAGGATTGACGAGTTATTTGACCAGATAGTGGGAGCTCAATATTTCTCTAAGATCGATCTTTGATCTGGATATCACCAGTTGCGGATTAAGGAAGAGGATATCTATAAATCAGCTTTCCGCAGCAGGTATGGTCATTTTGAATTTGTCGTTATGCCTTTTGGTCTAACGAATGCTCCAACAGCTTTCATGCAGTTGATGAACAATGCATTTCGGCCCTATCTTGATCAATGGGTCGTGGTCTTTATTGATGACATCTTGATCTATTCCAAGAGTGAAGTGGAGCATGCTGAACATCTGAGGATGGCATTACAGTTATTGAGAGATCATCAACTTTATGCCAAGTTCAGTAAGTGTGAATTCTGGCTGCAAGAGGTGTCCTTTCTCGGACATATCATTACGAAGGACGGTATTTCTGTTTATCCTTCGAAGGTTGAGGCAGTGAAGAATTGGGAATAGCCTACCAGTGTGACAGAAGTTAGAAGTTTTCTAGGCCTGGCAGGCTATTATCGAAGATTTATCCAGGATTTCTCTAAGATTGCAGTACCTATGACAAGATTAACCCGCAAGGAGAACAAGTTTGATTGGTCCGAAGATTGTCAGCGAAGCTTTCAGACTCTGAAAGAGTGTTTGACTACTGCACCTGTATTGGCTTTACCTTCTGGTGAAGGAGGTTTTGTCGTATATACTGATGCATCAGGTATTGGCTTAGGCTGTGTGCTCATGCAGCATGGGAAGGTGATTGCCTATTCTTCTAGGCAGTTAAGGAAGCACGAAGAGAATTATCATGTTCATGATTTAGAACTTGCAGCAGTCGTCTTTGCTTTGAAGATTTGGAGGCATTACCTGTATGGAGAAACCTTCATAGTGTTTTCAGATCATAAGAGTTTGAAGTATTTATTCTCTCAGAAGGAACTCAATATGCGGCAGCGCAGATGGTTGGAGTATTTGAAAGACTTCGACTTCTCGATTGAGTATCATCCTGGCAAGGGTAATGTTGTGGCAGATGCATTAAGCCGGAAGCCGGTAGCTAGACTGTCAAGTCTCATGTTACAAGAATGAGATTACTGGAACAATTGTCCAGCTTGGATCTTAATATTGACAATGATCGGGTTATGATTGCTCAGATCCAACTTAAACCCGAATTGTTGATGGAAATCAAGTCCTTGCAAGATAATGATCCCGAGTTGGTAGAGATCAAGGGAAGCTTGAGCAGCAGACCTGACTTCATGTTGGCCGATGATGGAAGATTATTATTCAAGGGCAGAACTTGTGTACCTGACGAAGCCGCAATAAAGAACAAGATTATGGAGGAAGCTCATAGATCCAGATATACTATTCATCCTGGCGGCACTAAGATGTACCGAGATTTGAAAAGATCATTTTGGTGGCCGAATATGAAAAGAGAAGTTGTAGATTTTGTGAGTAGATGTATGTCAACGAGTTAAAGCCGAACATTTCAGACCGGTAGGGAAATTGAAACCACTCGACATACCCCAATGGAAGTGGGAAAGCATTGGCATGGATTTCATTATGGGTCTACCTAGGACTCGTGGTGGATTTGATGCGATATGGGTGATTGTCGACCGATTGACAAAGTCAGCTCATTTCTTACCAATTAAGTCCAAGCGGACGATTGATGTATTGGCTGCTTTGTATTTGAAGGAAGTGGTGAGACTCCATGGCATTCCAGTCAGTATTGTGTCTGATAGAGACCCCAGATTTACTTCACATTTCTGGAAGGGACTGCAAGAGTCTCTTGATACTCATCTGAATTTCAGTACTGCTTTTCATCCGCAGACCGATGGACAGACTGAAAGAACCAACCAGATAGTGGAAGATATGCTTAGAGCTTGCATGATTGATTTCGGTGGTAATTGGAGTGAGCATTTGGCATTAATTGAATTCGCCTACAACAACAGTTACCAATCCAATATACAGATGGCTCCTTTCGAAGCATTGTATGGTAGGAGTTGTTGTTCCCCGTTGTGTTGGGACGAGGTAGGTGAGAAACAGTGGCTTGGACCGGATCTTGTCTCAGAATCTTCACAGAACATCCGTATTATCCGAGACCGGTTACACGTAGCCCAATCCAGACAGAAGAGTTATGCCAACAACGGGAGAAGAGCATTGGAATTTCATGTTGGCGAGCATGTGTTCTTGAAGGTCTCTCCTTCGAGAGGGATCCGAAGATTTGACATTCATGGCAAGCTGAGTCCGAGGTACATTGGTCCATTCGTGATTCTAGATAGAGTGGGAGAGGTGGCATAAAGACTGGCTTTACCACCGCATTTGTCTGGCGTACACAATATTTTCCATGTGTCTATGTTACGGAAATATGTGTACGACCCCACTCATATCATTCAGCAAGTGGATTTTGAACTGAAGGAAGATTTGACCTATAAGGAAAGACCTGTCAAGATTCTGGACCGGAAGCAACAGCAACTCCAGAATCGTTCGATACCGATGGTCAAGATTCAGTGGAGTCGGCGTGGGACCGAAAAAGCTACATGGGAGTCTGAAGAGACTATGCGGAAGCGGTATCCCGACCTATTCTAGGTGAGCAATCTCATTCCCTACTCTCAGTTTTAGTGGAGTCGGCGTGGGACCGAAAAAGCTACATGGGAGTCTGAAGAGACTATGCGGAAGCGGTATCCCGACTTATTCTAGGTGAGCAATCTCATTCCCTACTCTCAGTTTTAGTGCAATGAATTTGGAGGACCAAATTCCTTTAAGTAGGGGAGGGTGTAAGACCCCGAATTATTTAATTGAGCCCAATATATTTATTGAGCTTTTATTAATTAAGAATCGAATTCTTACTGAATTAATAATTGAATTTCAGATTTATTAATATTTAATTCGTTAGAAATAGAATAAGTGAAAATCCGACTACCTTATAAAAATCCATAAAAATAGTAAACAGTTTAAGGTCGATGTAGATAACAACTTTGTCTTCTGTCATTAAGCCATTTAAAAATCCGTGGTTAGGTCTAATTGGAGATTAAGCCCAAAAGTGCACACTTTTTAACCCTTACCTAACCTAAGTTTAAAACGCGAAATTTGGGCTTAATACTCGACCAAATTAGCTCAAATCAGTGGCAAATGAACGGCCATGAGCTAAGGATTAATAGCCCTCAATCAATTCGACACAAACCTAACCCTAGGAGGCGCAGCCGGCAGAGTTTGGTTGAGTCAACCATTTCGGCGCCATTTTTAACACGTCTCTTGTTCTGTCGATTTCTCACAGCTCAGAACTCTCCAGAAGCTGTGTGAGCTATAGATAGAAAGCTCTTCGAGTCTAGTTTCTTTTGGTGGCTGTGGGGTTCGCTAAAGTTTCATATCTAGGAAGATCTCGCTCGATTTGTGGAGGTGTGTCGGCAGGTCGTCGACTTCCTTCTTCCTTCTTTGTTTCTTCAATTGAGGTAGGAATTCTCAACCAAAATTCGATCATGAATATATGATTTTGTTCCTCTCGATGAGATCTATGCATTGGGACTGAAAGCCCCAGTTTTTATCAGGTATCAAGAGAGCTATCGTGGGATTTGTGAAGGGTGATCCAGTTCGTTCTTCATTGTAGGTTTTAAGTTCTCTCTTCGATTGAGGTAGGTTTAACAGGCCAAACTCTAATTAACTTATATGATGTAATCAGCATGTTGTTAGCTTTCATTTAACGTAGAAAGCCCCAATTTTCATTTGGCATGCTTGGAGAATTTCGATTTTTAGTGAGAGCATGTCTAGAACTTGATTTATATTGTGACCCTTTGAGTTAAAGCTTGATTGCGGGCTGATTTTGAGTTATAAAACTTGATCCACATATACCTTATCATATATGGTTGGATTCAGCATTGAGTTAGCTTTCTTTTGACATAAGAAGCCCCAAATTTCGTTATGTATATCGAGAGAATTTCACGATTTAGTAGAAGCATGTCAATATCTAGGTTTTCATGTGTTCATCATAGAATAGGTTCAGATTTAATTGATTTCTATTAAAATTAGTGTTTCAAATCGCTTGTTTTATGACCCTAATATGTATATTAATAACCCTAGATCATGTGGTTAAGATCCCAACTCAATTGGATCTCAATTGGGTGAGTTTATATGTTTTCCGGAGGTTAAAACTGTTTTTGTTCTTGCAGGGGTCGACCCCTGGGGTCGACCCATTTTCTGGGAGCCCTGGCAGGCCCGAGGGTCGACCCCAAGGGTCGACCCATCCAGCACCCCCTGGCAGGCCCGAGGGTCGACCCCAGGGGTCGACCCATCCAGCACCCAGCAAGGGTCGACCCCTGGGGTCGACCCATATAGCCAGAGTGTGGGGGTCGACCCATTCTACAGAAATTGTGGGGGTCGACCCCAGGGGTTGACCCATCTCACTGGCAGACCCCATTTTTATAGGGGTCGACCCGTGTACCAGAAACCCAATTTTTGCCGTTCTTCGACCCGAGGATCGATCCGGATCATTAGGGGTACGACCCATTTAACTTAGACCAATTGAAAAGTATATTCTTGAAGAACCAGTAACCTACTCATGTACCCCTTTGATTTCAATTAACATTGGTCCCTACATGCAAACGTAGTGTAAAAACATACCATTTATCATCTTCATACAATGGTTAAATAGAAACCCACATAATTAGTGATTAATGGTGAAACTAAATCTCTGTTAATGCATGCTATTTCATTCCTGTACGAGCTTGTTCCTTTACCTTATCATCTTGAATCATCCTTTGGCAAATTGGTTTAATGCAAATGATAATGGATAATCCTTGATATATTAACTTGGTAATTAGGATTAAATTGATTGTTAAGTTGATGTTTTAGTCCCTATTACTCCAGTAGAATGGATTACTTACACACTTGAACGGAATACTGTCAGCCGTTCTTTCTTGACTCCGTGGACCGAGTTTTGGTCCAGTTCTTGTAAAGCGGCACCGAGGTGACCGTATCAACCGAGTTTTTGTCTGGAATCCAAGGACATGTTAGTCCTTAAAAACTCATACTCTTGACAGAAATTCCTATGATTAATTGGCCATTAAAAATTGACTGAATGTCTGGACGTGTGGGACTTTGGGCCCATAAAAATAAATGCCATCGCATCATAAGGGCCCGGTCTGGTCCTGGGGAGAGCGCCCGAAAAATTACTGAGCCCATGGGATGCTAATAACATGGTGGGGCATTACACCGAAATACTTGCTTGCTTGTTGCGTCTATGACAAATATCTCTTGTTACTTGTTACTTGTTACTTGATCGCGAATGAATTGATATTACTTACTTGTGGCCAATTCTTTACTACTGTCTCTTGTTATATCTCCTGTTGTAAATTCTTGTACTTGTTATCTTGTTAATTCTTGACTTCACATATTTCTTGACCTTGCAAGATCTTGTTATTACGTTGTTTCATTATATCGTTATCATCATTTATTTCTTTCTTAGTATTGCACATGAAATGTAATTAACTTGTTAATCACGTAAATTGCCTGTTATTTCCTACTAAGCGTCAGCTCATAGTTGTGTTTCCCCCCCTTTCCAGGCTTTTCAGGTGACGCGCTTACCGACGGGGAAGGGCAGGAGTGATGTCATGAGTGTGTCAGTTCTAGTGTGTTAGCAGTGTGTTATCTTACTTTTAGTTGTGTTTTGGAGAGCATTTAGTTTCAGTTATGTTATTGAGTTTTAGTGGTTGTAATTCCAGTTGTATTAAGTTGAAGTTGAGGTTATTGTATCAGTTGTGGTTGGTAAATGATCATTTAGTATTTCCATCTTGTAGCATTGTGTATTATTTTAGATAGATCTCTCTCTTGCCAGCTCGTTCCCGACTGTACATCCCGATATTCCGCGTCGGGGCGTGACAAGTCTTGTTGTCCTGCCAGAACAATGCCTCGTACATGAAGTATTTTAAGTGAATGAACGGATTGCCCGTTCCATTATATCGCTGAAAGTTGGGCATCTCTGATGGAAGCAGATGAAAAACTAGCAAGGTAGGGAGAGTGACTTCTGGAGCGATCTTCGTTGCCGTGACCTTTTTCAGCTACTCCTCCATGCTAGCAATTTTCTGGATGAGTATGGTGTTGGTGTCGGACTCGACTGGGGCCAGATTAGAAGAGTATGGATTTGGCATAGGCCTCCTTAGGAATTGAGGAACTGGAGGTTGTTGGGGCCTAGCAACTGAGTGACTTGCCGGTTGAGCCAGCGTAGCCGTAATGGGAGTTGGTGGGTGAGAAGGCACCCTATGTGCGACCGCCTGGTCATTGGGGGTGTTAAAAGAAGGGCCACTTGCGACCTGAGGAGGGTTGGAGGATGACGGGACAGACTTCCCTTTTAAAGTGGCCTGGACCACCTGACACTGAGAGTCATCTTACTGAGACAGAGCTTTGAGGAAATCATTGAAATTGAAGGAAGGGGAGACATCCCTGGAGGTATTTTGGGTGGTAGGTTGAGTTTGGGAAGAAGACTCAACCTCCTAAGAAGTGGTGTCAACCATGTGAACTTGAGGATAATAAGTAGGAGAGGGAGCATGGCTCCCCTCATAATAAATAGGATCCTGAGGGGGAACCTCATAAGATGGGTCAAATTGACCCTCCTCATAACCATCATAGGGGTACCCGTAGTTGGCCATGTTGATGATTTTACCTGAATGGAGCTTCATGTTTAAGGAGAGGAATATATTTCCAATCAACAAGTATAAGCAGGAAGTAACCACCCAATCAAGCAAGTTGTACACACAAGTTGCAATGAACCCAAGGTTTTAAGGTTTTCTTGAGGTTAAAATGGATTTTAATGGTGTAATCAATTCTCTCTCTTTAATGTGGGTCCTAGTTTCAAGTTTGGGCGTAATCTCCGGGTCAACTAAGTTCTTTCTCTCTCCTTACCAACGTATGGGTTAACTAATCTCCGGGTGCTTCAAATGGTACAACCGGCCCGGCGTCCGTGAGGGAATCCATGGGTGCGGGGACTTACGGAGGCCTTGGAAATGAAATTTACAGTCCAAAGAGACGGAATGCTCAATGGAGGGTCCTTCCAATTCCAAGAAAGGGTGTGGGATCCTAGGAGTGTAGAGAGAGGAGGTCTCTCAACCAAATGCCTGAGAATGCACACTAATACAGGCAGATCAAGTAGTAATAATCAGATAAGAAATAAGTGCAACCAACAGATGAAGGTAACAGCAGTAACCACGGTTCTGTGAGAACAGAACAAAATGACGACCTGACCGAAGTTGCGGCCTCAATAAACAGCGACTTGTGGCAGTCGCTAATCACTGCAAACAGTGCGAACAGAGAACAATCAAAGTAAAAAGGCGCCTTGGGGTGAGGCGCTGAATGTGAAAATAACGCCTCTGTGGAGGTGCGTCAGATACCAATGAACAAGCCGGGACAACAGTAACCAGGAAATGATGCCTTGGTGTGAGGCGTTAAATGCAGAAATGACGCCTCTGTGGAGGGGCGTTGATTATGAAAATAATGAAAATACTGAAAAATAAATAGAAATAGCACCTCTGTGAGAGGTCGCTGAATGTCAAAATGGCGGCTGCAAGGTAGGGGCTAATTAGTTCCAGAGAATCGAGAGCACTGATAACTAATAGAAATCAAATTTTCTTTCTAAAAAATGTTATGGACAGTATAAAAATTGGCTAATCCAGTGGGGAACGTGCATGTGGTGCACAAGGGGAGTGTGCTACGTGGAGCACCAAGGAGGGGCACACGTGGGTGCCAAAGGAGGGGCACGCGAGGGTGCCAAAAGGAGGGGCACACGTGGGTGCCAATGGAGGGGTAATCAAAATAAAAACTACAAGGGTCCCACCGTGATCACCAATTTGTGAACGTGTGTCACATTTTCATTTTAAGAAGAAAATAATCTAATGCATCAAAGATACGTGGGAAATAAAGAAGAAAAGATCAAAGGAGCATGTGATGCTCTAAGGAGAGTGATCGCTAGAGGGGTTACCTTAAAAAGAACAAGAGATGATCGCATGTACCTTGTAAGAAGCGGGCAAGATTGTGAGCTTTTCCTTCCTCCTTCTACCGGCCGACCGATGAAGGGGGTTCTTACTTGATTACCCTTGCAAAAAACAAGGAAAAACAAGCAAATATGTGGATTAGCCAAAGTGTGTGTAGTATCAATGCTCTAATAAAATAGAACTATGCAAAGTGGACATGAACACACCTTGTGTGTTTTTGTTTAAACCTCTAAGAGGAGTAAAAGGGTGGGAATATGCTATGTTATGCAAATAGGATATATGATGTACTGAGAATATCTCTAGCAAGAATAGCTAGAAGAAGGATGCGTGTGATGATATGAACAATAATAAACAAAACAACTAGAGAGGAGCGCTCCCTTCTGCTGTGTATAGCAACAGTAAAGGGAGAAAGAGAAGAGCTTCAGCTGCAGCAGGAAGAATCCACCGGAGGAAGACCACCGCCGTGGAGGAAGAACTCCCGTGGAAGAAGAACACTACCGCCGGAGGAAGAACTGCCTGCAAGAAAAGGAACTCTCTTCCCTCTATATCGCAGGACCTCTCTTTATGCAGCTGATGTTCCTCTTAATCTCGCGCGCGTGAGGAAGCCATGGGTAATTATAGGGCCAAAACCTTATTTCAATAGGATTAAAACATGGAGAGCAATCCTCCAGCAAGGATCTACCTTCCCCAATCGAATCAAGGTGTTAAAACAAGGAAGGATTCTTCATGGGAAGGTAGCAGACGAAACGGAGATGGAACTTGAAATGACGACACTAGGGTGGGCGCTAATTGAAAATGACAACCGCGCATGCAGCCGTTGATTCCTAGATTTATTATAGAAATAAATGACTTTCCATATTAAAAAATGAGAAATGATGCCTTCTTGAAATGGCGTCAAATAATCAACGCCTCAGAAGCTGACGTCAATTCTTTGAATTTTATTTTGAGTTGGATTTGTAAAACCCAGGAAATGACACCCGCGTGCGCAGTCGCCTACTATGAAACCACAACACACCTTACGTCGTCAATTAAATGACGCCCTTCGTCCAGGCGCTAATTACAAACATGATGGAAAAATACTAAATAAATTAGAAAAACTTCACATTCGGCCAATATTGAAGTTCACTTTGGGGCATCACGTGGTGACATGAGATTTACTCATCATAGCATCGATTTTGGCGTGTCTACAGATCCTTCCAAGCCCATGCATCCTTCTATTTCTGGAATGGGCTTTCCTTCTTCTTAGTCCGGATCTCCTTATCCGGCCCAATATCATAATCTGGTCCAAATCCACACTCTCTTGCTCAGGCCGGCTTGTATCCTTCCCGATCTCTCCCCATCCAGGAGATGATTGCTCAAACCCAACGCCAGCTTGATGAACTTCAACGTCAAATTGAACCCAAAACTTCTTTGAGTGTCCTGTTTACATTCCAAGGTCTTCAGCTTCCACCGCCTTCATAAATTCCCGCATATCGCTGCTATGGTGGAGTCGGTGACCCCTACATGCACTTGAAGGAGTTTTTTTATGAGTCGGCCCAATTCCGACATGACCAACACTTGATGGCCTATTTGTTCGGTCTGTCGTTGGAAGACCGGGCTCAGGATTGGTTCTTTGCATTGCCGCAAGATCAAGTGGTGAATTTTTAAGCCATTCAAGTGAAGTTTCTTCAGCAATTTCAAGGGTAGATTGGGCCCAAGTACTCTATAGTTGATCTGGCCCATGAGAAGATGAAGCCCAACGAGGAGTTCTCAACCTTTGCCGACCGCTGGCGTCGCTTGGCCGCGCAAGTCCTGGGGCATATTCCGGAGGGAGAGCAAATCAAAATGATCATTTCTAATGCAACGGCCGAGTACCGCTTTATCTTAGCCTTGAATGGTATCACGTCCTGCCAACAATTGTATAGCCGAGCCCGCTTCATCCGCCAACAACTCCTAGTTTCCCTTTACCCCGAGTACCCTTCACCTTCTACGCCCACATACGCCTCCTATCTGTCATCTCCCATCAGTCAGCCCTCTATGCATCAACCCTCCACCGCATATCCTTCCATGAGTCAGCCTTCCGCTCCCACATACCCATATACCACCCCGTATCAACCCACTATGAGTCGACCTACCATCATCCACATTCAGCCCTCCGCCGTTTCATATCCGCACGCGTCTCCACCTCCGGTCAAGGAAACACCCCACCCCGAGAAGGTAGATACCGTCCACTATATCCCCACCCCACATATGCCTTCACTAAATCCTTCCCTTAGCCATGTGCCATTGCCTACGCAACCTCCGCTTCCTCTTCCACCTCCATCTCCATTACCTTCTTATACCCCTCAGCATCTCCCGTGCCTGAAGTAGGATCCTCATCATCCTCCATTGCCGGAGTCTTTTACAGATATCTTTGGGGCTTTGATGGCCGCTCACGCGTTGCAACTCCCCCCGGTTATGCCTTGTCGCCCCGCGGCCGGAGATTTGCTCCAATTTTATGATTTTCATCGTCAATAGGGGCATTCGGTCGAAGATTGCCCTGAGTTCCGGGAATTTGTTTATGGCCTGGAAAATAACAAGAGGATCGATTGGGCCGCCATGCATGAAGCTATTTTAAATCTCCATAGCAAGTAGCAGCAGCAGTCGCTGCCCAAGCAGCCGTCTCCACTACAATACCAGGAGCACCCCTGTGATTCTTTGATTAATGTAGCGCCCGCTCCATCACCTATTCCATCACCTACCCCGTCACCTTCACCATCTACTACACCGTCCCCAACACCTCCACAAACCCAAGCCTCTACTCAAGCTGGTGCCTCCACTTCCACCACTTCCACCGCCACTACTCCTACCCCCAATGCCGCTCAACGTGTCATGTCAATATGTCGACGTTGGGTCCCACAGCCTTCCATTTCCCCTTTACCTCCTTCCTCACCCTCTCCATTTCCACCACCTCCACTACCTCCATTGACCACATCACCCTCTCCATCATCTCCACTACCCCTACAGCCATCACCATCATCTTCACCGCCTCCTCTCCCGAAGACCCATATTCCATCATTTCCACCATCTCCACCATTGTTTCCTTCCCCACCATCACCCTTCTCGCCCGAGTCTGAGCAAGCTACCCCTACACCTATGCCTCCACCTTCGTCTTTACCCCCACTTACGCCTTCTACACCTTCGCCTACGCCATCCAAACCTATTCCTATCCCCATTCCTCCACCAACTTCCACCCCACGGAGCGGGTGTGCGCTACCACCGGTGCCTCTTGGGTCTAGTTCCCAGGGAGACAATAAGCCAAGTAAGGATGATTCTATGCTGGTTCTGCATTTCAAGATTTAGGATTTTATCTATCGGATGCCGATCCGCATCTTGGTCCCTAGCTATTTTAGGGATGATGCGCCTCTACTTTTAAAGATGACAGTTGCTAAGAAGAGTTCCCTTGAGTTGACGCCAGTTTCTTCCAGAGCGAGGCTGGTGGCAATCTCTTTGCTCGCTGGAGATGCCGTGATTGATGCTATTATTTCTCCTCGTTCTATTGCCATTCAGATTACAGGCCAAGAAAGGCTCTCTACCCGTATTGTGCTAACGCATACGGCTGCCAAGCAGATTATGGATTTTATGTTCAAGGGGAAATTGGCCATATCTTCTGCACTTTCCAAGGACATTCTGCATATTCTATGCAATCTCCCTCGGTTTATTGGTGTGCTGGCCAACGCCGTGCATTGTTCTCCCTCATCTTCACCCGTCTCTTCTATCAAGGGAGTTGTGCTTCAAGGCTGAGTGCCGAGTGGAGTTGCCGCATATCATGCTGCTAGTGCCAAGTGACAAAACTCCATGGTTTTCTGATATTCATTCATTTGAGGGGTCAGCTGTTCAAGAATGTCTGCATATGGTTAGTACCAGGTGTCTAGGGGCAACCGCCCTAAGGAGGATGCATGTTCATAATCGGGCCAGGCCGTCTGTCAGATGGGCTCGCTATTTGAGAAGATGTTGCAAGGCAAGACGCCCAATGGTCTGAATCCGTGCCAGGTGGGTCCATTACAAGCAGGTTTCAGCTAAGAAGAGGCGGCGACGCTGGTTCAAGGACCGCGTAGTGCGTGCTCAGGGGTCCACTTCTCCCTCTTCCTCTTCATTCCATTCCTCATTTCTCTTGCTCAACTCCCACCCTCGGGTGGTGTGCTTGCCCTCTTCTAATCCTATTTCTATCATCCTCTCCTCTCCTCCCAGGTCCAGGAGTCCACGCTTCCCTTTTTCTCGTTCCGGGCCTCCGGATTCCCCATTTTCTCATGATTTTAGGCTTCAGCCTATGTCATCCTTTCATCCCACTTTTGGGACTTCTTCTGATCCTTCTCCTCCGGTATCTCCGGGGTCTACTTCTCGTTCCCTTTCCCAGACCCTATTGGGTGTTCCTCATGCTCTTTCTCCGACCTTGTCGGGTGGCTATCATTTCCCTTCCCCGACATTGTCGGGTGTTTATGCTTCTTCTTCCCCGCCTCTGGCGGGTGATTGCTACTCTCCTTCTCCGACCATGTTGGATGATTCTTATTCTCCTCTTTCTTCTTACTCCTCCTCACCCTTTCGGGGTTCTTGCCCTTTTTCGTGCTATTTTCAAGACTTTAGCCCGCCTTGATCTCAGTTAATCCCTGTTTATTATGTATCTAGTTCCTTGTTATCAGGGCCTCAGTGCCTTAACGAGGGAGTTCTAGCCCTCGTCTCTCTTCCTTTTTATCCCTTCTTCGTCCAGTATGATGTATGCCACTCCTCTGTGTCAACGAATCCAATCCTTTGCTCTCCTTTCATCCTTTACCCTAGCAAGCAAGAAATACAAAGCTACTCACGCTCCTCAAAGCTCAATGATCAAGATCGCTTCAGGATGCCGGTTTCCACGTCATGGATTTGCAAAGGTATCTTTCTTTTATACAAGAAACGTGCTTTCATTTCCATTATTTCTATTATTTCTGCACATGGTTATAATGTTAATTCCTTAACATGATTGAGTGACTTTAGGAGTCTTTGTTTAATTAGATCTTAACTTTGTGTCAAATAAAAAAGTTAGCTTCTGTAGTATCCTTAGGCTGGTGATAACTCCACGCTGGGAGTCTAGTTTCTTTCCCTGATCGTTGAGGGTAACCTTTTAGTATGGATTTTTCACACACTTCACGGCACGCCATAGCCGATTCCTCTTAGACACACCGTTGCTACTTTGGCCATACCATGGGTATGCACAAACGTCTTTTCTTTTCTCTGCTCGGCCAAGTGCAGGGGCAAGAGATGGATGGATGAGATGACCAACCCAAGTGCTCTCTAATACGAGAGAGGTCTAAAATAGGGGCAGTCTTGACCCTCCAAAGTGAGCTTTCATGTAATATCTAGCCAATAAGGGCTATCAAAAGAAAAATAAATCAATGATCTGATCAATGCAAAATTATGAAAATAAAGGCAGGCAAGAGTGGCAGTACAGTTCCCCGTGAGACGTCATGAGCCCGGTCGCATGCGTGCTTGATAAATATGGTAAAAATCAAAGACACAAAGCCCCAGCGTAACAGACTATATCTTTGAGGGGTAGTGCCCTGGAAGGAAGTCGAGTCCTAATATCTCCCATCCTACATAAAGCTTGTCTCCAATTTCTCTTCTATTTCTCCCTCTTAGGTTGGGTTGTATCCCGGGTATGGCCTTAGTAGGGGCACAGTTCTTTAGAGGCGGTTGGTTGTGCGAGCCACCCTCATATGCACGCCTTGCTTAAGAGAAGCATTTAATGAGAGGGGTAGGAACGACGGTCCCTGGCTAGTAGTTCGAGCCTGTCTTTGGGTGCTACGGATTACTATTTCAAAAATTTAAAAAAAAAGGAAATATTACCAAAAATCTAAAAAATGAGATATTATCAAAAGTCTAAAAAAATCAAATATTGTTCAAAAACCAAAAAATCAAATATTGTTAAAAATTAAAAAAAAATCAGGAAAATTAGAAAATCTAAAAATATTTGTCTTTTTATTCCTTTCTATCTATTTGTTTTGAGGACGGATACGTGATCTGTTTGCTAAGTGTGTAGGTTGTAGGTGTTCAAGTTTCCTTGCTCTATCTTTAGCTCTGCCTCCTATTCACGACTTCTGATATGTTCTCTCTTCTTCAATCTATATCTCTCGATCTGTTCTTAAGCACGTGTCCTTCTCAACTCTCGCTTCATCTCATCATGTCTCTATGAGAGGGCATTGCCTCGCGATTTTGAACCTGGCAAGTTCTACTTCATCCGATCTTAGGGCTTTGATTGAAGAATGTGTTTGTTATCTTTTGTCCCCCGTGTTGGTTGTCACACGTGTTAATGTTTGTCATGTCTTTATTTCATGTGTCTATGTCTCGCACGTGTTGTCTTTGTCACGCGTGCCTTTGTCCCTCCATGTCATCGCATGTGTTGTCTTATGTCCCATATGCCTTTATCCCTCCATGTCATCACACGTGTTGTCTTATGTCCCATGTGTCTTTGTCCCACCATGCCCGTGTCATCCCACATGTTGTCTTATGTCCCCCGTGGTGTTGTTCCACGTGTCTTTGTCCCACCATGTCCTTGTCCCACCGTGTTGTGGTGTTGTCCTGTTCCACCGTATTCTTCAATCTCACGCATGCTTGCCATTTGTTCTTGTGATGTTTGTTATGCTGTTATGTTTTTTGTGATGTTATGTTTAATTCATGTTCAGTTATGTTATGTTATCCTCATGCTTGTTCATGTGGTTGTGTCTTATTCAAAAATCCAAAAAAAATGCCGTTTCGCCTGCACAGGTAAGTCAGGTATGGCTTTCTATCCCTACTCAATGTTGCATTAGTATATGGTATCTATATTATTATATTATCTCAAGAACCGGCTGGTCATTCACGTGTTCCAGGATCTGATGCTCCCCTCTAACAAAAACGCTGATGATCTAGGTGCACATGTTTAATCATCGGATAGGCCGTTAAGTTGGGAAAATTAGGGAACGATGGTTCTATCACGCATGCCGTGGTTGCGGATAGTGTCTTGACCCTGATTGTTCCAGTCTAGCAATACTATTCTCGAGTACTTTCTATTTTAGTTTTCTTTACATTCGTTTTGATGATTTCTTTATTTTATCCCAGCATGCATCATGTCACATTTTGAGCACGCACGCCTTGTGATCCGTTCAAAGTTGTTCCCCAGCAATGGTTAATTGCACTTCATTTCTCTTGGATAAGAGATCCTCATTCCACTCTGAATTTGAACGATTTCTCTGATCTTGTCGCTTGGTCTGGTTGGCCGATCTGATTCCTGTCTGGATTTTATCTTAGTTATATTTCTCCTACTTTTTACGCTATGTTCCTTTCCGATCCCCACATTATCTGTGGATTGTGTCCCTGAAGAGGTTGGTCGTGTTTCCTTTTTTTCCTATTAGTTTAGTTCTCCAGACATGTCTCATTCTTGCCATCCAGTCCTGGTGGTTGGTTCGACGTTTTCGGGAGAATTCATGTCGCTTGTTAGTTGTAACATGTGTCTTTTGCCTTGATGCCCGCATTTCAGTTCTCTCCGCTACAACTCTGCGTTATCTCTATTTCACGTCGCTGTCACTTTCGCTCCATCTCCGTTCCATTTTGTCTCCGCATCGCTTTCGCTCGT
The DNA here is from genome assembly GCA_022559845.1 of Amorphophallus konjac. NCBI lineage: Eukaryota > Viridiplantae > Streptophyta > Magnoliopsida > Alismatales > Araceae > Amorphophallus > Amorphophallus konjac. The sequence continues at coordinate 168,794,294 of CM040124.1, read as the reverse complement.
TCCCTTGCAAAGCGGATATCCAGGAGGGGCATCTGTTGACACCCTGATGCGAGACGGACCACGGACTCGACTCCGAATGGATATGCGATCCTCAGACTCTAAACAAGCTCGTGATTGCCCCTTAACGAGGGAAGCGTCGGACGTGCGCGGTTGAGAAATCGGCAAGAGCTAGGGTGGTCGGCTCTCTCTCGTGCCCGGATCGGGTCACGTGACGGTCATCTCTCTCTCGCAGTAGCGATGATACAACAATATATATCGAGCTAACGGCCCTACAACATGCTCTCTAGCAGCGGCATAAGAGATATATATGAATAGAGCAAATGCCGAGTAAGGGAGCGAATACGATACCTCCACGCTCTCGGCGTGGGGAAGACGGACCCGGCCGAACTCGTACTCCCGGACAGTTATAACACAACAATTACATAAGTGAATATTTTTGCCCACTCCACGCAGGGAGGTAAAGGGCGACACAATGGGGCCCGGGAGGACCGATTTCGGGTTAACGGGTGGCTTCTCACGTAGCTTCGGCAGCACACGTACTCACGACCGTGGGGCCCGGGTGCTGACTGGAGGGGCCGTGTGGGACCCGGTGGCACCGTTGTAGTGGGGGACGCCCGTAGGAACGATCCCTGGGATGGCGGCGCGCTGGAACGTAGGTCGGAAGCCAGGCGGCTCCGATCGGCACCCGTCGGAAAAACTTCCCACTGATCTGGAACTTCTATTTTCAGGCGCGTGCTCCGGCGAGATCGCTCGCGGTGACCAATCTCGATGTCGGATCGACGATCAGGAGGTACCGTTGGAAAGCTCTTTTAAAATCCTTCAGGATAGAACTAGAGAGAGAAGTTGGATCTTCACGGATCTGGGCCTTAACTATTTTTGAAGCTGCTGTTGTACAGTACCCGAACTCACATAACAACAGGGAGTTTTCCTGAGAGTTGCCTTTGAACGTGAAGTAGATGTCCGATTCAGCTCCTAATCTATTCATCAAAGTTGTAGAGAGTTGAACAAGGAAAACGGCAATAATTTTTGTGGAAGGATTGGTGGAGACTACGATTTGTTATGGATTTTGGACTAATTGGTGGTCGGATCTAGAAATAGGCTGACAGAACTGTAGATGGTTCGGAAAGGAAATTTCTAAAAATACGAAATGAGCTTTCAAAATTCCACGAAAAATTGGATGTGGAGGGGATGGTGGACAGAACTCCCAGTAAATTTGGGAGCTCCTGTAAAAATAAAAATGAGATCCGAAGACTAGAAACTCAGGGTGGAAGTGGATCTGGACAGAAAGCAGCCAGATCTGAAATGAAATGGGGAATGAAAATGGAAATTTGGATTTCGGGATCTGGAGACCAAACCAATTTTTGTGAGAGCTGGAGGGGACCTCTGGAACACGCCCTCAAAATCCCAGCACAAAAAGATCTCAGAGTGAGGAGCAGAAATTCGTGGAAGCAGCTATTGTCCTGAATGGACAGAACTCCGACGATAGCTTCACGGCGGCACGATGGCGGCACGAACGGCGGCGGCGGTGGCACAGATGATTACCGGAGGTGAAGAGTAGATGATAGAAGGGATACCACTCTAGAAATGGGGTTGGGGATGAAGAAAACTAGAGGGAGAGAGAGGGGGGTCAAAATTCTCACAAGGGTGCTCTTGCACAATGCCTTTTTTTCTCATTCTTCATAATTTTCAAATGGAAAATACAAGTTTTTATATGCTACACATCAAATCCAATCTCCACCATTAGATCTAGGGATGGGGAAGGGATGGCCTGGATTAAATGTGACCAACACACAAAAATAATAAAAAAAATTCAAGGGGAACAAGCTTGACATGGTAGGTAGCCTACCTTGGACTTTGAAGTCCAATTGTCTCCCATGTGTTCTTTTACCATTCAACTCTTCTAGATGCCACCTAGGCAGGTTTGACCAGCCCTACATGGGGGACATGGACCAATGGAAAAGGGGTGAGGGCCCCCTTGCTTGGACCTACTGGAATTTTACATATAAACCAACTATGACTTACAATCGCGTACCCATTTAACACAAGGGTATACATACAAATATAAAAGGACATAAATGCAAACAAAATGTGGACGGTCTTGCTTCGATGTCCCCATCAATTCTCCCCAGGTGGGAGGAACTCGACCCCGTCGAGTAGGGGTATGGATGCTCGGGTACTCCGGCGGATCCGTCACCGTGCCAAGTAGCGCAGGTATGCTCCACTCCAAGTGATCGTCACCTGCTCATTCCGTATATACTCGATATGCACAAGCTGCTGTGGGCTAGAGGTGGACACTCCGGGTGGGGCACTCTCAAGGAGGCGGCTCGAAGACTCACTAGGAATCACCGTTGGGTCCCTGTAGGTGACCGATCCGGGTATAGATGTAGAATCGATCCCAAACTCCTCGAGTGAGTCTACTCGCTTCACACTCATAAGGGACTGACATCGATGAGCTTGCACAAGACACATGCAGACAAACAAACCACACACAAAGAAACAGACTGACTCATGCATGACTTTAGACAAACCTATTGTTAGTCGGACCCGTACATGGGTGACGGCATACTAGGACACCTGAATGTGTGCCATGCATACATGTTATGTAACCGGAGATGGGTGGCATGGGGAACACCTAAATGTCCAAGTATGACCCAGTCATGCATGGACGGCCCTTTGGATTTGGGAGATTTGAGAGAGCTAGAAGAGTCGGGTGTGGAAGGGCCGGATGTGGGTGTATCGGAGATGGGTTTAGGTGGGTCGGGGAAACCAAAGTCTTCGTTACCCCCAAATGATGGTTCGGACCTATGGCTATGTAGAGGTTGCTTGGCACGAGTGGAAAAGGCATGATAGTGAACTCCGCGGAGGAAGTGGAGTGAAGATGGAGGCTCGGGAGATTCACTAGTGAAGGGGTAAAAAGGGTCGAAGAAGGTATGACCCCGTGAGATGGATTCCAATATGACATGGTCCCAATCGTGAAATTCTTGAAGGTGCGGGTGGTTTACCTTTATCCGTCATGGTGAATGGAACGGTGGTCATGTGAAAAAAACAGGAATCCATTCTTGGGCAAAAGAGTATGGAGTCAAACTCGGTCGGCATCGGGAGTAGTAGAAGAATCTCCGTGGTGACACACCCCATGGTGCACTCGGAGGTAATGGACCCTATGGCCGGGTGGGTAAAGCTAAGACTAGTGGGTTGGTCAAAGCCTCGGGCCAATAGATGCGTCAACTTCCATTGTGAATCTAATCCCATGACAAGATCGTCAAACTTGTCAACATGGTGACTAGATCGAAATGTGGTATGGAAGGAGTTGACCGGCACTAAAGGTAGGATGGGGTCCATGGATGGGAAGGGAGGTGGGACCAAGCCATCCTTGAGCCAACTAAGAAGCGGCTCGGTTATGTATAGTGTACCCGTTAGAAACACGGGTGGCTCGGGCTTTGGTGGTTCCAAATGAGAGGATTCCAAATCAAATTCAGAAATAGAGGGGGATGACATTGGAACCCTCTTGAGTGGTGAAGGCCATGGTGTAGGCGGCTGGGAGGTAGATACTTGTCGAAAGCTACCATACCGAGAAAAATGAGACTCAAATGGTTCGACCAATAGAGCGACCATATAGGATTGCGCTAGAGAGAATGCATTGCGGATAAGACATTCCAACTGGAAGTGAAGGCGCAAACCTCTCCGAAAGTGAAGTGCGGCCGTGTTGCTCTCCTCTCTATGGCCATGTTCCAACTGGTATTGATGGTAGTCCCAAATGTACTCGGACACGGACCTATCACCTTGGACGGGTCGACATGGGTTGGCCATAGTTGCCAAAAGAAGGGAATGAATCCCTAGGAATGGATATGCAAGGTCATTTTTTTTTATTATAAGCAAATTTTATGCAAACTAAGGCAAGCACCTAGACACGACTTAAAATGCGATGCAAGTTGGAATGTGACTTAACTACAACCTAGACACAACCAAGACTCGGTACGTGACAGAGATAACCGATCCGAAGATCACTCGCGCAAGTGTGTAGCCTTTCCGATAGGCGTAGCCTAACGTTCGGACATCACCTTTTGATATATCAAGTAAATGGATGTAAATGCGACCCAAAAAGACACCTTTTTTGTTTTAAAACAATGATGACCCTAAACACTAGACGTAAATGATACTTTTTTTGACACCCTAGACTCAACCTCGCTCTGATACCAAATTGATGCGGGACGGACCACAGACTCGACTCCTAATGGATATGCGATCCTCGGACTCTAAACAAGCTCGTGATTGCCCCTTAACGAGGGAAGCGTCGGATGTGCGCGGTGGAGAAACCGGCAAGAGCTAGGGTGGTCGGCTCTCTCTCGTGCCGGGATCGGGTCACGGGACGGTCACTCTCTCTCTCTTGTAGCAGCGATGATACAACAATATATATCAAGCTAACGGCCCTACAACATGCTCTCTAGCAGTGGCATAAGAGATATATATGAATAGAGCAGATGCCGAGTAAGGGAGCGAATACGATACCTCCACGCTCTCGGCGTGGGGAAGACGGACCCGGCCGCACTCATACTCCCAGACAGTTAATACACAATAATTACAAAAGTGATTATTTCTACCCACTCCACGCAGGGAGGCAAAGGGCGACACAATGGGTCCCGGGAGGACCGATTTCGGGTTGACGGGTGGCTTCTCACGTAGCTTCGGCAGCACACGTACTCACGACCGTGGGGCCCGGGTGCTGACTGGAGGGGCCGTGTGGGACCCGGTGGCACCGTTGTAGTGGGGGACGCCCGTAGGAACGATCCCTGGGATGGCGGCGCGCTAGAACGTAGGTCGGAAGCCAGGCGGCTCCGATCGGCACCCGTCGGAAAAACTTCCCACTGATCTGCAACTTCTGTTTTCAGGCGCGCGCTCCGGCGAGATCGCTCGCGGTGACCAATCTCGATGTCGGATCGACGATCAGGAGGTACCGTTGGAAAGCTCTTTTAAAATCCTTCAGGATAGAACTAGAGAGAGAAGTTGGATCTTCACGGATCTGGGCCTTAACTATTTTTGAAGCTGCTATTGTACAATACCCGAACTCTCATAACAACAGGGAGTTTTTCTGAGAGTTGCCTTTGAACGTGAAGTAGATGTCCGATTCAGCTCCTAATCTATTCATCAAAGTTGTAGAGAGTTGAACAAGGAAAACGGCAATAATTTTTGTGGAAGGATTGGTGGAGACTACGATTTGTTATGGATTTTGGACTAATTGGTGGTCGGATCTGGAAATAGGCTGACAGAACTGTAGATGGTTCGGAAAGGGAATTTCTAAAAATACGAAATGAGCTTTCAAAATTCCACGAAAAATTGGATGTGGAGGGGATGGTGGACAGAACTCCCAGTAAATTTGGGAGCTCCTGTAAAAATAAAAATGAGATCCGAAGACTAGAAACTCAGGGAGGAAGTGGATCTGGACAGAAAGCAGCCAGATCTGAAATGAAATGGGGAATGAAAATGGAAATTTGGATTTCGGGATCTGGAGACCAAACCAATTTTTGTGAGAGCTGGAGGGGACCTCTGGAACACGCCCTCAAAATCCCAGCACAAAAAGATCTCAGAGTGAGGAGCAGAAATTCGTGGAAGCAGCTATTGTCCTGAATGGACAGAACTCCGACGATAGCTTCAAGGCGGCACGATGGCGGCACGAACGGCGGCGGCGGTGGCACAGATGATTACCGGAGGTGAAGAGTAGATGATAGAAGGGATACCACTCTAGAAATGGGGTTGGGGATGAAGAAAACCAGAGGGAGAGAGAGGGGGGTCAAAATTCTCACAAGGGTGCTCTTGCACAATGCCTTTTTTTCTTATTCTTCATAATTTTCAAATGGAAAATACAAGTTTTTATATGCTACACATCAAATCCAATCTCCACCATTAGATCTAGGGATGGGGAAGGGATGGCCTGGATTAAATGTGACCAACACACAAAAATAATAAAAAAAATTCAAGGGGAACAAGCTTGACATGGTAGGTAGCCTACCTTGGACTTTGAAGTCCAATTGTCTCCCATGTGTTCTTTTACCATTCAACTCTTCTAGATGCCACCTAGGCAGGTTTGACCAGCCCCACATGGGTGAGATGGACCAATGGAAAAGGGGTGAGGGCCCCCTTGCTTGGACCTACTGGAATTTTACATATAAACCAACTATGACTTAAAATTACGTACCCATTTAACACAAGGGTATACATACAAATATAAAAGGACATAAATGTAAACAAAATGTGGACGGTCTTGCTTCGATGTCCCCATCAATTCTCCCCAGGTGGGAGGAACTCGACCCCGTCGAGTAGGGGTATGGATGCTCGGGTACTCTGGCGGATCCGTCACCGTGCCAAGTAGCGCAGGTATGCTCCACTCCAAGTGATCGTCACCTGCTCATTCCGTATATACTCGATATGCACAAGCTGCTGTGGGCTAGAGGTGGACACTCCGGGTGGGGCACTCTCAAGGAGGCGGCTCGAAGACTCACTAGGAATCACCGCTGGGTCCCTGTAGGTGACCGATCCGGGTATAGATGTAGAATCGATCCCAAACTCCTCGAGTGAGTCTACTCGCTTCACACTCATAAGGGACTGACATCGATGAGCTTGGACAAGACACATGCAGACAAACAAACCACACACAAAGAAACAGACTGACTCATGCATGACTTTAGACAAACCTATTGTTAGTCGGACCTGTACATGGGTGACGGCAGACCAGGACACCTGAATGTGTGCCATGCATGCATGTTATGTAACCGGAGATGGGTGGCATGGGGAACACCTAAATGTCCAAGTATGACCCAGTCATGCATGGACGGCTCTTTGGATTTGGGAGATTTGAGAGAGCTAGAAGAGTCGGGTGTGGAAGGGCCGAATGTGGGTGTATCGGAGATGGGTTTAGGTGGGTCGGGGAAACCAAAGTCTTCGTTACCCCCAAATGATGGTTCGGACCTATGGCTATGTAGAGGTTGCTTGGCACGAGTGGAAAAGGCATGATAGTGAACTCCGCGGAGGATATGGAGTGAAGATGGAGGCTCGGGAGATTCACTAGTGAAGGGGTAAAAAGGGTCGAAGAAGGTATGACCCCGTGAGATGGATTCCAATATGACATGGTCCCAATCGTGAAATTCTTGAAGGTGCGGGTGGTTTACCTTCATCCGTCATGGTGAATGGAACGGTGGTCATGTGAAAAAAATAGGATTCCATTCTTGGGCAAAAGAGTATGGAGTCAAACTCGGTCGGCATCGGGAGTAGTAGAAGAATCTCCGTGGTGACACACCCCATGGTGCACTCGGAGGTAATGGACCCTATGGCCGGGTGGGTAAAGCTAAGACTAGTGGGTTGGTCAAAGCCTCGGGCCAATAGATGCGTCAACTTCCATTGTGAATCTAATCCCATGACAAGATCGTCAAACTTGTCAACATGGTGACTAGATCGAAATGTGGTATGGAAGGAGTTGACCGGCACTAAAGGTAGGATAGGGTCCATGGATGGGAAGGGAGGTGGGACCAAGCCATCCTTGAGCCAACTAAGAAGCGGCTCGGTTATGTATAGTGTACCCGTTAGAAACACGGGTGGCTCGGGCTTTGGTGGTTCCAAATGAGAGGATTCCAAATCAAATTCAGAAATAGAGGGGGATGACATTGGAACCCTCTTGAGTGGTGAAGGCCATGGTGTAGGCGGCTGGGAGGTAGATACTTGTCGAAAGCTACCATACCGAGAAAAGTGAGACTCAAATGGTTCCACCAATAGAGCGACCATATAGGATTGCGCTAGAGAGAATGCATTGCGGATAAGACATTCCAACTGGAAGTGAAGGCGCAAACCTCTCCGAAAGTGAAGTGCGGCCGTGTTGCTCTCCTCTCTATGGCCATGTTCCAACTGGTATTGATGGTAGTCCCGAATGTACTCGGACACGGACCTATCACCTTGGACGGGTCGACATGGGTTGGCCATAGTTGCCAAAAGAAGGGAATGGATCCCTAGGAATTGATATGCAAGGTCATTTTTTTTTATTATAAGCAAATTTTATGCAAACTAAGGCAAGCACCTAGACACGACTTAAAATGCGATGCAAGTTGGAATGTGACTTAACTACAACCTAGACACAACCAAGACTCGGTACGTGACAGAGATAACCGATCCAAAGATCACTCGCGCAAGTGTGCAGCCTTTCCGATAGGCGTAGCCTAACGTTCGGACATCACCTTTTGATATACCAAGTAAAGGGATGTAAATGCGACCCAAAAAGACACCTTTTTTGTTTTAAAACAATGATGACCCTACACACTAGACGTAAATGATACTTTTTTTGACACCCTAGACTCAACCTCGCTCTGATACCAAATTGATGCGGGACGGACCACGGACTCGACTCCTAATGGATATGCGATCCTCGGACTCTAAACAAGCTCGTGATTGCCCCTTAACGAGGGAAGCGTCGGATGTGCGCGGTGGAGAAACCGGCAAGAGCTAGGGTGGTCGGCTCTCTCTCATGCCGGGATCGGGTCACGGGACGGCCACTCTCTCTCTCTCGTAGCAGCGATGATACAACAATATATATCAAGCTAACGGCCCTACAACATGCTCTCTAGCAGTGGCATAAGAGATATATATGAATAGAGCAGATGCCGAGTAAGGGAGCGGATACGATACCTCCACGCACTCGGCGTGGGGAAGACGGACCCGGCCGCACTCATACTCCCAGACAGTTAATACACAATAATTACAGAAGTGATTATTTCTACCCACTCTACGCAGGGAGGTAAAGGGCGACACAATGGGTCCCGGGAGGACCGATTTCGGGTTGACGGGTGGCTTCTCACATAGCTTCGGCAGCACACGTACTCACGACCGTGGGGCCCGGGTGCTGACTGGAGGGGCCGTGTGGGACCCGGTGGCACCGTTGTAGTGGGGGACGCCCATAGGAATGATCCCTGGGATGGCGGTGCGCTGGAACGTAGGTCGGAAGCCAGGCGGCTCCGATCGGCACCCGTCGGAAAAACTTCCCACTGATCTGCAACTTCTGTTTTCAGGCGCGCGCTCCGGCGAGATCGCTCGCGGTGACCAATCTCGATGTCGGATCGACGATCAGGAGGTACCGTTGGAAAGCTCTTTTAAATTCCTTCAGGATAGAACTAGAGAGAGAAGTTGGATCTTCACGGATCTGGGCCTTAACTATTTTTGAAGCTGCTGTTGTACAGTACCCAAACTCTCATAACAACAGGGAGTTTTCCTGAGAGTTGCCTTTGAACGTGAAGTAGATGTCCGATTCAGCTCCTAATCTATTCATCAAAGTTGTAGAGAGTTGAACAAGGAAAACGGCAATAATTTTTGTGGAAGGATTGGTGGAGACTACGATTTGTTATGGATTTTGGACTAATTGGTGGTCGGATCTGGAAATAGGCTGACAGAACTGTAGATGGTTCGGAAAGGGAATTTCTAAAAATACGAAATGAGCTTTCAAAATTCCACGAAAAATTGGATGTGGAGGGGATGGTGGACAGAACTCCCAGTAAATTTGGGAGCTCCTGTAAAAATAAAAATGAGATCCGAAGACTAGAAACTCAGGGAGGAAGTGGATCTGGACAGAAAGCAGCCAGATCTGAAATGAAATGGGGAATGAAAATGGAAATTTGGATTTCGGGATCTGGAGACCAAACCAATTTTTGTGAGAGCTGGAGGGGACCTCTGGAACACGCCCTCAAAATCCCAGCACAAAAAGATCTCAGAGTGAGGAGCAGAAATTCGTGGAAGCAGATATTGTCCTGAATGGACAGAACTCCGACGATAGCTTCACGGCGGCACGATGGCGGCACGAACGGCGGCGGCGGCGGCACAGATGATTACCGGAGGTGAAGAGGAGATGATAGAAGGGATACCACTCTAGAAATGGGGTTGGGGATGAAGAAAACCAGAGGGAGAGAGAGAGGGGGGTCAAAATTCTCACAAGGGTGCTCTTGCACAATGCCTTTTTTTCTCATTCTTCATAATTTTCAAATGGAAAATACAAGTTTTTATATGCTACACATCAAATCCAATCTCCACCATTAGATCTAGGGATGGGGAAGGGATGGCCTGGATTAAATGTGACCAACACACAAAAATAATAAAAAAAATTCAAGGGGAACAAGCTTGACATGGTAGGTAGCCTACCTTAGACTTTGAAGTCCAATTGTCTCCCATGTGTTCTTTTACCATTCAACTCTTCTAGATGCCACCTAGGCAGGTTTGACCAGCCCCACATGGGTGACATGGACCAATGGAAAAGGGGTGAGGGCCCCCTTGCTTGGACCTACTGGAATTTTACATATAAACCAACTATGACTTACAATTGCGTACCCATTTAACACAAGGGTATACATACAAATATAAAAGGACATAAATGTAAACAAAATGTGGACGGTCTTGCTTCGATGTCCCCATCAATTCTCTCCAGGTGGGAGGAACTCGACCCCGTCGAGTAGGGGTATGGATGCTCGGGTACTCCGGCGGATCCGTCACCGTGCCAAGTAGCGCAGGTATGCTCCACTCCAAGTGATCGTCACCTGCTCATTCCGTATATACTCGATATGCACAAGCTGCTGTGGGCTAGAGGTGGACACTCCGGGTGGGGCACTCTCAAGGAGGCGGCTCGAAGACTCACTAGGAATCACCGTTGGGTCCCTGTAGGTGACCGATCCGGGTATAGATGTAGAATCGATCCCAAACTCCTCGAGTGAGTCTACTCGCTTCACACTCATAAGGGACTGACATCGATGAGCTTGCACAAGACACATGCAGACAAACAAACCACACACAAAGAAACAGACTGACTCATGCATGACTTTAGACAAACCTATTGTTAGTCGGACCTGTACATGGGTGACGACAGACCCTGACACCTGAATGTGTGCCATGCATGCATGTTATGTAACCGGAGATGGGTGGCATGGGGAACACCTAAATGTCCAAGTATGACCCAGTCATGCATGGACGGCCCTTTGGATTTGGGAGATTTGAGAGAGCTAGAAGAGTCGGGTGTGGAAGGGCCGGATGTGGGTGTATCGGAGATGGGTTTAGGTGGGTCGGGGAAACCAAAGTCTTCGTTACCCCCAAATGATGGTTCAGACCTATGGCTATGTAGAGGTTGCTTGGCACGAGTGGAAAAGGCATGATAGTGAACTCCGCGGAGGAAGTGGAGTGAAGATGGAGGCTCGGGAGATTCACTAGTGAAGGGGTAAAAAGGGTCGAAGAAGGTATGACCCCGTGAGATGGATTCCAATATGACATGGTCCCAATCGTGAAATTCTTGAAGGTGCGGGTGGTTTACCTTCATCCGTCATGGTGAATGGAACGGTGGTCATGTGAAAAAAATAGGATTCCATTCTTGGGCAAAAGAGTATGGAGTCAAACTCGGTCGGCATCGGGAGTAGTAGAAGAATCTCCGTGGTGACACACCCCATGGTGCACTCGGAGGTAATGGACCCTATGGCCGGGTGGGTAAAGCTAAGACTAGTGGGTTGGTCAAAGCCTCGGGCCAATAGATGCGTCAACTTCCATTGTGAATCTAATCCCATGACAAGATCGTCAAACTTGTCAACATGGTGACTAGATCGAAATGTGGTATGGAAGGAGTTGACCGGCACTAAAGGTAGGATGGGGTCCATGTATGGGAAGGGAGGTGGGACCAAGCCATCCTTGAGCCAACTAAGAAGCGGCTCGGTTATGTATAGTGTACCAGTTAGAAACACGGGTGGCTCGGGCTTTGGTGGTTCCAAATGAGAGGATTCCAAATCAAATTCAGAAATAGAGGGGGATGACATTGGAACCCTCTTGAGTGGTGAAGGCCATGGTGTAGGCGGCTGGGAGGTAGATACTTGTCGAAAGCTACCATACCGAGAAAAGTGAGACTCAAATGGTTCGACCAATAGAGCGACCATATAGGATTGCGCTAGAGAGAATGCATTGCGGATAAGACATTCCAACTGGAAGTGAAGGCGCAAACCTCTCCGAAAGTGAAGTGCGGCCGTGTTGCTCTCCTCTCTATGGCCATGTTCCAACCGGTATTGATGGTAGTCCCGAATGTACTCGGACACGGACCTATCACCTTGGACGGGTCGACATGGGTTGGCCATAGTTGCCAAAAGAAGGGAATGGATCCCTAGGAATGGATATGCAAGGTCATTTTTTTTATTATAAGCAAATTTTATGCAAACTAAGGCAAGCACCTAGACACGACTTAAAATGCGATGCAAGTTGGAATGTGACTTAACTACAACCTAGACACAACCAAGACTCGGTACGTGACAGAGATAACCGATCCAAAGATCACTCGCACAAGTGTGCAGCCTTTCCGATAGGCGTAGCCTAACGTTCGGACATCACCTTTTGATATACCAAGTAAAGGGATGTAAATGCGACCCAAAAAGACACATTTTTTGTTTTAAAACAATGATGACCCTAAACACTAGACGTAAATGATACTTTTTTTGACACCCTAGACTCAACCTCGCTCTGATACCAAATTGATGCGGGACGGACCACGGACTCGACTCCTAATGGATATGCGATCCTCGGACTCTAAACAAGCTCGTGATTGCCCCTTAAAGAGGGAAGCGTCGGATGTGCGCGGTGGAGAAACCGGCAAGAGCTAGGGTGGTCAGCTCTCTCTCGTGCCGGGATCGGGTCACGGGACGGTCACTCTCTCTCTCTCGTAGCAGCGATGATACAACAATATATATCAAGCTAACGGCCCTACAACATGCTCTCTAACAGTGGCATAAGAGATATATATGAATAGAGCAGATGCCGAGTAAGGGAGCGAATACGATACCTCCACGCTCTCGGCGTGGGGAAGACGGACCCGGCCGCACTCGTACTCCCAGACAGTTAATACACAATAATTACAGAAGTGATTATTTCTACCCACTCCACGTAGGGAGGTAAAGGGCGACACAATGGGTCCCGGGAGGACCGATTTCGGGTTGACGGGCGGCTTCTCGCGTAGCTTCGGCAGCACACGTACTCACGACTGTGGGGCCTGCGTGCTGACCGGAGGGGCCGTGTGGGACCCGGTGGCACCGCTGTAGTGGGGGACGCCCGTAGGAACGCTCCCTGGGATGGCGGCGCGCTGGAACGTCGGTCGGAAGCCGGGCGGCTCCGATCGGCACCCGTCGAAAAAACTTCCCACAGATCTGCAACTTCTGTTTTCAGGCGCGCGCTCCGGAGAGATTGCTCGCTGCGACCAATCCCGATGTCGGATTGACGATCAGGAGGTACCGTTAGAAAGCTCTTTCAAAATCCATCAGGATAGAACTGGAGGGAGAAGCTGGATCTTCACGGATCTGGGCTTTAACTATTTTTGAAGCTGCTGTTGTACAGTACCCGAGCTCTCAGAACAGCAGGGAGTTTTCCTGAGAGTTGCCTTTGACCGTGAATTAGATGTCCGATTCAGCTCCTAATCGCTTCATCAAAGTTGTAGAGAGTTGAACAAGGAAAACGGCAATAATTTTTGTGGAAGGATTGGTGGAGGCTACGATTTGTTATGGATTTTGGACTGACTGGTGGTCGGATCTGGAAACAGGCTGACAGAACTGTAGATGGTTCGGAAAAGGAATTTCTAAAAATATGAAATGAGCTTTAGAAATTCCACGAAACATTGGAGGTGGAGGGGATGGTGGACAGAACTCCCAGTAAATTTGGGAGCTCCTGAAAAAATCAAAATTTGGTCCGAAGACTAGAAACTCAGGGTGGAAGTGGATCTGGACAGAAAGCAGCCAGATCTGAAATGAAATGGGGAATGAAAATGGAAATTTGGATTTCGGGATCTGGAGACCAAACCAATTTTTGTGAGAGCTGAGGGGACCTCTGGAACACGCCCTCAAAATCCCAGCTCAAAAAGAGCTCGGAGTGAGAAGCATAAATTCGTGGAAGCAGCTACTGTCCTGAATGGACACAACTCCGACGATAGCTTCGCGACGGCGCGATGGCGGCAAGAACGGCGGCGGCGGCGGCACAGATGATTACCGGAGGTGAAGAGGAAATGATAGAAGGGATACCACTCTAGAAATGGGGTTGGAGATGAAGAAAACCAGAGGGAAGGGAGGGGGGGTCGAAATTCTCACAAGGGTGCTCTTGCACAATGCCTTTTTTTCTCATTCTTCATAATTTTCAAATGGAAAATACAAGTTTTTATATGCTACACATCAAATCCAATCTCCACCATTGGATCTAGGGATGGGGAAGGGATGGCCTGGATTAAATGTGACCAACACACAAAAATAATAAAAAAAATTCAAGGGGAACAAGCTTGACATGGTAGGTAGCCTACCTTGGACTTTGAAGTCCAATTGTCTCCCATGTGTTCTTTTACCATTCAACTCTTCTAGATGCCACCTAGGCAGGTTTGACCAGCCCCACATGGGTGGCATGGACCAATGGGAAAGGGGTGAGGGCCCCCTTGCTTGGACCTACTGGAATTTTACATATAAATCCACTAAGACTTACAATTGTGTACCCATTTAACACAAGGGTATACATACAAATATAAAAGGACATAAATGTAAAGAAAATGTGGACGGTCTTGCTTCGATGTCCCCATCACACCCGTTTTTAGCCTTCAAGTCGAGTTATTTATCTTATTCATCATTTTTGATGTCCCAAATTAACCATTGTTTTGGAGCCTTCCTTGGAGGGATTTCGAACCGATTTCATTATTCCATTCCCTTTGAGTCTTGGAGATCATGATTTCTTAGAGCCATGGATCTTATTGTATCAACTTTCGGCCTTCCAAGTCAACTTACGGCCCATTTAGGTCGACTTCCCTCAAGCATTCGGCCCCTTTCGCTGCGCAGTTTTGAAAAGTGGTCCTTTTTTATCATCTTCTGCTCCTATATTCATTAAGTGTTCTTCACCAAAGTTGTTCCATTTTTAAATCCCTACATTTTCTTCTTCTACGCCGTTGGCTAGTTCCCCACCATTTTCATGTCCCAACATTCTTCTTTGTTCTCACCCCATTTTCTATCTCTTCTGATCAATTTTTCATCTTTCTGTCTTCATTAAAGTTGTTCATTTTTTAGTTATCTGCAATTTCTTCTTCTACCACTTTCTATAATTCTGCACTATTTTTGAGATATTCACTGATTCTCAAAATCACGCGAGCCTGGCAGCCACCCCAAGCAGCGGTCAACTGTTGACCGCTTTCATGAATAGAATGGTCTATCGGGCGACCGTTTCCTATAGCGAACGGTCAACAGTTGACCGCATGAACAGTAACTTTTTTATTTATTATTTTGTTTTTATTATTTTTAAAATATCAAAAGACAGTCTTCTTGAGACCGCTACTATCAAAAAATGGTCTTAGGAACACCGTTTCTTTAGTTTTTGTGCCAGAAGCCTCCCGGTCGACCTCTGTCATTTAGCGGTCGCCTCCTAGACCATTTTTATTGGCCATGCGGTCCTTCTGTGACCGTTTCTTCATAGAACGGCCGCGCGATAGACCTTTTATTCCCCAGAGAATCCAGATGACCCTAAACTCCATTTTCTTCGCCACTGGACTCTAAGGTTGATTTCTGTTGGCTGAGGTCACCTTTCTAAGGCTCTATCTTCTCGAATATTCCAGCAAATCACTTCCCGTTTGTTTCTGCCTCTTGCCACCACTATTATCTCTAGTTTAAGCCATATAACTCAAAATTTAGTGGAATATATTCATGGGATTCTTGGCCGCAATATCAGGTTTTATGCACTTTCATGTGACACAAACCTTGGCAGATTAGGCTTCGGGGCCCCTTTCTAGCACGAATATCTTCTAGATCCTTCCACCAAAAAGAGTTTCGTTTGTTCCTAGCTCTTATCCTATCTATTATCTCGAGAATGATCAATAGATCTCGAGATTTGGTGGACTCTATCTCCTAGGAATCATGGGAGAAAGTTCAGGGTTTCACCACTTTTCTATAAATAGATGCACAGTTCGCCTACGCGACGGGGGGCTCTTCTTGGACCTAGGGCGAAGCCATGCCGGATCGTCGACTCACACCTTCAACCCCACTTCGAAGAGGGAAGTATAAACTTTGATTTCCACCTCTTTGGGCTCATTTTCATCGCTCCAATCTCTAGTTCGTTTCTCATACTTTTTCAAAATAATCACAAATCGCACTGTTTCTGCACATTTTTGTATTTTTCTCCGTTTTGCACATCACTTTTCTTCTTATTCTCTCAACCATTTCTCATGATTTCAAATCCTATGCATGCACAACACTCCCACCTTTTATTTGCACCCATTCATAAGGGTTAAAAGCCCTCCCCCGGTCCGTTCTCTCCCTTTCTTTCATGCTACTTTATCATTTCGGGACATAAGCTACACTTCACATTCTAATAGGTTTTCTCTCGTTTGTGGCTTTGTTTTACAGGAGACTATTGATAGAACGTGAGGCCCTTGCTTTCTAGCCGGCTAGGAGGTGAAGAGGTGTCACCCACATCGGTTCCCGCGTCCCTTTTCAAGCGCGATCACGTTGTAGCGGCTTCCCTTTAGGCCGTGTCTTCCTCCATATTTTTCAAGATACACGGCGCCGTCTTCATCCTTTCTTCATTCTTTTGGTGCTGTAAGTCCTCGGTGGCGATCACGGTTAGTTCTCTATTCTTCGTCTCCCCTTTCCATTTCATGCAATTTCATGTTTATATGCATGCTTATATTATTTAGTTAGGGGGCGGGGTAGATTAATCTATCTACAATAAGTATGTGCGTTGATCAGACGCCAGCACCCCTAGGTACTTAGTGTGACTAACCATTTTGCTACATTTTGTATATAGGTAGCACACCACTTCATGACTTTGTTCACTCCATTTCAGTGGTGAAGGGACTTAGTTTCTCAGTGAGCTATATTCCATTGCTCTGCCTTTATTTTCAAGATTGTATGCAGAGATAACAGTGACACTTCATGACACCGTCCACAAAACTTCAGAGGTAAAGGAACAAGTGTTTCTCAGTGGACCATTATTATTGCTCTGAATTGTATTCCCTTGGGGAGTTTCAGATTTATGTAATGTTTAAGAAGAAATACTCAACTTAACGTCTGACCCAGGGATGCCTTATGGTATTAGAAATTTTCAGATTCCAGTAAGTAATATAGGACACAACATGCACAGACTGGTTGAGGTCCATTAATTCTGAATACAAGCATTTTCAAGGCAAACTCATAAATTTATTAAGCTTAAACCAGCTAGATGTACTTGTTAGAGCCTTATAATAGAAGATTCTTACATGAGGTTTGCTCAGGTTTATGAAATTAACAGTCAGAGAGGAATCCTCCTGAGTTCAGACTGGTTCAGGAAAAATTTTCCAAGCAGAAGGTGTCTCTTTGATGTTCACAAGACATGCAGGAGTAAGGAAGCATTTGAGAGATGAAATTTCTCAGTGTATCAGAGGCTAGACATGGTTCTCATATTACTGGCCCTCCACCTGAGAAACAGACTCTAAGAATTTTTCATAGGAATCAAACCATGGAATGAGAGTGAAGATCAGATGTGTAGTTATTTAAGATTAGTTTAGGAAGATGAGAGTGCAACTTAGTCCATTGAAGCTCACAGAACAGCAGAAAATGAAGTGAGAGCTAGTTCTGAGACTAGTGTGTCTACCTGGGATCCACAGTGAGTCGACACAATGGGGTTTAACAGAAGATCAATTTATTTATTTTTGGAATGAACTATTGTGTCGACACAACATGAGGAGTGCATCTACGCACAAGGTTTAGAGACAATAACAAACTCACTGATCATTCTTTTAACAGAAGCACATTGATTGCTATTTTGAAACACCTCTTTTGCAGACATCTGACTTTCCTTAACTGTATGCATGAACTTTGAATTATTTTTTTATTATTTTGGACGATAATGACATACAACCTGATCAGAAATGACATATGCACATGAACAGACCTAATAATTAGCTGACTCCCCTAATTTAAGTCAATTTATGCATGTGCAGTAAGTGTTAGAGAAATGCTTGACTACTGACCAGATCAAAAGAACAGAAATGCATACTCCCCCTTACTAAATGCACTGAAGACTGAACTAGACATCGAGACCATGCAAGAAAGTTGGCTGACTTTGACTTCTAATGGTCTGCTTAGCCCTAAATGGAGGGTTGACCCTTGGTACTAGGCGGAGTTACAAACACTCACGCATAGTGATACGTTTCAGACCGGCTTAGCCTGCCTTTCTACACATCACCATTTGATATACCCTTGGGTCATGCATGAAGATGGATTTGCAAATGCAGTGCACTTTTGTATGAAGAGTAGATTCAACAAACTTATATATGACATAGCATGACAGCACAAAATGATGTTTGAAATGCAGACTCGTGCACACATTGATTATGTATGCAACATGTTTAAACCACATAAATCATACTTTCCCTCACTTAGTCAATTTAGGGGCTCTATACAGCTATATACACAGTCACAAGGTACCTGGCGGAGCTTTTGCTCATGCATAGTGAAGGTTTTCATACAAACTTCTCTATCTTTCCACCAGTCACCATTTGATATACCTATGGGTCAGAAATACACGGATGTCCTCAAAACAGTGAAAACCATTTTTACACATCCAAAGCATGATCTCTGAATGACTAGAGGGAAACTATCAAGCTAACACATTTAACAGTTGAGAGCAAAATTGGGGTTTACCAACTGAGGGTGCCTTGCATCATTGAACCCCCTTTTATTCTTCTTTTTCTTCAAGGCACTCCTACAAAAAAATAGATCCTCATTGGAAGTTTTTAGGTACCCAAGATCTCTTGGGTCCTTGAGGATTAGTCACACCTTTGGCATGTGTTTTTCAGAATTTCCATGCATTGTAATCATCAAGATCCATCAAGAAACAATCATGTATCGTATGACCAGAAATACCACAGTAATTGTAGCAAACAGTGAACTTCACATTTTTCTGAAATGAAAAGGTAGTGAATTTCTGTGTGTGGGTATGGAATTCATTACTTTGATCATGAAGTTTGTTTTTCCCACTTCTTTGCCAACAGTTCTTGATTGTATGGCCAATTTTCCCACACTTAAAGTATTGAATCTTTATTTGCGTGATTGCGTGATTTTCAACATGAAAGTTTTTCTTATTCGCAAATCTCCTTGAGTTTTTGAAACCATTCCATTTGTTACCTATTGTCAAATCATCAGACATTTTAATAGGACAGTTATGCATCATATGACCATCCCTACCACAGTAGAAACATGAAGTTCTAACTTCCTTTCTAGGTGCATGTTTATGTGTAGCAAGGTTGTGTTTAGCATGCATAGGGGTACTAGCAGCACCAGTTTTGGATTTGCTATTCACAGTATTCTTTTTCTCAGACCAGATTTCAAAAGTTTTCACATGTTGAACAGGAGGAAGTTTCTTAGATGTGCTGGGAATATATGAAGCATGAACAAATGAAGTATGTAATTTATTTTCAAATGGTTTCTTGTTCACTGGGCTATAGCCAAGCCCTTCCTTTTGGAAGTTAACCCTAACTCCCAGAAGTTTATCCAAATTATCTTTCCCTTCAACAAACCTTGACAGGGAATCATTTAGATCATGGATTTCAGATTCAAGGGTTGTTATTTGAAGTTTATAGCTTGCTATGTCGGCTTCACATGAAATAACTTGTTGATTCAATATGCCATTCATACTTTTGAAACTTTCTATTTCATGTTTCAACTCCTGCACATTTTCAGAGTCATTAACATCCAGAATACATTTTCCTTTTTCAAAAGCCATAAGTCTCTCAGACATGGCACTGTTTAATTCCTTTAGTTTTTCAATTTCTTTTAAAAGTTCTTCATTTCGAATCAGCTCATCAACCAGAAATTGATCTTTGGTCATTGAGTTTAGTTTCCCTTTGTAGACTTTTTTTGTTTGTTGGAGTTCAAAAATGTTGGCCAGATGCTCTTCATTTTCATTTGTCAATGAAGTAATTTTTTCTTTATGAACTCTAACATCAAAAAAAAGAGACTCATTTAATTCCTGAAAGTGTGAACATTTTTCACAATGGGAATTACTTATGTTCTGTTAAACTTCCTTTCTCAATTTTCTGTTTCCAGATTTCATTTTCTTGTATTTCCTTAATAGTTCATCGTAAGCTTCTATTAACTTCTCAAATAAAATTTCATCACTCCCAGAATTTACCTCGGAGCTTTCCTTGCTTGACGTATCCAATTTATCGGCCATGAGACACATGCCATCCATTTTTTCTTCTTGAGCTTTGATCAAATAATCCATTAGCTCCTTTACCGTTCTACAAGAAGAGACAAATGGAAACATGTTAGTGTTCACAGAAGCTTTCAATAGACTCAGGACAGTGACATTTTCATGGTTCTTCAATTTATCTTGACTAGACCACTTGGTCTCATCTAGAGGCACTCTGTGAGGACCATCATAAATCAAGTTCCAGAGGTTAGGATTAACAAAATTAATCAGCTCACACATTTTTCCTAACCATGAAGGAAAATAAGAGCCATTAAAAACAGGTAAGCAAGTCATCGAGATATGTCCAATAGAACAATTCATGTTTGACACTACATTGGGATCTCTCTGTAGATCGTTAGATCTAAGGACAACAGAGCCTCGCTCTGATACCAATTGTTGGGTCACATAGTGTAGGAAGACGGATCTAGAGGGGGGGTGAATAGATCCTTCTATTAAAAATTTGTTCAATTAAAACACAAACACCCCACAACGGAAACTAACACAACATCTAAACAATTAGGCACGACGTAGATTTACCAAGCAGCAAATAGATGGACATTAAGGATTAAAAATGACTTGTAGAACCAAACTCAAGTTAGCTCTTTGTGTCCACAAATTAAGTGTGTGTAGCAATTTGATTTGATTGAGTGTGTGATAGTATCAAATTAAACCTGTGAATGGAGATAGAGGAAATGGACAGTCACACAGGCATCCAGATATGAACACGGTGATTTTTAAGGTGGTTCGGGACCACGACGGGCTCTCTACGTCCACCCCTCACTCAACTGAATGAGGCTTCACTACTGGTAAACAAGCACGAGGATAAATCCCCCCCACACACGGAGCCAAGCTCTAACACACATACAGGGTCACACCTGCACACACACACGGAAGGTAACTCTCAAACACACACGGGGAATAGCCTCCCCACGAGGAGAAATCTTCTCATGATGTAAACACAGCAACAACGGGGATGAACCCCACACACTGTGGATCTAAAATCCACTAGCTCACTCGCACAAACTGTCGATCTGAAAAGATCCCCACACAAAAACACACGAATCTGGATAAATCCACACACACACACACGTGGATCTGAAATCCACACACACCAACACAGACAGGGATGAACCCCAGAACGCGCTGCTAGACACGCAACTCACAGACAAACACGCTGCAAGTCACAGCAAACTTAACAGACTCGGATGTACACACCGCACAATCCGACTACACACAAACACGCAGATCTGGAGAGATCCACACACACACTAATGTTCTCAAATTTAGAACAAGAACACACTTGAAGCTCAAGACAATACTGAATAAGAATATAAGATGGAAGAGCTCAGATCTAGGTTCCCCCTTTGATGAAAGTTGCAGATCTTATGGCAAGGTTTGCTTCTCCACATGATTGGCTTTAGAAAGATCTTCAAATGCTTGGAGCTTGATGAAGAAATGCTGGACAAAGTACTGTTCACGGAGTGTTTACAACATCCTTCTTTTTCCCTTGATAGCCTCTCTTTGATCCCTTGATGATTAGGGTTTCTTGGCCCAAAGATGTGTTTTTATATTACTTGGGTGGTCAAGGGACATGCCAAGACACAAATCCACAATTTCTAGCATGTCTAGAGGCTTTGGGACTCAAAAGTCCAAAAGAGATGGCAGCCCACGTTATGGAAATGGAAGTCAACAATGGCTGTCTCGAAGGGTTCGGCCGACCGAAATTTTCGGTCGATCGATCGAACTCTGAAAATTCTCAGAGTTTTCGATTCTGGAAAAATAGGTCGACCGAACTGCCCATTTAGGTCGACCGAACTCTGTTAGAGTTCAGTCCCTTGGTTGCTGGAGAATTAGGTCGACTGAAATGGTCCCATAGGTCGACCAAAATCTAGAAACTCTGTAAAATCAACTTGTTATCCCAGAAAAAACATAGCCACACTAAAGAACCTTGCATTTGGCCTCTTGTAGAGGTTGTTTGTGGTTTGTCACCCACATTGGCTGGAGGTATGGGAACAACAACTAAAATTGTAGAGTTGAAGCATACTCTTTAGAATCCTACTTGAATGAAATCGGCTGAGTTGGTGTACTATCTTCATGGTTTGTTTAGCATACCTGCCTCGATGATCTGCACTATTTAACCCCATCCTCTTCACATCATATCCAAAAGTCTTGACGTTAATAAACCTTGATATGAGGGATTTAAGCCTATTGAGATGAATGCAAAGGCTTCAACTGATTTCCTCATATCTGATTCTTGAAAGCAAAGGCTTCATGTCATCTGAATTCAGCTAGCAGTCAAACTAAAATGGTTGCTGTAGAGACAAGTCTGTGGACTTGTGTGACACTTTTGTTGAGTGAATTTTTCATACTTTGCACATAGTTCGTCAACCAGAATTATGAATGGATCAAGAGATTTTTAGCTGGACTAGACCGGACTTATCACCTTCTGGACTAAACTTAGGCTTTTGCATTGCTATATAACTGAAAGACTTGTAGCTTGCTATTCATGCATCAAACTAAACTCTAAAACTCTAATAGTTATGAGTTCTGTAGGGAATTTTGACTTGGTTGAATGCAGAAGCTGAACTGAATTCCAATAGCTTGACTGATTTGCATCAGACTCAGTTGACTTGAGTGCTGAGCCCCTTTTCACACAGGATTGACTGAACCTGAGTCAACATTTGCTTTTCACACGATTCAAAAGTGGTTAGTGGACATCATCAATAATAATGTAGACTCACTATTGAGTCATAGTTCATCATCATCAAAACCATCAAACCCATGGACATAACAATAGCCATACTATGTTACCTACAGTTTGTGTCGTAGGTTTGTGATGTAACATACCTACTGTTAGTTATGTCGTAGAAATATTTTTTATTTTTATATATTACCTACGGTTACTATCCGAGATAAGTTATAATTTATACCTATGGTTTGATAGTCTAGTAGGAATAGATAGCCATATGAAATTATATGCGGTACGAATAGTAAGTATGTGAAGTAACATACCTACTATTTAATTATGTCATAGGAATAATTTTTATTTTTATATAGTACATACGACCTGTAACACCCCAGATTTTTCTAAGAATTGTTTGGGATTTATCTAGAATTTTTCTCAAATTAAAAAGAATTATTAAACATTTAGGAAGGGCTAATCGGTTATTAAATAAATTTTGGGTTAAATAAATTATTATGAAAGCCCAAATAAAAACCAATTAATCACGCCCACTTAAAGTAGGCCCAAAAGATTAATTTCAAGACCTATAGGCCCAAGCCAACTCTAGAAACATAATTTGGGCTATTTACGGATTTAAATTGGATAAGTAGGCCAATTATGGGGATAATAGGAGATAAATAGGAAAATCCAAAATTTTCTGATTAAATACCAGATGGTGGTCTATCGCGAGACCACCACTTGCTGAAGGCGGTCCCGCCGTGACCACTATCTTTTTTCGATTTTGTGAGTTGTAGAAGTGTGGAAAACTTGGATTTTTGGCATCCTAATGGCATAGGATCGAAGTGTGTAGACATGTAACCCAGTCTAGAACTCTTAGGGATCAATCTTAATCACAAGTAGGACTCCTAAGTTGATATAATCCCCTAAACCCTAGGCAAACTCTATAAATAGGCTTGAACATCAACCTACACGAACTTTACTTTTGGATTGCATATTTCGAAGGTAAGGAGACGTTATCTCAGGTTAGTCTTTTAGAATATTTTGTTCTCCTTAGTTTTGTCTAACATCCCTTCAAATCTCGTGCTAGGAGGTCAAGCCGTTGGAGTGTTAGAAGCTCTGCAAGTTGCTCGTTCGCTGCAACACGCTCAGGGAACCAATGTGTCCGTCTGAGAAAGATCAGAGTATTAGAAGCCTTAGTAGATGTAATTTTGTGTCTATCCTTTAATGTTTATTGTTTCTCTTTGTATCTACTCCTCACCCTCCAAATTTTATGAATTTAGGATGGGAGGATAAGGAGATAGAGCCACTGGAAGTTGGGGTTTTCATGCAGGATGTGCAGAAACTAGGGTCTTCTTCCTGTTAAAAATTTGGAGTTTCAAGCCCAACCCAGAGGTAGGTTATCTCATGAACGGCTTAAACATCAACTAAGGATTAAAAGCCTTCTTGCCTTGCTACATTTCATGCTTTCTACTTGGAGAATTTCATGTTTTCCTATGATCACACATGCATAGTTTTCAAAGCATCATATCCTTGTACCTTGTGGGGATATGAGATTTTTTCTTCTCTTTTCATTTTCCTTTCTGAACCAAGTCATTCGTTCGTTTATTATGCGTAAGCGTGCCAGCCACGTATGTGACAAATTTTTTATGCGCTCGATCTGACTTGGTCAGTCGATTATGAGGTTCGTGTCGGGACCTAGAGTCCGTCATATCATAAAGGCTATGATGTTAATTACATCTTCTAAGAAAGAGGACAACCCTTGATTAATTGTCAAGAGAGGATGCCTCGAGGGATGATACGAAGGCATAGATAAAATTGACTAAATGCACCGATGGATGCTATGGAATGAGGTCATTTGGTTGACCACTCGTGCAAAATTCAACGAGTTCATTAATTAGTTGGCTCATGTAATTAAAGGTTCGGTCATGGGGGTCCGAAGACGACGGGATCGTACCAAGGAGAGGGAAGGAGAAAAATGACGAGACGAGAGAAAGGATTACACTGAAGACCTGGACGGAACTAGACTCCGGTACGTGGCGGAGATGGGGGTCCGAAGACCCTCTCGCGTTAACTGGCCCCTTCCCGGTAAGCGTGACCTACCGTTCCGCGAGCAGCTTTTCATATACCGAGGAGTCTGAGAACCCACGTAATGGAAGTTGAAAGACACGTAGACTCGGAATTTGTAATGATTTATCACTCCTCAGACAATTATAAGAACAATATGAACAAAAGCATACCACCGCAGGACATTGGTCTTTGTGGGATTTTAACAGCAATATAGCAACGTCAGCAGTAATGAACATGTATACATATAGAAACCACCGCGAGACATTGGCCTTATGGGATTTTTACTGTAATATAGATAATAAATATAAGTATATATATACATAAGACCATCGCGAGATATTACTCTCTATGGGGTTTTTATTATAATATAAGTATATATAACAAGAAATAAAAAGGGGATCAAATAAACCGCCGCGAGATGTCACTCTCCGTGTGGTTTTAAGGCGGTAATAGGGGAATGCCGAAATTGAACAGTTAGGGGTTAGGATGTTAGAGTGCAGAAATTAGATTACTGAAATAAAAATGGTCGCGGGAGGTGACCAACCGCACCAGTTAGATAAAACCGCCGCGAGGAACGGATTCCTTGATCGGGGTTGGAATGAAAGTACAAGAGATGAAACCACCGCGAGGAACAGGTTCCTTGATCGGGGTTGGAACGAAAGTACGAAAAATGAAACCACCGTGAGGAATGGATTCCTTGATCGGGGTTGGAACGAAAGTACAGGAAATGAAACCACCGTGAGGAACGGGTTCCTTGATCGGGGTTGGAGCGAAAGTACAGAAAATAAGACCGCCGCGAGGAACGGATTCCTTGATCGGGGTTGGAACGAAAGTACAGAAAATGAAACCACCGCGAGGAACGGGTTTCTTGATCGGGGTTGGAACGAAAGTACAGAAAATGAAACCACCGCGAGGAACGGGTTCCTTGATCAGGGTTGGAACGAAAGTACAGAAAATGAAACCACCGCGAGGAACGGGTTCCTTGATCGGGGTTGGAACGAAAGTACATAAAATAAGGCCGCCGCGAGGAACGGATTCCTTGATCGGGGTTCGAACAGATGAAAAGGGGATCAAATAAACCGACGCGAGATGTCACTCTCCGCGGGGTTTTGAGGCGGTGATAGGGGAATGTTAAAATTAAATAGTTAGGGGTTAGGATGTTAGAGTGCAGAAATTAAATTACTGAAATGAAGATGGTCGCGGGAGGTGACCCACCACACCAGTTAGATGAGACCGCCGCGAGGAACTGGTTCCGTCGACGGGGTTTGAACAGAAAAGAAATAACAGAAAGAAAGAGAAGGGAAGTGTGATCGCCAGGGGTTGAGGACCCCACAGGAAGTGTTCTGATCGCGTTCGCCGTAGGAGCGGGAGTAGTGCGGGTCTTCTCTTCCTCTTCTGTCGGCCGGCCGACGAAGAGGGCTTCCTTCGGTTACCCTTGCAAAACACAGCAAACGAAACAAATGGACGGTGGATTAGAATGAAAGTAGTGTAGTACCGGTCCCCTGATATGAAAATAGCAGAGTCATGTTCAAACGCACACCTGGTTGGTGTTGTTTGAAACCCCTTTTAGACACCAAGATAGGCAGATGACATGATGAATAACCAAATGAAGGTCTCTCAGGGAGAGAGATGCAATATAGACAACAAATGATGCATGCATATGCGACTAATTGAACGAAAACAAGACAACAAGGAGGGGGAGAAAACTTATTCAAAGGTGGATGATGGGCTTTGGATGAGCTTCTTCAGCAAGGTAAGGATGAAACAGGCACGCGGCACAGCAGAACGGCTTTCCTAGTGCACTCGACTGCCCAGGGAACTCGACCTTCTTTATTTCACGGACTTCAACACCGATCGGACCGGAGCATCTCTTTCCATTCCGTACGGACACATACAAGCACTTACACACGCACCTGTAAGAACACTAACGCATACACACCTATATATACATACATAAGAATATATCTATGAAAGGAGAGATAGAAAGAGAGAGGGTTAGAGAAGGAAAGAGAGAAAGGGAGAAAGAGGAGAAGAACTCTTTTTTTTAGAGATTTTTATTTTAGTTTTACATATATAGCATATATATATATAGAGAGAGAGAGAATATGAACTATATAAGATATATATATATATATAGTATATATATATATATAAGAGAGGGAGAGTGAACCGAGAGTGAGGGATGAAGAGAGTTGGGGAGAAAAAAAACAATAAAAAATGAAAGAAAGGGGGCGGCGAAGGCAGAGAGGGGAAGAGAAAGTGAGAGGGAGAGAGAGAGAGGAAGAGAACGGAGGGAGAGAGAGAGAGAGAGGAAGAGAGTAGATTAAAATAAAATTAAAAAAAGGTGGGAGAAAGAGAGATCGAGAGAGGGAGGGAGAGAGAGGGTGAGAGAAAGAGAAGAGAGAGAGTGAGACGGAGGGAGGAGGAAAAGAGGGAGAAAGAGAAGTTAAAAAAAGATAAAAAAATGTGTAAAGAAGAGAGAGAGAGATCGGATGGGGAGATGAGAGAATAAGAGAGAGAGAGAGGGAAAGAGAATGTGACAGAAGGGGTAAGAAAATAAAAAAAAAGTGGAAGGAGAGAGATCAAGAGGGGGAAAGAGAGAGAGAGTAAAAGAGAGAGAGGGAGAGAATACGAGAGAGGGATAAAAAAAACAAATGAATAGAAAAAGTTGAGAGAGTGAGATCGAGAGGGAGAAAAGGAGAGAGAGGATGGGAAAAGGGGGACATGGAAATAAAAAAAGAAAAAGAAATAGGGAGGGATCGAGAGGGAGAGAGGGAAAGAGAGTGGGGGGAGAAAGAGAGGGAAAGAGGGAGTGAGAGAGAAGAGAGAGGAGAGGGAGGAGAGAGAGACAGAAAGAGTGAAAGAGGGAGTAAAAAAAGGAAAAAAATAAAAGAAATAGAGAGAGAGAGAGATCGGGTGAGAGGGAAATCGAGAGAGGGAGGGAGAAAGAGAGAGAGGTGGTGGAAATGGAGGACGAGGAAGACGGAGGGGGAAGACGATGGCGGCGGCAGTCACGGGTGCTCGGACGTCGAGGGCGGCCGATGCGGCTTCACGGCAGACGGGGGGTGCTTCACGGCAACATGGACGGCATGGGGAGCTCGCAGCGGTGACGGTGGTCGACGGACGAACGATGGCGGCCGGTGGATAGTGTCGCGGTAGCGTCGGGGTGACGATGTGGAGATGGTTCGCAGTCGACGTGCACGGAGGAGGAGGACGGGCAGCGGTACGTGGCGGCCGGCGACTGCAACGTGGGCACACCGGTGGCGGTGCAGGCGACATGGAGGTGGCAGCCGCGGCGTCAAGGGCATGCAGGGAGGTGCCCGGCGCATGCACGGGGGGTTTGCGGCATCGTCGGGAGCTCCGTGGCGTCGCGGTGCAGTCGACAGGGAGAGGTGAAGACGGCGGACGTGGCCGGAGGGAGGTTCGCCGGCGTGGGGAGCGTCCGGTGGCGAGCTAGGCGAACGTGCATGCGGCGTGGGAGGTGGGTGCAGTGGCCGGCTAGGTGGACGTGCATGCGGCGTGGGGAGCGTCCGGTCGATGACGGCAGCAACGGTGGTGGCGTGCGGACGGGAACGGCGACGTCGTTGGCGCGCATGCGGTAGCTGGAGATGGCAGGAAGATGGAGGGGCTTGGCAGAGGGTCTTCTGCCGAGGAGAGGGAGTGAGGGAGATGGAGGAAAGGGTGTTGGCCCAGGGGACGCGGAGGTGGCGATGGTGGATGGCTAAAGGGAGACGGAGACTGGGAGATCCACAGCAAGGAGGGGGAGTTGGCGAGGTGTAGTGGCCAGAGGTGGGCTTCACGGGGGTTACTCCGGCGTTGCTTGTGGGTGGAGGGTGACCCGAGGGGAGGCGGAGATGCTGCGGACTTGGGTTTTTTGTCGAGAGGAGATGGTTGCGTGAAGAGAGATGGGGTTGTCCAGGAGAGAGGGGCATGCCCGCAGAGAAGATGGGAGGGAGGTGGTTCACGGGCGTGGGGAGAGGAGATGGGAATGGAGTGCTGACGTTAGTGGTGGGTGTCCAGACGTGGGGTTGTGTGTTACAAGAAGATGCCAGGGAGGGACTGTGGGTTCAAGAGGGGAGGTATTCACTGGATGTGTGTGTATGTGTGTGCCGCGAGGGAGAGGAGTCTATGCAGTGAAATGAGTGTGTGTGCCGTGAGAGTAAGGGTGAGAACATAGAAAAAGGGGGGTTACATGAGAGAGAGGGAAGAAAAATAGAGAGAGAGAAATATACGTGAGGATGTAACGTAGTCAATGTATAGACACAATGTATAGACTTTGAGAGGTAGTCAATAGAGAAAGAGATGTGAGGATGATTAGGAGGAAACCAATGTATAGACTTTGAGAGGATGTACAGACTTTGTGAAGCCAATGTATAGACTTTGAACTTTGTAACGTAGGTAAAGATAGGAACGTATAGACTTTGAGGAAGCCAATGCATAGACTTTGAGAGGATGTACAGAATTTGTGAAGCCAATGTATAGACTTTGAGAAATGTACAGACTTTGTAACGTAGGTAAAGATAGGAACGTATAGACTTTGAGGAAGCCAATGTATAGACTTTGAGAGGATGTACAGACTTGGTGAAGCTAATGTATAGACTTTGAGGATGCCAATGTATAGACTTTGAGGACGTACAGACTTTGTGAAGCCAATGTATAGACTTTGAGGAAGCTAATGTATAGACTTTGAGGAAGTACAGACTTTGTGAAGCCAATGTATAGACTTTGAGGATGCCAATGTATAGACTTTGAGGACGTACAGACTTTGTGAAGCCAATGTATAGACTTTGAGGAAGTCAATGTATAGACTTTGAGGATGTACAGACTTTGTGAAGCTAATGTATAGACTTTGAACTTTGTAACGTAGGTAAAGATAGGAACGTATAGACTTTGACGAAGCCAATGCATAGACTTTGAGAGGATGTACAGACTTTGTGAAGCCAATGTATAGACTTTGAGGAATGTACAGACTTTGTAACGTAGGTAAAGATTGGAACGTATAGACTTTGAGGAAGCCAATGTATAGACTTTGAGAGGATGTACAGACTTGGTGAAGCCAATGTATAGACTTTGAGGATGCCAATGTGTAGACTTTGAGGACGTACAGACTTTATGAAGCCTATGTATAGACTTTGAGGAAGCCAATGTATAGACTTTGAGTGAATGTGGAGATGAATGTATAGACTTGGAGGAATGTATAGACTTTGGAGATGAATGTATAGACTTGGAGGAATGTATAGACTTGCTATGTATAGACTTGGTGGGAATGTATAGACTTGGAGGAATGTATAGACTTGCTAAAAAAAAAAGAGTATAGACTTGCTGAAGAATGTATAGACTTGGTTAAGCTGAACGTACAGACTTGCTGCAACGTACAGACTTGCTAAGCTGAACGTACAGATTTGCTGCAACGTACAGACTGCTAAGCTGAACGTACAGACTTGCTGCAACGTATAGACTTTGAATGTACAGACTTGCTGCAACATACAGACTTTGAACGTACAGACTTGCTGCAACGTACAGACTTGAACGTACAGACTTGCTGCAACGTACAGACTTGGACGTGCAGACTTGCCAAGTCATCAAAGTAAAAATGATTAATCACCCACATGAATCAAATGCGTGAGTCACTTTAGGGCATCACGATGTAATATGAGGTCTACCCAGGAAAACGTGAAAACGGCATGTCTACAGCTGCCCCGCCTCGGCATCTGCTTTGTAGGAAAAGGACATGCAATAGAATGGAATGAAATAGATGGGATGAAATGGAGTGAAGTGAAAAGTAGGTGCCAAGGTGTGATGAGACACGCCTTCATCATTTTCCTGATGGGAATCTTTCTCGAGTTTCACCGAAGTAACCTTGAAGAAAGCTCTCCGAAATCGATCATTGTTTGGATGATAAACACACAGGGAATGATAAAATGTGAACTGGGGCACAAACAATTAAAAGGACCAACTTCACGATGCGGAAGTACCTGGGTCGTAGGCCTGCAGGGTTCACCATTGGAGAGCGGCTACCAACCATTGTGGACGTGCTACAGCCAAGGTGGGTCCGAGGGGAATGAAAAAAGATGATTTGGGGACAAATCCAAACAATGGTTTCTTCCAGAGAAATATTTCAAGGCAGCCTCGGGAAAACTCAGTACTCTACTCAGAATGGAATATCTCATATGTAAGCATTTAAGCACAGTGACTCACACAATCAAAGTAAGTGAATGATTTTCCACGATAAACTCAAAGTCCTACATGAATGCATGCTGGGTTTAAAAGGAAAAATTAAAACAAAAGAAAATAGAAGGTAGTCAAGGATAATATTGCTAAGTTGTGAAGAGTGGGTCAGGATACCGATGCGGTGAGCTGACACTGAGTCGGGGCCCGTTTATCCGCGCATCGACTCATCGAACGGAACCATCATCCCCATACTATCACAACTCAACGGCCTATCCGTACGATTCGAACTCTTCCGAGATCATCACTATTTTTTTTGAAGGGGAACTCAGATCTCGGATTCATTTAGACTGTAAGGTCCTTGACATGCTCTAGTAGTGTAGATATCATATAGTAAGATGCAAGACGCAGTGGGGTCAGTCACCGAGGTGACTTAAGGGCGGGACATGATATCCCCTTTTTTATTTTTTTATTTTATTTTTTTTATCATCATTTTTTTTCTTTTGTGATACCTGCAATCGACAGTTAGCACACAATTATTGCATAAGAAATAAAATTGCATTCTACTGTACAAAGAAATCCGCACGCCAAAGTGATTCACAGAGACTATCAAAACACTGTGCAAAGCAAACCATATTCCCTCGGTCAAAGTCCATGACGGTAACTCATCATTAATGCTTTACTTTTACCATTTTACCACCTCTCCTCCTATAAGTACCCCCTAGCTCTTAGCCAGATGTCATTCAAGGGTGTTCTATTCTTTTGAGATGGGAAGAGAGAGGTCCCAGTCCTTGGAGATGGAGGGTGAACCTTCCCGCCTTACCAAAAGGGGGAGATTCGATCGCGAATTCAAGAAGTTTGATCGACATTGAAGGTGATCTGAGCGAAAGGATTCGGTCGCGGATGGTAAGCCTAGTCCTTTTCCTCTATTTTTCTGCATGAGTCCTTTCTTATCCCTTGATTCTTTTCTTTCCTTTTCTTTCAGCCGTATCCTCTCTTTCCGGGCCCGAGGAAATTCTCCAAGCTGCCGTGGCTGTCGAAGCTCACGTCCAACATTACTACCGACATGAGGGTTTTCATTTCAAAGTGGCACCTTCAAGGCCTGGTTATCCATGCCAAATATTATAACAAGATCTGCATGGACTGGGCAGCCATGGGTGCACTGGTAGAGGTTTGGCACCCTGAAACCCACACCTTCGTCTTTCCTACTTTTGAATCGACGATCCTTCTGGAGGAAGCGGAACTCCTGCTTGGCTTAAAAAGATTCAGAAATGATGGCAAAATAAAAATTTTGCCCATGGGGAAGAAGGCATCCTCTGAGGAAATTCTGGGGAGCTTCATGCCCTGTGGAGCCATTAAAGGTGTTCAGACCCAGAAGGAAATCAACTTACAAAAGCTCGCAGACTGGACCATGAGCGCTTTGGAAAGATTGACAGGTGACGAATGCTTAGAAGGACTCATGAAAGGGTTCATGATATGTTTGGCCGGAGCTCTCCTCTTCCCCAGCACCGACAATATCATGGAGGAGGATCAGCTGGGCATGATTTGCGGACTCTGGAAGGGCAAAAGAGTGGGGCCAGCCGTCCTCGCCTACCTTTACAGCGGTCTTACGGCTTCCAGCATGGGCCAGCCCCCCTATGGGTGCATGTTTCTCCTTAATTGCTGGATCGATCTCCACTTCAAATTTGATCGCTGCGAGGAGGCCCGAACTACTTCCAGAATCTTCCAACAAAGCCCCCTTTATCACATAGTTGATGTGTTGGGTTTTAGCTGCAAGGTGGTTAATCGCATGCCCCGGCTGAAGTCACGTGGAGACTGGCGCACTTACTTCAACACTTTGGAGCGGGATGCGTTTATTCACGCGCCATCATGTTTACTTGGACGTGAACTTCTCACGAGATCCTCCCCTGATGCGGAACTCCAGCTTATTGGTGCAACTGAGTTTGTTCTTTACAACTCGCACCGATGTTGCCTGCAAATTGGCCTTCCGCGACACTCTTTTCCTACGCTATCCGACCTTCCTTTGATTAAAGAAAGGGAGTTGGGCACGGATGATGATGCAATAGACATGACAGCGATCAAATCAACGTGGAAGGCAAGCGTTCCACAGAAGGCGATGGTGTCTGTGAGTGAGGATCGGGAGCTATGGAAGGCTTATGTAATGGAGCTTGGGAAACTGAGGCCTGAGGTGCCCAAACCCTAATGTATCTCGTTTTAGAATAAATGCCAAGCCTTGATGTCATTGCATGCTCCTTGAATCCCCTTCCCTTTTTTATTTTCATAGAGGCGGTTTAGAATGTGAGACGCTGGAGGACGGCTACCTGTCATCGGATAGGAGCCGAAGGACTGGGGCGATTACAGCAAAGGGCTTCCCCTGAGATGTCCTGGTGCTGATGTTCTCTTCAGACGACGAGGAGAGAGTGAGAAGGAGTGGAGGGATAGAGCGACGCTGAGATTGATACAAGAGGAGGGCACTGGAGGCCCAACTGATGAAGCTTTAGGAGAAACAACGAACGGACGCGTCAATCCCTCAGAGTTGTTACAGATTAGGGCAGAATTGGAGCTCGCAGTGGAGGAGCTCCTTGAGCTGGTGCAGTCTCCTTTGGCAGAACAGAGGGCAGCTGAACCAGCAGCCTCAACTTCAAGAGCTTCGCGGCCATCGGGATCGTGAGAGAAGCAGGAGGACGACGAAGAGCACCGCCGAAGAGCCGGTGGGAACTCGTGGCACGGCAAAGCGATTGCTGCGTCACGGAACTATAGAAAGCCTCCGAGGGTCTTCTTGCCTTCGGAGAGAAGAGATAAGAGAAGTGACCAGGAGGGTGATGAGGGTTAGTGAGTGGCTTGCATACCCACTCTTTCCTCATGACGGGCTCAAACCCTTATATAGATGTATGAGTGGAATGGGTTGGTTTAAGGGCAGCTCGCTTGCCCTAGATGCGTTCCTTCGGGTCTACAGCTCTCCTCTACCACGAGACATGTTCGACGAGATTTCTGCTTAAAACACGGATTGGTGACTCACCATAGCCATGATTTTCAAAGAGAATCTGCCACAGCCTTTGAAATGACGGCCCTCTAGTACTCTATTCCCACGTGAATGTCCTAATTTTCTTTCTTTGTGCTGAAAGTAGTCGCAATAGGACAAGGGACACGGGGAATCTTCAGACCATGTCATGGCTCTGAAGCATTCGCCTGAAATTGCAAAGTGGCATCCGAGGGCACCTCGGCCACGGCTTGCAATGGAAGCTATCACCAATTTCA
Organism: Amorphophallus konjac; assembly: GCA_022559845.1. Classification (NCBI taxonomy): domain Eukaryota; kingdom Viridiplantae; phylum Streptophyta; class Magnoliopsida; order Alismatales; family Araceae; genus Amorphophallus; species Amorphophallus konjac. Next base: position 168,759,895 of record CM040124.1, on the reverse strand, counting down.
AAAATGTCGGCCCTTGTCACAAGGGACACGGGGATTCTTCAGGCCGTATTACGGCTCTGAAGCATTCACCCGACATGGCAAAGTGGCATCCAAGGGCACCTCGGCCATGGCTTGCAATGGAAGCTATCAGTAATTTCAATAGCGTCGGCCCCTGGTTCTAGTTTCCCGCATAAATGTCCCCCGTTTTCTTTCGTTGCGCTAGCAGTAGTCGCAATGGGACAATGAACACGGGGAATCTTTGGACCGAATAGGGAGGACAAGTCAACAAATCACGGCTCCGCTCCGTTTACTCCACATGGCAAAGTGGCATGTGAGAATAGAGGGAGGGTGACTTGTCGCAAAGGCTATCGCTGGGGGTGATGGTGATAGATCTAGATCTCCTTCCTTCCGATCCTATAAATACCTCCCTTTTCCCTCAACTTAGAAGCACCAAAGTCGTGAGAGCAGATTTGAGGAGTGCAAGCTTGTAAGGAGGGGAGGTAGTGAGAGTTGCTCAATCTTTCAGGATGGAAGGTGAATCTAGCTTCAGAGCAGAGGGTGAGTCTTCCCGCTCCTCAAAGAGGAGCCGGTCCGACAGCAGTTCCAGAAGACTCTCAGAAGTCGAAGGACAACTGAGTGAGAGGACCCGATCACAGCTTGTAAGTGGATTCTTTAGTTTTCTTTCTTCATCCTTTCTTCTTCTTTCTTGCTTAGCAATGCTCCCCTTTCTCATCTCTTGTGTATGTGTAGAGCATGATGCGATCGCACATCTCGTGGGAGCTGGTAGTGGCGGCATATCGAGGTCTCCCGGACTTCCAGAAGGCCAGGCCAGACGTGATGGGGTTCGGGGCCTTCCTCCGAATCGAGCTGATAAAGCTCGACCTTGCCCTGATCCAAGCACTGCATGAAAGATGGGACCCAGTGAGTTGGGTATTTCTGATGCCTTGGGGGCATATGGTGCCCAGCCTAGAAGATGTGGTCCGAATCATGGGCCTCAAAGTGGAGAGAGGCAGTGACAGGCGTCACCTATGCGGACTACCGAGAAGGTGCCCAAAAGCTGTTAGGGCTGGACCTCGACGGTCGAAAGAACAGGTCAGTAGCTAAGGCATCGATCATGGAGGCGCTAGGGCTTACCGACATTCGTTCACGGGATGACAAGTCCCTGGAGGAATTCATGGAAAGGTCCGAAAGAGGAGCCCGTGCTGTATATTGCGTGGACGCCAGCAACTGGAAAGGGACCAACATGGATCTGAGGAGGTTCCTCATCTTTCTGTTTGGTAAGTTGCTATTGGGCTCCAAGGGAGACAACATACACTGCCGCTTCCTGGAGCTGCTCGTGGAATTGGAGAGAGTAGGACAGTACGCCTGGGGAGCTGCCGTACTAGCGCATCTATTCACAGGTCTGTCGCAAAGAACAGGGCGAGAGGTGACAATAAATGGGTTTACGCCCTTCATCGAGGTAAAAGATTATTTTTTGTGGTTTTTGTTTTATGATTTTTTTTTGTATTTGTTGATGCCAATGACACATGATGTTGTAGCTATGGAGCTACTATTATATTCCAATGGGGAGAGCTCGACACTGGCGGCCAATGACGATCCCGTTGGCTAGGCGATGGCAACCCATCATGAGTACAGCACCACTATCCTACCAACTGATGGTATTGAGACGGGAGCTACAAGAGTTCCCTGCAACGATGGTAGGATACTCTTTTCTATTTTTTTTGTTTTGTTCATTTTTTACCATTTTTTTTGTATTTTTGGGTAACTAAGCAAATATGTACAACCCAACGTAGGTGAACTGGAGGCCTTACTCGAATATGGTCGATGTCGACCAGCCATGGATAATTGGAAGCCGTGCTCGGTTCGGATGGGACCTCTGGCTCCATTACTTGAATGAAATTGAGCCACTAAGGCTACGATTAGCCATGAGGACCCTAGGGCTTGTCCAGGAATGGGTGGAAATGACCAACTCACCCAGCGTCGGGAAGAAGACGCGTGGGCCAGCAACCTGCGTTGATTGGAGGGTGCACTTCCCCGAATAGTATGAAGACTGGCAACGGGGTGGCATGCTCGTGGAATCACAAGTGCAAGACAGTGAAGATTACCTACGGCTCTACAGGGCAATGTATGCGGAGAGACTCCAGCTTGGAGGGCTTGCGGAGGTAAAGTAAAAACACCATTTTTTTTGTCTTTTACAATTTCCATTTTTTTTTGAATTTTTGTGAACTTCAAGTGCCATAACTGTAGGATGCCCGTGACACCATAATAACGAACTTACGAGCTCGTTTGGCGGACACGGAGCAAGAGTTGAATGACACCCGAGCGGCTCTGGGTTCATCAGTAAGTGTATATGTACATGCTCCTGATATGATTTATGGCGCTAACTACTTAAATGTCACCTCTCATGTGTGTACGCAGCGTGCCCAGCTCGATGCAGTTTCATCGGCGATGGGGGCAGACGGCGTTTCTTCCAGTCTATGGATTCCTACTTCAGAATTGGATCTACGCCACGAGCAGCTTGCTCATACCACACAGCGGGCTGCAGAGGCAGAAGGGATGCTTTCTGCACAGGTGAGGGTTTCACCATTTAATATCCTTCGTTCAAGCATTGGCATATGCCTGTGATGAGATGTATGGCAGGAGAAAGAAACACAGGAGGCACTTGCACATGCCACCCAGAAGGAAGCTAGAATAGCTGAACTGGAAGAGGAATTACAGCGTCGTCCGGATGAGGACTCTTCTAGGGACGCTGTGGAGCTAAGGATCACCCTTCAGTTGGAAAGAGAAGATAGAGAAAGAGAATGAGCCCAGAGAGAAAAGGATAGGGAACGAGAGAAGGCCAAGAGATCAGCCGAGAAAGAAGAGAAGAGGGCCCTGGAAGCCCAATTATTTGAATTGAGGACCAGTCTCGGCCTCGCCGAGCAGTGGCTAAAGGATGGCGAGGAACGCTATCGAAGAGCACGAGAGCGTGGCTTTCGTGTTAGTAGCTTTTTGCTACCCCTACAGATCAACGCCGGGGTGTGGAGATTGGAAGAGGAGCACAAAGCGGTAGAAGTACCGATTTTCATGGTTGGGTAGCACCCTCAAGAGCGTCTTGCCCGGAGAGTGGCGGGACAAGTAATGTGGAGAAAGAGGGTGGAACCTGATGTAGACTTTTTGTTTGTTTTTGGTTGAAAGTGGAATAAATTAGTTTGTGCTTGGTTCTCTGCTTCTTTCTTGATCACTCTAATTCCTGCATACACCTAAGCAAACAAGTTAGCATTTCTGCTCTGACTTGCCCCTTGCTCAATAAGCAAACGAGGTTTTGAACTGTCCTTGATAACGAGTCAAGGGGCAAGCCTTTATTAACAAAGGCAATAATAAAGGATAATGATGAATGCGGCACACAAGCACACAGATGCAAACGGAAATTTAAAATGAGATGTTGCATACAAATGCCAACATGCAAATTGTGATTTTTTTTATTTTATATTTTGGAGTTTTCATTCATTTTTTTTTGTGTTTTGTTGTTTGTTTATTTTTTTTGGTCTTTTACATTTCCATTTTTTTGTGCATATACATTTTTCTGCTTTTTTTCGGATTTTTGGATTTGTTATTTTTTTTGTTTATTTTTGGTTTGTTTATTTTTATTTTTGCTAATGCATGATGACCACTTGATATAACATCTAACCTGCATGAGAACAAGGGTTTCTTACTAACCTCCCAGACATCCTAAGTGCACATCTAAGTTGATTTGGGCCCCTAGACTCCTCGAATGATAATTCCGCCGGCTAAGACTTACCCTGATGATAATACCGTCATGCCATGCTTAGGCTCCCAATTGCTTCCGACCATAGGGATTCACCCAAAAAGTGTTCGAGGTAAGTGATCTGCCCGACCCGAGTCTATTTCATCACAACTCTAGATGATATATGATGGAACACCCTGGAACCCAAACGACCAACCGCGCGACGCTGACCCGGAATCAGACGCCATCGCACCCATTGGTAACGCGCTTGCATTGGTCTAAGTCCGAGGTTAGACTAAGAAGACATCAAGATGGTAGATAGGGGTCTTGACTGGCCAGAAACACGGAGACTCCTTCACGACAATGACTTTTGCTTTTCAAAATGGACAACCATATGTTTGCAAGTTTTGGTGAGTTTTACCCTTTGGGAACTCCATTGAGCCTTTATCTTCAGGGGAAGAAGGAAGAGTATTGGGGGCAAACCTCCTGAGAGGACCGGCAAAATCGTTAACCCGGCGAGCCAGTAGGGGCACACTTAACTCTCCCTTTCGGACAACTTCAGACCAAATCTTGAGCATTTACATCTCATGGCCCCTCTTGTATAGAATTTGACTTTCAGTCAGAGGGGTTTCATTTGTGGGATCAGGCACGGTTACGACCAGGCTTTTCACTTGACTTTGATTTTGTTCTTCTTTTCTGATTTTTTCTTGACAGATTCTTGCGAGGGACATAGTATTTTGACAATGTGAAATCCTTCTTGTATGCCTGCGGGGACACTGCCCTCTTCGTGCTCTGACCCATGCTCGAAGAATTGGACCCTACTCTCACCCTAGTGGTTGTGTTCGTGTTTCCCATGCTCAGCATTTTAAGGGCGCCGGCTGTCTCATTCGGTCGAAGAGAGAGAGAATGAAGATTTAAGCCTTCTTGCAGACCCTCTGGGTGAGACCCCACCATAAGCGATGCTACCGACCTTTTTATAGAACATATATGTATATGCATGTTGCCTTATTTTGAGGGGGCATAGGCCGAACTGGCCGGATAGGGATCTCCACGGTTCTGGCAAACCAAGATCTGAGACCTACCAAGTCTTAATGGGCCCTATCTCAACATGAAGGTTGAATGCGATGACTTAACTACATGGTAATCTCCAGACGTTAGCATTTTGGATTTTCTATTTTTTTTCTTCTTTCATTTTTTCTATTTTTTTCTTTTGTTGTTGTATATATAGATATTTTTATTGTTTTCATTGTTTTCTATTTTTTTGTTGTTTTTCATTTCATCATTTTTGACATTATGTACACCTATCTAAGGGTAGTACTTCTTAAGATAAAGCCCATTCCAATGGTGGGATAACTCGACTCCTTTAGCATTGACTAACCTGTAGGCATTGCCAGGATGCACAGCCTAAATCATGTATGGTCCTTCCCAATTGGGTTGGAGTTTAGAACGTGGCCCACCAGGTTTTACAAAACTTCTTTTAACTACCATTTCACCGACTTGAAATTTCCTTTCAATGACCTTCTTTTGATAAAAACGTATGAGTCTATTCTGATATACACGTGCATGCTCGGCAGCGGCCAGCCGTTTCTCATCTAAGAGTTCCAATTGGGCAAGGAGTGAATCACGACGTTCGTCGAGAGGAAGTTCCTTGTCCAACTGTACCTTGAGAGAAGGAAGCAAAATTTCATACGGAACTACCGCCTCCATCCCATAAGTAAGGGCGAATGGAGTTTGCCCAGTGGGGGTACGGATTGAGGTGCGATAGGCCCATAGAGCCTCAATGAGCTTTTCTGGCCAATCCGAGAACTTGTTAGACTGACATGTCTTTTTTATGATTTTAATCAATGTTTTATTAGTGGCCTCTGCTTGGCCATTACCTTGTGGATAATAAGGTGATGAATGATGCAATGCAATTTTATACCTTTGGAGAGGTCCTGAAGGTCCTGAGAAATGAATTGCGGTCCATTGTCGGTGATGATCGTGCTTGGAATGCCGAACTTGGCGATGATGTTCTTCATGATGAATTTGCAGACTGTTGATGCTTTAACCTCCACATAAGCTTCGGCTTCGGCCAATTTGGTGAAGTACTCTGTTGTAGTAAGGATGAATGATTTTTGCTTGGTGAGGGAGTAAGGATTACCAAGAGGACCAATGACATCGAAAGCCCACATGGAGAAAGGCCATGGGGAGGACACTGGATGAAGTGAAGAGGATGGAGAATGAATTTTATCGGCGTGAAGTTGACACTTAACACACCTGCGGACATAGACGACACAATCCTCTTCCATAGTGGGCCAGTAAAAGCCTTGCCGAAGGATTTTCTTGGCAAGCATTTGGCTATTAACACACCAGAGTGTGCTTCCTCGACGCATTTCCAGACCTCCTCTTCATCGAGACATCTTAGAAGAACACCATTAAGGCTTTTCTTATACAGCACTCCTCCGACCAACACGTATCTCTGTGCCACTCTTCTTATGGCTTTTCTATCTTCCGATGTGGCTTCTCCAGGGTAGGATTGATCTTTGCAATACTTGGCAATTTCATAAAACCATGGCTTCTCCTCATCAGCCAATTCTTCTTCTAACTCTGTCAACATAATTTCCCTCTTCTCAAGGATTTCTTCCTGTAGGGCCTTCCTTGCTATCCTGTCCTTGATATTTACGTAGGAAGCGTCATCGATTGCAGGGGCGTGACGCTTGTAGATGGAAATGGACTCAAACCATCTTCCTAGAGGGAACCTTAAAGATGATGCCAACGAGGCGAGGGCATCGGCCAGAATATTCTGATGACGAGGGACATGGACAAAGATCAATTTGGTGAACAGTTTGGCAAAGGCAGCAGTGAGTTCTTGGTATGGCTTGAGCTTGGGATCGCGAGTGCGATATTTGGTGAGCACCTGACGAAGAATGAGTTGACTATCACCTACGACTCGTAATTCAGTGATACGAAAAGAATGAGCGAGTTCCAGGCCAGCTAGAAGAGCTTCATATTCAGCTATATTGTTGGTAACTGGGAATTTGAGCTGGTATGCCAGTGGGAATGTAAGGCCTTCAGGCGATAGGAGGGCAATGCCGATTCCTTTCCCTTGGGAATTCAGAGCTCCATCAAAATGTAATGTCCACATGTAATCATCTGATTGGTTGATGGACATTAGTTCCTCATCTGGAAACTCTGACTGGACATGATCGAATTTGGGGAGAGGATGGTGAGCAAGATGCTCGGGTATGGCATAACCCTTGATCACCTTTTGTTGAATGTAGGTGATGTCAAACTGAGAAAGAAAGCTTTGCCAGCGTGCTAATCTATCCGTAAGGATAGATTTTTCTAGAAGGAATTTGATAGGGTTCATTCGAGCAATCAGATGGACTTCATGAGCTAGAAAGTAGTGTTTCAACTTCTGCACTACCCAAACAAGGGCGGCACAAGTTTTCTCCATAGCCGTGTACTTCTGCTCATGGGGGTTGAGGAGTTTGGACAAGTAATAGGTCGCCCTTTCCTTGCCCGCTTAATCGGCTTGTGCCAGGACAGCTCCCACGGAGTCGTCCAGGACCGAGATGTAAAGGATTAAATGTTTATCTGGCGTGGGTGGAATTAGGACGGGTGGATTGGCCAGATATTTTTTCAATCCTTCAAAAACTTTTTGACATTAAGAATTCCAACTGAATTCTACTCCTGACTTAGTCAACTCATAGAAAGGTTTGCACCTTTGCGAGTGCTGGGACACAAATCGACGAATGAATTCTAACCTTCCGATTAACCCTCGAACTTCTCTAAGGTTTTTCGGAGGTGGCATATCCCTAATTGCTTTAGCTTTGTTGGGATCTATTTCAATACCCCTCTTACTCACAATGAAACCAAGCAATTTACCCGACAAGACACCAAATACACACTTTTTTGGATTCATTTTCAAATTGAACTCCCTTGATCTTTGCAGCACCTTGGCTAGAACTCTCGGGTGTTCTGCCCTAGTCTTGGATTTCACCAGTAAATCATCCACATATACCTCTAAATACACATGCATCATGTCATGGAATATTGCCATCATAGCCCTTTGATAAGTAGCTCTAGCATTCTTCAAACCAAATGGCATGACCAAATAGCAATAAGTTCCCAAGGGTGTGGTGAATGATGTTTTCTCCTGATCCTCTTCTGCCAAACGGATCTGATTATACCCCGAAAATCCATCCATAAATGAGAGAGTTTCGTAGCCAGCCGTGTTATCAACCAACACGTCGATGTGAGGCAAGGGGAAATCATCTTTTGGACATGCGCGGTTAAGGTCCCTGAAATCGATACATATTCTCACCTTTCCATCTTTTTTCATGACCGGGACAATGTTTGCCACCCATTGAGGATATAGAACAACTCTAATAAACCTGGCTTTGTGGAGCTTATCGACCTCTTCCTTCATTTTTAAAGCCATTTGGGGGTGGAAACGTCTTAACCTTTGCTTTACCGAGACGGATCCCGGCTTTAGCGTTAGGCGATGTTCGACCAGGGTGGAATCCAATCCCGGCATATCCTCATAGCTCCATGCGAACGTGTCCCTATACTCCTTGAGAACCTCGATCAATTCTTCTTCTTCAGATGGCGGCAAATTATCACTTATGAGGACGATCCTAGGGTCTTCCTCGGTCCCCAGGTTGATTTCTTTGGTGGTTCTTCTATAGCGGCTGATGGTTCGTCAAACCTCCTCATTCCGCTAGCATATGCGTCGGCCGCGTCCTCATATTCTTCATCCCCTTCTTCAATAGGATATTCTTCATCTGTGAGCTCATAAACTCCATACCCCTCATCAATTGTATAATCCTCCTCACATTCTAACTCCGACAGTTGGATGGGATTCTCTAGCAATTGAGGAATGGCTAGAAAGGCTTGACACCTATTGGCTAGATCTAGAAGGAATCGACGAGGAATTTCCCTGCCCTTGGATTTTTTCTAGGTACTACCCTTGACTCGCTATTCCTAACCTGACTGACTTGTTCTACAGACGAAGAAGAAGTTGAAGAATGTACAGGAAAGGACCCCTCAGCGGAGGGGTAAAGAAGGTCGCTCAAGGGACCTTGAATGAGTGGCCCGTAGGTCGGGACGCACTCGTGGGAGATGTAGGAGGTCTCCTCAAAGGAAATGCACTGTTGAGGAGTTTAAAAATTGACGTTTTTTTTTCATTTTCATTTTCAATTACAAAACAATTGAAAGAATTTGGAGAATGAGAGGAGGGAATTATAGCTAAGGGGTTGCATGGCTCATTGAGCAAATCATGGTTGAAAATTTGGCATGGGCTGAGAAACCCGCGCAAGAATGTGAACAGAGAAGGGGACCTGGGAATATCATCAGATAAACGTCGGGTCCAAGAAAGAGTCAGCAGCAACGGCTGAGGAGAATGATCAGATAGAATGACGGAAAGTGATCCATCAGTGGCAACTTCCTCTCGGCGAGGAAAACTTGGAATTTCGGCAATGTCAACGACATCTTTTGGTACCTCGGAGATCAAAAGTGGCCCCTCTAAGTCTGGAGGCGAGAACATCTGCTGTAGTGCCATGGAAATATTGTGTATATCGAACCACTTATTCCTTTCGCAGTCTGGGTCATCGTGTTTCCCCTTCTTTGTAGTTCTCGAGCAACTTTAAGCTAAATAGGCAATCTGCAATTTCCCATGTGATTCTCGCGGGTAATCCCCCAACTGTATAACCGGACCCTTTCTGAAATGAGAGTACAAGGTCCATGTAAGAGGTCCCTCATATGCTTCAAGTGGCCCTTCAAAGCCTAGGCCGGCTCTAAGGGTTAACTTTATCTTCTTTGGCAGCCTCAGTCTCCCTTTTAATTATGCACCCAAGCCTTTGCCCTATTGGTAGCCAATGTTTCTCATGATCTCCCATCCCTTAGAATGGGAAGGGTGACATGACTTTGATGCCTGAAACGGCTTTTGTGTTAAAGGGGTGCGACGAGGGTCACATACATCTAGCAGTGAAAGAATTGGCCGGTGAGTCGGCCAAACAGAAGGCAATGAGGTATTAATAGAATCCACTGTAGAAAACATGGGCATGCTATTTACCTTGATAATCCAAGCCTTGTATGGAAACTTTAAGCACTGATGATTGGTGGAAGGCACAACATTCATAACCTCAATGTAAGGGCGGCCTAGTATGGCCTTGAATGTGGGATCCATATCAAGGATATGGAATTCCGCAAAGACTGATGTAGGGCCCAATTCTACATTCAAGATGATCATCCCCATTGGTGGCTTTTTGCTATTGTCATAGGCCGTAACCGTAATTGATGAAGGCCTTATCTGTTCCATGTCAACCCCACATAATTGGAGAGTGCTCATGGGGATCACGTTTATAGATGCACCAGTGTCCACCAAACATGGGTCTATAGACGCCCCATTGATCTTTACTGCAATACACAAAGCATATTTTCGAGCCTCATTGGGGGCAAGCTCATGGTGGTGAAATATAATAGCCAGTTGTGTATCAGTCGGCGTAAATACCGACGAGATCTTCTCCACTGGGAGATCCTCATTTACCATAACCTTCTGAAGATACTCCATCAAGGCGTCCTGATGGGTTTTCGACCTCTTGATTAGCTCGAGAATGGAGATCCGAGCTGGTGTTTTATCCAAGTGTTTTAATAGGTCATATTGTGTCCCGGGGATAGACTCCTCTGGCTGCTCTTCAGTGTCTTTCTCTGGCTGAGACTGCTTGGGGACCTGACTATTTTGGGGAAAAATCTGATGGAACATCCTTCCACTACGGAGCACCATGGCTTGTGGGTTTGGTGGCACCTCTACGAGATTAGGTACGGGATTTAGCATGGGCTCAAGGGGTATTGGTGGAGGAATAGTTAACGAAACAGGGGCAATGGAAGGTGTAGGGGCTCTGATGAGTGGTTTGTTAGGTGGAGGTATGGTGGAAGTGGATGAGGTTTTGGATGGACGGTGCATGATTAGGGGTTTGGGAGGTGGAGGCATAGTAGATGTTGATGGGGCCCCAGATGGGCGGTGGGTGATGAGAGGTTTCGAGGGTAAAGGGGTTATGGTGGAGGCGGATGATGTTTGCTGAGGACTCAGTGGAAGGTTAACAGTAGAGATGCGGATGAGAGGACGTGACGGCGGTGGAAATGGGTGAGGCGTTGTTGCAGGTTGTGCTACGGGTCGAGAATAGATAGGTGCGGGACAGATAAGGCATGGAGGTTAGTTTGGAACATGATTGGCGACAAGGATAGAGCTGCCTTCCGTATGCCAATCTTGCCCTCTTCCAACTTCCGGGAAGGATGAGATGGGGTTGACTTGGTGGTTAGGTTGTTGGTGCACCGGTAACGGATTTTGGAGGATGCCCATGTTTGGCTGTTGCTGTTGTGCCTGCTGAGGCTGTTGTTGTTGTTGTTGCTGCTGTTGCTGTCTAGGAGGAGGTCTCCTGGCCTTCATCATGGCGACGTATCGCCTCATTTCATCCCAATCTATTTGATGTTCATCATTCATATCATAGATATAATCTCTAAAATGGAAACAATTTTCCATTGTATGACTCGGCTGTCTATGGAAGACACAATATCTGGAAGTGTCAACATTCATGGGCCATATGGCTCTTTCCTTAGGCAAGGTGAGCATATTAACAGCCATGAGAGCATTAAAAATGTCCGATAATGACTCTGGCAAAGGTGGGTAGTGATTTCTCCTTGGGCCAATTGGCCTTCTCTATTGTTGGGGGCCATAGTCCCCGGGTGGTGGAACCTGATTATATTGAGGAGGTAGTTGTTGTTGTTGTTGGAGATGGAGGGGTTGAAGAATATTATTCTGGAGGAGGTTATTTTGTGGGGGAGGACGATAGGGTTGCTGACCTTGTTGGTCCTGATGAAATGGGAATTGTGGAGCTTGTGGAGGCCTGGGGTTGGCTTGCCGTTTGGGATTGCCAACCGCACTCACCTACTCATTCGTTACGACCCCTTTTGTCACTCCACCTTGGGCACCCATGCTTGGCTTCCTAAACACCTTTGGCTTTGGTGGCTCAAACATATGCATAAGGGGGGAATCTTTCAGCTGTGTTTGGATATATCGAGCCCTCTCATACAATTCCTCCATAGTGGTGAGCTTGTTCATTGCCATGACGTGTCTGAATTGCGGAGTGGCATTAGACACGATCATCTTCACTTGTTCCAATTCCGAAATGGGGTCTCTCACTTTCTCTGCCAAGGATCTCCATCTATCGGTAAATTGGATGAAATCTTCGTCCGACTTCATTTTTTCAGCCACTAGGTCGGTAATAGAAAGGGAGGGACCGACCCTATCCTGATATTTCTGTAGGAATTTCCGTTACACTACGTCGAAGTTCTCAGCCTCACTCGGCTCTAGGGAATAGAACCATTCTAAGGCGGGACCATCCAATGATCTCCTGAAGAGGTATGCCAGGGATCTTTGATCGTTATGCCAAAATGAGGACTCATACATAAAGTCCTTCAGATGAATGAGGGGGTTGCCTGTACCGGTGTACCGTCGGTAAGTTGGCATTTCAGAAGGAGGGAGATGGAATACTGGAAGGATTGGTAAAGAGATCTCAGGCGCGGATTTGACATCCACGATCTTTTTGAAATCTCGGAATTGTTCATCCATCTTGTTCATCCTATGAAGGAGAGATTGAGTGACCTCATTGTAAGGAGCAGGTTGTGGTGGCCACTAAGGCCTTGCAGAAGCCTGAGAAGGGAATTCTGGATAAGAGAGACGTTGTGGCATATCAGCAAATGGAACTGACTGAAATGTCGTATGAGGAATTGGTGGAACTTGAGATTGGGGAGGTAATTGGAAAGAGGGAGGTTGCGGATGTTGTGGCATGTCAGTAAATGGAACTGACTGAAATGTTGTATGAGGAATTGACGGAACTTGAGACTGGGGAGGTGATTGGAAAGAGGGAGGTTCCAGACTTGTCTGCACAAGAGGGAATGAGGAAGGGATTGCCTGTGCAGGCTCTTGAGTAGGGAGAGCAACTGGTGTTGGGTTTTGAGGAGTAGAATCAACAGACTTCCCTTTTAGGATGGCCTGAAAGGCTCAGACCTGATCGGGATTGAGCTGTGTGTTTGCGAGAACACCCAGCAGGGAGGAAATATCTTGCAGCGGGAATGCTTCCCCGACGGTGGTTCGCACCTCATATGAGGGCTCACGGGAGGAACCTGCGTCCTCAGCAGGGACATGTGTCCCCTGGTGACTCGGGGTCGGATTCTGACCGTTCCCGGACATTTCTTGATCTTTTTCGGAACGCGAGATTTTGTCGTAACGCAATAACATACACACTCAAACCAATAGCAAAGATTAACAAACAAGTTGATGTTTAACACCTTTTTTGTTTTTCTTTTTCTTTTCTTTTTTTTTCTTTCTTTCTTTTTTTTCTAATCTAATGTTCACACCACAGGAGGGACCTTAGTTGCAATATTGGTTTCCGCCGTGTCATCTAAGGACACTCGACTCACCACGAATGGGTTGACTATCTCCATGGAACTTCAGTGGTACAACCAGCCCAGTGAACGAAGAGGGAATCCTTCGATGTCGGGGACTTACGGAGGTCCCGATGAAAGAGATCCTAGTCCGTCGAGAGGAATTCCCGACGGAGAGTCCTTCCTTCACCAAGAAAGGGTGATCCTAAAAAAATGGAACAAAAGAAATAAAAATAGAAGGGAGATGATATGCAATGCAATGCTGAATTTAACAGGAGATATATAAACAAACAACAAATATATACAATCAAAGAAATTAAACAAACATCACAACACTCCTTTTCTATGATGATATGAATCTCTTCAGACTTCAAGGGGACTCTAGAGTAATGTACGTAGTGCACGAGGGATGAAATTGGAATGCCAAAAGTGATAACGGGAACATAAATATAGCACACGCAGGCGCAATCAGGAGGGGCACGTGGGTGCCAAGTGGAGGGGCACACGTGGGGGCCGATGGCGAGAGTGCTACTGAGAGCATGAATGTAGCGCACGCGGGCGCGATCAGGAGGGGCACACGGGGGTGCCGAGTGAAGGGGCACACGTGGGTGCCGATGGAAAGAGTGCTACTGAGAGCACCAATATAGCGCACACGGGCGCAATCAGGAGGGGCACACGGGGGTGCCGAGTGAAGGGCACACGTGGGTGCCGATGGCAAGAGTGCTACTGAGAGCACGAATATAGCACACGCGGGCGCAATCAGGAGGGGCACACGGGGGTGCCGAGTGAAGGGCACACGTGGGTGCCGATGGCAAGAGTGCTACTGAGAGCATGAATATAGCACACGCGGGCGCAATCAGGAGGGGCACACGGGGGTGCCGAGTGAAGGGCACACGTGGGTGCCGATGGGAAGAGTGCTACTGAGAGCATGAGTATAGCGCACGCAGGTGCAATCAGGAGGGGCACACGGGGGTGCCGAGTGGAGGGGCAACGGGGGTGCCGATGGCAAGAGTGCTACTGGGAGCACGAATGTAGCGCACGCGGGCGCAATCAGGAGGGGCACACGGGGGTGCCGAGTGAAGGGGCACACGTGGGTGCCGAAAATATTTGGGTAACCAGAGAAAAAAAAAGAGGTCCCACCGTGATCGCCAAGAGATGTGGACGACGGGATCGTACCAAGGAGAGGGAAGGAGAAAAATGACGAGACGAGAGAAAGGATTACACTGAAGACCTGGACGGAACCAGACTCTGGTACGTGGCGGAGATGGGGGTCCAAAGACCCTCTCGCGTAAACTGGCCCCTTCCCGGTAAGCGTGACCTACCGTTTCGCGAGTAACTTTTCATATACCGAGGAGTCTGAGAACCCACGTAATGGAAGTTGAAAGACACATAGACTCGGAATTTGTAATGATTTATCACTCCTCAGACAATTATAAGAATAATATGAACAAAAGCATACCACCGCAGGACATTGGTCTTTGCGGGGTTTTAACAGCAATATAGCAACGTCAGTAGTAATGAACATGTATACATATAGAAACCACCGCGAGACATTGGCCTTACGGGATTTTTATTGTAATATAGATAATAAATATAAGTATATATATACATAAGACCATCGCGAGATATTACTCTCCATGGGGTTTTTATTATAATATAAGTATATATAACAAGAAATAAAAAGGGGATCAAATAAACCGCCGCGAGATGTCACTCTCCGCGGGGTTTTAAGGCGGTGATAGGGGAATGCTGAAATTGAACAGTTAGGGGTTAGGATGTTAGAGTGCAGAAATTAGATTACTGAAATAAAAATGGTCACGGGAGGTGACCTACCGCACCAGTTAGATAAAACCGCCGTGAGGAACGGATTCCTTGTTGGGGTTGGAATGAAAGTACAGGAGATGAAACCACCTCGAGGAACAGGTTCCTTGATCGGGGTTGGAACGAAAGTACGAAAAATGAAACCACCGTGAGGAACGGATTCCTTGATCGGGGTTGGAATGAATGTACAGGAAATGAAACCACCGCGAGGAACGGGTTCCTTGATCGGGGTTGGAGCGAAAGTACAGAAAATAAGACCGCCGCGAGGAACGGATTCCTTGATCGGGGTTGGAATGAAAGTACAGGAAATGAAACCACCGCGAGGAACGGGTTCCTTGATCGGGGTTGGAACGAAAGTACAGAAAATAAAACCACCGCGAGGAACGGGTTCCTTGATCGGGGTTGGAATGAAAGTACAGAAAATAAGACCGCCGCGAGGAACGGATTCCTTGATCGGGGTTCGAACAGATGAAAAGGGGATCAAATAAACCGCCGCGAGATGTCACTCTCCGCGGGGTTTTGAGGCGGTGATAGGGGAATGTTAAAATTAAATAGTTAGGGGTTAGGATGTTAGAGTGCAGAAATTAAATTACTGAAATGAAGATGGTCGCGGGAGGTGACCCACCGCACCAGTTAGATGAGACTGCCGCGAGGAACTGGTTCCGTCGACGGGGTTCGAACAAAAGATAGAAAATAAAACCACCGCGAGGAACTGATTCCGTCAACGGGGTTTGAATAGAAAAGAAATAACAGAAAGAAAGAGAAGGGAAGTGTGATCGCCAGGGGTTGAGGACCCCACAGGAAGTGTTCTGATCGCGTTCACCGTAGGAGCGGGAGTAGTGCAGGTCTTCTCTTCCTCTTTTGTCGGCCGGCCGATGAAGAGGGCTTCCTTCGGTTACCCTTGCAAAACACAGCAGGCGGAACAAATGGACGGTGGATTAGAATGAAAGTAGTGTAGTACCGGTCCCCTGATATGAAAATAGCAGAGTCATGTTCAAACGCGCACCTGGTTGGTGTTGTTTGAAACCCCTTTTAGACACCAAGATAGGCAGATGACATGATGAATAACCAAATGAAGGTCTCTCAGGGAGAGAGATGCAATATAGACAACAAATGATGCATGCATATGCGACTAATTGAACGAAAACAAGACAACAAGAAGGGGGAGAAAACTTATTCAGAGGTGGATGACGGGCTTTGGATGAGCTTCTTCAGCAAGATAAGGATGAAACAGGCACGCGGCACAGCAGAACGGCTTTCCTAGTGCACTCGACCGCCCAGGGAACTCGACCTTCTTTATTTCACGGACTTCAACACCGATCGGAACGGAGCATCTCTTTCCATTCCGTACGGACACATACAAGCACTTACACACGCACCTGCAAGAACACTCACGCATACACACCTATATATACATGTATAAGAATATATCTATGAAAGGAGAGATAGAAAGAGAGAGGGTTAGAGAAGGAAAGAGAGAAAGGGAGAAAGAGGAGAAGAACTCTTTTTTTTAGAGATTTTTATTTTAGTTTTACATATATAGCATATATATAGAGAGAGAGAGATAGAATATGAACTATATAAGATATATATATAGTATATATATATATATGTTATATATATATATAAGAGAGGGAGAGTGAACCGAGAGTGAGGGATGAAGAGAGTTGGGGAGAAAAAAAAACAATAACAAAATGAAAGAAAAGGGGCGGCGAAGGCAGGGAGGGGAAGAGAAAGTGAGAGGGAGAGAGAGAGAGTGATGTGACACAATGATGCAAAGGCAGCAAATGACAATGATCCCTTGGACTTAATTCGCAATAAAAATCACAAGAGTCGAGAGCAACTCGAGAGTCGCCGTTACACCGCGCACACCCGTTTCCCGTGGTGACTCGGTGATGCCGAGTCTAGGTAGTGGAGAAAACCCCTGGCTGGCTAGAGGGCCAGCACCACTTAGGTTATCCCTCCCGAAGATAGGAAGCCCACAAACAAGGGCAGCCGGGTGCCTTGGGGGCACTAGGACGTTCCTCTCACTAAGGCCACGGTGACCACACAAGGGTGGTGGTTCCGGGATCGGACACTCTCTCACCAACCAGCGAATAAGTTTTGCAGATATTAAATGAACAAGAGTAAAGAGCAAGGGTAGAACTCACCTGGTTGGTTTGAAGAAACCAACCCCGATCGGAGACGAGGGCGAGCGGGGAAGTGTGGTTCCCCGCACATTGCGCCGGTGAAGCTTCAATCCGGTTTGAAATGGTTACAATCACTACTCCTCGCGCAGGAGGGTGAACTTGGGGTGGGGACAATTAAATACACTCAAACACTACCTCCACGCAGGGAGGGGCGGTAAGCCGGCCAGGCGGGGAAGGGAGATTCGCCGGAAGACGCGCCGGTGTAGCCGAAATGGAAACTCCCTGCTTGCTGTGATGGCTGACTGCCAGTCGCTGTAGAGGCTGTAGATCACGTTCTAGAATTTCTCTGAAGACGAGACCAGCTGGGAAATCTTTGTATCTGGAACCAGGATGCTTCAGAATTTTCTCAATTTCTTTGGATGCAGTGGCTGGTCTGGGTCGAGCTTCGAACAAGGTGGAAGTTTCTGGCCGCAACAGCTACCTGACACAAACAGTGACTTGCAGAAGTTGTCCCGGCCGCTCCCGGGCACCAAATCTTGAACCGTCAAAGTTTATGGAACTGTGGACGGACCCTCTTCGCGGGAAAACTGGTGGGGAAGCCGTCTGAGGTTGGGGTGGACTGGGGGACGCCGATGAGTGGCAGCAGGTCGCTGCAGGTTGTGGGAGGCAGACCCGACCAGTCGAGGGAGAAAAACAAAAGCTCTGACCTCCGGATGCCGAACGCACTTCTGCTTCTTGATCCAGAAAGAGGACAGGAGGAGGAAGATATTTTTAGAAGGACTCGTGGCTTGAATCGTCCACCGTCGGCCGTGGTGCTGCTTCGAACCGAGTTCAGGAACTCTGCAGAGGGAGCTCTGCGCAATCGGGGGAGATTGGCTCTCCCTGACGGCCCCGAACTCGGAACGGGATGGAATCACCTCGCCTGCAAAGATGACTAGACGCCCTTTCCAGAAAGGTATGGTTCGCCTTCAGACGTTGCCGTATGAACTCGTGGTGGCTTCTTCAAGTCGGACCTTCTTCTGCCACCTGCAGATTTAGGCCAAATGAAGGGGAAAGTGGTGGAGCTAGGTTAAGGGAGTGGAGGTTAGCAATGGTGGGGGGTGGTGGTGGTGGTGATGGTAGATGGGGGAGGGGTGTTTAGGAATGGTAAGATGGGTGGATCAGGGAGTGTGGAGGTCCCAAGGGGGTGGAAGGGTGAGAGGGCCGCAGCTACGAGATGGGAGGGGTGGGTCGGCCAAGGCAAGGGTGGAGGCTAGGTGGAGGGGTTGGTGCGCAAGTTGTGGTGGGAGAGGGGTTTGAATGCCCAAGGGGTATGAATGAGGGTGTGGGGGAGTGGGAAGGTTGCTTGGGGGAGAGGGAAGGGTGCCTTGGAGGTGGGAATGGTGTATGGGGAAGTGAAGGGTTGCTTGGGAAGTGGAGGGAATTGATGGGGTATTAAGTGGCCAAGGGAAGGTGAAGGGGTGGAGGATGAGGTGGCAGCTGAGGTGGCAGGGGGAGGGGGAGGGGAGGTGAAGGGGCTAGTTCGCCCAGGGGAGGAGGAAGAGAGAGAGTGGGGTTCGCCCCCTGGAGAGAGAAGAAGAGAGAGAGCTAGTGGGAGAGAGAGAGAAGCACTCAATTGGCAAATTTTCTTCAATATTTCATTAACCTTCAAAAGAGGGATTGGGGCCCTATTTATAGGAAACCCACTTTTACACATAAGACCCTGACTTTTAACAAACTAACAGATAACCAAGGCAGGGGGGTGCGCCCATGGGCCTAGCCCAAAGAAATAGGCCCAATAGAGAGCACCATAGCCTAATGAGACTCAAACTTAGGGAAATAACTTAATAACCTAGGTACAAGACTCAAATAAAAGGCAAATTACATGATAAAAACTCAAGTAACAAGGAGAAAACAACAAGATGACCCAATGGTAAGCACTAAGGTCCAATCCAGATGAAGGGCTGCTCCCTAGCTGCCTCTGGGAGGGAAAGAGGTGCCAAGCCAGAGGGAATCGTGAGTGATGCCCTCATCAATTCTCCCGAGCTGTGGAAAGCTCGACTCTGTCGAGTAAAGGCCCTCCCTGCTGCGGTACTGCTCTAGAAGATCGGGGTCTAGCTGCTGGAGATCCTCCCGGCTCACCCAAGCATCATCCGAGGGTGGTCGTCCCTTCCACCTGACCAGGTATCGCTCATACACCTTGCTCCTCGTGTTGGTGACCTGTTCATCTAATATCCGCTCCACTTTGTCACGCTGGTTTCTCAAGTTGGGTGGATCACTCTGGGGTGTGGGGGCGCTCTCAAGGGGTGGAGTAGGCTGGATGTCCTCACTGGGTGTCACCGTGGGGCCCTTGTAGGGTACCAGGTCAGCCACATTGAATGTGGGACTTACTCCGTATTCTTCAGGGAGGTCTAACACACAAGCATTGGTGCCAAGTCGTCTCAGCACCTGGAAGGGGCCAGCTCCACGAGACCTCAACTTTGATGCATTCCCAAGGAATAGCCTCTCAGTTCTCACCATCACAAAATCACCTTTTTAGAATTCTTGGTGGCGGCGGTGGGAGTTAGCTGACTTCTTGTAAATCTCATTGCTTTTGTTGATGTTTTTGCGAATATCCTCATGCAACTCTCTAAGGTGTTGTGCAAAAGACTCAGCAGTGATGGACACCCTAGCATGCGGGGGTAGGGGAATGAGATCTGTTGGCTTCCTAGGCTTGTAGCCATGCACAGCTTCGAAGGGACTCATGCCTATGGACCTATTGGTGGAATTATTGTATGCAAACTCGGCTTGAGGTAGGATGAGATCCCAATTTCCAGGGCGGTCCTCAACAAGGCACCGCAAGAGATTCCCTAGGCTCCGATTGATGACTTCGGTCTGGCCATCGGTTTGAGGGTGATAGGCCGTGGAAAATTTAAGCAGGGTCCCCATTAGATGCCAGAGGGTCTTCCAAAAGTAACTTGTGAATTTGACGTCCCTATCTGAAATGATGGTCTTGGGCAGGCCATGGAGGCGGACCACCTCATCAAAGAATAGGCGGGCCACGTGGGAGGCATCTGAAGTTTTTGAACAAGGGATAAAATGAGCCATTTTTGAGAACCTATCCACCACGACATAGATGGAATCATGCTTCCTCTGGGTCCTAGGCAGGCCTAAGATGAAGTCCATACTCAGGTCCTGCCATGGTCGGTCAGGGACAGGGAGAGGGGTGTATAAGCCAGTATTCTGCTTTACTTGTTTGGCTGTAGCACACGTACGACATTGTCCCACAATTTTGGCTACATCCCTTTTGAGACTAGGCCAATAGAACTGTCCCTCAACCAAGGTAATGGTTTTATGAACCCCAAAGTGTCCAGCCAGGCCTCCTGCATGTAACTCCCAGACTAACAAATCCCGCAGTGAGGTTCGAGGTATGCACAGCTTATGGCCTTTGAAAATGAACCCATCCTCTAGGATAAAACTTTGGTGCTCTTGGAGTGGTTGGGTGGTCAAGATGGTATGGACAGGCCCAAAGTCAGGGCAATTCGAGTATTCTTCCTTGATCCTTTCAAACCCTATGACCTCCACCCGAATGGTAGCTAGCAAGGAGATTCTCCTACTGAGTGCATCCGCGGCACGATTCTCGCTTCCAGCCTTATGTTTGATCACAAAGGTGTAGGACTGGATGTACTCGACCCACCGGGCATGCCGGGCATTCAGTTTCTGCTGGGAGTTGAGGTATTTTAGGGCCTCATGGTCAGAAAATATGACAAATTCTTTAGGTAAGAGATAGTGTCTCCAATGCCGGAGGGATTGTACCACGGCATAAAATTCCTTGTCGTAGGTGGAGTATTTCATCCTGGCATCACACAACTTCTCACTAAAGTAGGCCACTGGGTGTCCTTCCTGGCTGAGGATCCCGCCAATTCCTACCCCAGAGGCATCACAAGTCACTTCAAAGACTTTGGAGAAATCAGGGAGGCATAAGACAGGGGCTTGGGTCATTCTTTCTTTGAGCTCCTGGAAGGCCCTAGATGCCGACATGGTCCACACAAAGGTCCCCTTTTTAAGGCAGTCGGTGATAGGGGCTGTGACTATGCTGAATCCACGGATGAATCTTCGGTAAAAGGTGGCCAAACCATGGAAGCTCCTGACCTCATGGAGGGTGCGGGGCTCCGGCCAGTCAAGGATATCTTGGACCTTCTCGGGGTCCATGGACACTCCCTTAATGGAAACCACATACCCAAGGAAGGTAATGGACTCAGTCAGGAAGTGGCATTTTCCTGGGTTGGCATAGAGACTCTCTTCCCTAAGGATGGTGCAAACTTGCCTAAGGTGGTGGTAGTGGGCTTCTTTGGACTGACTGTAGATGAGGATGTCATCGAAATAGACTACCAGGAAGACTCCAATGTAAGGCCTAAGGACCTCGGTCATAAGGCGCATAAAGGTGCTTGGGGCGTTAGAGAGCCCAAAAGGCATCACCAGCCATTCATAGAGTCCATCCTTGGTTTTAAAGGCAGTTTTCCATTCATCCCCGGGCCTTATTCTAACTTGGTGGTAGCCACTCTTAAGGTCTATTTTTTAAAAAATGGTGGCTCCAGCTAGCATGTCTAGCATATCGTCAAGTCTAGGTATGGGGAACCTATATTTGACGGTAATCTTGTTGACGGCCCTACTATCGACACACATTCGCCATGTCCCATCTTTTTTTGGTGTGAGGAGGGCTAGGACAGCACAAGGACTTTTGCTAAGACGGAGGAAGCCTTTTCTAATGAGTTCCTCCACTTGCCTCCTCAATTCAGCATGCTCAGTGGGATTGAGGTGATAGTGGGGAAGGTTTGGGAGGGTGGCCCCTGGGACAAGGTCAATAGCATGCTGGACATCCCTCATGGGTGGCAGTCGATCGGGGAGCTCCTCGGGGAACACATCCTTGAATTCTTCTAGGAGAGGGTGTATCTCCACAGGATGAGGGTTGGAGGGGGTGGGTTCCCCTAGGCATATGACTACAGCGTATATGGGTGTCCTGAGGGCTACCTCCTCCTCGAGTTCTTGTCTAGTGATGAGGTGTAGGCTCTTGATGGTGCTCTTAGGGGTGGACTGTTGACTTGTTGGTTGGGTTGGGGGTAATGGGACCCCTGGGTTTTGAGGTGGTGTAGGGAGAATTCCCTTGGGGGGTAGTTCCTTTCGGGGTGGGGAAGGGTTGAGGCGAATGGTCTTCCCCTCGTGTTCAAATGTGCATGTGTTTGTTTTCCCCTGGATGGTAGCATTGACATCATATATCCAAGGTCTCCCTAGTAGGATGCTTCCTACAGCCATAGGTATGATGTCACACCATATTTGCCCTTGGTAGGATGAGAAGGTGATGGGGATAAGACAACATGTGTTGACGGGTAGGGAGTGGTTGTTTATCCATGACACACGGTATGGTTTGGGGTGGGGTGTTGGGGTAAGCCCTAGGAGCTTGACGGTGTCCGGGGACACAGCGTTGACACAACTCCCGTTGTCTAGGATTACCTTCCTAACATGGTCCCCGATTTTGATGAAGGTGTGAAAAATGGAAGTCCTCCGCCAGTCGTCCTCTTTAGGTTGGGTAAGGGTGCACCTGATCACCCCTAGGTGGGTGGAGTGGGGGTCATCTTCTATACCTTCCTCAAAGACTTGCTCCTCGTATTCCTCTTCCCACCCTAAAGCAGCCTCGTATTCCTCAACAGTATCCTCATGGGTTTCCTGGGGTGTGGTAGGTCCGCCTTTAATAACAAGGCTCGACATCCCCTTGGAAGGGCATTGGCTGGCTATGTGGCCATAACCATGGCACTGAAAACACTTAACTGTACTACCTCCTGGGGTCTTCCATTTGAAGGCTTCCTCCCTTCGGGGAGGAGGGTTGGGTGGAGTGGCCTTTGTGGGGGTAGGATTGGTTGGCTGGGGGTAGGGCCGAGTGGGAGTTCCCCCACTGGGAGGAGGTGTTCTCAATAGGGGAGGGAGGTTAGGACGGGGCCCCGGGCCCTTGGGGGGGGGCAAACCTTGGGTTCCTAGCAAACCTTTCTACATCACGGGCTATTTGATAGGCTACCTCAAGGCTATGAGCTTTCCTCATGAAAAGCTCCCGTTTGATGTGGGGAAGGAGACAATTCCTAAACCGGGATAAAGTGACGGCTGGTTCTTCGACGACATCACACCTTAAGAGGTATGAGTCAAACTTCTCTATATACTCTTCCACGGTCTTTCCCTCTTGGGTAAGGCTTTGCCATTCATCTAGGAGGAGTTGGCTATAGGAGTGGGGAAGATATTTATTCCTAAGCTGGGCTTTCATGTCAAGCCAAGTGTCAATGGGTTCCTCCCGCCTAATCCTCCTTTGACTTTCCACCTTTAGCCAATATGTCTTGGCTAGTTTGAGGAGGTGCATCTTGGCCAACCTAACCTTTCTCTCCTCGGACATTGGGTACCAATCAAAGTATTGGTCCATACCATGCTCCCATTCTTCATAGGCACTTGGATTATGGGACCCATCAAAATTCGGAGCATCTACCTTGATCATTCTTAAGAGGAAGTCATCCGGATCCTCTCGTGGTCTCCTCTCATGGTACCGAGGTTGTGGGGCTCTCTCTTGCTCACGATACCACTCATTCTCTAGGTATTCCCTCTCATGTTCAACCCGCGGAGGAGGAGTCCTTTGGACATGATTCTTAGGTGGGGCCCTAGCTTCTTCTAATCTCTCTAATCGAGTGGAAATCCCATTCATTTGTTCTGTGAGGACTAGAATGGCAGCTTCAAGTCGATCCATAGGAGCTTGGGGAACTTTCCTAGGGATGTTTTGGTTGCCTTGGAGATTGGGATCCATAGGTGGATCGGAAGTAGAAGGATCGGTCCGGTATATGGTACCCCTACGGGTGGACATGCACAAAGACAAGGTGACCGGTATGGGATGGTAATGCAATTGCCCTAGGACCTAGGCTTGCAGAGACAAGTCTAAA
The DNA here is from genome assembly GCA_022559845.1 of Amorphophallus konjac. Classification (NCBI taxonomy): domain Eukaryota; kingdom Viridiplantae; phylum Streptophyta; class Magnoliopsida; order Alismatales; family Araceae; genus Amorphophallus; species Amorphophallus konjac. Next base: position 168,735,884 of record CM040124.1, on the reverse strand, counting down.
ACTTGCTCTGATACCACTTGATGTGACACAATGATGCAAAGGCAGCAAATGACAATGATCCCTTGGACTTAATTCGCAATAACAATCACAAGAGTCGAGAGCAACTCGAGAGTCGCCGTTACACCGCGCACACCCGTTTCCCGTGGTGACTCGGTGATGCCGAGTCTAGGTAGTGGAGAAAGCCCCTGGCTGGCTAGAGGGCCAGCACCACTTAGGTTATCCCTCCCGAAGATAGGAAGCCCACAAACAAGGGCAGCCGGGTGCCTTGGGGGCACTAGGACGTTCCTCTCACTAAGGCCACGGTTACCACACAAGGGTGGTGGTTCCGGGATCGGACACTCTCTCACCAACCAGCGAATAAGTTTTGCAGATATTAAATGAACAAGAGTAAAGAGCAAGGGTAGAGCTCACTTGGTTGGTTTGAAGAAACCAACCCCGATCGGAGACGAGGGCGAGCGGGGAAGTGTGGTTCCCCGCACACTACGCCGGTGAAGCTTCAATCCGGTTTTAAATGGTTACAATCACTACTCCTCGCGCAGGAGGGTGAACTTGGGGTGGGGATAATTAAATACAGTCAAACACTACCTCCACGCAGGGAGGGGCGGTAAGCCGGCCAGGCGGGGAAGGGAGATTCGCCGGAAGACGCGCCGGTGTAGCCGAAATGGAAACTCCCTGCTTGCTATGATGGCTGACTGCCAGTCTCTGTAGAGGCCGTAGATCACGTTCTAGAATTTCGCTGAAGACGAGACCCGCTGGGAAATCTTCATATCTGGAACCAGGATGCTTCAGAATTTTCTCAATTTCTTCGGCTGTAGTGGCTGGTCTGGGTCGAGTTTCGAACAAGGTGGCAGTTTCTGGCCGCAACAGCTACCTGACACAAACAGTGACTTGCAGAAGTTGTCCCGGCCGCTCCTGGGCACAAAATCTCGAACCATCGAAGTTGCTGGAACCGTGGATGGGCCCTCTTCACGGGAAAATTGGTGGGGAAGCCGTCTGAGGTCGGGGTGGACTGGGGGATGCCGATGAGTGGCAGCAGGTCGCTGTAGGTTGTGGGAGGTAGACCCGACCAGTCGAGGGAGAAAAATGAAAGCACTGACCTCCGGATGCCGAACGCACTTCTGCTTCTTCATCCAGAAAGAGGACAGGTGGAGGAAGATATTTGTAGAAGGACTTGTGGCTTTAATCTTCCACCGTCGGCCGTGGTGCAGCTTCGAACCGAGTTCAGGAACTCTGCAGAGGGAGCTCTGCACAATCAGGGGAGATTGGCTCTCCCGGACGGCCCCGAACTCGGAACGGGATGGAATCACCTCGCCTGCGAAGATGACTGGACGCCCTTTCCATATAGGTATGGTTCGCCTTCAGACGTTGCCGTATGAACTCGTGGTGGCTTCTGCAAGTCGGACCTTCTTCTACCACCTGCAGATTTAGGCCGAATGAAGGGGAAAGTGGTGGAGCTAGGTTAAGGGAGTGGAGGTTAGCAATGGTGGGGGGTGGTGGTGGTGATGGTAGATGGGGGAGGGGTGTTTAGGATTGGTGAGATGGGTGGATCAGGGAGTGTGGAGGTCCCAAGGGGGTGGAAGGGTGAGAGGGCCGCTAGGAGATGGGAGGGGTGGGTCGGCCAAGGCAAGGGTGGAGGCTAGGTGGAGGGGTTGGTGCGCAAGTTGTGGTGGGAGAGGGGTTTGAATGCCCAAGGGGTATGAATGAGGGTGTGGGGGAGTGGGAAGGTTGCTTGGGGGAGAGGGAAGGGTGCCTTGGAGGTGGGAATGGTGTATGGGGAAGTGAAGGGTTGCTTGGGAAGTGGAGGGAATTGATGGGGTATTAAGTGGCCTAGGGAAGGTGAAGAGGTGGAGGATGAGGTGACAGCTGAGGTGGCAGGGGGAGGGAGAAGGTGAAGGGGCTAGTTCGCCCAGGGGAGGAGGAAGAGAGAGAGTGGGGTTCGCCCCCTGGAGAGAGAAGAAGAGAGAGAGCTAGTGGGAGAGAGAGAGAGAAGCACTCAATTGGCAAATTTTCTTCAATATTTCATTAACCTTCAAAAGAGGGATTGGGGCCCTATTTATAGGAAACCCACTTTTACACATAAGACCCTGACTTTTAACAAACTAACAGATAACCAAGGCAGGGGGGTGCGCCCATGGGCCTAGCCCAAAGAAATAGGCCCAATAGAGAGCACCATAGCCTAATCAGACGCAAACTTAGGGAAATAACTTAATAACCTAGGTACAAGACCCAAATAAAAGGCAAATTACATGATAAAAACTCAAGTAAGAAGGAGAAAACAACAATATGACCCAATGGTAAGCACTAAGGTCCAATCCAGACGAAGGGCTGCTCCCTAGCTGCCTCTGGGAGGGAAAGAGGTGCCAAGCCAGAGGGAATCGTGAGTGATGCCCTCATCAGAGAGGAAGAGAACGGGGGGAGAGCGAGAGGAAGAGAGTAGATTAAAATAAAATTAAAAAAAGGTGGGAGAAAGAGAGATCGAGAGAGGGAGGGAGAGAGAGGGTGAGAGAAAGAGAAGAGAGAGAGTGGGACGGAGGGAGGAGGAAAAGAGGGAGAAAGAGAAGTAAATAAAAAGATAAAAAAATGTGTAAAGAAGAGAGAGAGATTGGATGGGGAGATGAGAGAATAAGAGAGTGAGGGAGAGGGAAAGAGAATGTGACAGAAGGGGTAAGAAAATAAAAAAAAAGTGGAAGGAGGGAGATCGAGAGGGAGAAAGAGAGAGAGGGAGAGAATACGAGAGAGGGATAAAAAAACAAATGAATAGAAAAAGCTGAGAGAGTGAGATCGAGAGGGAGAAAAGGAGAGAGAGGATGGGAAAAGGGGGACAGGGAAATAAAAAAAGAAAAAGAAATAGGGAGGGATCGAGAGGGAGAGAGGGAAAGTGAGTGGGGGGAGAAAGAGAGGGAAAGAGGGAGTGAGAGAGAAGAGGGAGGAGGGGGAGGAGAGAGAGACAGAAAGAGTGAAAGAGGGAGTAAAAAAAAGGAAAAAAATAAAAGAAATAGAGAGAGAGATCGGGTGAGAGGGAAATCGAGAGAGGGAGGGAGAAAGAGAGAGAGGTGGTGGAAATGGAGGGGGAGGAAAACGGAGGGGGAAGACGATGGCGGCGGCGGTCACGGGTGCTCAGACATGGAGGGCGGTCGATGCGGCTTCACGGCAGACGGGGGGTGCTTCACGGCAACATGGACGGTGTGGGGAGCTCGCAGCGGTGACGGTGGTCGACGGACGAACGATGGCGGCCGGTGGACGGTGTCGCGGTAGCCTCGGGGCGACGAGGTGGAGACGGTTCGCGGTCGACGTGCATGGAGGAGGAGGACGGGCCGCGGTGGCGGCCGGTGACTGCAACGTGGGCACACCGGTGGCGGTGCAGGCGACGTGGACGTGGTAGCCGCGGCGTCTAGGGCATGCAGGGAGGTGCCCGGCGCATGCACGGGGGGTTTGCGGCATCGTCGGGAGCTCCGTGGCGTCGCGGTGCAGTCGACAGGGAGACGTGAAGACGACGGAAGTGGCCGGAGGGAGGTTCGCCGGCGTGGGGAGCGTCCGGTGGCGAGCTAGGCGAACGTGCATGCGGCGTGGGAGGTGGGTGCAGTGGCCGGCTCGGTGGACGTGCATGCGGCGTGGGGAGCATCCGATTGACGACGGCAGCAACGGTGGTGGCGTGCGGACGGGAACGGCGACGTCGGTGGCACGCGTGCGACGGATTTTAAGACGGATTTTGAGACAGATTTCCGACGAAGTCGGTCCGTCACAATTTCTTGGTCAAAAATTTCAGACGGTTCTAAAAATCCGTCACAAATTCCGTCCCAAATTTGGGACGAAATAGTTTCCCTCCCAAATTCCGTCGCAAATTCCATCCCAAATTCCATATTTGAGATGGAATTTGCGACGGAAAATATTTCGTCCCAAATTTGAGACGGAAATTCCGTCTCAAATTTCCGTCGCAAAATTCCATCCCAAATCGCGCTTTTTCTTGTAGTGGGGTCTTCTGCTGAGGAGACGGAGTGAGGGAGATGGAGGAAAGGGTGTTGGCCCAGGGGACGCGGAGGTGGCGATGGTGGATGGCTAAAGGGAGACGGAGAATGGGAGATCCACAGCAAGGAGGGGGAGTTGGCGAGGTGTAGTGGCCAGAGGGGGGTTCACGGGGGTTACTCCGGCGTTGCTTGTGGGTGGAGGGTGACCGGAGGGGAGGCGGAGATGCTGCGGACTTGGGTTTTTTGTCGAGAGGAGATGGTTACGTGAAGATAGATGGGGTTGTCCAGGAGAGAGGGGCATGCCTGCAGAGAAGATAGGAGGGAGGTGGTTCACGGGCGTGGGGAGAGGAGATGGGAATGGAGTGCTGACGTTAGTGGTGGGTGTCCAGACGTGGGGTTGTGTGTTACAAGAAGATGGCAGGGAGGGACTGTGGGTTCGAGAGGGGAGGTGTTCACTGGATGTGTGTGTATGTGTGTGCCGTGAGGGAGAGGAGTTTGTGCAGTGAAATGAGTGTGTGTGCCGTGAGAGTGAGGGTGAGAACATAGAAAAAGGGGGGTTACGTGAGAGAGAGGGAAGAAAAATAGAGAGAGAGAAATATACGTGAGGATGTAACGTAGTCAATGTATAGACACAATGTATAGACTTTGAGAGGTAGTCAATAGAGAAAGAGATGTGAGGATGATTAGGAGGAAACCAATGTATAGACTTTGAGAGGATGTACAGACTTTGTGAAGCCAATGTATAGACTTTGAACTTTGTAACGTAGGTAAAGATAAGAACGTATAGACTTTGAGGAAGCCAATGCATAGACTTTGAGAGGATGTACAGACTTTGTGAAGCCAATGTATAGACTTTGAGGAATGTACAGACTTTGTAACGTAGCTAAAGATAGGAACGTATAGACTTTGAGGAAGCCAATGTATAGACTTTGAGAGGATGTACAGACTTGGTGAAGCCAATGTATAGACTTTGAGGACGTACAGACTTTGTGAAGCCAATATATAGACTTTGAGGAAGCCAATGTATAGACTTTGAGGATGTACAGACTTTGTGAAGCTAATGTATAGACTTTGAACTTTGTAACGTAGGTAAAGATAGGAACGTATAGACTTTGAGGAAGCCAATGCATAGACTTTGAGAGGATGTACAGACTTCGTGAAGCTAATGTATAGACTTTGAGGACTGTACAGACTTTGTAACATAGGTAAAGATAGGAACGTATAGACTTTGAGGAAGCCAATGTATAGACTTTGAGAGGATGTACAGACTTGGTGAAGCCAATGTATAGACTTTGAGGATGCCAATGTGTAGACTTTGAGGACGTACAGACTTTGTGAAGCCAATGTATAGACTTTGAGGAAGCCAATGTATAGACTTTGAGTGAATGTGGAGATGAATGTATAGACTTGGAGGAATGTATAGACTTTGGAGATGAATGTATAGACTTGGAGGAATGTATAGACTTACTATGTATAGACTTGGTGGGAATGTATAGACTTGGAGGAATGTATAGACTTGCTAAAAAAAAGAGTATAGACTTGCTGAAGAATGTATAGACTTGGCTAAGCTGAACGTACAGACTTGATGTAACGTACAGACTTGCTAAGCTGAACGTACAGACTTGCTGCAACGTATAGACTTTGAACGTACAGACTTGCTGCAACGTACAGACTTTGAACGTACAGACTTGCTGTAATGTACAGACTTGAACGTACAGACTTGCTACAACGTACAGACTTGGACGTGCAGACTCGCCAAGTCATCAAAGCAAAAATGATTAATCGCCCACATGAATCAAATGCGCAAGTCACTTTAGGGCATCACGCTGTAATATGAGGTCTACCCAGGAAAACGTGAAAACGGCGTGTCTACAATGCTCATTTAGATGGCAATGCATGCTGGTGCATAATGTATGTTCATGATTTCAAGATGGATGCTCAACATAATTGAAGACATTAAAACCCTTTTTATTCATTTATTTGACTAGATTTGTTAGATTAGTTAGGGCTATAACATTAGCCCCATGTTATCAAAATAATTATTTATTTATTTAATACATACCTCACAGTCTTTGCTAGGGTTGATGTATAAAGAAGGGTCAATGCATGATTGGAAGGGGTATGTGCATGCATGAGGTAGGGGCATATTGAAGTCAATGCATGAATGTGCACCGAATGGGTTTGGTTGATGCATGAAGAAGGGTCGGTGCATATGTGAGGTGGGTCGACGCACATATGGGTGAGGTCAATGCATGCATTAGGTTGGGATGGTGGCTAAGTCGGGGCATGAATGTGCATAGGATGATGGCCAAGTCGGTGTAGGAATATGCAAGGGGTGGTGGCTAAGTCGGTGCAGGGTGTGCACCGATGTTAGGGTAGGTCGATACAGCTTGCAGGGGTCGAAGCATGAAGAAAGGGATGAAGTCTGTGCATGTATAGATGGAGTTGGCTTAAAACGACGCGGTGCTGAGGTGAGGCTAAAACGGCGCGCCCGGGGCGCGCCAGATGGAGGCCAAAAAGAATGAATTGGGTTATGAGTGTAAAGCTAAAACGGTGCGGGGGGGGTCACGCCGGAAATTGGCGCACCGGTTTAGGGGCGCGTCGGATTGGGGCAGATTTGGCTAGTTTGGGCTTTAATGAAATGCCAGACAAATTTCTTAGAACTTTGGTATTATTTGAGAAGATTAGATAGTTTATTTAGGTCCCAAATGCCTTGCAAACAAGGCAAGTCCAGACTTATGCAAGGTTCCTACTCGAGCATAGTCTAAAGTAGACTCATCACTGCAAATTCATCATAATTTAGACAAAGTATTCAGTCAAAATTTGGGAAGCACCTCCCCATACCTAGAGGGTTGCGGGGGAGAAGTGGAGATAGTCCCACAGTATCTGGGGTATGCTCCTTAAAGCCGGGAATGCCAAACGGTGACCGACGGACTTCAATAGAGGGAAAACCCCGAGGGCTAGCCTACGAGGGGCATCAAAACTCTACAAGTCGAAAACATCATTAAGGGACGGCCAAGATGGGAGGGTACCTCGAGGGCTAGCCTACAAGAGGTACCTTTCCCACAACCACCACCATTCCCGAGGGAAGGTTGATTTGATGTCGGGCTAAGAGCCCCTTTCAATATTCACCCTCCGGCAATCTGCAAAGACACATGTCATTGCAGGACATGTCTCCTTAGACCCTATGGTGATGTGGAAATTCCGATGGGGAATGTCCCCTCTCCCCGACCACCAGACTCATCGAGGAAAGCAGGAGTACATGAGAGATATGCAGAATGCATTCGGCCGATAAACTGACTATAGAAAGTCATATGCATATGAGTATGCATGGCCATAGTGATGGGGACATCGAAGCAAGACCGCTCATATTTATTTGCATTTATGTCCTTTTATATTTGTATGTATACCCCTTGTGTTATATGGGTACACAATTGTAAGTCTTAGTGGGTTTTTGTACAAAATGTCAGTAGGACCAGCAAGGGGGCCCTCACACCTTCCTCATTGGTCCAAGTGGCACCATTTGGGTCCAAGTGGGGCTGGTCAAGTCCTAGGTGACATCTAGAAGGTCAATTGGACACATGGGAGACAAATGGATTAAAATTTCAAAGGAGGCCACCAAACTTACCTACCCATGCCCCTTGGTCAAGGGGGCGCCCCCTCCCATTTTTATTTTTGAAAAATATGCTATTAGAACTAATTAGTTCTAATCCTTGTATACCCCTCCTAACCCTAGATCTAAGGGCATTAGTGGCCATTTTCCATTTATTATATAAGGCATGTATTTCCATTTTTCATGAATTAATGAGAAGAAAAAAAACTTGTGTAAGCTTGGAGCTTCTTACGCCCCTCTCCCTCTCCTCTGGTTCTCCTTCTCCATCCTCTGCATTTCAAGATTGTGAACCCTTCTATCTTAGCCCCTCCACATCTGAGTTCATTCTGTGCCACCGCCGTTCGTGCCGCCATCGAGCCGCCGCGAAGCTGCTTCTGAAGTTCTGTCCAAGGGTCTGTTTGGCTAGACAGAGTCCCACTCCGGGAATTTTAACTCCCAACTCCGACCTCATCTGGTGTTGGGATTTTCAGGGTTAGTTCCTTTCTTGATTCCTAACCTCCAGTAAAAACTTCACGTCATTCAAAGTTCATTTTATATTTTTATATTTTTGTGTCTTTCTGTCTTCCTGATCTGTCCCTTTTCAGATCTGTGTAGTAGAAGTTCAGGTCTTCCACCTTTAGACCCCCTTTTTGATTTTTTTTGGAATCCCCAAATTTATTGGAGGTTCTGTCCACCATCCTCTTCCTCCACAAATTTTTTCCGAATTTCAAAAGCCCTCTACCTATTTCGAGAAATTTGATCTTTCTCCCAAAATCTGTCCAGTCCCTACTGTCTAGATCTGACCCAGGGTCAGTATAAAATCCACAAAAATCGAAACTTCCACCAAACCTTTCATAAGATATATCCCCATTTTCCTCTCTTTGGTCTCTACAACTTTCATGAAGGGCTCAAAAGATGAATCGAAGGTCTACAGTGCAGTCAATGCCAACTCTCAGGAAAACTTGGTTCTGCCCTGAGTTTTCTGATCCTGAGAGCCAGCAACTTTAATATTCGATAAAGGCCATCAAAGGGAAATTCAAAATTCTTTCTCGGGCCATAGATCGAAGGATTTTAAGTCAGGTTTCCAGCGGTACCTCTTGTGCGTCGATCTGACGTCGGGAGTGACCGCAGCAGCAGTTCTCGTCCGATCGCACGGGTCTGAGACAGAACTCAAATCCGTGGACAGCAACTCCGGCGGGTGACGATCCGAGCCGCTCGGCCTCCGGCCGACAAACCAGCGTGCCGCCGCCCCAGGGAGCGCCCCTCCAGGCGCCCCCACCACAGTGGTGCCACTCTGGTCTCACACGGCACCACCGACCAGCACGTGGGTCCCACGACCGTGAGTACGCGTGCCGCCGAAGCTACAAGAAGCCGCCCGTCAACCCGAACCCGCTACTCCCGGGTCCCACTTGTGCCGCCCTTTACCTCCCTGCGTGGAGTGGGAAGTACTTTGTTGCTTTAATTATTATGTAATATTTGTTCCGGGATTACGATATCGGTCGGGATCGTCTTCCCCACGCCAGGCACGTGGAGGTATCGTATTCGCTCCTTTACCCGACATTTGCTTTATTCGTATATACTTGTTTATGTCGCTGCTAGAGATCATGCTAGGATCATAGCCCGCTTTACTTTTATATCATCGCTGCTGCTAGAGAGAGAGAGATACCATCCCGTGACCCGATCCGGGCACGAAATTGTGAGTTGACCACCCTAGCTCTTGCCGGTTTCTCAACCGTGCACGTCCGACGCTTCCCTCGAAAAGGGGCAATTGCGAGCTTGTTTAGAGTCCGAGGATTGCATATCCATTTGGAGTCGAGTCTGTGGTCTGTCCCACATCAATTTGGTATCAGAGCGAGTTGAGTCTAGGGTCTAAAAATAAAAAAAAAAGAGTGTCATTTACGTCTAGTCATCGTCTAAGTCGGTCTAGGTTGCATTTCATCCCAATAACCCGGTATATAAAAAGGTATTGTCCGAACGTTAGGCTACGCCTATCGGGAAGGCCGCACACTTGCGCGAGTGATCTTCGGATCGATTAACTCCGCCACGTACCAAGTCTTGGTGTCTTGTCCTTAGTGTGCATGCATCCCAACCTTGCATAGTCGGTCTAGTGTCATATCCAAGTGTTGGCATATCCATTCATTAGTGTCCTCATGTCCCATGGACGACCAAGGGGCCGCATCTTCTGCATGGTGGCGATACTATCTAAAATAGAAGGACCACTCGAACCACCCCAAAAGGCCCGAAGCCCGGGACTTCTACGGCTCAGAAAACCCGAGTGACTACTTAGAGTGGGAAGCCGTTATGGACGACTACTTTGAGTGTTACCTTATGTCCGGTCCCGCGCAGGTCGACTTAGCCAAAAGGTGACTTTTCTATGAAGCAGCCGAAACATGGAGGGACATCAAGTACTTCTGGAAAGATAAGAGGCTAAGGCCCATCGAGTCATGGTGGGATATGAAGAGAGCGCTTAGGAGGGTCTGCCTTCCCCGTCCACCTACCTCCAACTACGGGGGTCATACCGCTAGCCATCCCCACCAACTCACCCGCAATCAAGTGGGCCACACCTCCAACCAACCCCGCCCCTACACCTCCATCCAAGCCCTCCAAAGCAACCCCAATCAAGTGGTTTGCCCAGTCACCTCCAACCAACCTCCCCTTGGCATCTTCGTCCAATCCCACCCCGTCACCTCCAACCAAGTGGAAGCCCCGCTTCTAGTCGAGTCTAGGTCCACACCCGAGCCGAGAGCCGAGGAGCAAGTCCACTCCGAGGTCCCCACTCCAACCTGCTCCTTTGAGGAAATCGAGAAAATGTTTTGGGATTGGTTGGAAAAGACACGTGCTTCTTCACCACCCGTGAGTGCTCCATTACCACCCTCTACTTCCGAACTTTTTTCGGAACCATCTTATTTGGAGCCACCAAAGCCCGAGCCACCTGTGTTTCTAACGGGTACGCTATACATAATCGAGCCGCTTCTTAGTTGGCTCAAGGATGGCTTGGTCCCACCTCCTTACCCATCTATGGATCCTATCCTACCTTTGGTGCCCGTCAACTCCTACCATACTACATTCCGATCTAGTCACCATGTTGACACATTGGGTGACCTTATTCTTGGTTTAGGTTGGCAGTGGAAGTTGACGCATATATTGGCCCGAGACTTCGACCAACCCGCTAGTCGTAGCTTCACCCATCCGGTCATAGGGTCCACTACCTCCGCGTGCACCGTGGGCTGTGTCACCACGGAGATTCTTCTATTCTTCCCGATGCCGGCTAAGTCCGACTTCGTTCCCTTTTGCCCAAGGGAGGATCCTATTTTCTAGACATGACCATCGTCCCACCGATCATAATGTATGATGGTGATTATGAATTCTTAAATTGGGACCGAGTCATGGGAGAACCCACTTCATGGGGTCATACCTTCTTCGACCCTTTTGACCCCTTCACTAGTGAACCTCCCGAGCTTTCATACTCACTCCACTTCTTCCGCGGAGTTCACTATCCCACCTTTTCCACTCGGGCCAAGCAACCTCTACATAGCCATAAGTCCTAACCATCATTTGGGGATAATGAAGACTTTGGTTTCCCCGGCCCACCTAAGCCCATCCCCGATACACCCATACCCGGCTCTTCCACACCCGGCTCTCCTAGCCCTCTCAAGTCTCCTAAATCCAAAGGGCCGTCCATGCATGACTGGGTCATACTTGGACGTTTAGGTGTTCCCCATGCCACCCATCTCTGGTTACATAACATGCATGCATGGCACACGTTCGGGTGTCCTGGTCCGCCGTCACCCATGTACGGGTCGGACTAACAATAGGTTTGTCTAGAGTCATGCATGAGTCAGTTTTTTGTTTGTGTGGTTTGTTAGGAGTCTGCATGTGTCTTGTGCGAGCTCGTCGATGTCAGTCCCTTAAGAGGTGAGTGGACTCGCTCGATGAGTATGGGATCAGTTCTACATCTATGCCCCGGATCTAATCACCTACAGGGATGCAGCGGTGATTCCTAGTGAGTCTTCGAGCCGCCGCCATCCCCTTGAGAGTGACCCCACCCCGGAGTGTTCCACCACTAGCCTCTTCCCATAGCAGCATGCGCATATCGAGTATATACGAAATGAGCAGGTGACGATCACTTGGAGTGGAGCGTACCCACACTACTTGGTACGGTGACGGATGTGCCGGAGCTACTCGAGCAGTCACCCCCTTTACTCGACGGGGTCGAGTTCTTCCCACCCGAGGAGAATTGATGGGGACATCGAAGCAAGACCGCTCATATTTTGTTTGCTTTTATGTCCTTTTATATTTGTATGTATACCCCTTGTGTTATAGGGGTACACAATTGTAAGTCTTAGTGGGTTTTTGTACAAAATATCAGTAGGACCAGCAAGGGGGCCCTCACTCCTTCCTCATTGGTCCAAGTGGCACCATTTGGGTCAATGTGGGGCTGGTCAAGTCCTAGGTGGCATCTAGAAGGTCAATTGGACACATGAGAGACAAATGAATTAAAATTTCAAAGGAGGCCACCAACCTTACCTACCCATGTCCCCTTGGTCAAGGGGGTGCCCCCTCCCATTTTTATTTTTGAAAAATATGCTATTAGAACTAATTAGTTATAATCCTTGTATACCCCTCCCAACCCTCGATCTAAGGACATTAGTGGCCATTTTCCATTTATTATATAGGGCATGTATTTCTATTTTTCATGAATTAATGAGAAGAAGAAAAAACTTGTGTAAGCTTGGAGCTTCTTGCACCCCTCTCCCTCTCCTCTGGTTCTCCTTCTCCATCCTCTGCATTTCAGGGTTGTGAACCCTTCTATCTTAGCCCCTCCACATCTGAGTTCATTCTGTGCTGCGTGGGTTGTGTCACCATGGAGATTCTTCTATTCCTCCCGATGCCGGCCGAGTCCGACTTCGTTCCCTTTTGCCCAAGGGAGGAATCCTATTTTCTGGACATGACCATCATCCCACTGTGGGGACGGATATTATTCCTCTTATTATTTTTATTATTATTATTTTTATTATTAATTTGGTTTATTAGGCGTGCCAGTCACATGTGTGACGATTTCATTGTGCGCTCGACTTGACTTGGTCAGTCGATTGTGAAGTCCGAGTCGGGACCAAAAGTCCGCCATACCATAAAGGCTATGACGTTAATTACGCCCTTCCTAAGAAGGACAACCCTTGATTAAACGCCAAAATAGGAGGCCACTCGGGGCGGTAATAAAAGAAAAATAACAGTGCGTGATATTGAAGCTATTATTATTCTGAGAAGGTAATTGAGCGAATGATAGGTTATTAAATCAGCATGGCCCCCCTGTGTAGGTCGTGCCGGGTAGAGATAGGACACCGTCCACGCAGCGGCGGGGCGGAGCCTGGACAGTCATCGGGGACATATCCCCTTTCATGTTCCTCATCCAGCCAAAGGCCTCGTAGTATTCATATTCCTCGAAAAATTGAGCCAGACGGTAGGTGTATGATGTGCACTTCCCGGGACTTATCGGGGTTAAAACATCTATCGACATTTCGGCAGCATCTCCCCATAATATGGATTATGCCCAGGGGAGAATAGGCTATCACCCACGGAGTGCCGGGATGAAAGCCGAGAAAAGGAGGGAGCGAACCCCCCACACTGTACATGTATGCCCTGGGGCAATGTTCGATTCTTCCCTTACAGAAGCCGGTGACACTCGTGCAGTGGCAGAGCTCACCTTAGCTAAAGGGGTTGCTCATAAACCCGGTACGGATCAGTGGAAAATAAGGGAGTCTGACTCCCTTTGATTTTATCCTTGGGACAGTTCTGGTGACTCATGGACATCCCTAGGTGGGTTTGATAGAAATGTCGGAGGCTCATTGGGTGACAGGGCAACTTCTCGGCACAGATTTGAATGGGTATATGAGTTCCCGGGCGCGAAGACCACCGCGCCGAGAAGGGTTCTTTGCAAGGCACTATTTGGGGCGCCGGGAAGCTGGCATTAGTGGAGTTATCGGCGCAGGCAAGCAAGAAAGCAAAGGGGTCTTATGGCGCCAAGGCAGAAGGGTAAAGGGGTTAGGCTCCCGGCGCAGGCAAGGAGGCCAAGTAATTAAGGCTCTCGGCGGGTTCAACAAGGAGGGTTCTCGGCGCGACGGGGAAGAGGCCAGGAAGTAGGCTCTCGGCGCAAGGGCCAAATGGCCAAGGGAGGTTGTCGGCGCCAAGGGCAAATGACCAAGGGTGTGGGCTTCTCGGCACAAGGGCAAAGAGGCCAGGTTCCCGGCGCGCTGAAGAGAAGGCCAGGGAGTTCCCGGCGTTGGCTTCCCGGAGCAAGGAGGAATTGCTCAAGGGGGGGTTCCCGGCGCACAGGGGAGAAGGCCAGAGGATGGGCTTCTCGGCGCGATGGCAAAGCAGCCAGGGGGGTTTCCCGGCGCGGCCAAGATGAAAAGGTTCCCGGCGCGAAGATTAGAAGGCCAGGGGTGGTTCTCGGCGCCTGAAGGATAGCGCCGAGAACTGTTCATCTGTTTTACTGTGTACGAGGCCGAGATGTGCGAGGGCGCCGGGATGAGAAACAAAGTTTTACGGTACCCTATTCTTGGGTTTGTTGAGGATTCAGGGGTTTCATGGTGCTTCAGGCCAAGATAGACGGGCCTTGGGAAATCAAAAAAGATCAATTCATCAGACCTCAACTGATTTTGGCTTGGGTTTCAAAGGGGAAGGCCAGAAGCGTAGAGTGATTTGGGGGAATCGTGATTTAGGGTATCTCTGTCACCAGCGTTCATAATAATCCCTGAGGATGATTTTGCTATACTCTTCATCATCTGGGGGCCAAGAGATGGCTGTCTCTGGCCCCGGGGATGACTTCAGCAGAGCTGATAAGCATGAATATGACGTCTAAAATCGAGCAGCGGTTGCTATACATCTGTGCTTTGCTTCAGAGGCCAAGGGATGGTCTGTCCCTGGCTCGGAAGTAAGCACGGGCGGCGTTCGAGAACTAGGCGAATAAGCAGGCGATCAATCGAACTGGGGAGGGGGATAGCATGCTACTGAGTCTGAGAAGAGACAGAAACATGGGGAGATAGCGATAGGGTCTCGGATAAATAGACAGCAGGCATCAAATGCAGCCTGTAGTGTTCATTCATTCAAATATCACGATTACATTCGCACATCAGAGGCAATACATAAAAGAAGGTACAGGGAGACTATGCTTTGCCCTAGCGGAATAAAATCGACTGTGATATCACAGCATACATCGGAAGGGGGAAGAAGTAGAAGCAATCGAAAATTAAAAGAATGAACTACGTAAAATGGGGAGGGGAGGGCGGAGCATTGACTCCTCTCCCTCCCCGTTGCCCACCTTCGATCAGGCTTCGAACTCCTTTCTTCTTTTGCCCTTCCGCTTCTTCCTCTCTCGGATCAGATTGCAGGCTCTACTCTCTTCTCCTTTTTTGTGGCTATCTATTCTTCTTCTCTGCCCTTTTTTTTTGCTATCTGTTCGGACTCTCGTCTTTCTTCGAATGAGGGGGTTTTATATCCCTCCTTGGTATCTTATCGGCAGGCTTGTCCCGGCGTGCCTCAATTGTAGGTAGAACTCCCGGTGCGTGGGACTCCAGCTTCTCGGCGCCGCTTTTTGGGCTTCGACAAGGGGATCCCGGCGCCACTTCTATAGGCCCATTTAGGGCTTTTTTGACCTCACATACACCGCGGCCTTTATTGGTCCTTCAAATGTATCAGAACCCGAGAAGGCCCTCCACTGGTGACACAGTTTCTAGTGAGATCATTCATAGATTTTCATCAATCGGTAGACTGGGGTTTCATCGGCATTGCCATCTGAATGATGACAAAGTCGGACATCATCTCATCGGTATCGTCACCTGAACGGTGACAAGACCGGACATCAGCTTTAGCCTGAAAAGACTTCAGCCAGGTGACTGCTATTTCATCAGTGCCGTCGTCTGACTGACAATGGCATCGGACATCAGCTTGGCCGGGAAAAGGCTTCAGCCGGGTAGATGGTTGACGAACTTCGTCATTGATCTTTCACTATTGGTCTGATCTTCCTTTCAATTCTGTTTCTACCCTTGCTCATTTTCAAGGTGTCAGCAAATGCCCCCCACCTGCGGGCGGCGTAAGCCCAGAATAAGCGGCACGGGGTCTGCAGGTGCCTTTCATCATTCGAGGGTATCTTCCTCCATTTCTCTTTGACATTGTTCTTCGGCTTAATCATGTTGCTGTAGCAATATTATGCACATGTATCTTTCATTTTCATGTTTTTCATCTCCATATCTTCTGATTTTATTGTCAGCACTTTGGAGCCTTCTTGGCCTTGCCTTGGGCTTCTCGGTGGGAGCTGCCTCTCGGCGTGAGCCGCTTCTAGGCGCGCTTGGTTGTCAGTGCGGGCATCTTCGGCGCGACCCTCTCGGCACGGGCGTCTTCGGCGGGCTTCTCGGCGCGACCCTCTCGGCGCGCCCTTTTCTTCCGGCCAACGGGGGGGTTCTCTGCGCGCTTTTCTTCGCGCCGAGAAGCCTTCCCCTTTCTTTCTTTTTAACCTCGCGAGAGGCTTTTTTACCCTCATTTTCATCGGCCCTCTCTCTCTCTTCATCTCCTCGGCGGTGAGTTTTTTCCCCGAGAGCCTTACTTCATTCCCCCCCCCCTTTTTGACCGATTCATTCTCGGGTAGGTTCATTATGTGGGATTGAGTCCCATTTTATGCTCGGGATCACTCCCTCTTGGTGGGTGACTCCCTATCTTTCTTGGGCAGACCCCGGGCAAGAGGAGATGCTGCCGAAATTTAACTGGAATTATTTATTTAATCATCACATGCCCATTCATCTTCCCGATGCTTATTTTTCATCTTTTCTTGATTGCAGGCACTGACATGGCTTCCGACTCTTCTGCTGCGGCTTCCATGACTGTGGGGGCGAGCTCATCGGCCCAGCCGGACATATCTCGCGCTTCAGTCAACTGGCTGAATGTGAATAGTCTGAGCTTTGGCTATGACCGGATTGCTACTATCGACGAGTCCTCTGATTCCGAGACTGACACTGT
This sequence comes from Amorphophallus konjac, assembly GCA_022559845.1. NCBI lineage: Eukaryota > Viridiplantae > Streptophyta > Magnoliopsida > Alismatales > Araceae > Amorphophallus > Amorphophallus konjac. The sequence goes on along the minus strand of CM040124.1, from coordinate 168,719,315 downwards.
GCCATCTTCCAGAGTCTATTCTTCCACAGAAGGTATTAACTTTAGGAGAGCTGCTGACTACCGTCCGGACCTGCCGAAGGATCATCATCTGTTGCCGTTTATCCGGACCTTCACCATAGGTGGAATGAGGGATCTTCTGCTTGCTCGGTCTGTGGAAGCGGCAATACTTACCGACAGAGACAGTATGAAGGGTTCTGTTTATCGAGCCCGAGCTATATATCTCCCGGGCGAGCAGCGGGACTGGAATGCCGTACTGGGTATTTCTGAATTAGAGCCGGAAAAGAAAATGCTGATCCGGGCTCCAGAGTTCACCCCGGCGAGGTGGGACCATGCAGCCAGTCGCGTCCACCGGGAAAAGACCAACTTCGGACTTTTTCTAGCTCCTGTGAAGTGCGGTTACAGGGACGAGCCATTTATTCTGAACTGTCTGGCCGTTCAATTTAAATATCAGCTAGCTACCGGTTGGTTTGGAGATGCTAAAGTGACAGATGCTCATCTCTTCAGGGTAGGCGCAGTGGAATTCACAGAATTTGTTCTGAAGGAGTATGCCCCTTTACTGATTAGAGCTGGCGTCTACCATAGTGTATTTGCCTCCAGATTCCGCTATCCCATCTCTCGGGGATTATGTTGCGGCATGCTTGAAGTATTCTGCCCACAGTTCAACACGTTCTACACAGCAGAAGGCGAGACATCCCTCGACCTCTGGAGTCTTTCGTAGCTTTCCGGTCTGCCCATAGATGGGGAGCCATATGAGGAGGTCTGTCTAGATGACTCTGTCAAGGACGCCTCTGATGGAGAGGGCAGATATTCTTTCGGCTATGCATACCGGTATCTGATGAAAGCTTATCGGACCATTTGTCTGGCCTATAGCAGGGGATCTTCCAAAGGATATCAACCCCGGGAAAAGAGCAGCAGATTGAGAGTCCGTGTAGGACAGTGGATACAGTACTTCTTCAGGGGTCCCTTGAAGTATACAGACTTTCCTTCCGTGGGACCGACTCCCGGTAAGCAGATCAGGGCCCCTCGTTACAAATCAGTATTGCCAGCTTCACTGCGCCGAGCAGGTGTAGACGGCCCGAACCCAGCAGGGGTTGACCCCATCACTCATTGTGCAGCTTATCTGACCTTCTGGCTGTGCACTTTCGCTCTCCCCCAAGGGGACGAGACGACTATCAGACCGGAGGCTATATATCCGGCTTGTTAGATGGCTTGGGGGATGAGACTGTCTCTGTGCCCGGTGGCTTTGTGTTTAGTTTACAAATCGTTGGGAGATTTGCATAGACATCGGGTTCCTCGTTCCTTACGGACTGTAGGTCCATTCCATTTCTTCAATACTTGGGTTTGCAGCATTTTCCCTGAGCTGGCCCCGAGAACTTTGCAGTCAGACACATTGCTCCCTCGGATGATTGAGTTTGCTAGCGCCGAACCCGGTCTTTTCTCAGAGCAGCTGTTTAAGATAAGGGGCAGGTTGACAAAAGTGCCTGTAGATGCTCCTGGAAGCATTCATTTCTGGAGCTTGGCAGCAAGTTCGGCTCCTTTAGTAGATCCTCAGAGGGAATGCAAAGTGGAGGAGGTAGAAGCCTATGTCCATCCTGTTTCGGGGGCCAATGCCACCCGGCCCATATTAGAACCAGAACTGGTAAGGTGGGCTATGGCTATCCGACCCAGTGTATTAGTCTTCAGGAAGGGAGGCTTGATCATTTTGGAGCCCTATTACCCATTCCATTTCAGCAGAAACTTTGGCTATGATCAGCATATTCCTCCATCGGTTGCCCAGTTTCCTTTGGATAGCCGTGCCAAACATGGGTCCGCCATTGCCAGTGATGGTCGAACATGGTGGGATTTCTTCCATCGCTGGGAGGGCATAACTTTCAGGGTCCCGACCGTTTCTAATCGTATTCCCCGTGTCACATCAGAGTACATTAAGTGGTGGAATACCCGCACCAATTTCTATAAAGATGGCAGAGGCGCCTTTTGGGATGTGGCCGAGCGCTCTTTCTTAAAGCGGCAATCAGGGCCTGTGTTTGAAATTGATGAGGTTCATCTGAGAAGGCTCTATTCATAGCACCAGAAGGAGGCAGAAACATATATTGCCAGGCGTCGGTCCTTGAAAGAGGAAGGTTCTGAAATACCCACTCCTGTCTTTTCTGAGATCAATGAAGATGCTTTTACAAAGGACCTGAGGCAGTTGGGCCACATAGGGAGTATTCATGTGGAGGTGCAGTATCCGTTTACCCCGGAGGAGCCTCTCCTGACAGCAGCCCCCTGGAGGGGTCCAGTGGACAGGTTTCACCCTTATAGGACGTTTGTGTGGAGGGAAGACCGCACCCAGACATATTATCAGCTAACTTCTTGGCTTTTTGTACTGCTGAATATTCACGGGCTATCAGTAGAGAACCCGATCGTTGGCATTCTGAATAAGCCGCTTTTTGTTTCTTTTCATTATGTCGACGGCTGGTGCATGGATTATCTCGGCCTGTTTCATTGCCTCGACTTCCACGGACATAAAGATTTGGCTGCCTTGACAGAGAAGTGCCAGACCATTGGTGACATATGCTGGCTCGTGAAGGAGGCTACTTCCCGCTCGAAGGAGGTGGCTTATCTGTATTGGCCGCTTTCCACCTTCTATAATGGCCCAGCAGGTATGACCTTTCCTGTGCGCTCATGGCGTCTTTCTTTTATTGTTATGTTCTGCATCTGTCAACTATGACTGTCTTTCTTGTGTCTTGCACAGATAGACCGGACATAAAGCGGTAGGGACTTTACAGGAAGATCATTGCTCAAGCTGAGAAGCCTGCTTACTTTGAAATTCCTGCAGTGGCACCTACGACCACTCCCTTGCCTCCAGGCAAGAAGAGGAAGCCTTCTGTGGTGAAAGCTGCAGTTGTCAAGGCCAAGATGGCCAAGGTTGTTCGGGTCCAACAGTCAGCTCCAGTTGCGACGGATGCCGGAACCCCTCTTCCAGACATCCCTTCTTTTGATGAGTTCAGGTCTCAGAGGGAGGCCGCTCAGGAACCTGCCGAGAGTGGCGGTAAATAGCTTGCAGATGTAATCTTCATTGTCTTCTTGACTGATCTTTTAAGGCGTCCTTCGAGACTGAGCTTCTCTTTATCTGATACAGCCCCGGAGCAGGTTGTAGTGCCTGTGGAAAGGGACACGAGGCTGCCTTCTCCTACGCCGGCTGGCGAGGAGGAGGGTAAATGTGCTTTCTCATCTTTTTTCTTTATACTTTCATTGTTGTTCTTTTCCATTATATCCCTCAGAGTTTCCCTTTTGTTGAGGTGGCAGTCAGGGAGCAGACTGAAGCCATGATAGCAGCGGGAGAGTCGCCTCAGCCACAGGAAAGTGAAAGGACTCAAACAAAACGGAGCCCTATTCCGGCCAGACGCATAATCACCCGGTCTGCATCCCGGCATGCTCTAGAGGAGACCTCGCAGCATATAGCTAGAGTGGAGATATCCTCGGGCAGCTCCGAGACCGTCCCTGATAATGAGGAGGAAGTGACTTTCAGCGGCAGTGAGGAGGAAATCCTAAAATCAGAAGTCTTGCCCGTATTTGCAAAAGGCCTTCCGCCTTTTCAGCCTCCTAAGCTGCTGATGCTATCTTCTGAGGAGGAATTGCAAGAGGAGTTTGCCGGGCTCGACACTGAGGTTGACATAACCCCTCCATTTGTTGCTTCAACTACGGAGCTTTCTCCCCTTCTGTCTCATTTTGAGGATATAGACCCCACTTTAAATGTAAGCTTCTCTTTTTGTTTGCTGTTCTATTTATTTTCTTTCATTCACTGATGAGGATCATTCTGCTTTGTCCTCAGGACCCTGTCATTACCAGCTCAGACGCGGCCGCAGTCTCTATGGATGTCTCATCTGCAGACTTGGTCATTATCCCTGCTTTACCTTCAATTTGCATGGGGATTTCTGAGGTTATTCGCCCTGTGCCAGTAAGAGTACAATCTTCAACTGACTTAAAATCACTGGACTTGGGATCATCAGGAGAGATTTCCATCCCTGTCAGGGCCTCAGAGTTTAGAGCCGAAGCAGACCCAGCCAGAAGCTCCGCTTTTATACCGGCCGCCGTAATGTCAATTGTGCCCGAGTCAGCAGTCCCCGTCACAGTGGCTATAGAGACTGGATTTCTGCCTCTACAGACTATGGACCTTTCATCCCCATTATCAGAAAGAGTAGCTGAAGATGAAGCCCTTATTCAGGAGACTCATGAAGAGATAGCTCCATCATTTATTGGTTCTCCCTCCGCGGATGTTCAAGCCATAGCTCCTGAGACAGCGGTAGAGGAGGAGTCTTCAGCTCAACAGGAGAGCACAGAGAGGGACCGGCCAGTTCTTCCAGCGGATTTGCCGTCTTCGTCCTCTCAGCCGGATGTTGCACTGTGGGCAGACATTGATAGTGAAGTGACCTTTGAAGTGATCCCCTCTGCTTCTTTAGGCTTCGCATCATCTGAGAGCTTTGTCTAGCAGAACCTGGATATGCTGCGCCAGCTGGTAGAATCTCAGCCTGGCTTGACACATTTGCAGCTGAAGGAAATTGCTGATCGCTTCACTGCCGGCCTGCAGGCCATGGGCTGCCCTTTGGACATATGAGCTCAGTGGGTCTTGCTTTTGCTGAAATTCGTGCATCGGAGGGATTTCCTAGCACAGACCATGACCGACAAGCTGACGGCATTGAAGTTGCAGAGGTTAGAGTGCAAATCTGAGCTGGAAAAGTTGACGCTTGCCCTTGACGAACGCCAAGCTGAGCTACAGAGCGTTGTCCAGTGGGAGGAAGCCGTCCAGGACCGGATAGCCATTATGGAAGCGGAACTCGCTGGACTTCGAGCCGAGCTGCAACAATTATCCTCTATTCGGCCATGGTCCACCGAGGAGGTGGCCTTGTTGGAGGGACGGGTGATGTCTCTCCGGGATATGTCCGTGAAGCTTCAGGAAGAGGAGGCGCGCCTTCATGAGCTAAGAGCCGCTCCCGATGTGGGTCTTTTGGCCTTTGAAGATATCTTCCGGTGGCCTTGAATTATATCTTCTTTGTTTTCTTCTGCCCTATTTTGTGATACAGTGTCCCCGCGGGGCTCTTTATGTACTCCTCTTTTAATGAAAAGGGAATCTTCGGCTTCATGTGTGTCCATTGTCTTTTCCATGTGGTTTCATCACTTTGGGAAGTGGGGCAGTGGTTCTAGCAGTCCCTCATGCGAATGGCTCGTACCTGGCAGGAGAGCGTCCACCCTTTCAAAGAAAGGATGGGGAACTCGCTCCACCGCGTGACGGCCTCCGGGGGGGTGCTTAAACCAAATTCTGTTGGTGGTAGCAAACGTCCTTCTTGGCCGTACGTGCCGCAGGGGAGACGGTTTGCAGGAATGTGAACGAAGAGGCTCAGAGCTTTATCCGAAACGGGCGAATGGTCCATCCCGGGCAGGTTTCAAAGCTAGTCGGGGCAATGTGCCAATCGACCAGTATATGATTTCATCATCGATATTGGGTTTATCGATGCAAAGGAGTTTTACAGGTTTCATCAGAGTAGACGTAAGGTCTAGACTGGGTAGAGGTTATCGTAGGTGGGACATTGAAGGGTGCGTGGTTTTCATCAGGACAGACGTAGGGTCTGCACTAGATAGGATCTCATCATTGATCGGGCGAGGTGCCGGTCGATCAATAGCTAGTTTCATCATCGATATTGGGTTTATATCGATGCAAAGAAAGTGTTATAAGTTTCATCAGAATAGACAAAAGGTCTAAACTGGCAAGGTTTTAATTGTATATGGTTTCATCACTGATCGGGTGAGGCGCCAGTCGATCAGTGGTTGGTTTTATCTTCGATATGGGGCTTATATCGATGCAAGGAGTTTCATAGGTTTCATCAGTATAGACGTAAGGTCTAAACCGGACAGAGGATTTCATCATTGATCGGGCGAGGTGCCGGTCGATCAACGGTGGGAAGTATGTAGAGGTGTAGGTCTCGTCAGGACAGACGTAAGGTCTATTCCAGCAGGTTTTATCACGGGCGGGACTTTGCCAAGACATACGTAGGTTTCATCAGGATAGACGTAGGGTCTATCCTGGTAGGGTTTCATCGTTGACCGGGCAAGGAGCCGATCGATCAAGGGAAGGTTTAGGAGTTTGATCAGGACAGACGTAAGGTCTGAACTGGCCAGGCTTTATCAGAATGGTGACGGGTTTTATTGTCGGTGGGACATGTGAAAAGAGGGTATGTAGATTTTATCAGGGTAGACGTAAGATCTATCCCGGAAAGGCTTTATCATCGGTGGGGCATAGAGCCAGATGACCGACGGAAGGCTTCCTCAGTAAAAGGGGAGGTGAAGGCAACGTGCCGGTTGGCATGGAACTTCTGAATTACCACATTACTGACCCAAGTGCCCTTTTGGGTTTTCACCAGAGCCAGCCCCCTCTTGCTTTTGCCCACGCGTCCTTTCGGATTTTCACGTGGCGGGGTACCCGATTTTACTTGCAGTGCCCTTTCGGGTTTTCACCACAACTGGGTTTTAGCCATTTTTGCCCTTGTCCAGAATGCCTGAACAAGTCTGGCGGGGTATCTCTATTTTCAACCCCATTTTTATATATGTACTTTTTGTCATTTTCCTTCTCTTTTCCTCTTTCATTGTCATTTCTGGGACCAGAACTTTCATCCTATGGACCATGGCGCCATATGTTTATTGTGGCCACACGATCATTGATGTGGGTGTAAACATCAATGCAAAGGGAAATAGGGTTTCATGATTTATCCAGACGAAAGGTCCGAATTGATTTAGAGAATATAGATAGCAGCTCGGGAACGAGGCCGTTTGCTGGAAATGTGAGTTTCATCGTTAATGTGGGGTTTAACATTAATGCAAAGGAATAGAGTTTCATGATCTATCCAGACGGAGGGTCTGAACCGATTCGAAGAGCAGTGTTGTGCTATGTCAGAGCGGACGGAAGGTCCACCCTGGATGGATTTTAGCATCGATCGGCAACGTGCCAATCGATCGATAGCAGGTTTCGTCATTGGTATTGGCTCATCCCAATGCAAGGATTTCATATGTTTCATCAGGATAGACGTAGGGTCTAAACTGGATAGGATTTTATCATTGATACTGGGCGAGGTGCCAATCGATCAATGGCGGGTTTCATCATTGGTATTGGATTTATACCAATGCAAGGAGTTCATGGATTTCATCAGGATAGACGGAAGGTCTAAACTGGATAGGTTTCATCATAGATTGGGCAGTGTGCCAATCGATCAACAGTAGGTTTCATCGCGGCGGGACGTAAAGAGACCAGTAGACCTAGTCGGAATAGACGTAAGGTCTAGACCGGACAAAGTTCTATCGCTGATCGGGCAGTGTGCCGGTCGATCAGTATCAGGTTTCATCATCAGTATTGGGTTTATACCAATGCAAGGATTTCATAGGTTTCATCGGGATAGACGTAAGGTCTAAACCAGATAGGTTTCATTCTTGATCGGGTAGTGTGCCAATCGATCAACAGTAGGTTTCATCGCGGTGAGACGTAGAATAGGTTTCATCGGGATAGACGTAAGGTCTAAACCGGGCCAGCTCTACCGTGGTGGGTCTCAGACAAAAACAAGTGGAAGTGTTTTATCAGAACAGACGGAAGGTCTATCCCGAGGTGGGCTTATTATCGAGGGAATTTTTCTTGAGCAATGCATGAAGGCTTCAACAGAATAGACGTAAGGTCCATTCCGGATGGGTTTAATCGTTGATCGGGCAAGGCGCCGGTCGATCGACGAGGAGTTTTATGGTGGGAGGTGAGGCTTTCCTTGGAATCACCACATTACCGACCCAAGCGCCCTTTCGGGTTTTCGCCGGAGCCAGCCCCCTCTTGCTTTTGCCCACGCGCCCTTTCGGGTTTTCACGTGGCGGGGTACCCGATTTTGCCTGCAGTGCCCTTTCGGGTTTTCACCACAGCTGGGTTTTGGGCCATTGTTGCACTTGTCCCTAATATAGGGGCAAGTCTGGCGGGGTATCTCTATTTTTTAACCCCATTTTTATTTTCTTTTATTCTCTTTCTCTCTCTCTTTTTCAGAGGGCGACAGGTCGGAATGCTACCAGACCAAGAAAGGGGTAGCTTGGCTAGGGCGGAGTGCCACTAGACCAAGGAAGGGTAGCTCGGTTAGGGCGGAGTGCCGCTAGACCAAGGAAAGGGTAGCTCAGTTAGGGCGGAGTGCCGCTAGACCGGGAAAAGGGTGTAGCTTGGCTAGGGTGGAGTGCCGCTATACCAAGGAAAGGGTGTAGCTCGGCTAGGGCGGAGTGCCACTAGACCAAGGAAAGGGTAGCTCGATTAGGGCGGAGTGCCGCTAGACCGGTAAAAGGGTGTAGCTTGGCTAGGGCGGAGTGCCGCTATACCAAGGAAAGGGTAGCTCGGTTAGGGCGGAGTGCCGCTATACTGAGGAAAGGGTAGCTCGGTTAGGGCGGAGTGCCGCTAGACCAGGAAAAGGGTGTAGCTTGGCTAGGGAGGAGTGCCACTGTACCAAGGAAAGGGTAGCTCGGTTAGGGCGGAGTGCCGCTAGACCAAGGAAAGGGTAGCTCGGTTAGGGCGGAGTGCCGCTAGATCGGAGAAAAGGGTGTAGCTTGGCTAGGGCGGAGTGCCGCTATACCAAGGAAAGGGTGTAGCTTGGCTAGGGAGGAGTGCCGCTATACCAAGAAAAGGGTAGCTCGGTTAGGGCGGGTGCCACTAGACCAAGGAAAGGGTAGCTCGGTTAGGGCGGAGTGCCGCTAGACCGGGGAAAAGGGTGTAGCTTGGCTAGGGCGGAGTGCCGCTAGACCAAGGAAAGGGTAGCTCGGTTAGGGCGGAGTGCCGCTATACCGAGGAAAGGGTAGCTCGGTTAGGGCGGAGTGCCGCTAGACCGGGAAAAGGGTGTAGCTTGGCTAGGGCGGAGTGCCGCTATACCAAGGAAAGGGTGTAGCTTGGCTAGGGCGGAGTGCCACTATACCAAGGAAAGGGTAGCTCGGTTAGGGCGGAGTGCCGCTAGACCAAGGAAAGGGTAGCTCGGTTAGGACGGAGTGCCGCTAGACCGGGAAAGGGTAGCTCGGTTAGGGCGGAGTGCCGCTAGACCGGGGAAAAGGGTGTAGCTTGGCTAGGGCAGAGTGCCGCTATACCAAGGAAAGGGTGTAGCTTTGCCTGATCACTCGGGGAATGCCGGTTGTGCTGCATGATACAGCTTTAGATGTCTTCCGTTGAGTGGTGAGAATTGGATTTCCCCTTGATGGTTAACAACCACGTAGGCCCCTCCTTCGTAGACCCTTTGTATCACATAAGGACCTTCCCAATTAGCATTCAGCGTTCCTTTTGGGTTGGACGCCATGACTTCTTTTTTCTTGACCATGACGAGGTCACCTTTCTTGAATTCTCATCCTCTTACGAGTTTGTTGAATGCAGTGGCCATGCGGGCCTGATACATTTGGATATTCTTCTGAGCTCGGAGGCGCTTCCCTTCCAATTCAGCCATTTCTTCTAGTCTTCTTTCTGCATTGGTCTGTTCGCCACGGGCCAGGCCATATTGGACTACCACTCTGAGTGACGGGACTTCCAGCTCTAGCGGAACCTGTCACGCCCCGAGCGCGGAAGATACCCGGAGATGCGCGACGTGTCTATATCAATCATGTCAATCAGAGTGGTCGTGTATTCGACACAAAGACAGAGATGCGCAAAATAGCAAGATAACCCAATCCTTTATTTCATAATGGATAGACTATTACAAATCCAATACTCTGTTTAATAAAAAGGAAAAGAATACATATTTGACTCAAGAAACTATAGAAAAGACTAGACGACACTTGTAGAAGCTCTATCACTTTCACTCTTGATCATTCCCATCCGATTGACTTCCATCCTCGTCGGACTTACCTGAAAAGTAAAAAGGGACAAACGGAATGAGCGAACGCTCAGTAGGAAATTATATCTCAAGTACTAGCAAGGGGTTTAAGTAATTACATCTTTCATGAATGCAATAAAGCTATGCATGCTCGCATAAAACGACAAGATAGAGAGAATGTAATATCAAAGAAATAAGATGGACTAAATCATGAACTTCCAACAAGATGACAAGTGTATTCAAGGTATTCAAGCAAGTACGTTTAACAAGTCATGTCGAGAACTTTGGCTATCATGTATCAAGCAAGTAAATTACCCTCTTTCGGGCCACGCATTTCATGTAAAGTCAAGTACGATTCAAGTACAAGATGTGTGTGGAATGTCCAATCAAGCAAGTCAAGTACTCGGTATAATGCCAGATACCTTATCATTTTAACTCCCATGGGCACAAGTACTTTCGGGTGCTCCTCCCAGGACCAGATCGGGCCCTATATGCGCAGGCATTTATCATGTATATTTTTGACATCCACTCTTGTTTATAGCCAACATAGAATTTCAATAATCAAGCTTGTAGACACGTATGACAACTTTGATAGAATAGAGTCCAAAATATGACAAAGGACATAGAATGGCGATAATAACGGTATAATCACGATATCGATAAAACTAGGTAGAATATGGTTCCCTTAACTTAGGTACCATGACAAATCAATATGGACATTCTTTATATAGAATTGAGGTCCACATGAACATTAGATCAAGCAAGATACCCTCATTCTTATCATAGAATTGGGGTTTACAAGAATGTCACGATAGGGCATGATATCATCATCCCATCAAGAATTTCTTATGATATACTCTTTGTATAATCATAAGGGCCGGTATACCATGTTTCTTTATATTGACATGGCAAGGATCGTGTAATGGGTTTCTAGGGTACAACCAGCTCAGTCGGCCTTGAGGGAATCCAAGGCTACGAGGAGTCTTACGGAGGTCTCTATGACTAACTCGCTAGTCCAAAGGAACGGAATGTCCAATGGAGAGCTTGTATGTCAATGAGAGTTGAGTGTGATCGGTAAATCAACATGAAAACATGGGACTATACTCACGGAGTGGAGAATAGTGCCGATATATATATATATTATAATATATAAAACCATCGGTTAGCAAATTAGATGAAAATCAGTTTATAGTAAAATAACGACTTAGGTCAAGTCGTTTCTCAAGTAATTAACGCCTAACAGAAGGGCGTTTACATATGGTCCGTTTTGCAGAATTTTCAATAATTCAATAATTTATCTAAAACGCGCCTTGGGAAGGGGCGTTTCTTCAAGAGTTGACGACTACAGTAGCAGGCGTCTCCTTATTTATATATTTGACAGAATATCAATAATTTCATGAATTGTCTAAAACACGCCCTTAAAAGGGGCGTTACTGTTTAATTCTATTTTTCAGAATATATATATTTCAGGAATTTACAGAAAACGCGCCCTCTGAAGGGGCGTTATTAACATAATTACGCCCTAGTTCAGGGCGTTAGTTTCACAAGTCACGACCTAACTTAGGTCGTTAATTCGTCAAGGGTCATGAACAGTAACGAAGTTATATAATCAAGCAATTTTCCAAGACAGGACAGGTAAACTAGCAGGTAGAGTCATGCATTGTATTAGAATTAGGATTTCAAATATATCATCTTTATAACGTGGGTATTTATTATTTTCATAAAAGTAACGCCTGTGTACAGGGCGTTTATTCTGAAACTGACGACCATTGTTATGGTCGTTACTTTTAAAGTAGCGCCCTATTCAAGGGCGCTTCTTTCAATAATATTCCAGCAACGTCCGGGAAACTATAATAAAACTAATACATGATATGCATGATGCTTCTTGTATATATAAATTTAGTTTGGGCTACAAGACTTGAGAAAATCCTACCTTTAAGAGTTGATTTGGAGATGACCGTGAGGGGTTTTTTGGCTAGCAGAAGATGATGGATTTGATGAAGAGGCTTCTACAACAGCTTTCCTATGAGAGAAGAAACTGTATCAGTTTCTTTGAAATCTGATCATCACGTCAAAAGTGAAGAAAAGATCTTTACCAGCTCTCAACGTACGGCCACCGAGCTCCCTTAACCTGTATAGAGAAGAAGATGAAGAATTGTTAATTCTTCATGCAACTGAAGCAGAGAACAAAAAGGGAAATTAAGAAGAACGGTTTGTTCTTCACGTACCTCTGCAGTCGGAGGTATCAAATAGGTTTAGGGTTGTTCGATCAAGGCTTATTTATAAGATTTTGGAAATCCTATTAGGGTTAGTGATTGTGTGGAAGTAATGCTTCCCTAATAGAGTCCTTACCCTAGTAGACACTTACTGGATCAGGTTGATCCTTCCCCTGATAAGCTCTGGGTCGAACGGGTCCGAATGGAATTAACGCCTTAGGTAAGGGCGTCGATTCTTTAATTAACGACCTAGTTCAGGTCGTTTCTTAAGAAACGTCTTGGATAAGGGCGTTCCTTGTTTTTGAAACACGCCCCATATATGGGCGTTTCTTTTACTTGCCTATTTGGTCGTGAGAGTTGACGACCGCACGTGTGGGCGTCCTTTCTTTAGTCACGCCTTTGATAGAGGCGTTTCTTTTTGAATTAACGCCCTAATAAGAGGCGTTATTTTAATTTTGTTTTACTTCATCTAATTAACCTTATTCTTATTATCTGTATTACTACTGTAATATATATATTTTTTAATTTATTTCAAATATTCATTTATCAGGGTTGCTACACCCTCCCCCACTTAAAAAGAATTTGGTCCCCAAATTCAATATATATATAATTATACATGTGGAGAGCGTAGAACATATACCTCTTAGAATAACTCGGGAAATCGTTTCTTCATAGATTCTTCGGTCTCCCATGTCGCTTCGCGTTCGGGATTCTTATTCCATTGCACCTTGAGCATGGGAATAACCTTATTCCTTAGAGCTCGTATTTCTCGATCTAATATCTTTAAAGGCCTCTGTTCATATGTGAGATCTTTCTGGATCACCAGATCTCCATGCTCAATAATATGTGACGGATCGTGCACATACTTCTTCAACATAGATATGTGAAATACATTGTGTACCTCGGACAACTGAGGAGGCAACGCGATGCAATAAGCAACCTCGCCAACTCTTTCGAGTACCTCAAATGGTCCGATGAATCTTGGCGTAAGCTTGCCCTTAACACCAAATCTTCGTATGCCACGTCCAGGGGATATTTTAAGAAATACATGATCTCCAACCTGGAATTCAAGATCTCTTCTCCTGGTATCAGCATAAGCCTTTTGCCTTGTCTGAGCAACTTGTAATCTTTCTCTGATTACCTGTATCTTCTCAGTTGTATCCCTTACCATGTCTGGACCTAATAGTTGTTTCTCTCCAACTTCGTTCCAACATATGGGAGATCGGCAACTCCTTCCGTATAAGGCTTCGAAAGGTGCCATTTGGATACTAGCTTGGTAGCTATTATTATATGCAAATTCAACTAAAGGTAAGTAGTCATGCCAGCTTCCTCCAAAGTCAATAATGCATGCTCTCAGCATATCTTCAACAACTTGATTAGTTCGCTCGGTCTGACCATCCGTTTGTGGGTGAAAAGTGTAGACACGCCAAAATTGACGTTACTATGAGTACATCTCATATTGCCTTGTAATGCCCCAATTTGACCCTCAAATTAGTTCTATTTGAGTGGTTTTTCTCACTTTTCTTAGATTTCTTCTTTTTTTCACCCTTTTCTTATTTTTTTCTATTTTCCCCTATTTTTTTGGATTTTTCTAGATTTTTCTGAATTTTTCTAGATTTTCTGGGCATTTTCTCTATTTTTCAGAAATAACGACTTGACTTGGGGCGTCTTTTAAATAACGACTTATACATGGGCGTTTCTTAAAAAAATTAACGACTATAGTGAAGGGCGTCCATTCTTTCAAATTTCTATTTTTTTGGATTTTTCTGGGAATTTTTCGGAATTTTTCGGGAATTAACGACTTTGCCTAAGGCGTTATTTTGAATAAAAAATCAAAAGAAAATGAATTCACGACGTACGTGAGGGCGTGTTTTTAAATTGATTATTTTATTATTATTTTTTTAACCCCTTTGAGAGGTGATTTGGTGGCCTTCCGGGTGTCAGAAAAATTCGTAAAAATAGTCGTTGGAATCAGGGCGACGAGATGCACCTTCACCTAAAAAATAGGAAAATAATATTGAGAAATGAAAAATGGCCCTATTTTGAATATTTTAAATTAACGTCTTTTGTTAGGGCGTGTTTTAATTAACGCCTTTGAATCAGACGTGTTTCACAATTTTTCAAATAAATTCCAAAATTTGATTTTTGAATTAACGCCCTGATCTAAGGCGTGTTTTTAAGAAACGCCCTCTGGGCCAGTCGTCAATTCAACAATTAACGCCCTGAACCAAGTCGTGTTTCACTTTTGTGCTCCGAACGAACGCAGCCTTTCCCAGAGAGACTCCTGCTTCGTTTGGGCTCTTGCCTAGTCTAATCCTCCCCTATTTTGGCTCTTGCCCGCTCTTATCTCTTCCTCCTTTGGACTCTTTCCTTCTTATCCTTTTTCTATCCTATTAATAGAGCTTCCGAGCTCTGTTAAGGGGTTGGTTCGGAGGTTCTTCGTTTTTCTTCTTTTTCTTCTTCTGTTTTCTTCTTCTGCTTCCTTCTTCGGTTTCTCCTTCTTCCTCTTCTGTCTTCTCCGTATTCTTCTTCTTCTTCTTCTTCTTCTTCTTCTTCTTCTTCTGTTTCTTCTCTTTTCCTTCTGTTGTTCTTCTTTTCTTTTTACAGGAACCGAAGGTAGGCTGTTCTTGGCTAAGGAGGGGGGGCTTCTTCCACGGTTCAACTCTTCATCCCTTTGAGGCTTCCTCCCATCGAGCATTCAAGCCAAAGAAGCCACCCAAACAAGATTTTTCTATCTTATCTCCCCTTATTTGTATTTTTCATTAAGTCATGCATGCATCATTGTTATTGATTTTTCTCAACCATCATATTGAGATCTCCCCATAGTGCATCTCTTGCACACTTCCCTTACTTTTATTTATTTGCATGCATCATACATCTCCCCACACCCTCTTTGCATAGGGGTTTAAGGGCAATCCCCTTAAGGTGTGTATTGTTCATATTCTTCATGCTCACTTATATTTTTATTGAATTTGATGCTACACCATTGTTTCTAATCCATATCTTTTGGTGTTGTTGTCTTTGTTGTTTGCAAGGGTAATCAAAGGAAGAACTCTCTTCGTCGGCCGGCCGATCTTGAAGAGAAAAGGAGTACTCACATCCCCCGCATCTTTTGAGGTACTTTTCGCGATCAATCTCTCCCCTTCATTAATTGTTATGTCTTTTGAGGCGTTCGCGTCTCTGGCGATCACAGACTCCTCTTGTGCACCTCGTGCATGTTTTTTCTCCACATTATTGATTATTGCTTATTCTTAATATTTTTTTTTAAGTGGATTTTAATTAAGATCTACAAATTGGCGATCACGGTGGGACCCTTTCTTGTTTTTATTTTGATTACCCCTTTCCCTTTGGCACCCACATGTGCCCTTTCCCATTGATACCCTCGGTACCCTTTCCTTTGTGCCCCTTGGGCACCCTCCATTGTGCTTTGCACTCTCCCCTAAGTGATTTGTCAATTGAATAGATTTGTTTTAAAATTTCCACTTATTTAAAATTTTGATGAGCATGATTCTTTTAATCTGTTGATTGCCCTGCTGCTGTGAGTGCTTCTGTCATTTCTGGCCGTGAAGGAGTTTCTGAAGGAAGCTAATTTACGCCCCTGTCAGAGGCGTGTTTTCGTTTAACGCCCTCCTCCAAGGGCGTCTCTTTCATGAGTAACGCCTTCTGACAGGGCGTTTTTATTCATATCTCCTACACTGAGAATTCACGCCCTAGAGCAGGGTGTTTCTTTGTTGCGTAGCGCCCCACATCAGGGTGCGTTTTATAATTTTGACGCCCTACCCCAAGGGCGTCCTTTCCTTTGTAACGCCTCACCCCAGGGCGTTTCTTTGACTTGGTTGGCATCTATTGCATTAACGTCCTCGCCAGAGGCGTTTCTTTTAGTTTTAGCGCCTTGATCCAGGGCGCGTTTTACCTTGCCTGTGGGCCCCCCACAGTGTTTCACGCCCTGCCCCAGGGCGTCTTTTTGATTAGTAGCGCCCTGCCCCAGGGCGTCTTCTTCCTGTGTTTTCGCCGTGCTTCCCCGTTTATTTCTTCATATTTTATATTCTGTTATACATCTGTTGCATTTACACATATTTGCATTTGGGTTGGGAGACCTCCTCTATCTTCATTAGGATTCCACACACCCTCTTGGAATCGGGACGACCCTCCATTGAGCATTCCGTCTCTTTGGACCGGAAATCCCTTTTCCAAGCCTCCGTAAGTCCCCGCACCCGTGGATTCCCTCACGGACGCCGGGCAGGTTGTACCCTTTTGAAGTCCCAAGTTAGTTGGCCTATGCGTGGTGAGAGAGGATCCCTAGTTGGCATTGGAGTTCAACTCATATTGAAACTAGGTTCCCCCCTTGTGTGAATCATTCCAAACTTTGCTAAAATTCATTAATTCACCAAGGTTTAAACAAATAAAAATCAAGGTAACCATTCCAACTTGTGTGTTTCTTTGCAAATTGTTTGCACATTATTTGGATTGCATAATGGCTTACTTTGATAAACAAAACAACATGTTTAATTCAATTCATGAGGATGATCAACCTAGCACATCTTATAATCCTCAATTTCAACATGTTCATCAAAATTCTCACCATTCTTTCAAAGGGCCACGCCCTCATTCTTATGGTCATGCCCGACCCATGGGCAATGTCCAATCCAATGGTCCTTCAACTCAATTTCGAGCCACTACTCCCTCGGGATCCTCTCGTCCCAATGATGAGAAAGTCTCCCAGATCATTCATGCGTTAGATCATCTTACCCCTCAACAGATCCAAGCCCTTAAGGCCGCCGTTGAGGGTACATCTCATGCATCTCTCCCTCCTTCCAATTCTATTCGGGTGGCCCATCACCCATCTCCCTCCAATTCTACATGGGTGGCCCATCACCCACCTCCTCCTTCCAATTCTATTCGGGTGGCCCATCACCCATCTCCCTCCAATTCTACATGGGTGGCCCATCACCCACCTCCTCCTTCCAATCCTGATCGGGTAGCCCATTACCCATCTTCTCCTGTTCATCCTACTCGGGTGGCCCATCACCCGCCTCCTTCTATTCCCTCTCGATCACGGCACCAAGGCCCCTTTATTCATTACAATCCGGCCCATCCGGGTTCTTCTATGGGTCGGCCCATTGATTCCCCTCCACGGCCTTTTTATACGGCCCTTCCTCCTTCAAGGCCCTGCCAACCTTCTGTTGCTCAAGTCACACCCCTCCAACAATCTCTGCTTGATAAGATTACTTTAATGGAGGAACAAATAAAGAGGGTCACGGCTCCTCCCACTCCAGTCAATCCTCTCCATGCCGCTTTAGACGAAATTACAAAGATGGAGAATGAATGGAAAGACAGGATGGATGATTATGACTTCGGCATTCCAAGCGAGGAAGAGCCGGCAATTGAAGAATCTGAGGCAGCGTACGATGATGATGAAGCTCCGCAGGCACCCCTTCCGAGTTTCCTTAATTTCCCGCTCCCTCCACTTTCATTCGATGAACCTCCTGCTCAGGATGAAACCATCCCCGATCCAATCCCTATTTATGAGACTAATTGGTGTTACGATGATGGGTCGATACTTCAATCACCCACACCGGCACATTGTAAGTCTCCTCCTATCCTTGACGCCGCATACATTACACCTCCCCCTATTACACCATTAACCCCCGCAACACTGGCCTCCCCCAAGCCTTCCACCATTAAACCTCCACCCGTTAAGCCATCTACCTCCACACCATTAGCCTCCGTCGAGCCCACCATTGAACCTTCACCAATTAACATCCCATTACCACCACCTCAACTCTCCATTATCCCTTTAACCCCAAAACCCCTTTTGCCTATACCTCCACCACATAACCCTCCACCTTTACCTATGGCTAATCCTGAGCAGGACCCACCACTTTTTGCACTCGAGCTAACCCCGACCGCTTGCAAGCAAAGGGAGAAACTCGATGTGTTTGAACCTCCGCCTCCACTTACGCCAACACTTTCCATTATACCTCCACCACTCACAAAGCCTTCCGCCTCCGATTCACCTCCTTTTACTACTCGGAATGGGAGTGCTTCTGCAAGTATTTGTGCCGAAGGTGATCAAGAGCCGGGCAAGACAGATGTGGCCACGGTTATGCGATTCAAGATTCAAGAAGTCATTTACCGGATGCCAATCCGGATTATTGTGCCGAGCATGGTCGCAGAGACCAAGTCACCGCCATTGCTCAGGGAAGAATGCCAAAAATTGATGCCATCCAAGGACCAGGCAGGGCACCCTTTGTTCCCTCTTCCAAATCTTGATTCCATTCCTCCATACAAGGGGCGAATGCCCAATTTCTTCAACACTTCCTATACACCACAATTAATGGGCATGGCAATGCTTCATGTTCCAATTTTCCAACTCCCTCACACCATTACTTTGCACTCTCCAAGGGAGTTGTCATTCACCATTGAAGCCTCGGCAGGGGCTATTTCTCATACACTTTCACTGCCGTGGAGGGGCAGTTATCTTGATGCCAAAAGGCCTTCCATTATTTCATCCATATCCATTTCAATCACCTTTTCTTCATGGGCCACTCCAAGGGAAAAGAGGAGGATCTCACCTTCTCACTCTTCACATTCTTCATCTTCTTCGAATTTCATGCATTTTTCATTCATTCATTCATTCCATTCTTTGCATTCATTACATCCATCATTTTGCATACATTTGCACCTCCTGCTTCCCGGGTCTCCAAACCCGTATCTTCCCCGCCTTCTGGAACCTCCGGATCCTTCTCTTGTCCTTTCAGGGCATTGCGCCCCTTTCTATTTGCTTCCTCCGGAACCTCCGGATCTTTCACCCCTCTCTTTGTCCTTTGGGCATCGCGCCCCTCTCCATTTGCTACCTCCGGAACCTCCGGACCTTCCCCTCGGGCATCGCGTCCCTTTCCACCTCATTTCACCGGAACCTCCGGACCTTCTTGGGCATCGCGTCCCTCCTTCCATCATTCCTCCGGAACCTCCGGATTCTTCATCTGATTCTCTCTATCTTTTCCCCGGGCATGACGCCCCTTTCCATCTTCTCCTTCCTGATTTCATTCCTCCGGAACCTCCGGATTTTCCTCTGCTCCCTGGACATCGCGTCCCTTTCCATTTACTTCCTCCGGAACCTCCGGACCATCCAGCTTCCTTCCGATTCATCTTTCTACTCCTCCGGGATATCACATCCATCATTTTCTTCTTCCTTTTTTATCATCTTTTTCCATATTTCTTCCGAGGGCATCGCGTCCCTTCTTTTGTCATCCCTCCGGAGCCTCCGGATGAGTCCTCCTATCATGATTCTCCTCCACCTCCGGACCCTCCGGATCCGCCTCTTTCTATCTACCAATTTCTTCTTCCAATTCATCCTGATTCTGGGTCCGACCCAACTTCTTCCACATCCACTGCTTTGGGCATTTGCCCCTTCTCCCATTGTTTCCGAGGCTTTAGTCCTCACCCCTCTTCTTGATTTTCCGCTTCTTCTGTAGACTGTTCCATGTGATCAGGGTCTTCGCACCTTAGTGAGGGAGTTCTAGCCCTCGCCTCTCTTCCTTTTCTCCTTATTTCGTCTGAGTCTGGTCTGGGCACCATTCCGTCTTGTTAAGCCACTTTCAATCCTTTGCTTCCAATCTTTTTTCTGCAAAAGAGGACAAATCCCATGATGATCACCTCCAGCAGCAGCTGCTTCTATGAAGGTTGCAAGGTAACATATTGGCGTAAGCGCATTTTTATGATATCATTACACACGCATGATTCTCAAAAGGAAGTGCTTCTTAACAAGATTAAGAATGGTGTTTTAAACCTTTATCTTAGGCTTTTAATTGAATCATTTCGAAAAAAGAGTCTTTAGACTTGCTTTGCAGCACTTTGGTTGATAAAGAACCCAGCATTGGGAATTCAACATTCTCTCCCCGCTTGTTTAAAAGAAACCCTCGGTTGGGCATTCCACACACTTCACGGCGTCCTTAGCCGGCTCCTTTGGTAAAACACCGTTGCTACCTTGGCCATGCCATGAGTATATCTGAAAGTCTTTTTCTCTCCTTCACTCGGCCGAATGCAGGTACAAGAGGTTGACGGATAAGATAACCAACCTTGGTAAATCCCAATACGAGAGGAGTCTCAAATAGGGGCAGTCTTGACCCAGAAGAAAAATCAATATGAATTTCATTATACATATCTCGCCAAAAAAGGCCATTATGAAAATCAAATCAGAATTTTGATAATTGCAATTAGGAATTATGGCATGACAAGAGTGGCAAAGTCCCCGCAGGGAAAATCCTGGTCGTATGCATGTCAAGGGTCTAAAAAATCAAAGGCACAAAGCCCCGGCACAACAGACTACCTCTTTGAGGGTTAAACCTTGGAAGGAATTCAAGTCCTGATATCTCCCATCCTGCATAAAGCTTATCTCCAATTGTTCTTCTCTTCTTCCTCCAAGACCGAATGTTTCTCGGGTATGGCCTTGGTAGGGGCACTGTTAATTAATGGCGGTCGGTTATAGGACGCCACTTTCAACGCACGCCCGGCTTTGGGTAATTTTTAGCGAAAAGGGAAGGAACGAGGACCCCTAGTCAGTGGTTCAATAAACACCCTTTGATGCTGCATTTGCGATGTCTAAGCCAAAATCCATAAAAATTTGAATATCTTTCCAAAAGTACACAAAAATTTGCATATTACAAAATTCATAAACATTTGAAAATTTTTGAAAACTCATAAAAATTTGCATATTTCAAAACTCCAAAAAAAAAATTTGCATTGTATTCTGATGGTGTTCTGCAGGAACCATTTTTACAAGAACCAAGAGCACGGGATGAGTCCTTTCTCCAATCATTGCTATCAAGCCGTTGATTCTTCCCGATATTATCATGCCACCCTGGGCATTTTTTTTAATTATTCATCTCCAGATCTTTCAATCAAATTCTATTGATTATTCTTCTGATTATCATCTTGAGATCATTCAATCAAATTCCTGCTAATTTTTCATCTGATTAATTTTGCCGCTGGGCATTCCTCAATCTTTCAACTCCAAACTTTGATTATGCCAAGTTGACATCCTCCTAATGAAACAACAGACAATGATGTTTTGCAATGCAATGCTATTCATGCTAAACATGCTTCGCTGTGATTCATGCTTGAATGCTATCCACACCAAGCTTTGAGTGCTTTGAGGTCTATACTGTAATTGCTTATTGATGCTTATTCATGCTATGCTTAAATGCCTTATTCATTGTTTGTTATCTTTTATATCTTGGCTGATGAATTTTTGAGCGCAGGATAAGAAGCTCTTGATCCCACCGACTGGGCATCATCATCAAAGCCCCGCGGTGACCGCACCTCATCTCTCAGTTCCCCCATACTTATTGCTCCACCATCTCTCCCTGTATGCATTTTTACTATATGTTACATACGCTACTAGATTATATCAAGGACCTTGTGGCTTTGGTAAATCTGGGATTTGAGTTCCCCTTCATCAAAAATAATGATGATTCCAGAGGAGTCTTAGTCACACGGATAGGCCGTTGAGCCATCCAAGACTGGGGACGATGGTTCCCTTTTGCGAATTGGTGCGTGGATAAACGGGCTTCGACTTAGTATCAGCTCGCGAAATCGGTTTCTTGACCCAGTCTTGGCAGTTTAACAATATTATCCTTGATTATTCTATATTTTCATTTGATTTATTTTTTCCCTTTAAACCCAGCATGCATTCATGTAGGAATTTGAAACAATTGTTGAAAAATCATTCTGATAAGCTGTTTTTGTGGGTCAAATTGATCTTGATCTTCAATGTGAGATATTCCATGCCGAATTGAGTCCTCAGTTCGTTTTGTCGCTGTTTTGGGTCATTTTCTCGAAAGCTCCTTGTTTGGATTTCTATCATCTTATTTTAATCCTTTTCCCTTTGATCCACCTTGGCTGCAGCACGTCCACTGGCTGGTAACCGCTCCCCAATGGTGAAACCTTCAGGTTTGTGACCTGGGGTACTTCCACCGCGCTGGAAGTTGATCATTTATTTTATCTCCTTCGTGCACCGCGTGCACACTCCCCGTTTTATCCGAACATCGTTGGTTTCATTGAATTTCCCGGGATTGCTTCATCTCGTGCTTCTGATTTAATTCTCATCAAGTGATGTTGATTGCGTGTCTCATCACACCTTGGCATCTACTTTTCAGTTTGCTACGCTCCCTTGCAAAGCAGACGCCAAGGCGGGGCAGCTGTAGACACGCCAAAATTGACGTTACTATGAGTACATCTCATATTGCCTTGTAATGCCCCAATTTGACCCTCAAATTAGTTCTATTTGAGTGGTTTTTCTCACTTTTCTTAGATTTCTTCTTTTTTTCACCCTTTTCTTATTTTTTTCTATTTTCCCCTATTTTTTTGGATTTTTCTAGATTTTTCTGAATTTTTCTGGATTTTCTGGGCATTTTCTCTATTTTTCAGAAATAACGACTTGACTTGGGGCGTCTTTTAAATAACGACTTATACATGGGCGTTTCTTAAAAAAATTAACGACTATAGTGAAGGGCGTCCATTCTTTCAAATTTCTATTTTTTTAGATTTTTCTGGGAATTTTTCAGAATTTTTCGGGAATTAACGACTTTGCCTAAGGCGTTATTTTGAATAAAAAATCAAAAGAAAATGAATTCACGACGTACGTGAGGGCGTGTTTTCAAATTGATTATTTTATTATTATTTTTTTAACCCCTTTGAGAGGTGATTTGGTGGCCTTCCGGGTGTCAGAAAAATTCGCAAAAATAGTCGTTGGAATCAGGGCGACGAGATGCACCTTCACCTAAAAAATAGGAAAATAATATTGAGAAATGAAAAATGGCCCTATTTTGAATATTTTAAATTAACGTCTTTTGTTAGGGCGTATTTTAATTAACGCCTTTGAATCAGACGTGTTTCACAATTTTTCAAATAAATTCCAAAATTTGATTTTTGAATTAACGCCCTGATCTAAGGCGTGTTTTTAAGAAACGCCCTCTGGGCCAGTCGTCAATTCAACAATTAACGCCCTGAACCAAGTCGTGTTTCACTTTTGTGCTCCGAACGAACGCAGCCTTTCCCAGAGAGACTCCTGCTTCGTTTGGGCTCTTGCCTAGTCTAATCCTCCCCTATTTTGGCTCTTGCCCGCTCTTATCTCTTCCTCCTTTGGACTCTTTCCTTCTTATCCTTTTTCTATCCTATTAATAGAGCTTCCGAGCTCTGTTAAGGGGTTGGTTCGGAGGTTCTTCGTTTTTCTTCTTTTTCTTCTTCTGTTTTCTTCTTCTGCTTCCTTCTTCGGTTTCTCCTTCTTCCTCTTCTGTCTTCTCCGTATTCTTCTTCTTCTTCTTATTCTTCTTCTTCTTCTTCTTCTTCTGTTTCTTCTCTTTTCCTTCTGTTGTTCTTCTTTTCTTTTTACAGGAACCGAAGGTAGGCTGTTCTTGGCTAAGGAGGGGGGGCTTCTTCCACGGTTCAACTCTTCATCCCTTTGAGGCTTCCTCCCATCGAGCATTCAAGCCAAAGAAGCCACCCAAACAAGATTTTTCTATCTTATCTCCCCTTATTTGTATTTTTCATTAAGTCATGCATGCATCATTGTTATTGATTTTTCTCAACCATCATATTGAGATCTCCCCATAGTGCATCTCTTGCACACTTCCCTTACTTTTATTTATTTGCATGCATCATACATCTCCCCACACCCTCTTTGCATAGGGGTTTAAGGGCAATCCCCTTAAGGTGTGTATTGTTCATATTCTTCATGCTCACTTATATTTTTATTGAATTTGATGCTACACCATTGTTTCTAATCCATATCTTTTGGTGTTGTTGTCTTTGTTGTTTGCAAGGGTAATCAAAGGAAGAACTCTCTTCGTCGGCCGGCCGATCTTGAAGAGAAAAGGAGTACTCACATCCCCCGCATCTTTTGAGGTACTTTTCGCGATCAATCTCTCCCCTTCATTAATTGTTATGTCTTTTGAGGCGTTCGCGTCTCTGGCGATCACAGACTCCTCTTGTGCACCTCGTGCATGTTTTTTCTCCACATTATTGATTATTGCTTATTCTTAATATTTTTTTTAAGTGGATTTTAATTAAGATCTACAAAAAGCAGTACTAAAGTTGAGCCTTGTTCCCAACGAATGTTGTAATCCCTTCCAAAAATGAGAAGTAAAACGGGGATCTCTGTCAGACACGATTGAGACAGGAATTCCATGTATCCTGACTATTTCCTTGATGTACAGTGCAGCTAGCACATCAATTGACCATCGGCTCTTTATTGGCAAGAAATGTGCCGATTTAGTTAATCGGTCAATGATAACTCAGATTACATCATGTCCTCCTTTAGATTTAGACAAACCCATGATGAAGTCCATACCAATATCCTCCCATTTCCACTTAGGAATATCTAGAGGACGTAGTTTTCCCGCAGGCTTTTGGTGTTCCGCCTTGACCTGTTGGCATGTGAGACAGCGTGATACATAGTCCGCTATTTCTCTTTTCATATTGGGCCACCAAAAGTTCCTCTTTACATCTTGGTACATTTTAGTTGATCCAGGATGAATAGTGTATCTTGATCTGTGAGCTTCATCTAAGATCTTCTTCTTTAATTCCGGACAATCGGGTATACAAGTTCTATCTTTGAACGATAATCTTCCATCAGATGTTAGTTGAAAATCAGATTGTCCTTCTAATCTGCCTTTGATTTCTACTAATATAGGATCATCATCCTGAAGTGTTTGTATCTCAGATAACAAATCTGACTGTATGCTTACATGAGATAGTGTGACAATTTTGGATTCCGTGTCCAAGCTTATATTGAGCTCGGAGAATTGTTCAAGTAACCTCCATTCTTGCATCATACAATTTGCTATCATTGCTCTCGGCTTTCGACTAAGGGCGTCAGCAACATAATTACCCTTTCCGGGATGGTATTGTATATTGAAGTCGAAGTCCTTGAGATATTCTAGCCAGTGTCTTTGTCTCATGTTTAGCTCCTTTTGTGAAAATAGATATTTGAGACTTTTGTGATCGGAGTATACAGTAAACTGTGCTCCATATAAGTAGTGTCTCCATATCTTTAGGGCAAATACTACCGCGGCCAGTTCTAAGTCATGGACGGGGTAATTCTCCTCATGCTTCTTCAGCTGACGTGAAGAGTATGCTATGACATTTCCTTGTTGCATTAGGACACATCCGAGGCCAATGCCAGAAGCATTAGTGTAGACCTCGAATTTCTCTCCTGCTATCGGTAGAGCTAAGACCGGAGCTGTGGTGAGATGATCCTTGAGAGTTTGAAAACTTCTTTCACATTCCTCACTCCATTCGTATCGGATCTCCTTGCGAGTTAACCTTGTAAGGGGCACGGCGATCTTAGAGAAATCTTTAATGAATCGCCGATAATAGCCTGCAAGACCTAAGAAACTTCTGATCTCGCTTGCATTAGTGGGTCTTTCCCAGTTTCTCACAGCTTCAACTTTTGACGGATCTACAGATAATCCGTCCTTTGATATGACATGCTCGAGAAAAGCCACTTCTTCAAGCCAGAACTCGCATTTGCTGAGTTTAGCATATAATTGATTTGTCCTCAAGACTTGCAATGCAATCCTCAAATGTTCTTCATGTTCTTCCTTAGTCTTGGAATATATCAATATATCATCAATGAAGACTACTACGAATTGATCCAAGTAAGGCCTGAATATGCTATTCATTAACTGCATAAAGGCAGCAGGGGCATTTGTTAGTCCAAAAGGCATAACAACAAATTCGTAATGGCCATACCTGCTCCTGAATGCAGTCTTGTGAATGTCATCGTCCTTGATTCTTAATTGATGATATCCCGACCTGAGATCAATCTTGGAAAAATATTTGGATCCTGAAATCTGGTCAAATAATTCATCGATTCTCGGCAGTGGATACTTGTTCTTGATAGTAAGATGATTCAATTGTCGATAGTCGATACACAATCTCATGGATCCATCCTTCTTCTTTACAAATAAGACTGGTGCTCCCCACGGGGAAGTACTTGGTCTAATAAACCCTTTTCGGATTAGTTCCATCAACTGCTCCTTCAACTCCTTGAGTTCAGCAGGGGACATTCTATATGGTGCCTTTGAAACATGACCAGCACCAGGGACTAAGTCAATGGTGAAGGCCACATCTCTTTGAGGGGGTAATCCCGGCAAATCTTCCGGAAATACGTCTGGAAATTCTCGCACTACCTGAATGTCCTCTATCTTGGTTTCTTTAGCTTCTTTAATAGTGACAAAAGCAAGGAAGGATGCACATCCTTTCTTGACGAGCTTGCTTGCTCGAAGAGCCGAAATAAGAGGGGATTTGCTTCGACTCTTAGGACTAGTATAAGTCAGTTCCGGAAATTCCTTGAAAACAATCTTGCTATCACGGCAATCAACCGTTGCCTGGTATTTGGATAACCAATCTGCTCCTAGTATAACATCATACTCTTTTAGATCTAAGCAGATAAGATCAATAGGAAAATTCTTTCCTCGAACCAATACCTCACAGTTTTGGTAATGATGTGTGATATCCGTCTCGTTTCCGTAGATAATATTAACTTCATCCATTCTGGTTCTAGAGGTAATGGGTCAGCAAACTTCTTGGAAATAATGGAATGCGATGCACCCGTATCAAATAAGACATGTGCATATTTGGAACAAATTTTTAATGTACCTTCCACCAATCCGCCTTCTTCTTCTGGTTCGGTCTCTTGGATTGCATGAAGACACGCGTTCCTTGTCACTGGGCGTTTACCCTCACCGTCTTGGTCATTCATTAATGGAAAATCGGGAATCCGATGTTCACGACTCCCACAACGGAGACATGCTCCTAATTTCCTCCAGCATTCTTCTGTTTTGTGACCAGCCTTGTCACAATGCTTGCATACTACGTTTGAAGGTGTAGTGGTGATAGAGAAAGGCTTGGATTTCTTGAACTTCTGATCTTGAGAGGAAGAACCTCCATTATTGGGCCTCTTCTTAAAGTTGGGTTTAAAAGAACCCGAACTTGTGACTTGCTCCTTTTTGTCTTTCCCACGGATCCTATCAGATAGTTCCGTGGCATCTTCAAGCAACTGAGCTCGGCGCACTATTTCAGTATAAACTTGAATATCCATAGGCGCCAGTTGAGTAATGTAGTGGGGCCTAAGCCCATTAAGAAATCTACGGGCTTTCATCTTTTCCGTGCTAATTAAATGCTTAGCATATCTAGACAGTCTAGAAAACTGTGCTTCATAATCAGCCACCGATAAAGATCTTTGCTTTAATGCGGCAAATTCGGCGGCCTTCTTTTCCTGGACCCTATCAGAGAAATATTTGGCGTTGAAATATTCAACGAATTCACCCCATGTAACTTGAGTTGGGTCTATAGTAGCTTCAATCGACTCCCACCAGCATCTAGCATCCTTTTCTAACTGGAAAGTAGCTAATAAGACTTTGTCCTGATCCGTGCATTGCATGACACGGAATATACATTCAATCTCCCGAACCCAATGCTCGGCATCGTCTGGATCGGTCGATCCCATGAACTTCGGGGGATTCATATTCTTGAATGCTTGGTGTAAGCTTCCAGCTCGTGGAGCACCACCTTGTGCTACCTGTTGTAGCACTTGGGTCATCCCTTGAAGGGTACGCTGCATGTTGCGCCATTGAGCACGTTCGGCAGCCATTATCCTACAATTACAATAGCTATGTTAGTATTATATCACTATGATCTTATAAAGGACTCATTGATCATTTAACCCTTGGTTCTACCCACTCTCACTTGGTTAAAGGTTTTGAAACCTATCCTTGGACTTGGGTTTCCTAGGAATTGAATACCTTAGGCTCTGATACCACAAAGACTGTCACGCCCCGAGCGCGGAAGATACCCGGAGATGCGCGACGTGTCTATATCAATCATGTCAATCAGAGTGGTCGTGTATTCGACACAAAGACAGAGATGCGCAAAATAGCAAGATAACCCAATCCTTTATTTCATAATGGATAGACTATTACAAATCCAATACTCTGTTTAATAAAAAGGAAAAGAATACATATTTGACTCAAGAAACTATAGAAAAGACTAGACGACACTTGTAGAAGCTCTATCACTTTCACTCTTGATCATTCCCATCCGATTGACTTCCATCGTCGTCGGACTTACCTGAAAAGTAAAAAGGGACAAACGGAATGAGCGAACGCTCAGTAGGAAATTATATCTCAAGTACTAGCAAGGGGTTTAAGTAATTACATCTTTCATGAATGCAATAAAGCTATGCATGCTCGCATAAAACGACAAGATAGAGAGAATGTAATATCAAAGAAATAAGATGGACTAAATCATGAACTTCCAACAAGATGACAAGTGTATTCAAGGTATTCAAGCAAGTACGTTTAACAAGTCATGTCGAGAACTTTGGCTATCATGTATCAAGCAAGTAAATTACCCTCTTTCGGGCCACGCATTTCATGTAAAGTCAAGTACGATTCAAGTGCAAGATGTGTGTGGAATGTCCAATCAAGCAAGTCAAGTACTCGGTATAATGCCAGATACCTTATCATTTTAACTCCCATGGGCACAAGTACTTTCGGGTGCTCCTCCAAGGACCAGATCGGGCCCTATATGCGCAGGCATTTATCATGTATATTTTTGACATCCACTCTTGTTTATAGCCAACATAGAATTTCAATAATCAAGCTTGTAGACACGTATGACAACTTTGATAGAATAGAGTCCAAAATATGACAAAGGACATAGAATGGCGATAATAACGGTATAATCACGATATCGATAAAACTAGGTAGAATATGGTTCCCTTAACTTAGGTACCATGACAAATCAATATGGACATTCTTTATATAGAATTGAGGTCCACATGAACATTAGATCAAGCAAGATACCCTCATTCTTATCATAGAATTGGGGTTTACAAGAATGTCACGATAGGGCATGATATCATCATCCCATCAAGAATTTCTTATGATATACTCTTTGTATAATCATAAGGGCCGGTATACCATGTTTCTTTAGATTGACATGGCAAGGATCGTGTAATGGGTTTTTAGGGTACAACCAGCTCAGTCGGCCTTGAGGGAATCCAAGGCTACGAGGAGTCTTACGGAGGTCTCTATGACTAACTCGCTAGTCCAAAGGAACGGAATGTCCAATGGAGAGCTTGTATGTCAATGAGAGTTGAGTGTGATCGGTAAATCAACATGAAAACATGGGACTATACTCACGGAGTGGAGAATAGTGCCGATATATATATATATTATAATATATAAAACCATCGGTTAGCAAATCAGATGAAAATCAGTTTATAGTAAAATAACGACTTAGGTCAAGTCGTTTCTCAAGTAATTAACGCCTAACAGAAGGGCGTTTACATATGGTCCGTTTTGCAGAATTTTCAATAATTCAATAATTTATCTAAAACGCGCCTTGGGAAGGGGCGTTTCTTCAAGAGTTGACGACTACAGTAGCAGGCGTCTCCTTATTTATATATTTGACAGAATATCAATAATTTCATGAATTGTCTAAAACACGCCCTTAAAAGGGGCGTTACTGTTTAATTCTATTTTTCAGAATATATATATTTCAGGAATTTACAGAAAACGCGCCCTCTGAAGGGGCGTTATTAACATAATTATGCCCTAGTTCAGGGCGTTAGTTTCACAAGTCACGACCTAACTTAGGTCGTTAATTCGTCAAGGGTCATGAACAGTAACGAAGTTATATAATCAAGCAATTTTCCAAGACAGGACAGGTAAACTAGCAGGTAGAGTCATGCATTGTATTAGAATCAGGATTTCAAATATATCATCTTTATAACGTGGGTATTTATTATTTTCATAAAAGTAACGCCTGTGTACAGGGCGTTTATTCTGAAACTGACGACCATTGTTATGGTCGTTACTTTTAAAGTAGCGCCCTATTCAAGGGCGCTTCTTTCAATAATATTCCAGCAACGTCCGGGAAACTATAATAAAACTAATACATGATATGCATGATGCTTCTTGTATATATAAATTTAGTTTGGGCTACAAGACTTGAGAAAATCCTACCTTTAAGAGTTGATTTGGAGATGACCGTGAGGGGTTTTTTGGCTAGCAGAAGATGATGGCTTTGATGAAGAGGCTTCTACAACAGCTTTCCTATGAGAGAAGAAACTGTATCAGTTTCTTTGAAATCTGATCATCACGTCAAAAGTGAAGAAAAGATCTTTACCAGCTCTCAACGTACGGCCACCGAGCTCCCTTAACCTGTATAGAGAAGAAGATGAAGAATTGTTAATTCTTCATGCAACTGAAGCAGAGAACAAAAAGGGAAATTAAGAAGAACGGTTTGTTCTTCACGTACCTCTGCAGTCGGAGGTATCAAATAGGTTTAGGGTTGTTCGATCAAGGCTTATTTATAAGATTTTGGAAATCCTATTAGGGTTAGTGATTGTGTGGAAGTAATGCTTCCCTAATAGAGTCCTTACCCTAGTAGACACTTACTGGATCAGGTTGATCCTTCCCCTGATAAGCTCTGGGTCGAACGGGTCCGAATGGAATTAACGCCTTAGGTAAGGGCGTCGATTCTTTAATTAACGACCTAGTTCAGGTCGTTTCTTAAGAAACGTCTTGGATAAGGGCGTTCCTTGTTTTTGAAACACGCCCCATATATGGGCGTTTCTTTTACTTGCCTATTTGGTCGTGAGAGTTGACGACCGCACGTGTGGGCGTCCTTTCTTTAGTCACGCCTTTGATAGAGGCGTTTCTTTTTGAATTAACGCCCTAATAAGAGGCGTTATTTTAATTTTGTTTTACTTCATCTAATTAACCTTATTCTTATTATCTGTATTACTACTGTAATATATATATATATTAATTTATTTCAAATATTCATTTATCAGGGTTGCTACAGAACCACTGCCTCTGAGCCGTATACCAGCGAGTATGGTGAGCACCCTGTAGGTGTCTTGAAGACAGTGCGGTATGCCCATAGAGCTTCATACATTTTATCTTCCCAGTCCTTCTTATTAGAACTGACGACCTTGGCCAGCAAGGTGCATAGAGTCTTGTTAAAAGCTTCTGCCAATCCGTTTGCCTGTGGATTGTAAGGAGTGGAGGTCCTCCATTCGATCTTATATTTCTCAGTAAGCCGATAGACCTTCTGATTTCTGAAATGACTTCCATTGTCGGATATTATTCGGCTGGGGATCCCGAACCGGAAGATAATGTTCTGTTTGATGAATCTGGCGACCAATTCACCAGTCACTTCTCTTAATGCTATAGCCTCCGCCCATCGGGAGAAGTAATCTGTTATGGCCAGTATGTACTTATGTCCGGCCGAGGAAGTCGGCAATGGCCCGACTACATCAGTTCCCCATTGTGCAAATGGCCAGCTGGGAACTGTAGGGTGCAGAGTCGTAGGAGGCCTTCTAGGCACAGTAGCATGCTCCTGGCATTTCTGGCATGATTTTGTAAATTTACAGCAGTCTTCAAACATGGTGGGCCAATAGTAGCCCAGCTTCTTGATTTCTATCTTCATCTTGGGACCAGCCTGGTGGGCACCTGCTGTCCCAGCATGTGTTTCTTTCATCGCTTGCCAGGCTTCCTCAGTGGACAGACAGCGGAGTAGAATCTTCTTGCGTGCATCTGCCATTATTTCAAACAAAATTCCATTCCTGAGCTCATAAGAATCTTTGATTCTTAGGAGTTTTATCTTTTCTTCTCTTTTCTGCGGCAGTTGTTGGTGTAGAAACCACTGCAGCAAGTGTTGTCTCCAATCAGACGCTTGTTCTATGCTGATGGTGGCAACCTCGTCTTCTTCAGGGCACCCTTCTAGCATACTGGGGACTTGCCGCCGGTTCATAACGACAATGTTCAGTGTCTTATTTGGTGGGACTGCTAGTGAGCTGGCCAGCTTCGCCAGTGCATCAGCCTGGGCATTGTGTCCACGGCCCACATGCTTGAGCTCAACATGGTAGAATTTCACCATAAGGCGCACAACTTTTTGGTGGTAGGGATTCAGTTCTGGCTTCCGCACTTCGAACTCCCCTTGGATTTGTTTTATTATCAACATCGAATCCTCGAATACTTGAAGCATTTGGATACCCATGTTGAGGCTGATATATAGCCCGATTATCAGAGCTTCATACTCGGCCTCATTATTGGTGCAGGGCTTGTTTATAGAACAGGAAGTATGCACGACCTCCCCTTCTGGTGATTTCAGCACGATACCGGCTCCAGCTCGTATTCTGGTCTTTCCATCAGAGTCTGTCTCTGCTCTAGATGCTCCATCAAAGAATAGTTGCCACATAACTGGCTGAGCCTGGCAGGCCTCGAGTGTCTCATCATCGGGTAACTCAGTCCCTAGCATATCATTTTCCGGCACAGGATGCTCTGCGAAGAAATCAGCCACGGCCTGTCCTTTTATCGCCCTCTGGGGTGTATAGGTAATATCGAATTCCATCAGGATCACTGCCCATTTGCCCAACCGGCCCTTCAGTACTGGCTGAGTCAATATGTATTTGAGCGGATCTGCCGCAGATATCAATCTGACTTCATGTGACAACATATAGTGTCGGAGCTTCTTGACAGCAAAGACCAGTGCCAAGCAGGTCTTTTCTATGTGACTGTAGCTTTCTTCAGTTCTAATCAGCCTCCTACTCAGGTAGTACAACTTGTTCTTTGCCTTCTTCATTTATCTGTGCCAGCATTGCCCCCAGGGAACAGTATGTGGCCGCGATATACAGTATCAAGGGCCTGCCCTTAATTGGTGCCCCCAGCACCGAGGGGTCTTGAGATATTCTTTTAGCTTATCAAAGGCTTCCTGACATTCATCGTCCCAGAGGAACGGTACATCTTTCATCATGAGCTTGTGAAAGGGGTGGCATCTTCCCGACAGATTTGATATAAATCGTCGGATATAGGCCAGACGCCCTTGCAGAGATCTCAACTCGGACAGATTCCTTGGTGGAGGGAGCTCCTGGATAGCCTTAATCTTGGATGGGTCAATTTCAATGCCCCTATGATGGACAATAAACCCGAGGAATTTTCCACTGGACACGCCGAAGGCGCACTTCATAGGATTCATCTTGAGCTCATATTTGCGCAGCCTCTGGAACACTATCCTTAGGTCTTGCAAATGGTCGTCTCTTCTGCTGGTTTTTACTACCAGATCATCAATGTAGCACTCTACTTTCTTGAAGAGCAAATCATCAAAGATTTTTGTCATAGCTCTTTGATAGGTAGCGCCAGCGTTCTTAAGACCAAACGGCATCCTTTTGTAGTGGAATATCCCCTTCGGGGTACGGAATGCAGTGTGCACTCTGTCTTCCTCAGCAATCCAGATTTGGTTGTATCCGGATGACCCATCCATAAATGATAGAGCTTCATGACCAGTAGTCGCATCGATCATCACTTCAGTGATTGGCACTGGAAAGTCATCTTTCGGGCAAGCCTTATTAAGGTCCCGGAAATCAACACATATTCTGATCTGCCCATTCTTCTTCTTTACGGGCACTATATTGGCTAGCCATGTAGTATATTGGTTCTCTTCAACAAAGCCCACATCGATTAGCTTGTCAACCTCTTTGTTAATCTGATTTATTAATTCAGGGCGCATTCTTCTGGAAGGCTACTTTACAGGGCTAGCCTCTGGGTTTATTGCCAAATAGTGATGTGCCACATCAGAACTTAGTCCCGGCATTTCATCATATGTCCATGCAAAGTAGTCTCGGAATTCTTTCAAGAACTGTATATACTGTTCCCTGGTAGCTGGCTCCAGTAGTGCACTGAGGAATGTTGGCCTTGGCTCATCTGCGGTCCCCAGATTTATTTCCACAAGCTCATCGACGGTGGCCTGACCTCCATCCTCGACCTCGGGCGGGGCTTCTTGCAAGTCAATGAAGCCTCTCGGGATATAATCTTCTTCAGTTTCATGATTCTCTGTTTCATCATACTGGTCATCAGTGGGTGCTGGCCCGTCATATACGGCCAATATTGTTGGATTCTGTTCAGTCTGCCCCGAGGACGTGACTGGCTCAACAGGAAACTCAAAAATGGAGTCTTCCGCCCTTAGTGGCTCTTCTGATGCAGACTCCCTTGAGAGATCATCATTCTGTAGAGCCCGGACTTCTTCCAGGATGCGTTCAAACTCCAGGCATTCCCTCAGCTCTTTGGCTATTTGGTCCTCATCCGGGGTTCCCGTATCAAACTTTGCTTCAGCATGGAACAGGTCCTCTTTGTAAGGTAGGTCTTCCCAACACCAATCTTTCTTTGCTTCATCAGACGTCCCCGTCTCCGGCTGACTGTCTGGGGCTTCATTGTTCATTATGGATTGATAAATGATTTCTTCATCTTCCGAGGGGTACTTGTCATACCCCACCTCGGGAGGGTCTTCATGCTGGTAGGAGACAGAGATGACGTCCACCTCAGCTTCATAGTATTCTTGAAGGGTATAACCCAATCCCGGGTGCTGAGTGATCTTCCTCAGTTCTTTATTATCCCGAGGCGGATCCCATAGCTCCTTGAATGCCTTCTTCTGGGCAGCAGGCTGCAATGACGGCATTTGCATCTTAGAGAACATCTGCGAAACCCGTTGGGTAGTATAATCCAAGCCTGTAACCGGCACCATCCGGTTTGCAGCCTCTTCAGGGACCATGCAGTCTTGATCATCTTCCTCGACTGACTCCCCGGTGTAGAATATGGTAGGAGGCTCGCAGAAGCGAGGGATTTCCATAGTCTTTAGTGGTAGCACCGTCTGGTACTCTAGGTTGGCGATGGGCTTGACTAAACCCTGCGGAACCTCCATCTGTGTGTACTTTTCTTTCATTTCTTCATCGATATCATCCGGGTGAATGCTAGGGGGGTGATCCGAGTAAAGTCACCAGCATAAGAGATGTGAGATACCTCATGCTTTTTAATATAGCCCTTTGGTGGCGGTGGAGACCAATTTCTTGCCTTCGTCGCCGATTTTTTCTGGCTGACCACAGCCTCTCTCTCTTCACAATTTTGCGACACCTCGCTGTAGTAGGATGCATCGAGCATATGACACTCGAATACTTCGAAGGGGTGTAGATCCGCAAACACCCTCTCTTCTTTTCCTTCATGGTAGTATTTAATGCACTGATGTAGCGTGGACGGCACTATCTGATATTCATGCAGCCATGGTCTCCCCAGCAGGGCCTTATATGTGGTGTTGGAGTCGATTACATAGAATCATACCACGGTAGTGAGATCCCCCAATGTGAGGTTAAAATCAGCCACCCCAAGGGGCGTCTCACATTTCTGGTTGAATCCCGCAATTTTCATGTCTCTGACCTTGGTAAGCTGCAGATCAAAGTAATATTTTTGGTAGATGCGGTATGGGAGAATGTTTACGGCAGCCCCGGGATCTATCAGTATCCTGCTCTATGGCTGACAGTTCAGGGAGCCCCTCATATACAGTGGTCTGTTATGGCAGGAATTCGGAATCAGCATGTCATCCTCTGTGAATGTGACTGATGGCCCAGAATTCACTTCTACCAAGAGTGCCTCATGCTGTGCCGGCGACTGCAAGGCATCAACAATTGCTTGGCGAGCCTCTTCACTGACAGAGAGAATCTCCCAGATGGAGAATCTGGTAGGGAGCTTCTTTAGCATTTTCATGATCCGGCTGCCCACCCTGACATTAGACAGTCTCATTTCTTCTGCCCATCGGGGTTTTGGAGGTTCATGTGGTGCCCGTGGCCTCTGCTGCCCAGTGCTGGTTTCATCCTCTGGACTGATTTCTTGGGGGGCTTTTTCTATAGCAGCGGCCCCTGGTGCCGTCAGAGAGTTATCCCCTTCTTTCTCATTCTGCTTGTAGGCTACAGACGCCGATTGCTGAGGTCTCTTACCTTTATCTGGCCCAGCCTGTATCGACTGCCCATTTTCCAGACTAGACAGAAATTCCAGAAATGTTGGAGTTTGACCTCCTTTCTTCTTTTCTTGGTACAAGCTGGCAGGGGGAGGAACCTGGACACCTCGTACCTCCGGTTCGGGAATTTGGTAGGGCTGTTCCCCTCTGAACATAATGTTATGATTAGCTGGTGGTGGGCGCCCCCACCTTCTTCCGGAGCGTGTTGCATGTGCTGAGGTTGAGGCCTCGGCATGGTTGGCTTCTAGCGGGGCATTTGATGTTTCATCCTCATCATTCTCCCCGGGCGAGGTAAAGAGTGCCGACAGGGTGTTACATTGTGCTGTCACGACCCTCTTTCCCTTCATGGACTTGGGCCGTCTCTTCTTTTTATGGGAATTTGGCTTTATTGGCCCCTGCCCCCAGAAGGGTTCAGTCTCTGCTTTTTCTTGTTCTACCTCTGACTGCTCTTTAATTTTCAATTCTTCGAGCTGTTCCCAGAGTATACAGTCTTTCACCAGCAGGTGCCCGGGCTTTTTCTATTCATATTCATCGAGCCCATTAATATACTGCTGTAAACGCCTGGCTGCAGGACTTACTTCCTTATGTGCAGGTAGGGGGACTTGTCTTCTCCGGTTATGAGTGGGGATTCGGATGACTGACCCTGTCTCAGCTGTGCGCCATACTGGCTTTATTGGAGGCGGTTCAGGTCTTGGTGTGACACAGCGGATAACTGCTCCATTGGTATTGGCTGTGGGAGTCTTCTTTCTGTTCTTTATGGGTTTCATCTGCCATACTTCCTGATCCTTCAGTGGGGTGAGGAAGCAAGCTTCATAAGTATGCCTGGTACATTCTTCAACGGCCTCCTCAGGCAGTTGCTGGTAGATTGAAATCATATTGGCAGCCATTTTTAATGCCGGAGGCTCATGTGGACGAGGTGGCTCTACCTGGTAATCTCCCAGCTGTAGCTCGCCCTTTTTGACCATGCCTTCCATAATATCTTTGAAGACGTAGCAATCTTCAATTGCGTGCCCCAGTGCACGGTGATATGGACAGAACAGTGGATCACCTTTCTTTGCTGCGTCATCGGGTCTCTTTGGCTCAGGCAATGTTACCTTGTTGAACTTGTATGCCCACTTGAATAGTGCGGCTGTCTTATCTTTCGGGAAAGAGTACGGCTTTCTCATTTTGTTTCTCAGAGAGACCTTATCCTTTCTTTCTGCTATGTCTGCTGGTGGGGGAGCTTCATCTGCCCCCTTCTTCCCTTTCTGTTGCTCGAAGGTTCTGAAATCGACGGTGTTAGCCTCAGAGTGCGATGGTCGTCGATCATTAGATTTCCCTTTCGGCACAGTTGGAGCATTGGCTGTCGGACGCTTGGAGAGAAACGTCTCGACCTCCGCCACTATATTGTTCAGCCGGTCAAATGTTCTCACATCTGCACCAATCATCTTTTCCAGTACCTCTCTCCTGAGGCTCTGCTTACATATTTGCACTGCATCTTCTTGATGAGGAGGTCTTCTGCATCTCATAGCTAAGTTCCTCCACCTTTTTATGTAGTCCAGTGCTGTTTCATCTTGCTTTTGCCTGGTTGCATATAGTTCTGCTATTGTAATCTGTCTTTCCGTGACGTGAAATCTGTCGCGGAACTTTCTTTGCATATCAGGCCAATCGGCCACTGACCCAGCCGGCAGGCTTGAATACCATTCAAAAGCTATCCCGGTGAGGGATGAGCCGAAGAATTTGAGCAGATAAGCTTCATCAGCTGCCAAGTCACCCATAATGGTGGTATAGTAAGCTATGTGCTCCCTGGGAGAGCCCTGGCCATTAAATTTTTCAAGCTTCGGCGGCTTACTGACGCCTGGAGGTAGTCTCTTAGCAGCATACTGGGGAGGATATGGTACGTTGTACACATCGTAGGTACTAGCATCATCACCAGTCTTTTCAGACAGCTTCATCTCCACAATCTTTTCAATCATCAGCATCTGGGCTATGGCTGGATCTATGTTTTCCGGGAAGAAGTGAGCTTGTTGCTGACTGTAAGGAGTTGTCATCACAGTTGCGTGCAAGGTAGGCGCGGCAGGCTACGTCTGAGATACAGAGGGCTGAGCTACTGTCTGCTACAGAACGGGTTGGCTCGGTGCTTTGCCCTTATCAACCGGGAGAGGATTAGCTGGGATAGCCATTTCTGTTGAGCTGGTTGTCTGCCCCACAGGCTCGGCTTGCTTGGAGACCGGTGTAACTTCATGCCTCTCATTTAGCTGTCTTCTGAGAGCATTGATCTCTTGTTGATATCTTCTAAACATCATCTGGATCATGGGATCCAGGGTTGACGGGATCTGTAGATCTTCTGAAGTCCCTTCAGCATCATCGACGAAGGGATTATCTTCATCTTCCGCTGTCACCACATTAACTGTCATAGTGGTGATCTTTCAGGCTTCATCATTAGTCTTCATCTTATCTTTTGCCGCCTGGCCTCTTCTTGTGACGGGGCCTGGTCTGGTTGCTAGTCTGAGAAGTTCATCTGGCTGTGTCGGTAGCATATCCTGCCCTTTGACAAGCCCTGCCATATTGCAGGCAAAGATCTGCATCTTTTCACTCTGCCTGTAGACTTTCCTTCTCACCTGATCGGGGTATTTGAGCCGGTCAAAGACCGATATTCTTTCTCTAGCTTCTTCCCTGTACAGGTCTTCTTTCCCATACCCGGCTCTGTGGCCTTCTTCATAATCATTGGAATCGGAGGAGGAGACTCCGAGCATCACTTCTTGAAGGGTTTCTTCTTCTTCTTCATCCATGGTGCCCAAGGCACGGGATAATCTTTGCTGCCCGAGGGCGGAGTTCCCCAGGTAGTGAAAGTAGTCTTGAGCCACTTGTTTCATCTCCTCTTGATCGTGCCTTCGTGGCTCTGGTTGGAGCATCAATCTTTCCTGGCTCTTCTGCTGATAAGCCAGTCTCTCCACCTGAGCAGTCAAGTACTCGGCTTTGCAGTATTTGAATATATCGGCCTGTCTGGCACAGGCTCTTGGTCTTCTTAGAGTGGCAGCAGCGACTGGTTCGCTTATTCTCATTTCCTCTTCCTCCCTGAACCTTCTACTCCCATCCTGGCAGCGGTTGGCAGCAGCAGCATAATTCCTCCTTTCCCATCTTTTGCCCCCAGCCATGGGGTGGGTGTCCGTGAGGTCTTCCTTCTGCTCATATCTTCTGCCCCTCATTCTAGGGCGAATAGTAGTCAGATTTCTTCCTTCATTCTCTTTCTCATCTCTCCTACCCCGAGCCCTGGGGTGAACAGCAACAGCATTTCTTATGTCTTTTCCTTCTCCTTTTCTGCTTCCTGCCCTGAAGCGGGCAACAGTGGTATCAGCAATGTTCTCTTCTCTTGAGCTGGGACCCAGCTCTAGGTTTTCTTCGGCCGCCAAATCTGCCTGAACTTGGGCGGCTTTGGTGCCAGTGGCTTTCTCTCCTCCTCTTTCATGTCGACCCTCCTGGCAGCTAGTACCCGGAACCTGTTGGTAGTAGGCACCATCGGGACGATCACGTCCAGCTTGACCGCCCTTGGGCAACCACTGAGGTTTACCCGGACATCTCCAATCAGCATTGTCTTTCCTGAGTTGGATATCCGACGACCCGCAGCAGTGGGTCGGGCTCTCTTGTCGGATCTCCTCCTTCTTCCAACAGCCGAGGATGTGCCCCTTTTCACCTCGTGATGGACGAAGCAGGCCACGACCTTAGGAGTATCCTGCATCACTTGGCTCATCTTGGGGCTGGTAGCTTGCGTCAATGTCTTGACAACAGTCTTTTGCTCCTGGTTGTCAATCTCGAGCAAGTCAGTGAAGATGAGGCCCAGGCAGTTGGGCATCCCGACAGCAGGCGGCATCGATCCGAACGAAAGAGGTACCGCCAGGTAGCCTTCTCGAACATGGGCATCGACCGCTTGTTGATCAAAGCAAACGGACATGATTCCCGCCGTTATCGTAGCTTCCTGAAAATAGAGAAAGCACACAAAATCAAAAATTTGAGGGGGGGGCACTGGGCCTCCTATTTTGGCGTAGAGATGAAGGGGGACTAGGTCCCACCGGGCGTGCCAGAGTTGTGGGGACAGATATTATTCCTCTTATTATTATTATTATTATTATTATTATTATTAATTTGGTTTATTAGGCGTGCCAATCAAATGTGTGACGATTTCATTGTGCGCTCGACTTGACTTGGTCAGTCGATTGTGAAGTCCGAGTCGGGACCAAACTTACGCCATGCCATAAAGGCTATGACGTTAATTACGCCCTTCCTAAGAAGGACAACCCTTGATTAAACGCCAAAATAGGAGGCCACTCGGGGCGGTAATAAAAGAAAAATAACAGTGCGTGATATTGAAGCTATTATTATTCTGAGAAGGTAATTGAGCGAATGATAGGTTATTAAATCAGCATGACCCCCCTGTGTAGGTCGTGCCGGGTAGAGATAGGACACCGTCCACGCAGCGGCGGGGCGGAGCCTAGACAGTCATCGGGGACATATCCCCTTTCATGTTCCTCATCCAGCCAAAGGCCTCGCAGTATTCATATTCCCCCAAAAATTGAGCCAGACGGGAGGTGTATGATGTGCACTTCCCGGGACTTATCGGGGTTAAAACGTCTATCTACATTTCAGCATTATCTCCCCATAATCTGGATTATGCCCAGGGGAGAATAGGCTATCACCCACGGAGTGCCGGGATGAAAGCCGAGAAAAGGAGGGAGCGAACCCCCCACACTGTACATGTATGCCCTGGGGCAATGTTCGATTCTTCCCTTACAGAAGCCGGTGACACTCGTGCAGTGGCAGAGCTCACCTTAGCTAAAGGGGTTGCTCATAAACCCGGTACGGATCAGTGGAAAATAAGGGAGTCTGACTCCCTTTGATTTTATCCTTGGGACAGTTCTGGTGACTCATGGACATCCCTAGGTGGGTTTGATAGAGATGTCGGAGGCTCATTGTGTAGCAACCCTGATAAATTTAAAAGGAATAAATAAATCAAAATAGATTAAAAGATTTAATAAATAAACGAAAGATCTTGGAATAAAAATAATTAAACCCTGATCGAAATAACGCCTCAGATATAGGCGCTACTTTACAATAAAACGCCCTTACCTCAGGCGTGTTTTGAAGAAAGGACGCCCACACTTCAAGGCGTCAAATTTCAAACGACCAAAATAAATAAAAAGGGCAAGTTTGCATAACGTCCTTTGAGTGGACGCGTTTCAACAAGTAACGACGCTTGACAAGGCGTCAATTTAAATTCGACGCCCTTACTTAGGACGCTAATTCAGTTTGAGTTTCGTTCGACCCAGGAGTCTATCCAGGGTAAGTTGATAACTATGAGAAAGAGTTCGAATGTAGTAATAACTCTATCACGGAAGTGTTACTTCCAATCGAACACTAACCTTATTAGGATTTCCAAAATCCTATAAAAACCCTTGCCGATCGAACCCTAAAGCAATTTGGTCGATCTGCTGCTGCTACGGTACGTGAAGAACATCAGTTCTTCTTATCTCTTTTTTTTCATTACTTTCGGTTGCATGAAGAATCACTGATTCTTCATCTTCTTCTCTTCTTACAGGTTAAAGAAGACGAACGTAAGAAGAACAAAGGGTAAGTTCTTCTTTCCTCTGCCTTCAGTCAAGTATTATGAAGATAATACTAATGTTCGTATATATATATATTCTTCTGTAGGAAAAGCTCTCTACCTGAAGAAACGAAGTGTTCTTCATCTACTCTTCAGCCTTCGGTTCAAAACCGTCGACCATCTTCTGCTTTTATTTCAGAAGCTGCAAAGCATCATCTTCTATCCAAAACCTTCGTCCGTCAGTTTATCATCATCAAGGTAGGTTTTCTCAAGCACTGTAGCCCAAATCACCATAATAACTATGTTAAACCATATATATTAGTTCATGCATATAGTTTTTGAGAGTTTTAAATGTTTCTATTGTTGGAAAGAAATGCCCTTTCCAAGGGCGCTAATTTTATACGCGACCCAGACTAGGGCGCTATTTAAATAAACGACCCTGACAAGGTCGTCAATTCAAAAGATTTGACGTCCTGTACACAGACGTCAATTTAATTAACTGTTAATTAGCCATGTTAATTAGTCCATATTCACTTGAATACGATTCTAAATAAATCAGTGCATGATCATTAATCCTGATATTTTCCTGTCATGACCATATCTCATTTTTCTGGAAATTTCAATACTTGAAAAATTGTAAATTCTTGAAATACACGACCCTGTATAGGTCGTCTCTCACTTGACTAACGCCCCTGTTCAGGGCGTGAATTGGAAAGTAACGCCCCTGTCCAGGGCGTGTTTTTGATAATTGCTGAAAATATATATTCTGCAAAAATAGAAGTAAAGAATGAACGACCATTGTATACGTCGTCAACTTGTAATTAAACGCCCCTCACCAGGGTACGTTTTTGGTAAAATACTGAATTATTGAAATTCCTGCAAAATAGGAAAAATAGATAAACGCCCTTATGTAAGGCGTTAATTACTTGAGTAGTGACTTTACTTAAGTCGTTATTTTCTTGTAAAAATGTTTTTACCTATTTCTGATAACCGATGGTTTCAGTATATCTATATATATGTATATCGGCACTATATCTCCACTCCGTGAGTATAGTCCCACGTTTCATGATGTTTTATCGATCACCCTCAATTCTCATTGACATACAAGCTCTCCATTGGACATTCCGTTCCTTTGGACTAGCAAGTTAGTCATAGAGACCTCCGTAAGACTCCTCGAAGCCTTGGATTCCTTCAAGGCCGACTGAGCTGGTTGTACTCTAAAAACCCATTACACTATTGAATGCCATGTCACTCTAAAGAAACATGGTATACCGGCCCTTATGATATGCAAAGAGTATATCATGAGAATTCTTAATGGGATGATGATATCATGCCATTTGTTGATGTTCTTGTGGACCTCAATTCTATAATAAGAATGAGGGTATCTTACCTTTGATATACTGTTCATGTGGACCTTAATTCTATATAAAAGAATGTCCATACTTGTCATGGTACCCGAGTTATGGGAACCTAATTCCACCTAGTTTCATCGTTCATCGT
Organism: Amorphophallus konjac; assembly: GCA_022559845.1. NCBI lineage: Eukaryota > Viridiplantae > Streptophyta > Magnoliopsida > Alismatales > Araceae > Amorphophallus > Amorphophallus konjac. The sequence continues at coordinate 168,676,326 of CM040124.1, read as the reverse complement.
GATTGTACCGTTGTTATCGCCTATCTATGTCCAATGTCGTATTTTTGGACTCCATTCTATCAAAGTTATCCTACGTGTCTACAAGCTTAAATTGTTAAAATTCCTCATTGGCTATATATATATACAAGAGTGGATGTCAAAATACATGATAAATGCCTGCGCATATAGGGCCCGATCTGGTCCTGGGAGGAGCACCCGAAAGTACTTGTGCCCATGGGAGTTGAATGATAAGGTATCTGGCATTATACCGAGTGCATGACTAGCTTGATTGGACTTTCCACACAAATCTTGTACTTGACTCGTACTTGACATGACATGAATTGCGTGACCCGAAAAAGGGTACTTACTTGCTTGCTTGATACATGATAGCCAAAGTTCTTGACATGACTTGCTAAAAAGTACTTGCTTGAATATCTTGTTATCTTTTCTTGAAAGCTCATGACTACTTCATCTTGCTGTCTTATTGATAAATTCTCTCTCTATCTTGTCGTTTTATACGAGCATGCATAGCTATAGTATACACATGAAAGATGTAATTATTTAAACCCCTTGCTAGTGCTTGAGATATAATTTCCTACTGAGCGTTCGCTCACTCCGTGTTTGTCCCTTACTTTTCAGGTAAGTCCGACGAAGAAGGTCAAACTGATGGGGAAAGTCAAGAGTGAAAGAGCTAGAGCTTTTCCAAGTGTCATCTAGTCTTTTTCCTATTTTCTTGAGTCAACTATGTACTTTTCCTTTTTAATTGAATAGAGTATTGGATTTGTAATAGTCTATCCATTATGAAATAAAGGATTGGGTTATCTTTCTATTTTGCGCATCTCTGTTTTGGTGTCGAATACACTACTACTCTGATTGACATGATTGATATAAACTCGTCGCGCACATCCGGGTATCTTCCGCGCTCGAGGCGTGATAGTTTTTGTGGTATCAGAGCCTAGGGTATTCAATTCCTAGGAAAACCCAAGTCCAAGGATAAATTTTAAACCTTCAACCAGTGAGATTGGGTAGAACCAAGGGTTAAAGTTAACATAGTATATGAGTCTTTAAATATAATCACATATTAATCTAGTTATTGTAATTGTAGGATAATGGCTGCCGAACGTGCTCAGTGGCGCAACATGCAGCGTACACTTCAAGGCATGACTCAAGTGCTACAACAAGTAGCACAAGGAGGTGGACCACGAGCAGGAAGTCTCCACCAGACTTTCAAGAACATGAACCCGCCCAAGTTCATGGGTTCTACTGATCCGGACGATGCTGAACACTGGATCAGGGAAACGGAACGTATATTCCGTGTCATGCAATGCACGGATCAGGATAAAGTTTTATTAGCTACTTTTCAATTAGAAAAGGATGCTAGATGCTGGTGGGAGTCAATAGAGGCTACTATAAATCAAGATCAGGTTACGTGGGAGGAATTCGTTGAACACTTCAACGTGAAATATTTCTCAGATCGAGTTCAGGAAAAGAAGGCTGCAGAATTTGCTGCATTAAAGCAACGATCTTTGTCAGTGGCCGAGTATGATGCCCAATTCTCTAGATTATCTCGATATGCTAAGCATCTAGTTAGCACCGAGAAAATGAAAGCTAGGATGTTTCTTAATGGACTCAAGCCCCAAGCTATTACCCAACTGGCGTCGATGGACATTCAAGTCTACTCGGAGATAGTATGTCGAGCTCAACTATTAGAAGATGCCACGGAACTGTTGGATAGAATTCGTGGTAAGGATAAGAAGGAACAAGTTACAAGTTCGGGTTCCTTTAAACCCAACTTCAAGAAAAGGCCTAGCAATGGAGGTACGTCCTCACAAGATCAGAAAATTAAGAAGACCAAGCCCTTCTCTATCACCACTACCCCTTCAAATACAGTGTGCAAGCATTGTGATAAGGCGGGCCATAGAGCAGAAGAATGCTGGAGGAAACTAGGAGCATGTCTCCGTTGTGGGAGTCGTGAGCATCGGATTCCCGATTGCCCATTACTTAACGATCAAGCCGGTGACGGAAAGCGCCCGGTAACCAAGAATGCGCGTCTTCACGCGATTAAGGAGATCGAAGAAGAAGAAGGCGGACTAGTGGAAGGTACATTGAAAGTTTATTCCAAGAAGGCATATGTCTTAATTGATACTGGTGCATCGCATTCTATTATTTCTAAGAAGTTTGCTGACCCATTACCCCTAGAACCGGAATGGATGAAGTTAGTTTTGTCTACTCCTCTGGGTGACGAGACTGATATCACGCATCATTACCAAAACTGTGAGGTATTGATTCATGGTCAAAATCTCCCTATTGATCTCATATGTTTAGATCTAAAGGAGTATGATGTCATATTAGGATCAGATTGGTTATCCAAGTATCAGGCAACGGTTGATTGCCGCAATAGCAAGGTTACTTTCAAGGAATTTCCAGAACTAATATTTACTAGCCCCAAGAGTCGGAGCAAATCCCCTATTATTTCAGCTCTCCGAGCTAACAAGCTCATCATGAAAGGATGTGTATCTTTCCTGGCATTTGTCACAATTAAAGAAGCTAAGGAAACCAAGATAGAAGACATTTCCGTAGTGCAAGAATTTCCGGACGTGTTTCTGAAAGATTTGCCGGGATTACCCCCGCAAAGAGAAGTGGCCTTCACCATTGACTTAGTCCCTGGTGCTGGTCCGATTTCAAAGGCACCTTATAGGATGTCACCTGCTGAACTCAAGGAGTTAAAGGAGCAATTGATGGAACTCATTAAGAAAGGATTAATTAGACCAAGTACTTCCCCGTGGGGAGCGCCTGTGTTATTTGTAAAGAAGAAAGATGGATCCATGAGGTTATGCATCGACTATCGACAGTTGAATCATCTCACTATCAAGAATAAGTATCCACTGCCGAGAATCGATGAGTTATTTGATCAGATTTCAGGATCCAAATATTTTTCCAAGATTGATCTCAGGTCGGGATATCATCAATTAAGAATCAAGGATGATGACATTCATAAGACTGCGTTCAGAAGTAGGTATGGCCATTATGAATTCGTTGTTATGCCTTTCGGACTAACAAATGCCCCTGCTGCCTTTATGCAGTTAATGAATAGCATATACAGGCCTTATTTGGATCAATTTGTGGTAGTTTTTATCGATGATATATTGATCTATTCTAAGACCAAGGAAGAGCATGAGGAGCATTTGAGGATTGCATTACAAATATTGAGGACAAACCAATTATATGCAAAACTTAGCAAGTGTGAATTCTGGCTTGAAGAAGTGACTTTTCTCGGACATGTTATATCAAAGGATGGCTTGTCGGTGGACCCATCAAAAGTTGAAGCTGTAAAGAACTGGGAAAGACCGACCAATGCTAGCGAGATTCGAAGTTTCTTAGGTCTTGCCGGCTATTACAGGTGATTCATCAAGGATTTCTTTAAGATCGTCGTGCCCCTTACAAGGTTAACTCGCAAGGAGATCCGTTATGAATGGAGTGAAGAATGTGAAAGAAGTTTTCAAACTCTCAAGGATCATCTTACTATAGCCCCTATCTTAGCATTGCCAATTGAAGGAGAGAAATTCGAGGTTTACACTAATGCTTCTGGCATTGGCCTCGGATGTGTCCTAATGCAACAATGGAAGGTCATAGCATACTCTTCTCGTCAACTGAAGAAACATGAAGAGAACTACCCCGTCCATGACTTAGAATTGGCCGCGGTGGTATTTGCACTAAAGATATGGAGACACTACCTATATGGAGTACAGTTCACTGTATACTCCGACCACAAGAGTCTCAAATATCTCTTTTCACAGAAGGAACTAAACATGAGACAAAGACGCTGGCTAGAATATCTCAAGGACTTCGACTTCAATATACAATATTATCCCGGAAAGGGTAATTATGTTGCTGATGCCCTTAGTCGAAAGCCGAGAGCACTGTTAGCCAATTGTATGATTCAAGAATGGAAGTTGCTGGAGCAATTCTCTAAACTCAATATAAGCATGACACAGACCCTAGGTGTGTCATATTATCTCATGTAAGCATACAGTCAGATTTATTGTCTGAAATACAAGCACTTCAGAATGATGATCCTACATTAGTAGAAATCAAGGGCAGATTGGAAGGACAATCGGATTTCCAATTAGCTTCTGATGGAAGATTAATGTTCAAGAATAGAACTTGTATACCGGATTGCCCAGAATTGAAGAAGAAGGTCTTAGATGAAGCTCACAGATCAAGGTACACGATTCATCCTGGATCTACCAAGATGTACCAAGATGTGAGAAGAAATTTTTGATGGCCCAACATGAAAAGGGAAATAACAGACTATGTATCACGTTGTCTCACATGCTAACAAGTCAAGGCGGAACACCAAAAGCCTACTGGAAAGCTACATCCTCTAAATATTCCTAAGTGGAAATGGGAGGATATTGGCATGGATTTCATCATGGGTCTATCTAAATCAAAAAGAGGACATGATGGAATATGGGTTATCATTGACCGATTGACTAAAGCAGCACATTTCTTGCCAATCAAGAGTCGATGGTCAATTGATATTTTGGCTGCATTATACATCAAGGAAATAGTCAGACTACATGGTATTCCTGTTTCAATCGTGTCTTCTCATTTTTGAAAGGGACTACAACATTCGTTGGGGACGAGACTTAATTTTAGTATAACTTTTCACCCTCAAACGGATGGTCAGACCGAGAGAACCAACCAAGTAGTCGAAGATATGCTAAGAGCATGCATTATTGATTTTGGTGTAAACTGGCATGATCACTTGCCTCTGGTTGAATTTGCATATAATAATAGCTACCAGGCAAGTATACAAATGGCACCTTTCGAAGCCTTATACAGAAGAAGTTGCCGATCACCCATATGCTGGAGCGAAGTTGGAGAGAAACAACTGATAGGTCCAGATATGGTAAGGGATACCACTGAGAAGATACAATTGATCAGGGAAAGACTACAAGCTGCTCAGTCTAGACAAAAGGCTTATGCCGACACAAGAAGGAGAGATCTTGAATTCCAAAACGGAGATCATGTATTTCTCAAGATATCACCTGGACGTGGCATACGGAGATTTGGTGTTAAAGGCAAGCTTACACCAAGATTCATCGGACCTTTTGAAATTTTAGAAAGAGTTGGCGAGGTTGCTTATCGCGTCGCATTGCCACCTCAATTGTCCGAAGTACATGATGTATTCCACATATCTATGTTGAAGAAGTATGTGCATGATGCATCACATATTATTGAACATGGAAACCTAGTAATCCAGAAGGATCTCACGTATGAACAGAAGCCTATGAAGATCTTAGATCGAGAAGTACGTACCCTAAGGAATAAGGTTATTCCCATGCTAAAAGTACAATGGAATAAGAATTCAGAACATGAAGCTACATGGGAGACCGAGGAATCTATGAGGAAACGATTTCCAGACTTATTTTAGAAGGTACATACTCTACACTCTCCAAATGTAAATATATGCTATGGAATTTGGGGACCAAATTCTTTTTAAGTGGGGGAGGGTGTAGCAACCCTGATAAATTTAAAAGGAATAAATAAATCAAAATAGATTAAAAGATTTAATAAATAAACGAAAGAGCTTGGAATAAAAATAATTAAACCCTGATGGAAATAACGCCTCAGATATAGGTGCTACTTTACAATAAAACGCCCTTACCTCAGGCGTGTTTTGAAGAAAGGATGCCCACACTTCAAGGCGTCAAATTTCAAACGACCAAAATAAATAAAAAGGGCAAGTTTGCATAACGTCCTTTGAGTGGACGCGTTTCAACAAGTAATGATGCTTGACAAGGCGTCAATTTAAATTCGACGCCCTTACTTAGGACGCTAATTCAGTTTGAGTTTCGTTCGACCCAGGAGTCTATCCAGGGTAAGTTGATTGTAGATCTATTTTAAAATCCACACTTTAATATATAAAAACAAGCAATAAAATGAGCACGAGGTGCTAATGTGGAAACATGATCGCCAGAGACGCGAGGGTCTCAAGTGGAAAATAATATGGGGAGATGATCGCAAAATACCTCAAATATGCGAGGGATGTGAGTACTCCTTTCTCTTCAAATCGGCCGGCCGACGAAGAAAGTTCTTCCTTTAATTACCCTTGCAAAAAGACAAACACCAATGAAGAAATTGCATTAGATATGTGGTGAGTGTAGCATCAATTCATGATAGAAATATGTGAGCATGAAAGCATATGCAAGAACGCACCTTAAGGGTGGTTGCCCTTAAACCCCTATGCAAAGGGTGTGGGAGATGCATGAATGCATAAAAAATAGAATAGGGGAGATGGGCAAGAGTTGCACTATGGGGAGATCTCAATATGATAGTTGAGAAAAATCAATGAAAACAATGATATATGATGCATGATCTATAACAATAATGATAATGAAGATAAGAAGAATAATGAAGGGAAGATAAGATAAAAAAAATCTTTTTTGTGGTTCCTTGGCTTGAATGCTCGATGGGGAAAAAAGCCTCAAAGGGGTGAAGATGTTGATGTGAAGAAGCCTTCCCTTAGCCAAAGGGCCCTACGTTCGGTTCCTGTAAAAGGGAAAAGAAGACAACAGAAGAAGAAAAAAAAAGGAAATAGAAGAAGAAGAAGAATAAGAAGAAGGAGAAGAAGAAGGCAGAAGAAAAAGAAGAAGAAGAAGAGGAGGAGAATACGGAGAAGACAGAAGAAGAACAATAGAAAAGAAGAAAAAAGAAGAACGCAGGGGAGAGAAGAAGAAGAAAAAATAGAAGAAAGATAGGGGGAGATATGGGCGTCCGAAGAAGAGGAATCCAACCAAACAACAGAGCCATTGGCTCTATTAAATAGGTTGAGGAAGAGATAATCATGGGCAAGAGTCCTAAGAGGGAAATGATAAGAATGGGCAAGAGCCCAAACCAAGTAGGCATCTAACGAAGCAAGGACTCTCTGGGGAAAGGGCTGCGAAGCCAGAAGGTGAAACACGCCTTAGGTAAGGGCGTCAATTTAAGAATTGACGACCTACCCATAGGGCGTTTCTCAAAAACACGCCCTGAACAAGGGCGTTTCTCAAAAACCAAATTTAGCAATAAAAACTCCCCATATTTGAAAAATGTAAAAACACGCCTCAATCAAAGCCATTTTTAAAAACACGCCCCGGGGAAGGGCGTTAATTTCAAGAGCTCAAACGGGGAAGTCGGTCAAACCCAAAAGAATTAACGCCCTCAGGTGAGGTCGTCCTTTCTCTAAGAAACGCCCTTGATTAAGTCATGTTTTATGAAAAACACGCCCTTACCAAGGTCGTGAATTCAAAAAATTCATAAAATAGATAAAATGGGGAGAAATAGATAAAATGGGAAAGACGCGCCCTAGACCAGGGCGTGTTATAAAAACACGCCCCTATCCAGGGCGTTAATTCAGAAAATAGAGGAAAATGCGCAGAAAATCCAGAAAAATAGGAAAAAGGAGATAAATGGGGAAAAATAGGAGAAATTCAGGGGAAATCCATGAAAAGTGGGAAAATCACTCAAATAAGCTGATTTGAGGGTCAAATGGGGCATCGCAGAGCGATATGAAATATACTCAAAATAATGTCAATTTTGGCGTGTCTACTGCTGCCCCGCCTTGGCGTCTGCTTTGCAAGGGAGCGTAGCAAACTGAAAAGTAGATACCAAGGTGTGATGAGACACGCAATCAACATCACTTGATGAGAATCAAATCAAAAGCACGAGATGAAGCAAATCTCAGGAAATTCAAGGAAATCAACAATGTTTGGATAAAAGGGGAGATGTGCACGCGGTGCACGAAGGAGATAAAATAAAATGATCAACTTCCAACGCGGTGGAAGTACCTCAGGTCACAAACCTGTAAGTTTCACCATTGGGGAGCGGTTACCAGCCAGTGGACGTGCTGCAGCCAAGGTGGATCAAGGGGAAAGTTGGAAAATAAGATGATAAAAATCCAAACAAGGAGCTTTCGAGAAAATCACCCAAAACGGCGACAAAACGAACTGAAGACTCAATTCGGCAAGGAATATCTCATATCGGGAAAGATTAAGATCAATTCAACTCTCAACATCAACTTATCAGAATGATTTTTCAACAATTGTTTCAAAGTCCTACATGAATGCATGCTGGGCTAAAGGAAAAAAAACAAATGGAGATATAATATAATCAAGGATAATATTGTTAAACTGCCCAGACTGGGTCAAGAAACTAATTCTGCGAGCTGATACTAAGCCGAAGCCCGTTTATCCACGTACCAACTCGTAAAAAGAGAACCATCGTCCCCAGTCTTGGACGGCTCAACGGCCTATCCGTGTGACTGAGACTTCTCTGGAATCATCATCGTTTTTGATGAAGGAGAACTCAAATCCCAGATTTACCAAAGCCACAAGGTACTTGATATAATCTAGTAACATATGTAACATATAGTAAAATGCATACAGGGAGATAGTGGAGCAATAAACATGGGGGAACTCAGAAATGAGCTGCAAACACCGTGGGGCTTGGATGATGATGATGCCCAGCCGGCGGGACCAAGAGCTTCTTATCCTGCGCTCAAAATTCATTAGCCAAGATATAAAAAGTATAATAAGCAATGAATAAGGCATGACTCAAAGCATAGCCATGAATAACACATAGTAAGGCAAAGCATAGATAGCATAAATAGCATGGCATTGCAAAGCATCATTATTTGTTATTTTGTCATGAGGAGACAACTTGGCATAATCAAAATTTGGAGTTGAATGATCAAGATCTGATAAGGCCAATCGGCAGGGTGATCAGATGAAATTAGCAGGAGTTGATTTAAAAAAAGATTTGGAGATGAATAATCATCAGGAGATATGATAGGGAGATGTCAATCAAAATGCCCCTGGGTGGCATGTTATGAAAATATCGGGGAGAATCAATAGATTGATAGCAATAAGTGGAGATAGGACTCATCCCGTGCTCCTGGTCCTTGCAAAGTTGTTCCTGCAAAACACCATCAGAAAATACAATGCAATTTTTTTGGAGTTTTGAGATATGCAAATTTTTATGAGTTTTAGGAATATGCAAATTTTTATGAGTTTTGGAAAATATTTGAATTTTTATGAGTTTTGGAGAGTATTTCAAATTTTTATGAGTTTTGGAAGAAATTTGAATTTTTATGGAGATTTTGGAAATATTCAAATTTTTGTGAATTTTGGAAAGTATTTCAAATTTTTGTGGAGATTTTGGAAATATTCAAATTTTTGTGGAGATTTTGGAAATATTCAAATTTTTGTGTAGATTTTGGAAATATTCAAATTTTTGTGGAGATTTTGGCTTAATGCAGCATCAAAGGGTGTTTCGAACCACTGGCTAGGGGTCCTTGTTCCTTCCCTTTTTTGCTAAAAACTGCCCAAAGCTGGACGTGCATTGAAAGGTGGCGCCCTATAACTGACTGTCCTTGATTAACGGTGCCCCTATCAAGGCCATACCCGAGAAACATTCGGTCTTGGAGGGAGAAGAGAAGAATAATTGGAGATAAGCTTAAAGCAGGATGGGAGATATCAAGACTTGAATTCCTTCCAAGGTGTTAACCCTCAAAAAGGTAGTCTGTTGTGCCGGGGCTTTGTGCCTTTGATTTTTAGACCCTTGACATGCATACGACCAGGGTTTTCCCTGCGGGGACTTTGCCACTCTTGACATGTCATAATTCATAATTTTGCATCAAAATGTTGATTTGATTTTCATAAATAGCCCTTTTGGCGAGATGTATACCATGAAATTCATATGAAAATTCAAATTAATTTCGGGTCAAGACTGCCCCTATTTAAGACTCCTCTCGTATTGGGGATTACCAAGGTTGGTCATCTCATCCGTCAACCTCTTACACCTGCATTCGGCCAAGTAAAGAAGAGAAAAAGACTTTCAGAAATTCATGGCATGACCAAGGTAGGAACGGTGTTTAAACCAAAGGAGCCGGCTAAGGATGCCGTGAAGTGTGTGGAATGCCCAGCTAAGGGTCGCTCTTACAAGCAGGTAGAGAATGTTGAATTCCCAGCGCGAGGTTCTTATTAGCCAAAGTGCTGCAGAAGCAAGCCTAAAAACTCTTTTGAGAATGATTTCAATTAAACAAAAGCTTAAGATAAAGGTTTAAAACACCACTCTTAATCTTGTTAGGAAGCACTTCATTTTAAAAATCATGCGTGAAGTAATGAGAAAATGATATCATAAAAATGCGTAGTTACGCCCATGTGTTACCTTACAACCTTTGTAGAAGCAGCTGCTGCGAGAGGTTGATCATCGTGGGATAGTCCTCGTTGGCAGATAAAGGATTGGAAGCAAAGGATTGAAAGTGGCTTAACAAGAAGGAGTGGTGCCAAGACCAGACTCAGACGAATTAGGAGAAAGGAAAAGAGGCGAGGGCTAAAACTCCCTTGCTAAGGCGTGGAGACCCTGATCACATGGAACAGTTTACAAAAGAAGCGGAGAATTAGGAGGAGGAATGAGGACTAAAGCCTCGAAAACAATGGGAGAAAGGGCAGATGCCCAAGGCAGTGGATGCTGAAGAAGTTGGGTCGGACCCAAGATCGGGAGGAATCAGAAGAAGAAATTGGTAGATAGAAAGAGGCGGATCTGGAGGGTCCGGAGGCTGTGGAGAATCGTGATAGGAGGAATCATCCGGAGGCTCCGGAAGAATGACAAAAGAAGGGACGCGATGCCCTGGAAAAAAATAGGGAAAAAGATGATGGAAGAGGTGACGGAAAAGGAAGAAGAGAATAAAAGATATGGAGTCCCGGAGGAGCAAGAAGATGAATCGAAAGAAATATGGAAGGTCCGGAGGTTCCGGAGGAATGAAATCAGGAGGGTCGCGATGCCCTGGGAGATGATAGAGAGAATAAGACGGAGAATCCGGAGGTTCCGGAGGAATGATGTGGAAAGGGGCGTCGTGCCCGAGGGAAAAGTCCGGAGGTTCCGGAGGAGGCAAATGGAAAGGGGCGCGATGCCCGAGGAAAAGATGGAGAGGATCCGGAGGTTCGGAGGAAGTAAATCAGTAAGGAGAAGATGGAAAGGGGCGTCGTGCCCGAGGGAAAAGTCCGGAGGTTCCGGAGGAGGAGAATGGAAAGGGGCGCGATGCCCGAGGGAAAGTCTGGAGGTTCTGGAGGAATAAAGTGGAAAGGGGCACGATGCCCAGGGAAAAGATGGAGACAATCAGGTGGAGAATCCGGAGGTTCCGGAGGTAGCAAACGAGAAGGGGCGCGATGCCCAAGGGGAAAATCCGGAGGTTCCGGAGGAGGAAGGTGGAAAGGGGCGCGATGCCCGAGAGAAAGGTCCGGAGGTTCCGGAGGAGTAGAATCAGAAAGGGCGAGATGCCCAAAGAGGAGGGATAAAATTCCTGGAGGTTCCAGGGAGATAGCAGGAAAAGGGACGCGATGCCCCAAGGGGAGTGGACAAAAAGATGAATATGAATAAGATGGGAAATGCGGAATATCCGGCGGTGCCGGAAGGCAGGGAAGATACGGGTTTGGAAACCCGGGAAGCAGGAGATGCAAATGCATGCAATGGGATGGATGCGATGGATGCTTGAAATGCGTGAATGCAAGGAGATGCAAAGAAGATGAATAATGTGAAGGGTGAGAGGATGAGATCTTCCTTTTTACCCTTCGAGTGGCCCATGCAGAAAAGGTGATAGAAATAGATGAATAGAAGGTGGAGCAAATAAGGGACGGTCCCTTAGTATCAAGGTAACTGCCCCTCCACGGCAGTGAACATGTACGGCCAATTGGCCCAATAAAAGAAGCTTCAATAGTAAAAGACAACTCCCTTGGAAAGGAAAGATCAATAATGTGGGGGAGTTGGGGAGTTGGAACGGGAAGCATCGTGTTGCCCATTGAATGTGGTATATATGGAAAGTTGAGCAAAATGGGCATTCGCCCCTTGTAAATGAATTCGGAATTCGAGGGTTCGAACAAAGGGTGCCCTGCCCGGCCTTCAAACGGCGTCAATGCTTGGCATCTGTTGAGCAGTGGCGGTGACTCGGCCTCTTCGACCATGCGCGGCACAATAACCCGGATTGGCATCCGGAAAATGAATTCCTGTATCTTGAACGGCATAGCCACAACCAAAGTCTTCTTGCCCGGCTCTTGCTTATCCTTGGCACAAGTAGCTGCAAAAGCACGCCCCTTCCGAGTAACAAAGGGAGGTGAGGCGGAGGCGGGAGGCTCCGTGGATGGTGGAGTTATAGTGGAAGGTGTTGGCAAACGGGCGAATGGGGGCGGAGGTTCAAACACGTCGAGTTTCTCCCTTTGCTCGGAAGCAGTTGGGATTGGCTCGGGTGCAAAAAGTGGTGGATCCTGCTCAGAACTAACCATGGGTAAAGGCGTAAGGCTATATGGTGGAGGAATAGGCAAAATGGGTGTTGCGGTTAACGATATAATGGAAAGTGGAGGTGGTGGTAATGGGAGGTTAATTGGGGAAGGTTTAATGGTAGGCTCAATGGAGGCTGATGGTGTGGAGGTTAATGGTTTAAGGAGTGGAGGCGTAATTGGTGGAGGTTTAATGGAAGGTTTAGGGGAGGTTGGTGTGAAGGTTAACGGTGTAACTGGAGGAGGTGTAATGTAAGCGATGTCAAGGATAGGAGGAGACTTACAATGTGCCGGTGTGGGTGATTGAAGTATCGACCCATCATCGTAACACCAATTAGTCTCATAAGTGGGGGTTGGATCGGGGATGGTTTCATCCTGAGCAGGAGGTTCATAAAATGATAGTGGGGGGAGCGGGAAATTAAGGAAACTCGGAAGGAGTGCCTGTGGAGCTTCATCATCATCGTACACTGCCTCAGATTCTTCAAATGCCGGCTCTTGCTCGCTTGGAATATCAATGCCGTAGTCGTAATCATCCATCCTGTCTTTCCATTCTCTCTCCATTCTTGTAATGTCATCCAAAGCCGCATGGAGAGGATTGACTAGAGTAGGAGGAGCCGTGACCCTCTTTATTTGTTCCTCCATCAAAGTAATCTTATCAAGCAGAGATTGTTGGAGGGGTGTGACTTGAACAATAGAGGGTTGGCAGGGCATGGAAGGAGGGGCCGCATAAAAAGTGCCGTGGAGGGGAGTTGACGGGATGACCCGTAAAAGAACCCGGACGGGCTAGAATGCAAGGAATAAATGGGCCTTGGGGCCGTGTTGGAGGAGGAATAGAAGGAGGCGGGTGTCGGACCACCCGAGGAGGAGTGTGAATAGGAGGAGATGGGTAATGGGCTACCCGAGTAGAATTGGAATGAGGTGGTGGGTGATGGGCCACCCGTGTAGAATTGGAGGGAGATGGGTGATGGGCCACCCGAATAGAATTGGAGGGAAATGGGTGATGGGCCACCCGAGTAGAATTGGAAGGAGGGAGAGATGCATGAGATGTACCCTCAACGGCAGCCTTAAGGGCTTGGATCTGTTGAGGGGTAAGATGATCTAATGCATGGATGATTCGAGAGACCTTCTCGTCATTGGGAGGAGACGGTCCCGAGGGAATAGTGGCTCGAAATTGAGGAGAGGGACCATAAGAATGGACATTGCCCATGGGTTGGGCATGACCATGAGAATAAGGACGTGGTCCCTTGAAAGAATGGTGAGAATGCTGATTAACATGTTGAAATTGAGGATTATAAGAAGTGCTAGGTTGTGCATCCTCATGAATTGAATTGAACATGTTTCTATCATGGTAAGTCATTATATAATCAAAAATTCTCAATAATTATGCAAATAAGCACACAAGTTGGAATGGTTACCGTGATTTTGATTTGTTTAATCCTTGGTGAATTAATAAATTCTTATCAAAGTTGTGAATGATTCACACAAGGAGAGTCCTAGTTTCAATATGATTCACTTCAATGCCAACTAGGAACTCTCACTCACCACGTATTAGGCCAACTATATCGGGACTTCAAAAGGGTACAACCTGCCCGGCGTCCGTGAGGGAATCCATGGGTGCGGGGGCTTATGGAGGCTTGGAAAAGGGATTTCCAGTCCAAAGAGACGGAATGCTCAATGGAGGGTCGTCCCGATCCCAAGAGGGTGTGTGGATCCAAATGAAGAGGAGGAGGCTCCCAAACCAAAATGCAAATATGAATGAATGCAATGCAACAGGGGAAATCAGGCCAACCACAACAATATGATCAATCAACAAAAATAAGCATGAAATATCATGAAAAACCACAGCCGGGGGGTTCTGGCACAGAAAAAACACGCCTTGGCAGGAGGCGCTACTAAAAAAGGACACGACGGTGTGACTGTCGTGAATCAACGTGAGAGGCACAGGGGCTGGGGAAAACGCGCCTTAGGATGAGGCGCTATCAATAAATGGACGCCCTGTCCAGAGGGCGTCAACTCAAGAGAAACGCCCTGATGAGGGGCGCTAATAAATAAAAGAACGCCCTGGTGCAAGGCGTGAAACACTGGCAGTAGATATATGCAAAATATATGATATGAAGAAAGCATAGGGGTTTGGCAAAAACACAGGAAGAAAATGCCCTGGGGCAGGGCGCTACCAATGGAAAAAGCGCCCTTCTGTAGGGCGTGAAACACTGTGGGGAGATGCCAACCAAATCAAGAAACGCCCTGGGGAAGGGCGCTACCAATAGAAAATACCAACGAAGTCACGAAACGCCCTGGGGCAGGGCGTTACAAATGAACAGACGCCCTGTAGATCGGGCGTCAAATCAAGAGAAACGCCCTGATCTGGGGCGCTAATCAATAACAGAACGCCCTGGAACAAGGCGTGAATTCACAGGCAGCAATATAACGCAAGAAAGCCTGGAAGTAAGCTGGAAAACGCCCTGTCAGAGGGCGTAACATATAAATAAGACGCCCTTGGTTAGGGCGTTAAATCAATAAAAACGCCTCTTCCAGAGGCGTGAATTAACTGTCTCCAGGAAATCTTCACGGCCAGCAATAATCATAGAAACACTCACAGAGCCAATAACATGCAATCAAGAAGTATGAATATCAAAAGGGCACGCGAGGGTGCCAAGGGGAAAGGGGTAATGAAAGAAGAACACAAAGTGTCCCACCGTGATCGCCAATTTGTAGATCTATTTTAAAATCCACACTTTAATATATAAAAACAAGCAATAAAATAAGCACGAGGTGCTAATGTGGAAACGTGATCGCCAGAGACGCGAGGGTCTCAAGTGGAAAATAATATGGGGAGATGATCGCAAAATACCTCAAATATGCGGGGGATGTGAGTACTCCTTTCTCTTCAAATCGGCCGGCCGACGAAGAGAGTTATTCTTTTAATTACCCTTGCAAAAAGACAAACACCAATGAAGAAATTGCATTAGATATGTGGTGAGTGTAGCATCAATTCATGATAGAAATATGTGAGCATGAAAGCATATGCAAGAACGCACCTTAAGGGTGGTTGCCCTTAAACCCCTATGCAAAGGGTGTGGGAGATGCATGAATGCATAAAAAATAGAATAGGGGAGATGGGCAAGAGTTGCACTATGGGGAGATCTCAATATGATAGTTGAGAAAAATCAATGAAAACAATGATATATGATGCATGATCTATAACAATAATGATAATGAAGATAAGAAGAATAATGAAGGGAAGATAAGATAAAAAAAATCTTTTTTGTGGTTCCTTGGCTTGAATGCTCGATGGGGAGAAAAGCCTCAAAGGGATGAAGATGTTGATGTGAAGAAGCCTTCCCTTAGCCAAAGGGCCCTGCGTTCGGTTCCTGTAAAAGGGAAAAGAAGACAATAGAAGAAGAAAAAAAAAAGGAAACAGAAGAAGAAGAAGAAGAAGAATAAGGAGAAGAAGAAGGCAGAAGAAAAAGAAGAAGAAGAAGAAGAGGAGAATACGGAGAAGACAGAAGAAGAACAATAGAAAAGAAGAAAAAAGAAGAACGCAGGGGAGAGAAGAAGAAGAAAAAATAGAAGAAAGACAGGGGGAGATATGGGTGTCCGAAGAAGAGGAATCCAACCAAACAATAGAGCCATTGGCTCTATTAAATAGGTTGAGGAAGAGATAATCATGGGCAAGAGTCCTAAGAGGGAAATGATAAGAATGGGTAAGAGCCCAAACCAAGTAGGCATCTAACGAAGCAAGGACTCTCTCGGGAAAGGGCTGCGAAGCCAGAAGGTGAAACACGCCTTAGGTAAGGGCGTCAATTTAAGAATTGACGACCTACCCGTAGGGCGTTTCTCAAAAACACGCCCTGAACAAGGGCGTTTCTCAAAAACCAAATTTAGCAATAAAAACTCCCCATATTTGAAAAATGTAAAAACACGCCTCAATCAAAGCCATTTTTAAAAACACGTCCTGGGGAAGGGCGTTAATTTCAAGAGCTCAAACGGGGAAGTCGGTCAAACCCAAAAGAATTAACGCCCTCAGGTGAGGTCGTCCTTTCTCTAAGAAACGCCCTTGATTAAGTCATGTTTTATGAAAAACACGCCCTTACCAAGGTCGTGAATTCAGAAAATTCATAAAATAGATAAAATGGGGAGAAATAGATAAAATGGGAAAGACGCGCCCTAGACCAGGGCGTGTTATAAAAACACGCCCCTATCCAGGGCGTTAATTCAGAAAATAGAGAAAAATACCCAGAAAATCCAGAAAAATAGGAAAAAGGAGATAAATGGGGAAAAATAGGAGAAATTCAGGGGAAATCCATGAAAAGTGGGAAAACCACTCAAATAAGCTGATTTGAGGGTCAAATGGGGCATCGCAGAGCGATATGAAATATACTCAAAATAATGTCAATTTTGGCGTGTCTACATTGATAACTATGGGAAAGAGTTCGAATGTAGTAATAACTCTATCACGGAAGTGTTACTTCCAATCGAACACTAACCTTATTAGGATTTCCAAAATCCTATAAAAACCCTTGCCGATCGAACCCTAAAGCTATTTGGTCGATCTGCTGCTGCTACGGTACGTGAAGAACAGCAGTTCTTCTTATCTCTTTTTTTTCATTACTTTCGGTTGCATGAAGAATCACTGATTCTTCATCTTCTTCTCTTCTTACAGGTTAAAGAAGATGAACGTAAGAAGAACAAAGGGTAAGTTCTTCTTTCCTCTGCCTTCAGTCAAGTATTATGAAGATAATACTAATGTTCGTATATATATATATTCTTCTGTAGGAAAAGCTCTCTACCTGAAGAAACGAAGTGTTCTTCATCTACTCTTCAGCCTTCGGTTCAAAACCGTCGACCATCTTCTGCTTTTATTGCAGAAGCTGCAAAGCATCATCTTCTATCCAAAACCTTCGTCCGTCAGTTTATCATCATCAAGGTAGGTTTTCTCAAGCACTGTAGCCCAAATCACCATAATAACTATGTTAAACCATATATATTAGTTCATGCATATAGTTTTCGAGAGTTTTAAATGTTTCTATTGTTGGAAAGAAACGCCCTTTCCAAGGGCGCTAATTTTATACGCGACCCAGACTAGGGCGCTATTTAAATAAACGACCCTGACAAGGTCGTCAATTCAAAAGATTTGACGCCCTGTACACAGACGTCAATTTAATTAACTGTTAATTACCCATGTTAATTAGTCCATATTCACTTGAATACGATTCTAAATAAATCAGTGCATGATCATTAATCCTGATATTTTCCTGTCATGACCATATCTCATTTTTCTGGAAATTTCAATACTTGAAAAATTATAAATTCTTGAAATACACGACCCTGTATAGGTCGTCTCTCACTTGACTAACGCCCCTGTTCAGGGCGTGAATTGGAAAGTAACGCCCCTGTCTAGGGCGTGTTTTTGATAATTGCTGAAAATATATATTCTGTAAAAATAGAAGTAAAGAATGAACGACCATTGTATACGTCGTCAACTTGTAATTAAACGCCCCTCACCAGGACGCGTTTTTGGTAAAATACTGAATTATTGAAATTCCTGCAAAATAGTAAAAATAGATAAATGCCCTTATGTAAGGCGTTAATTACTTGAGTAGTGACTTTACTTAAGTCGTTATTTTCTTGTAAAAATGTTTTTACCTGTTTCTGATAACCGATGGTTTCAGTATATCTATATATATGTATATCGGCACTATATCTCCACTCCGTGAGTATAGTCCCATGTTTCATGATGTTTTATCGATCACCCTCAATTCTCATTGACATACAAGCTCTCCATTGGACATTCCGTTCCTTTGGACTAGCAAGTTAGTCATAGAGACATCCGTAAGACTCCTCGAAGCCTTGGATTCCCTCAAGGCCGACTGAGCTGGTTATACCCTTAAAACCCATTACACTATTGAATGCCATGTCACTCTAAAGAAACATGGTATACCGGCCCTTATGATATGCAAAGAGTATATCATGAGAATTCTTAATGGGATGATGATATCATGCCATTTGTTGATGTTCTTGTGGACCTCAATTCTATAATAAGAATGAGGGTATCTTACCTTTGATATATTGTTCATGTGGACCTCAATTCTATATAAAAGAATGTCCATACTTGTCATGGTACCCGAGTTATGGGAACCTAATTCCACCTAGTTTCATCGTTCATCATGATTGTACCATTGTTATCGCCTATCTTTGTCCAATGTCGTATTTTTGGACTCCATTCTATCAAAGTTATCCTACGTGTCTACAAGCTTAAATTGTTGAAATTCCTCATTGGCTATATATATATAAGAGTGGATGTCAAAATACATGATAAATGCCTGCGCATATAGGGCCCGATCTGGTCCTGGGAGGAGCACCCGAAAGTACTTGTGCCCATGGGAGTTGAATGATAAGGTATCTGGCATTATACCGAGTGCATGACTAGCTTGATTGGACGTTCCACACAAATCTTGTACTTGACTCGTACTTGACATGACATGAATTGCGTGACCCGAAAAAGGGTACTTACTTGCTTGCTTGATACATGATAGCCAAAGTTCTTGACATGACTTGCTAAAAAGTACTTGCTTGAATATCTTGTTATCTTTTCTTGAAAGCTCATGACTAGTTCATCTTGCTGTGTTATTGATAAGATCTCTCTCTATCTTGTCATTTTATACGAGCATGCATAGCTATAGTATACACATGAAGATGTAATTATTTAAACCCCTTGCTAGCGCTTGAGATATAATTTCCTACTGAGCGTTCGCTCACTCCGTGTTTGTCCCTTACTTTTTAGGTAAGTCCGACGAAGAAGGTCAAACTGATGGGGAAAGTCAAGAGTGAAAGAGCTAGAGCTTTTCCAAGTGTCATCTAGTCTTTTTCCTATTTTCTTGAGTCAACTATGTACTTTTCCTTTTTAATTGAATAGAGTATTGATTTGTAATAGTCTATCCATTATGAAATAAAGGATTGGGTTATCTTTCTATTTTGCGCATCTCTGTTTTGGTGTCGAATACACTACTACTATGATTGACATGATTGATATAAACTCGTCGCGCACCTCCGGGTATCTTCCGCGCTCGGGGCGTGACACATTGGGTGACAGGGCAGCTTCTCGGCATGGATTTGAATGGGTATATGAGTTCCCGGGCGCGAAGACCACCGCGCCGAGAAGGGTTCTTTGCAAGGCACTATTTGGGGCGCCGGGAAGCTGGCGTTAGTGGAGTTCTCGGCGCAGGCAAGCAAGAAAGCAAAGGGGTCTTACGGCGCCAAGGCAGAAGGGTAAAGGGGTTAGGCTCCCGGCGCAGGCAAGGAGGCCAAGTAATTAGGGCTCTCGGCGGGTTCAACATGGAGGGTTCCCGGCGCGACTGGGAAGAGGCCAGGAAGTAGGCTCTCGGCGCAAGGGCCAAATGGCCAAGGGAGGTTGTCGGCGCCAGGGCCAAATGACCAAGGGTGTGGGCTTCTCGGCACAAGGGCAAAGAGGCCAGGTTCCCGGAGTGCTGAACAGAAGGCCAGGGAGTTCTCGGCGCTGGCTTCCCGGCGGGAGGAGGAATTGCTCAAGGGGGGGTTCCCGGCGCGTAGGGGAGAAGGCCAGAGGATGGGCTTCCCGGCGCGATGGCAAAGCTGCCAGGGGGGTTTCCCGGCGTGGCCAAGATGAAAAGGTTCCCGGCACGAAGATCAGAAGGCCAGAGGTGGTTCTCGGCTCCTGAAGGATAGCGCCGAGAACTGTTCATCTGTTTTACTGTGTACGAGGCCGAGATGTGCGAGGGTGCCAGGATGCGAAACAGAGTTTTACGGTACCCTGTTCTTGGGTTTGTTGAGGATTCAAGGGTTTCCTGGTGCTTCAGGCCAAGAAAGACGGGCCTTGGGAAATCAAAAAAGATCAATTCATCAGACCTCAACTGATTTTGGCTTGGGTTTCAAAGGGGAAGGCCAGAAGCGGAGAGTGATTTGGGGGAAACGTGATTTAGGGTATCTCTATCACCAGCGTTCATAATAATCCCTGAGGATGATTTTGCTATACTCTTCGTCATCTGGGGGCCAAGAGATGGCTGTCTCTGGCCCCGGGGATGACTTCAGCAGAGCCGATGAGCATGAATATGACGTCTAAAATCGAGCAGCGGTTGCTATACATCTGTGCTTTGCTTCAGAGGCCAAGGGATGGTCTGTCCCTGGCTCGGAAGTAAGCACGAGCGGCGTTCGAGAACTAGGCGAATAAGCAGGCGATCAATCGAACTGGGGAGGGGGATAGCATGCTACTGAGTCTGAGAAGAGACAGAAACATGGGGAGATAGCGATAGGGTTTCGGATAAATAGACAGCAGGCATCAAATGCAGCCTGTAGTGTTCATTCATTCGAATATCACGATTACATTCGCACATCAGAGGCAATACATAAAATAAGGTACAGGGAGACTATGCTTTGCCCTAGCGGAATAAAATCAGTTGTGATATCACAGCATACATCGGAAGGGGGAAGAAGTAGAAGCAATCGAAAATTAAAAGAATGAACTACGGAAAATGGGGAGGGGAGGGCGGAGCATTGACTCCTCTCCCTCCCCGTTGCCCACCTTCGATCAGGCTTCGAACTCCTTTCTTCTTTTGCCCTTCCGCTTCTTCCTCTCTCGGATCAGATTGTTGGCTCTACTCTCTTCTCCTTTTTTGTGGCTATCTATTCTTTTTCTCCGTCCTTTTTTTTTGCTATCTGTTCGGACTCTCGTCTTTCTTCGGATGAGGGGGTTTTATATCCCTCCTTGGTATCCTATCGGCAGGCTTGTCCCGGCGCGCCTCAATCGTAGGCAGAACTCCCGGCGCGTGGGACTCCAGCTTCTCAGCGCTGCTTTTTGGGCTTCGACAAGGGGATCCCGGCACCACTTCTATAGGCCCATTTAGGGCTTTTTAGACCTCACAAACACTGCGGCCTTTATTGGTCCTTCAAATGTATCAGAACCCGAGAAGGCCCTCCACTGGTGACATAGTTTCTATTGAGATCATTCATAGATTTTCATCAGTCGGTAGACTGGGGTTTCATCAGTATTGCCATCTGAATGATGACAAAGTCGGACATCATCTCATCGGTATCGTCACCTGAATGGTGACAAGACCGGATATCAGCTTTAGCCTGAAAAGACTTCAGCCAGGTGACTGCTATTTCATCAGTGTCGTCGTCTGACTGACAATGGCATCGGACATCAGCTTGGCCGGGAAAAGGCTTCAGCCGGGTAGATGGTTGACGAACTTCGTCATTGATCTTTCACTATTGGTCTGATCTTCCTTTCAATTCTGTTTCTGCCCTTGCTCATTTTCAAGGTGTCAACACCCACCAATCACAATGTATGACGGTGATTATGAATTCTTAAATTGGGACCGAGTCATGGGGGAACCCCCCTACTTCATGGGGTCATACTTTCTTCCATCCTTTTGACCCCATCACTAGTGAACCTCCCGAGCTTTCATACTCACTCCACTTATTCCGCGGAGTTCACTATCCTACCTTTTCCACTCAGGCCAAGCAACCTCTACATAGCCATAAGTCCGAACCATCATTTGGGGATAATGAAGACTTTGGTTTCCCCGGCCCACCTAAGCCCATCCCCGATACACCCACACCCGGCTCTTCCACACCCGGCTCTCCTAGCCCTCTAAAGTCCCCCAAATCCAAAGGGCCGTCCATGCATGACTGGGTAATACTTGTACGTTTAGGTGTTCCCCTTGAGAGTGAGCCTACCCCGGAGTGTTCCACCACTAGCCTCTTCCCATAGCAGCATGTGCATATCGAGTATATACGGAATGAGCAGGTGATGATCACTTGGAGTGGAGCGTACCCGCGCTACTTGGTACGGTGACGGATCTACCGGAGCTACTCGAGCAGTCACCCCCTTTACGCGAAGGGGTCGAGTTCTTCTCACCGGGGGGGAATTGATAGGGACATCGAAGCAAGATCGCTCATATTTTGTTTGCATTTATGTCCTTTTATATTTGTATGTATACCCCTTGTGTTATATGGGTACACTGTCACGCCCCGAGCGCGGAAGATACCCGGAGACGCGTGACGAGTTTATATCAATCATGTCAATCAGAGTGGTTGTGTATTCGACACAAAGACAGAGATGCGTAAAATAGCAAGATAGCCCAATCCTTTATTTCATAATGGATAGACTATTACAAATCTAATACTCAGTTTAATAAAAAGAAAAAGAATACATATTTGACTCAAGAAACTATAGAAAAGACTAGATGACACTTGAGCAGCTCTATCACTTTCACTCTTGACCATTCCCATCCGATTGACTTCCATCGTCGTCGGACTTACCTGAAAAGAAAAAAGGGACAAACGGAATGAGCGAACGCTCAGTAGGAAATTATATCTCAAGTACTAGCAAGGGGTTTAAGTAATTACATCTTTCATGAATGCAATAAAGCTATGCATGCTCACATAAAACGACAAGATAGAGAGAATGTAATATCAAGGAATTAAGATGGACAAATCATGAACTTTCAATAAGATAACAAGACATTTGAGATATTCAAGCAAGTACATTTAACAAGTCATGTCAAGAACTTTGGCTATCATGTAGTAAGTAAGTAAATTACCCTTTTTCGGGCCACGCATTTCATGTCAAGTCAAGTACGAATTCAAGCATAAGATTTATGTGGAATGTCCAATCTAGAAAGTAAAGTACTCGGTATAATGCCAGATACCTTATCATTTTAACTCCCATGGGCACTAGTACTTTCGGGTGCTCCTCCCAGGACTAGATTGGGCCCTATATGCGCAGGCATTTATCATGTATTTTTGACATCCACTTTTGTTTACATAGCCAAAAAAGAATTTCAATCATCAAGCTTGTAGACATGTATGACAACTTTGACAGAATGGAGTCCAAAAATATGACAAAGGACATAGAATGACGATAATAACGGTATAATCACGATATCGATAAAACTAGGTAGAATATGGTTCCCTTAACTTGGGTACCATGACAAATCAATATGGACATTCTTTATATAGAATTGAGGTCCACATGAACAGTATATCAAAGGTAAGATACCCTCATTCTTATCATAGAATTGAGGTTTACAAGAATGATATGATATGGCATGATATCATCATCCCATTAAGAATTTCTTATGATATACTCTTTGCATATCATAAGGGCCGGTATACCATGTTTCTTTAAAGTGACATGGCATCAATGGTGTAATGGGTTTTTAGGGTACAACCAGCTCAGTCGGCCTTGAGGGAATCCAAGGCTACGAGGAGTCTTACGGAGGTCTCTATGACTAACTCGCTAGTCCAAAGGAACGGAATGTCCAATGGAGAGCTTGTATGTCAATGAGAGTTGAGTGTGATCGATAAAACAACGTAAAAAGTGGGACTATACTCACGGAGTGGAGAATAGTGCCGATATATATGTATATGTATAATATGAAACCATCGGTTAACAAAATCAGGATAAAAATCATTTTTACAGAAAATAACGACTTACGCTAAGTCGTTTCTCAAGTAAATAACGCCTAAGATAAGGGCGTTTATATATTTTCCATTTTTACAAAATTTCAATATTTCAGTAATTTGTCAAAAACGCGCCCTGATCAGGGGCGTTTATTCAAGATTTGACGACTACACCAGAAGGCGTCCTTTTATTTTTCACTGTTTGACAGAATATCAATAATTTCAGGAATTATCAAAAACGCGCCCTAGGAAGGGGCGTTACTCTTAAATTCTTATTTTTATAGAATATATTTTTCAGGAATTTAACAGAAACGCGCCCTAGGAAGAGGCGTTATTTGTCAAGTCACGCCCTGTGCGGGGGCGTTAACACATGGAAAACGACCTAGTCTAGGTCGTGACTTCAAGAAATACCAGGAATTTACATAATCAGCAAAATTTGCACGATAATCAAGGATAACGATCATATAGTCATGACAAGAAAATTGGCAGGAATTCATATGCAGTATATTAGATTTGATGTTTCATGTTTATTAACTTTAACCGCTAACAATTATTGATTTGATGCAATTTCATGGATAATCAGTTCTTAAGATAGGTGATTAACATTTACATGAAATTAACGCCTGTGTACAGGGCGTCAAATATGAAATTGACGACCTGGGCAGGGTCGTGTCTTGTAAATTAGCGCCCTTGACAGGGGTGTCTCTTTCAAAATATTGCAGAACATAATAAAACTGTATGCATGCCATGCTTATCCATATATCTTGCGTTATTTTCATTTGGGGCTACAATAACTTGAGAAAATCCTACCTTGATAGTTTGATTTGGAAGAAGACTTGAAGATTGATAGGAAGGTGAACTCTGTTGCTTCAACAGCAACCGAATACCCACAGCAGCAAGGCAGATGAAGAGCTCTGCTTTCTTCAGAACGTAGGGCTTCTTAACCTATAAGAAGAGAAGCAATGAAGAATATTAATTCTTCTCATACTACGTTCATAAGGAAGAGAAACAGAAGAAAATAAGAACGTTTAGTTCTTACCGTAACAGCAGCAGTCGATCAAATAGGTTTAGGGTTTGGATCGAGCAGCTTATTTATAGGATTTCAGAATCCTAACAAAAGTAGTGTTTGAGTGAGGGTAATATATCCCTATTAGAGTCCTTGCCCTATTAACCACTTACTAGATTAACATAATCCTTCCCTGGATAAGCTCTGGGTCGAACGGTTCACGAATGGAATTAACGACTTTGGTCAGGTCGTTGATTCTTGAATTGACGACCTGCTTCAGGTCGTTTCTTAATAAACGCCTTGTGTAAGGGCGTTCCTTATTTTAAAACATGCCCCACTTGAGGGCGCTTCCTTGGCCTATTCCGTCCGTTAAACTTAACGCCGTTAACGGCGTCGTGCCTTAGATAAGACACGCCTAAGCATGGGGCGTTTCTTTTACTTTCTTATTTAGGTGTTTGGAAGTTGACGCCGTGAGGTGAGGGCGTCACTTCTTTAAGCACGCCATAGCTAGAGGCGTTTATTATTAAATTAACGCCTTAATAAGAGGCGTTATTTGCATTTTGGTTTTATTCCTCCATTTAACCCTCTTCTTATTATCTATATTACTTCTGTAATATATATATATTTTAATTCATTTCAAATATTCATTTATCAGGGTTGCTACACCCTCCCCCACTTAAAAAGAATTTGGTCCCCAAATTCAATTGCATATTATGTATACACGCGGAGAGTGTAGAGTATATACCTCTTAGAACAACTCGGGAAATCGTTTCTTCATAGATTCCTCGGTCTCCCATGTCACTTCGTGTTCAGTATTCTTATTCCATTGTACCTTAAGCATGGGAATAACCTTATTCCTTAGAGCTCGTATTTCACGGTCTAAGATCTTCATAGGCTTCTGTTCATATGTGAGATCTTTCTGGATCACCAGATCTCCATGTTCAATAATATGCGATGGATCGTGCACATACTTCTTCAACCTAGATATATGAAATACATTATGTACTTCGGACAATTGAGGAGGCAACGCGATGCGGTAAGTAACCTCGCCAACTCTTTCGAGTATCTCAAATGGTCCGATGAATCTTGGCGTAAGCTTGCCCTTAACACCAAATCTTCGTATGCCACGTCCAGGCGATATTTTAAGAAATATATGATCTCCAACCTGGAATTCAAGATCTCTTCTCCTTGTATCAGCATAAGCCTTTTGTCTGGTCTGAGCAACTTGCAATCTTTCTCTGATTACTTGTATCTTCTCAGTTGTATCCCTTATCATGTCTGGACCTAACAGTTGTTTCTCTCCAACTTCGTTCCAGCATAAGGGTGATCGGCAACTCCTTCCATATAAAGCTTCGAAAGGTGCCATTTGGATACTACCTTGGTAGCTGTTGTTATATGCAAATTCCACTAGTGGCAAATGTTCATGCCAGCTTCCACCAAAGTCAATGATGCAAGCTCTTAGCATATCCTCAACAACTTGATTAGCTCTCTCGGTCTGACCATCCGTTTGTGGGTGAAAAGCAGTACTAAAGTTGAGCCTTGTTCCCAACGAATATTGTAATCCCTTCCAAAAATGAGAAGTGAAACGGGGATCTCTATCAGACACGATTGAGGCAGGAATTCCATGTAACCTGACTATTTCCTTGATGTATAGTGCAGCTAGTACATCAATTGACCATCGGCTGTTTATTGGCAAAAAATGCGCCGATTTAGTTAATCGGTCAATGATAACCCAGATTCCATCATGTCCTCCTTTTGATTTAGATAGACCCATGATGAAATCCATACCAATATCCTCCC
Organism: Amorphophallus konjac; assembly: GCA_022559845.1. Lineage (NCBI taxonomy): Eukaryota > Viridiplantae > Streptophyta > Magnoliopsida > Alismatales > Araceae > Amorphophallus > Amorphophallus konjac. Next base: position 168,649,782 of record CM040124.1, on the reverse strand, counting down.
ACTTCCACTTAGGAATATCTAGAGGATGTAGTTTTCCAGCAGGCTTTTGGTGTTCCGCCTTAACCTGTTGGCATGTGAGACAGCGTGATACATAGTCCGCTATTTCTCTTTTCATGTTGGGCCACCAAAAGTTCCTCTTTACATCTTGATACATTTTGGTTGATCCGGGATGAATAGTGTACCTTGATCGGTGAGCTTCATCTAAGATCTTCTTCTTTAATTCCGGACAGTCGGGTATACAAGTTCTACCTTTGAATAATAATATTCCATCAGAAGTTAGTTGAAAATCAGATTGTCCTTCTAATCTGCCTTTGGTTTCCACTAATATAGGATCATCATCCTGCAGTGCTTGTATCTCAGATAATAAATCTGACTGTATGCTTACATGATATAATGTGACAAATTTGGCTTCCTTGTCCAAGCTTATATTGAGCTCGGAGAATTATTCTAGCAACCTCCATTCTTGTATCATACAATTGGCTATCGTTGCTCTCGGCTTTCGACTAAGGGCATCAGCAACATAATTACCCTTTCCGGGATGGTATTGTATATTGAAGTCAAAGCCTTGAGATATTCTAGCCAGCGTCTTTGTCTCATGTTTAGCTCCTTTTGTGAAAATAGATATTTGAGACTTTTGTGATCGGAGTATACAGTAAACTGCACTCCATATAAGTAGTGTCTCCATATCTTTAGGGCAAATACCACCGCGGCCAGTTCTAAGTCATGGACGGGGTAATTCTCCTCATGCTTTTTCAGTTGACGAGAAGAGTATGCTATGACCTTCCCTTGTTGCATTAAGACACACCCGAGGCCAATGCCAGAAGCATCGGTGTAAACCTCGAATTTCTCTCCTTCTATTGGTAGAGCTAAGACCGGAGCTGTAGTAAGATGATCCTTGAGAGTTTGGAAACTTCTTTCACATTCCTCACTCCATTCATATCGGATCTCCTTGCGAGTTAACCTTGTAAGGGGCACGGCGATCTTGGAGAAGTCTTTGATGAATCGCCGATAATATCCTGCAAGGCCTAAGAAACTTCTGATCTCGCTTGCATTAGTAGGTCTTTCCCAGTTTCTTACAGCTTCAACCTTTGACGGATCTACAGATAAACCGTCCTTGGATATGACATGTCCGAGAAAAGCCACTTCTTCAAGCCAGAACTCGCACTTGCTGAGTTTTGCATATAATTGATTTGTCCTCAAGACTTGCAATGCAATCCTCAAATGCTTTTCATGTTCTTCCTTGGTTTTGGAATATATCAATATATCATCAATGAAGACTACTATGAATTGATCCAAGTAAGGCCTGAATATGCTATTCATTAACTGCATAAAGGCAGCAGGGGCATTTGTTAGTCCAAAAGGCATAACTACAAATTCATAATGGCCATACCTGCTTCTGAACGCAGTCTTATGAATATCTTCATCCTTGATCCTTAACTGATGATATCCTGATCTGAGGTCAATCTTCGAAAAATATTTGGATCCTGAAATTTGATCAAATAATTCATCGATTCTCGGCAGTGGATACTTGTTCTTGATAGTAAGGTGATTCAACTGTCGATAGTCGATGCATAACCTCATGGATCCATCCTTCTTCTTCACAAATAACACAGGTGCTCCCCACGGGGAGGTAATTGGTCTAATGAACCCTTTTCGAATTAATTCAATTAGTTGTTCCTTTAACTCCTTGAGTTCCGCAGGGGACATTATATAGGGTGCCTTTGAAACAGGACCAGCACCAGGGACTAAGTCAATGGTGAAGGCCACTTCTCTTTGAGGGGGTAATCCCGGCAAATCTTCGGAAATACGTTTGGAAATTCTTGCACTACCTGAATGTCTTCTATCTTAGTGTCCTTTGTTTCCTTAACTGTGACAAACGCAAGGAAGGATACACATCCTTTCCTGACGAGCTTGCTAGCTCAGAGAGCCGAAATAAGAGGGGAATTGCTCCGACTCTTGGGGCGAGTAAAGACTAATTCTAGAAAATCTTTGAAAGCAATTTGGCTATTGCGGCAATCAACCGTTGCCTGGTACTTGGATAACCAGTCCGCTCCCAGTATAACATCATACTCCTTTAGATCGAGGCATATGAGATCTATAGGTAAATTCCTACCTTGAACCATTACCTCACAGTTTTGGTAGTGATGAGTAATATCATTTTCACTTCTAAGAGGAGTAGTTAGAACTATTTTTATCCATTCTGGTTCTAACGGTAACGGGTCGGCAAACTTCTTAGAAATAATGGAATGCGATGCACCCGTATCAAATAAGACATAAGCACTTTTGGAACAAACTGTTAATGTACCTTCTACCAGTCCACCTTCTTCTTGCTCGGTCTCCTTTATTGCATGAAGTCGAGCGTTCTTTGTCACCGGGCGCTTACCGTCTCCGGCTTGGTCATTAAGTAACGGACAGTCGGGAATCCGATGTTCGCGGCTCCCACAACGGAGACATGCTCCTAATTTCCTCCAGCATTCTTCGGTCTTGTGACCAGCCTTGTCACAATGCTTGCATACTACGTTTGAAGGTGTAGTGGTGATAGAGAAGGGCTTGGATTTCTTGAACATGGAATCTTGAGAGGATGAACCTCCATTATTGGGCCTCTTCTTAAAGTTGGGTTTGAAAGAACCCGAACCTTTGACTTGCTCCTTCTTGTCTTTTCCACGGATCCTATCAGATAGTTCCGTGGCATCTTCTAGTAATTGAGCTCGGCGCACTATTTCAGAATAAACTTGGATGTCAGTAGGCGCCAGTTGAGTAATATAGTGGGGCCTAAGCCCATTAAGAAATCTACGGGCTTTCATCTTCTCCGTGCTAATAAGATGCTTAGCATATCTAGATAACTTAGAGAACTGAGCTTCATAATCTGCTAATGATAAAGATCGTTGCTTTAATGCAGCGAATTCTGCAGCCTTCTTTTCTTGGACTCGGTCCGATAAATATTTAGCATTGAAGTATTCCACAAATTCTTCCCACGTTACTTGAGTAGGATCGATGGTTGCTTCAATAGACTCCCACCAGCATCTAGCATCTTTCTCTAACTGGAATGTAGCTAATAGAACTTTGTCCTGATCCGTGCATTGCATGACACGGAATATGCGTTCGGTTTCCCGAACCCAATGCTCGGCATCGTCCGGATCGGTCGATCCCATAAACTTCGGGGGATTCATGTTCTTAAAGGCTTGGTGTAAGCTTCCAGCTCGTGGAGCACCACCTTGTGCTACCTGTTGTAGCACTTGAGTCATCCCTTGGAGGGTACGCTGCATGTTGCGCCATTGAGCACGTTCGGCAGCCATTATCCTATAATTACAATAGCTACATTAGTATTATACCACCATGATCTTATTAAAAGACTTATTGACTCTTAACCCTTGGTTCTACCCAATCTCACTTGGTTAAACGTTCAACTTATCCTTGGACTTGGGTTTTTCCTAGGAATTGAATACCTTAGTCTCTGATACCACAAAAACTGTCACGCCCCGAGCGCGGAAGATACCCGGAGACTCGTGACGAGTTTATATCAATCATGTCAATCAGAGTGGTCGTGTATTCGACACAAAGACAGAGATGCGCAAAATAGCAAGATAACCCAATCCTTTATTTCATAATGGATAGACTATTACAAATCCAATACTCTGTTTAATAAAAAGAAAAAGAATACATATTTGACTCAAGAAACTATAGAAAAGACTAGATGACACTTGAGCAGCTCTATCACTTTCACTCTTGACCATTCCCATCCGATTGACTTCCATCGTCGTCGAACTTACCTGAAAAGTAAAAAGGTATAAACGGAATGAGCGAACGCTCAGTAGGAAATTATATCTCAAGTACTAGCAAGGGGTTTAAGTAATTACATCTTTCATGAATGCAATAAAGCTATGCATGCTCACATAAAACGACAAGATAGAGAGAATGTAATATCAAGGAATTAAGATGGACAAATCACGAACTTTCAATAAGATAACAAGACATTTGAGATATTCAAGCAAGTACATTTAACAAGTCATGTCAAGAACTTTGGCTATCATGTAGTAAGTAAATTACCCTTTTTCGGGCCACGCATTTCATGTCAAGTCAAGTACGAATTCAAGCACAAGATTTATGTGGAATGTCCAATCTAGAAAGTAAAGTACTCGGTATAATGCCAGATACCTTATCATTTTAACTCCCATGGACACTAGTACTTTCGGGTGCTCCTCCCAGGACCAGATCGGGCCCTATATGCGCAGGCATTTATCATGTATTTTTGACATCCACTTTTGTTTACATAGCCAAAAAAGAATTTCAATCATCAAGATTGTAGACATGTATGACAACTTTGACAGAATGGAGTCCAAAAATATGACAAAGGACATAGAATGACGATAATAACGGTATAATCACGATATCGATAAAACTAGGTAGAATATGGTTCCCTTAACTTGGGTACCATGACAAATCAATATGGACATTCTTTATATAGAATTGAGGTCCACATGAACAGTATATCAAAGGTAAGATACCCTCATTCTTATCATAGAATTGAGGTTTACAAGAATGATATGATATGGCATGATATCATCATCCCATTAAGAATTTCTTATGATATACTCTTTGTATAATCATAAGGGCCGGTATACCATGTTTCTTTAGAGTGACATGGCATCAATGGTGTAATGGGTTTTTAGGGTACAACCAGCTCAGTCGGCCTTGAGGGAATCCAAGGCTACGAGGAGTCTTACGGAGGTCTCTATGACTAACTCGTTAGTCCAAAGGAACGGAATGTCCAATGGAGAGCTTGTATGTCAATGAGAGTTGAGTGTGATCGATAAAACAACGTGAAAAGTGGGACTATACTCACGGAGTGGAGAATAGTGCCGATATATATGTATATGTATAATATGAAACCATCGGTTAACAGAATCAGGATAAAAATCATTTTTACAGAAAATAAGGACTTACGCTAAGTCATTTCTCAAGTAAATAACGCCTAAGATAAGGGCGTTTATATATTTTCCATTTTTGCAAAATTTCAATATTTCAGTAATTTGTCAAAAACGCGCCCTGATCAGGGGCGTTTATTCAAGATTTGACGACTACACCAGAAGGCGTCCTTTTATTTTTCACTGTTTGACAGAATATCAATAATTTCAGGAATTATCAAAAACGCGCCCTAGGAAGGGGCGTTACTCTTAAATTCTTATTTTTATAGAATATATTTTTCAGGAATTTAACAGAAACGCGCCCTAGGAAGAGGCGTTATTTGTCAAGTCACGCCCTGTGCGGGGGCGTTAACACATGGAAAATGACCTAGTCTAGGTCGTGACTTCAAGAAATACCAGGAATTTACATAATCAGCAAGATTTGCGCGATAATCAAGGATAACGATCATATAGTCATGACAAGAAAATTGGCAGGAATTCATATGCAGTATATTAGATTTGATGTTTCATGTTTATTAACTTTAACCGCTAACAATTATTGATTTGATGCAATTTCATGGATAATCAGTTCTTAAGATAGGTGATTAACGTTTACATGAAATTAACGCTTGTGTACAGGGCGTCAAATATGAAATTGACGACCTGGGTAGGGTCGTGTCTTGTAAATTAGCGCCCTTGACAGGGGCGTCTCTTTCAAAATATTACATAACATAATAAAACTGTATGCATGCCATGCTTATCCATATATCTTGCGTTATTTTCATTTGGGGCTACAATAACTTGAGAAAATCCTACCTTGATAGTTTGATTTGGAAGAAGACTTGAAGATTGAGAGGAAGGTGAACTCTGTTGCTTCAACAGCAACCGAATACCCACAGCAGCAAGGCAGATGAAGAGCTCTGCTTTCTTCAGAACGTAGGGCTTCTTAACCTATAAGAAGAGAAGCAATGAAGAATATTAATTCTTCTCATACTACGTTCATAAGGAAGAGAAACAGAAGAAAATAAGAACATTCAGTTCTTACCGTAACAGCAGCAGTCGATCAAATAGGTTTAGGGTTTGGATCGAGCAGCTTATTTATAGGATTTCGGAATCCTAACAAAAGTAGTGTTTGAGTGAGGGTAATATATCCCTATTAGAGTCCTTGCCCTATTAACCACTTACTAGATTAACATAATCCTTCCCTGGATAAGCTCTGGGTCGAACGGTTCACGAATGGAATTAACGACTTTGGTCAGGTCGTCGATTCTTGAATTGACGACCTGCTTCAGGTCGTTTCTTAATAAACGCCTTCTGTAAGGGCGTTCCTTGTTTTAAAACACGCCCCACTTGAGGGCGCTTCCTTGGCCTATTCCGTCTGTTAAACTTAACGCCGTTAACGGCGTCGTGCCTTAGATAAAACACGCCTAAGCATGGGGCGTTTCTTTTACTTTCTTATTTAGGTGTTTGGAAGTTGACGCCGTGAGGTGAGGGCGTCACTTCTTTAAGCACGCCTTAGCTAGAGGCGTTTATTATTAAATTAACGCCTTAATAAGAGGCGTTATTTGCATTTTGGTTTTATTCCTCCATTTAACCCTCTTCTTATTATCTGTATTACTTCTGTAATATATATATTTTTTAATTCATTTCAAATATTCATTTATCAGGGTTGCTACATACACAATTGTAAGTCTTAGTGGATTTTTGTACAAAATGTCAGTAGGACCAGCAAGGGGGCCCTCACTCCTTCCTCATTGGTCAAAGTGGCACCATTTGGGTCCATGTGGGGCTGGTCAAGTCCTAGGTGGCATCTAGAAGGTCAATTGGACACATGGGAGACAAATGGATTAAAATTTCAAAGGAGGTCACCAACCTTACCTACCCATGTCCCCTTGGTCAAGGGGGCGCCCCCTCCCATTTTTATTTTTGAAAAATATGCTATTATAACTAATTAGTTCTAATCCTTGTATACCCCTCCCAACCCTAGATCTAAGGGCATTAGTGGCCATTTTCCATTTATTATATAAGGCAAGTATTTCTATTTTTCATGAATTAATGAGAAGAAAAAAAAACTTGTGTAAGCTTGGAGCTTCTTGCGCCCCTCTCCTCTCCTCTCCTCTGGTTCTCCTTCTCCATCCTCTGCATTTCAGGGTTGTGAACCCTTCTATCTTAGTCCCTCCACATCTGAGTTCATTCTGTGCCGCCACCGCCGCCGCCGTTCGTGCCGCCATCGAGCCGCCGCGAAGCCGCTTCTGAAGTTCTGTCCAAGGGTCTGCTTGGCTGGATAGAGTCCCACTCCCGGAATTTTAACTACCAATGCCGACCTCATATGGAGTTGATATTTTCAGGGTTGGTTCCTCTCTTGATTTCCAACCTCCAGTAAACAATTCACATCATTCGGAGTTCGTTTTATATTTTTCTATTTTTGTGTCTTTCTATCTTCTTGATCTGTCCCTTTTCAGATCTGTGTAGCAGAAGTTCAGTTCTTCCACCTTTCGACCCCCTTTTAGATTTTTTTTGGAATCCCCAAATATATTGGAGGTTCTTTCCACCATCCCATTCCTCCAAAAAAAAATTTCGAATTTCAAAAGCCCTCTACCTATTTTGAGAAATTCGGTCTTTCTCCCAAAATCTGTTCAGTCCCTGCTGTCTAGATCCGACCCAGGGTCAGTATAAAATCCACAAAAATCGAAACTTCCACCAAACCTTTCATAAGATATATCCCCGTTTTCCTCTCTTCAGTCTCTACAACTTTCATGAAGGGCTAAAAAGCCGAATCGAAGGTCTACAGTTAGGTCAATGCCAACTCTCAGGAAAACTTGGTTCTGCCCTGAGTTTTCTGATCCTGAGAGCCAGCAGCTTTAATATTCGATAAAGGCCATCAAAGGGAAATTCAAAATTCTTTCTCTGGCCATAGATCGAAGGATTTTAAGTCATATTTCCAACGGTACCTCTTGTGCATCGATCTGAAGTCGGGAGTGACCGCAGCAGCAGTTCCCGTCCGATCGCGCGGGTCTAAGATAGAACTCAAATCCGTGGACAGCAACTCCGGCGGGTGACGATCAGAGCCGCTAGGCCTCCGGCCTGTTGTGCCCCTGTGGTTTTGATGATGGTTTTGATGATTGGTTGTTGATGTGAGCTTATCAAATGTTCAGTCATCTTGCTGCTCAGTTTAGATTAACATATTTGATGTTCAGTCTTGTTACATGTTAAACTGATGCATAAAGCATTCATTCATTGCTGTGGTTTCGATGATTGATATTGTTTTTGATGATAGCAATGATATAGTGTTTTCATGACATTGTGCCTTGATGATTGTATCATGACTGTGACTGGTACAACTGATATATTGTTTATGTTAGACTTATGTTATGTGCATTAAGTCTATTCACTGCACAGCAAGCTCAAAGTCGATACATTGAGCGAACACATCGCAAGTCTAGACATTACACTGTAGCATGCATTTCCTTAAAGTCTATACATAGGACTGGTTTGTATTGGCTAAGTATATACAACGTCAGCTCATGCCTTGTCTTAGACAAAGTCTATACAATGGCTTTGGGTCTCTAAGTCTGTACATTGGTCTGCATAGGCTAAGTGTCTACATCGTCTGCTGTGAGGACAGCAAGTCTGTACACTGGCCTTCTTTCATGATAAACTACAAGTCTACACATTCAACACTGGTCTTCCAAGTCTGTACAGCGTGAAGTCTATACTTTGGACTGTTCTTCAAAGTCTGTACATCAGACTGTACATCTTCTTCGTGCTGTTTCTGTACTTGAGTTTTCGTGTTGTTTCCCCTCACTAACACGAGAAGATCTCGTGTCGTATGAGCTTACAACACCTTGTGTTGATTTCCATGCGTAACAGGAAAGCTTGTATGAGGTTAGACCTCGTGTCGTTTCCCTTGTCTTCATCTTCGTGTTGTTTTAGTGTCTACGTCTCCGTGTTGTTTTTATGGTTCTGTCTGAGTGTTGGTCCTTCGTTTTTGACTTAGTGTCTTTCTCGCCTTGACCACACTTTGTGTCGATTCTTGTTTTTCTTACCTCGTGTTGTTTTCTTCTTTCCTCGTGTAGGACGTATCTGACCTCGTGTCATCTTCCCTATCATGTCTTCGTGTTGTTTTTGTCTTCAACACGTGTTAGTTCTGTTCAGTTCATGTCGTTGTCAGTCCGTGTTGTTTTCAACCCGTGTCGATCACTGTTTTTACTTCGTGTCGTTCCTGTTACACTTAGTGTCGTTCCTGTTTCGTCTTCATGTTGTCTTCACCCCGTGTCGATTTCAATTTCGTCTTCGTGTCGTTTTACTTCTTGTCATTTTGACTTCGTGTCAAAATTACTTTGTTGTCTCCATGACTTCGGGTCGTTTCTCCGTCTCAGGTCTTCGTGTCGTGTTTTCCACACCGTGTGTCGTTGTCGCTTTAGTAACCTCACCTCGTATCGGTTACTGCTGTCTCCATGTCTTCGTGTCGTTTTTGTTTCACTGCGTGCAGAACATTGCAGCACCTCGTGTTGCTTTCTGTATACCATCTCGTGTCGTTTTCCAGTGAATCTCGTGTCATCTTTTACGTCTACTTGTTCAACCCCGTGTCAACTTCTGTGTTCGTCTTCGTGTTGTTTTCAACTCGTGACGGTTTTTGTCATTTCACTTCGTGTCGTTTCCTTATTCTGTCTTCGTGTTGTCTCCGTGTTGTTGCCGTTTGTTAGCTCATGTTATTTCATTCTAACCTCGTCCAGGTTTCTTCTAAAACGCTGTTCTTCTGATAAGTCTATACAGAGTTATTCTTTAAACTAATGACTTATCCGATACCCTGTTTTACAGGTGCTTTGATCGTGAAGCTTAAGGAGGGCACGTGATCTGAGGTTGGAATAAAGCCTGCTGAGAGACTGCCACGTGGTCCGAATTCTTAGGGCTGGAAATGTGGAGGTCACACGTCGTGGCTGATGATGCTGCTGCTGCTATATATATGAGACCTTCGTTCACAGATGAAGGTGATCGAGTTGGCGAGAAGAAAAGCTCATACAGAGAGCCACGATCCAGATAGAAAAAGAAAAGAGAAAGAAGAAGAGCAGTAGGAGATGAAGAGAGGTAGAGAGCTCGAGAAGAGTGTGAAGAGAAGAAGAAGCAGAGAGTAAGAGGAGAGCAGAAGAAAGAGAAAGAAAGATAGAGAGTGAGCGAGAGAGCTCGTGGAGAAGAAGGAAGATCTTACCTGAAGATCCGTCTACTGGACCGTGGATCAAATCCAGGCCAGTCAGCTCCGTTGAGAGCCACATTGTGCATTTCATTTTTCAGCTTTCTGTTTTGCTGAAGTTATTTTCGTTTATTGTTTTTCCTTTGTTTTTATCCATTTACTGTATTTCCGATCCTCTGTAGAGAGGTTGGGGTTCCTCCTGTGGGGTCAGGAGAAGGGAGACTTTGTGTCTTCGGTTTGCAAGTAGCTGGGTGCTACTTGTGGATGGTACCCTCCGGTGTGGAGGAAGAGAGACTTGCGTCTCTGGTTGCCTTTGACAGGGTGTCATCGGTTGTTTCCCTCCGGGTTGGAGGAAGGGAGATTTATCTCCGGTTGTGCTCCCCTCCGGGTTGGAGGAAGGGAGACTTGTCTCCGGTTCTGGGCTTGTGGATTCAAGTCCAGGGGTTCCCTCCAGATCTGGAGGAAGAGAGACCGTGTGTCTCTGGTTTGCTAGTGACTGGTGTCACTAGTGGTTCCCTCCGGTTGGGAGGAAGAGGGGAGGCTGTTCCCCTAGTCAAGCTGTTTGGCAGCATTTGTTGCAAACTGAGTCTGCTGTTTCTAGCGTGAGCTAGTGGAAGCCACACTCGGTTTGAGTGTGGGGTGGATGTAGGTCTGGAGGACCGAACCACCTAAAAACCCCTTGTGCATTGTGGTTTGATTTGTTCATTTGTGCTTCCGCTAGATGAATGCATAGGGGCGCTCCATGGGTTTGCTAACTGGTAGAACAGAATAGTTGATTAGCTCTCAGATTTGGTAAATCTGTCTAGTTAGCATCATAGTTCTAGTTTGGGCGAAATTTTATATTGAGTGAAAGTCTTATTAGTATTCTAGTTTTTAATTGGGTGAAAGATTACTAAACGAGCTATATTCATTCACCCCCCCCTCTGAATACTGCACCGAATCTAACAATTGGTATCAGAGCAGGTTCCTAGCTCAACAGATCCAACGATCTGAAGGGGATCCTGCCATCGTGTGAAGTTTCTTATCTGTGTGTGTGTCTGTCCTGCTGCTTGGATCTCTCATCGAACAACTACTGTTCTAAAATTGTTTGTTTAAATGTCCTCTCTCGTGATATTTGATGGTTCAAATTACAGCAGTTGGTTGGGCGGCATTGGCATTCACCTGAGTTCCATTAATCCTAAATTATGGAATCTCATATCAAAGGGCCCACACAAAGTGCCTCAGGATGAGGCCAGATGGTCTAGGAGGGACATGAGGAAGTTTAAAGAGAATACTGAAGTCTTTAATATTCTGAGAGACTCAGTAAATGTTGACATGTTTCCTTGTATTGCAGGCTGCTCAACAGGAAAAGAAATCATGGCTCAAGTGAAAGCCATACATGAGGAAAAAGGTGGACTGTGCTTAGTCGGAAATGGAGGAGACTATAGTGACAGCCATAATCCAGAAGATGATAATGGCAAGGCAAGCTCAAATGATCAGGAAGAGGATAATGATGAGGAGGTAAACATCTTCGAAAACTTCTCTTCAGATGATTGGGAGAATGCATACGCTGAGTTGTTCGAGTCTCATGAACAATTAAGAAAACAATACAAGAAATTGAAAAATAAAAGTGATCGAAGTAGTTCTACTCCACAATGTGAAAATTGTTCAAATATGCAAAAATCTCATGACGCCTATTTATCTGATTTTCATATGCATAAAAACCAGAATGAAAAATTGATGAAAAAACTTGAATGTGTTAGCTCTGAATTGGATATTGTGAAATCCGAAAATGAATGCCTTAAGAAACAATGTGAAAAACTTCAGGCTCAAACAAAATGCTCTGATAACTCTGCTTGCAATGAATGTGCATTCTTGAAAGATAAGCTGATTGAAGAAAAACTTCATCTGAAGGAACAAAACAAAAAGCTAATGGTTCATAATACTATTTTTTCTGAAAAATGGCTGATAGTTGAAAGAGGGAAATCTATTCTGAAAGAAAATGAAGTGAGTATTGAATTCACTTTGACACAAGAAAATGAGACTCTGAAGAGTCTGAATGATGAATTGGAAAATCAACTCATTTTGTGTGAGGACCACATTGTCTTTGGAAAGAGAAATTGAAGATCTAAGAAACTCCCTGTCAAAATTTGTTAAGGGAAGAGACAATTTGAATAAGCTCCTTGGTGCGAATGTGAATTTTCAGAAGGAGGGACTGGGTTACAGTCCAGACATGAAGAAGGCTGAGAAGGCTTTTGGAGAAAAATTGAAGACTGTTTTCGTTAAAAGTTCAGAACAAGAAAAGCCCTCTACCTCATTCTCACCTCAGTACAAAAATCAGAAAGAGAATGAAAAACAGAAAACATATAGAAAGAACTCCTCTATGCATATTGATCACAGTCCTCACCCACACTCGCATACATCTAGAAAGAAAATGTTCTGTCACTACTGTCACAAACACGGACATTTGATGCATGATTGTAAGTTGATGGAAAAGGATGACCTAGCAGCTGCTCAAAACAATCAGGCTAGAAAGCATGTCCCGTGGGATAAGAAAATTGATTGTTATAACTGTGGAAAAATAGGACATGTTGCTGCACAATGCTGGTCAGGGTCGTTTAGAAGAAACTCCCTTCAATGTTCTCATTGTAGAAAGCATGACCACACAGTCAAAAACTGTTGGCATATCCAGGGTAGGAATGAGAATTTCAAATATGCTAAATTTCCTACAAAGAAAAATGACTTTGGAAGAAATAAAGTTGCATATAAAAGAAAGATTTTTACATGTTCTGAATGTGGTAAGCTAGGCCACAAAGCTGCCAACTGTTGGCTAGCTGATTATGGAAAGAAAAATCTTCATGATAATCAAAGAAATACTCATGCTCATCTACATAGGCATCATACTTCAGCTAATTCGGCAGTGTCATGTAGATATTGTGGAAGGCTTGGTCATTCCATGAATAATTGCTATCTGATGGAATTTGATGACTATCCTTCTAAGAAACCTGATAGGGGCAGTGCAGGACCCAAGACTGCTTGGGTCTCTGCAGGATCAACTTGATTGACTTGCTGCAGGTGTGCCTTGGAAGGAGAAATAAAAGGGGTCAACCAAGGCACTCAAAAAGAAAACCCCATGATTCAATTCAGGTCAGTTCTGAAATCAGTTTTAAATTCATTATCTGAACATGTGAGTATGAAAAATGAGAATTCCATGTTGATTTACTTGTTTGTTGTATGATCTTCTCTTGACTAGTTGATCAGTCTGCGTTCCAGACTCAGCTATTGAATTCAACTCTGCATATCTGATGCTCTTCTCGTACTATATGTTGAACTGAATTTGAATGCTTCTTTAGTATATACGGTTGATGCACTATACAGACTCTGCGTCCATGCATGTGTTTTGTGTTAATGCATTGCATGCTTGTTATTGAATGCACACTTGGACTGATTGTGTATAGACTGATTATCATTACATGTGTCAATGATGCTGTTCAATGCATGAAGGACTGCTTTATGTTGCATTGTCATACATGATCATCATGGTATATTAAATGGAAAAAGTTGAAGGGCATATGGAGTATGTCCGGATGCTACTGACATGTGTGAGGTGATCCTCGGACCAAGTCCTCTGCCTAGTACCATGGGTCTAGTCTTCACGTAAAACAGTGAACTGCATCATATGTTGAAAAATCTGAAAAAGGTTAAAAATGCTCATGAATTGGATGCATAAACCTGAATTGATTGCATACTTGTTTAATGTATCCTTGGTGCATAGTCTGCATGTAGGACAGTATGTTGCATAGCAAGTTAATTCTGTGTTTGCACAATCATTCTTCATCAGCATTGTCTGAATTGATACCTCTGAACTCTACTCATCTGAAGTGCATATATGTGATTTGCATGTATGTTTAAATGCATATTGTAAGGGGGAGTCAATGCATTGCATATAGGTTGTCAAATGCATACATTTGTCAGATTTCATAGCATATTCTTTCTTATTGATTTTGTTGACAAACCTTGATCATATTCTGAAAACTTTATGCTTCAAAAAATCTCTCTTAACAATTGGTATCTCTCCTATCAATTGGTATCATTTGGCTTCAGAATTCTATCAGTCCTTCATGAAGATTTCAATGGGCTATCTCGATCATAAATCTGAAAATCTTGAACTAGAAATCTTCTATTATACGTTTTTATGAATGACTGAAATAACTCATGTGGTTTAAGTTTAATGTATTCAATGAGTTTGGCTTTAAAATCTCTTAAAAATATCTGAAGCATGTTTAATAAATCTTAACCATCTGTTTCATGCTATGTCTTGTGAAAACTCCTGAAATCTGCACTTTTGAATACATAACTTTAATTGGTTAAGTACATGAGATTAATATTGTTTTGAAGCAAATGAATGTTTCTGAAATGTCTAAAGGGTAATATCTGTCAGAGCAATGACATTGGTCACTGAGAAACACAAGTCCAAAGGACTGTGTCATGAGGTGCCTTAGTTAACTCTGTAAAATGAGAATTCATTGAAAATCAGGCAGAGCAATGACATGCACACTGAGAAATACAATTCACTCATTAAAAATTGAGCTGTAGTGTGTCATGATGTGTAAATGCTAACTCTGTTTACATAAGGCATGACAGTTAGTCACACTAAGGGCTTAGGGATATTGGCCTCTGATCAAGGTATATCCTCTAGTTACAAGGTGTGTACTGAACTAGAAAGCACGTAAAATTTGTAGCAAGGAAAATTGTTGAATAAATTGAAATATCTGAATATTGATGCCAAAAATCAAATTGCTACAACCCTAGACAAAATCATATGACTTCATAATTGCTTGATTTCAATACTAGTACATGTAATTCTGAAAGAAGTCAATAGATTTGATTGTGTAAGACAAAGGGAGGATAATCAAGATAAATATGAGGGCTTGGTTCATTTTTATTAAACCATGGTTTTAGATATCATTACAGAATTTTATTGATAAACTCTGCATACATCACGTTTGAACCATGATGTTCAATAAATGTCATTCATAAGCCCTTATGATAGAAGACTTTGAAAACTTATGCTTTAGATTTATGAGATTGATATCTCCTTGAAGATCTGGCAGAATTTCTTATGTTTGGAACATCCTTGAAAAATCTGTTAATTGAAACTCTTCTGCTCATGGTATTGACTCATTGATCTGAACCTCTCCTTGTTTGCCCCTGTGGTCTCCGTCTCTTTCATCTCATAAGATTCCACTTATTGAAGGGGAGATTCCAAGTCTTGCATCAATTTCATATCAATTGGCATCTATTCAGGGGGAGCATTCCTTGTCACACTGAATCATGTTCATATCATTTGTGACCTTGCATTCACATACTTAGGGGGAGTACTGTATTACTTGTTGCATCTGCATTTTTGCATTTAACCCTTCCCATGGTTTATTTTGTTTGTATCAAAGGGGGAGATATTGTTTGCCAAAAAGGGAGAATCATGTTCTTGAAAGGAGGAGAAATTGACTGAACTCTTATACATGCTATAATTTCTCAAATTATTTTTCTTTTTGATGAAGTCAAAGGGGGAGAATAATTTGAGTCTTCAGAATGCCTCAGAATGCCTCACATCATCAGAATGACTCAATGTATTGAAAGTGTTGCCATCATCAAAAAGGGGGAGATTGTTGTGCCCCTGTGGTTTTGATGATGGTTTTGATGATTGGTTGTTGATGTGAGCTTATCAAATATTCAGTCATCTTGCTGCTCAGTTTAGATTAACATATTTGATGTTCAGTCTTGTTACATGTTAAACTGATGCATAAAGCATTCATTCATTGTTGTGGTTTCGATGATTGATATTATTTTTGATGATAGCAATGATATAGTGTTTTCATGACATTGTGCCTTGATGATTGCATCATGACTGTGACTGGTACAACTGATATATTGTTTATGTTAGACTTATGTTATGTGCATTAAGTCTATTCACTGCACAGCAAGCTCAAAGTCGATACATTGAGCGAACACATCGCAAGTCTAGACATTGCACTGTAGCATGCATTTCCTTAAAGTCTATACATAGGACTGGTTTGTATTGGCTAAGTATATACAACGTCAGCTCATGCCTTGTCTTAGACAAAGTCTATACAATGGCTTTGGGTCTCTAAGTCTGTACATTGGTCTGCATAGGCTAAGTGTCTACATCGTCTGCTGTGAGGACAGCAAGTCTGTACATTGGCCTTCTTTCATGATAAACTACAAGTCTACACATTCAACATTGGTCTTCCAAATCTGTACAGCGTGAAGTCTATACTTTGGACTGTTCTTCAAAGTCTGTACATCAGACTGTACATCTTCTTCGTGCTGTTTCTGTACTTGAGTTTTCGTGTTGTTTCCCCTCACTAACACGAGAAGATCTCGTGTCGTATGAGCTTACAACACCTCGTGTTGATTTCCATGCGTAACAGGAAAGCTTGTATGAGGTTAGACCTCGTGTCGTTTCCCTTGTCTTCATCTTCGTGTTGTTTTAGTGTCTACGTCTCCGTGTTGTTTTTATGGTTCTGTCTGAGTGTTGGTCCTTCGTTTTTGACTTAGTGTCTTTCTCGCCTTGAGCACACTTTGTGTTGATTCTTGTTTTTCTTACCTCGTGTTGTTTTCTTCTTTCCTCGTGTAGGACGTATCTGACCTCGTGTCATCTTCCCTATCATGTCTTCGTGTTGTTTTTGTCTTCAACACGTGTTAGTTCTGTTCAGTTCGTGTCGTTGTCAGTCTGTGTTGTTTTCAACCCGTGTCGATCACTGTTTTTACTTCGTGTCGTTCCTGTTACACTTAGTGTCGTTCCTGTTTCGTCTTCATGTTGTCTTCACCCCGTGTCGATTTCAATTTCGTCTTCGTGTCGTTTTACTTCTTGTCATTTTGACTTCGTGTCAAAATTACTTTGTTGTCTCCATGACTTCGTGTCGTTTCTCCGTCTCAGGTCTTCGTGTCGTGTTTTCCACACCGCGTGTCGTTGTCGCTTTAGTAACCTCACCTCGTATCGGTTACTGCTGTCTCCATGTCTTCGTGTCGTTTTTGTTTCACTGCGTGCAGAACATTGCAGCACCTCGTGTTGCTTTCTGTATACCATCTCGTGTCGTTTTCCAGTGAATCTCGTGTCATCTTTTACGTCTACTTGTTCAACCCCGTGTCAACTACTGTGTTCGTCTTCGTGTTGTTTTCAACTCGTGACGGTTTTTGTCATTTCACTTCGTGTCGTTTCCTTATTCTGTCTTCGTGTTGTCTCCGTGTTGTTGCCGTTTGTTAGCTCGTGTTGTTTCGTTCTAACCTCATCCAGGTTTCTTCTAAAACGCTGTTCTTCTGATAAGTCTATACAGAGTTATTCTTTAAACTAATGACTTATCCGATACCCTGTTTTACAGGTGCTTTGATCGTGAAGCTTAAGGAGGGCACGTGATCTGAGGTTGGAATAAAGCCTGCTGAGAGACTGCCACGTGGTCCGAATTCTTAGGGCTGGAAATGTGGAGGTCACACGTCGTGGCTGATGCTGCTGCTGCTGCTATATATATGAGACCTTCGTCCACAGATGAAGGTGATCGAGTTGGCGAGAAGAAAAGCTCATACAGAGAGCCACGATCCAGATAGAAAAAGAAAAGAGAAAGAAGAAGAGCAGTAGGAGATGAAGAGAGGTAGAGAGCTCGAGAAGAGTGTGAAGAGAAGAAGAAGCAGAGAGTAAGAGGAGAGCAGAAGAAAGAGAAAGAAAGATAGAGAGTGAGCGAGAGAGCTCGTGGAGAAGAAGGAAGATCTTACCTGAAGATCCGTCTACTGGACCGTGGATCAAATCCAGGCCAGTCAGCTCCGTTGAGAGCCACATTGTGCATTTCATTTTTTAGCTTTCTGTTTTGCTGAAGTTATTTTCGTTTATTGTTTTTCCTTTGTTTTTATCCATTTACTGTATTTCCGATCCTCTGTAGAGAGGTCGGGGTTCCTCCTGGGGGGTCAGGAGAAGGGAGACTTTGTGTCTTCGGTTTGCAAGTAGCTGGGTGCTACTTGTGGATGGTACCCTCCGGTGTGGAGGAAGAGAGACTTGCGTCTCTGGTTGCCTTTGACAGAGTGTCATCGGTTGTTTCCCTCCGGGTTGGAGGAAGGGAGATTTATCTCCGGTTGTGCTCCCCTTCGGGTTGGAGGAAGGGAGACTTGTCTCCGGTTCTGGGCTAGTGGATTCAAGTCCAGGGGTTCCCTCCAGATCTGGAGGAAGAGAGACCGTGTGTCTCTGGTTTGCTAGTGACTGGTGTCACTAGTGGTTCCCTCCGGTTGGGAGGAAGAGGGGAGGCTGTTCCCCTGGTCAAGCTGTTCGGCAGCATTTGTTGCAGACTGAGTCTGCTGTTTATAGCGTGAGCTAGTGGAAGCCACACTCGGTTTGAGTGTGGGGTGGATGTAGGTCTGGAGGACCGAACCACCTAAAAACCCCTTGTGTATTATGGTTTGATTTGTTCATTTGTGCTTCCGCTAGATGAATACATAGGGGCGCTCCATGGGTTTGCTAACTGGTAGAACAGAATAGTTGATTAGCTCTCAGATTTGGTAAATCTGTCTAGTTAGCATCATAGTTCTAGTTTGGGCGAAATTTTATATTGAGTGAAAGTCTTATTAGTATTCTAGTTTTTAATTGGGTGAAAGATTACTAAACGAGCTATATTCATTCACCCCCCCCTCTGAATACTGCACCGAATCTAACACGGTCGATGAACCAGTGCACCGCCGCCCCAGGGAGCGCCCCTCCAGGCGCCCCCACCACAATGGTGCCACTCTGGTCCCACACGGCACCACCGTCTAGCACGTGCGTCCCACGACCGTGAGTACGCGTGCCGCCGAAGCTACAAGAAGCCACCCGTCAACCCGAACCCGCTACTCCCGGGTCCCACTTGTGCCGCCCTTTACCTCCCTGCGTGGAGTGGACAGTACTTTGTTACTGTAATTATTGTGTAATATTTGTTCCGGGAGTACGAGATCCGTCGGGATCGTCTTCCCCACGCCAGGCGTATGGAGGTATCGTATTCGCTCCTTTACTCGGCATTTGCTTTATTCGTATATACTTGTTTATGTCGCTGCTAGAGATCATGCTAGGATCGTAGCCCGCTTTACTTTTATATCATCGCTGCTGCGAGAGAGAGAGAGAGATACTATCCCATGACCCGATCTGGGAATGAAATTGTGAGTTGACCACCCTAGCTCTTGCCGGTTTCTCAACCGCGCACGTCCGACGCTTCCCTCGAAAAGGGACGATCGCGAGCTTGTTTAGAGTCCGAGGATTGCATATCCATTCGGAGTCGAGTCCGTGGTCCGTCCCGCATCAATTTGGTATCAGAGCCAGTTGAGTCTAGGGTGTCTAAAAATAAAAAAAAAGAGTGTCATTTACGTCTAGTCATCGTCTAAGTCGGTCTAGGTTGCATTTCATCCCAATAACCCGATATATAAAAAGGTGTTGTCCGAACATTAGGTTACAGCTATCGGGAAGGCTGCACACTTACGCGAGTGATCTTCGGATCGATTAACTCCGTCACGTACCGAGTCTTGGTGTCTTGTCCTTAGTGCCCATGCATCCCGACCTTGCATAGTCGGTCTAGTGTCTTGTCCAAGTGTTGGCATGTCCATTCATTAGTGTCCCCGTGTCCCATGGACGACCAAGGGGCCGCATCTTCTGCATGGTGGCGATACTATCTAAAATGGAAGGACCACCCGAACCACCCCAAAAGGCCCGAAGCCCGGGACTTCTACGGCTCCGAAAACCCGAGTGACTACTTAGAGTGGGAAGCCGTTATGGACGACTACTTTGAGTGTTACCTTATGTCCGGTGCTGCGCAAGTCGACTTAGCCAAAAGGTGACTTTTCTATGAAGTCGCCGAAACATGGAGGGACATCAAGTACTTCTGGGAAGATAGGAGGCTAAGGCCCATCAAGTCATGGGGGGATATGAAGAGAGCGCTTAGGAGGGTCTACCTTCCCCGTCCACCTACATCCAACTATGGGGGTCATACCGCTAGCCATCCCCACCAACTCACCCACAATCAAGTGGGCCAATCCTCCAACCAACCCCGCCCCTTCACCCCCATCCAAGCCCTCCAAAGCAACCCCAATCAAGTGGTCTGCCCAGTCACCTCCAACCAACCTCCCCTTGGCATCTCCGTCCAATCCCACCCCGTCGCCTCCAATCAAGTGGAAGCCCCGCTTCTAGTCGAGTCTAGGTCCACACCCGAGCCGAGAGCCGAGGAGCAAGTCCACTTCGAGGTCCCAACTCCAACCTGCTCCTTTGAGGAAATTGAGAAAATGTTTTGGGATTGGTTGGAAAAGACACGCACTTCTTCACCACCCGTGAGTGCTCCATTACCACCCTCTACTTCCGAACTTTATTTAGAACCATCTTATTTGGAGCCACCAAAGCCCGAGCCACCCGTGTTTCTAACGGGTATGCTATACATAGTAGAGCCGCTTCTTAGTTGGCTCAAGGATGGCTTGGTCCCACCTCCTTACCCATCTATAGATCCTATCCTACCTTTGGTGCCCGTCAACTCCTACCATACTACATTCTGATCTAGTCACCATGTTGACACATTGGGTGACCTTATTCTTGGTTTAGGTTGGCAATGGAAGTTGACGCATATATTGGCCCGAGGCTTCGACCAACCCGCTAGTCGTAGCTTCACCCATCCGGCCATAGGGTCCATTACCTCCGCGTGCACCATGGGTTGTGTCACCACGGAGATTCTTCTATTCCTCCCGATGTCGACCGAGTCCGACTTCGTTCCCTTTTGCCCAAGAGAGGAATCCTATTTTTTAGACATGACCATCGTCCCACCGATCATAATGTATGACGATGATTATGAATTCTGAAATTGGGACCGAGTCATGGGAGAACCCACTTCATGGGGTCATACCTTCTTCGACCCTTTTGACCCCTTCACTAGTGAACCTCCCGAGCTTTCATACTCACTCCACTTCTTCCGCGGAGTTCACTATCCCACCTTTTCCACTCGGGCGAAGCAACCTCTACATAGCCATAAGTCCGAACCATCATTTAGGGATAATGGAGACTTTGGTTTCCCCGGCCCAACTAAGCCCATCCCCGATACACCCACACCCGGCTCTCCTAGCCCTCTCAAGTCTCCCAAATCCAAAGGGACGTCGATGCATGACTGGGTCATACTTGGACATTTAGGTGTTCCCCATGCCACCCATCTTCGGTTACATAACATGCTTGCATGGCACACGTTCGGGTGTCCTGGTCCGCCGTCACCCATGTACTAGTCGGACTAACTATAGGCTTGTCTAGAGTCATGCATGAGTCAGTTTTGTGTGTGTGTGGTTTGTGGTTTGTTAGGAGTCTACATGTGTCTTGTGCGAGCTCGTTGATGTCAGTCTCTTAAGAGGCGAGTGGACTCGCTCGATGAGTATGGGATCAGTTCTACATCTATGCCCCGGATCTAGTCACCTACAGGGACCCAGTGGTGATTCCTAGTGAGTCTTCGAGCCGCCTCCTTCCCCTTGAGAGTGACCCCTGTTGGGTTAGATGGACGCAGTATATCTCCACTAAGTGTGGATCTAGAGGGGGGTGAATAGATCAACTTGCCTAATTTAGTACTATTGTAAGTTCTAAAGCGGAATTTAGGCAAGCATCAGTAAAGCTAAATGAAAACTGCTAAGCAACAGGTCGATCCATGAAAGCCATTCACCATATCTTATATCGAAAGCTAGACATAAGTATGAGCGATAGAATCAATAAAGCTAAGCAAAGGATACCAGCACACACAGTTTACAAGCAATCACATAAACACACTGCACACACTATTTTTAGGTGGTTCGGTCAACGACCTACGTCCACCCCACACTCAACCGAGTATGGCTTCCTGCTACGCAGCACAGCTTGCGTCTGCTAGCCTTTACAGCTTGGCCAAACAACCCACTGATACACAGCTTCATTGGGCACTACGGCTTGTCGACCAGAGGATCTGATCCTCTGCAACCGCTGGGGAAATACAGCTTAACCCGTCCAGTGGAGACCACCACTGCAAGACCGCTGACACACAGCTTGAAGAAACAGCATTCGGAAATGAAAGACAGAATCAAAACAAAAATAAAAACCCAAAAGCAATGTAGCTCTTAAAGAGCAAAGCTCAGCTCTGGTTTTGAACCACGAGACTGAGATACAAAACCTCTCACTCTCACTCTCAATCAGCTCTCTCTCTCAACTCAATCTCTCTCGATCTTTTCCTCTCTCTTTTTCTTCTTCTTCTCTATTTCTTCTTCTTCTTCTCTGTATCTTCTTCTTCTTTCTTTTCTCTCTGTGGATCGAAGCCTCGCTGCTGTATAGACTTTCTCTTATTTTCTTTCGATCAGTCTTCTTTTGTGGAAGAAGACTTGTTTATATAGCAACAACAGCAGCAGGCGTGTGCTCTCCACGTTTCCCGCCCAGCAATTTGGACCACGTGGCAGCATGCAATGGAGTGTCAGTACACGTGTCCTCATCTGGATACCTTGTCCTTCTCGGATCACGAGCCAGGTACCTGGGATCACGTGCCCCTCATTAGCTTCTTCAGTCGGATGTATAGAGTTCTCCGTTCACGTGCACAATGTCAGCAATCTGACTTGCTGCGTCGACGCTGTCAATCAATGGCGTTATCGCAGTGATGCATTCCAGTAGCCATTAGCCTCATCTCTTTAGCTGCTGCGTCGACGCTGCTTAATTGTGGCGTTGACGCAGTGGAATAGCCTGTGAAGATGAATGCTTCTTCAACTGCTGTGTCGACGCTGCTTGCTTGTGGCGTTGACGCAGTGGAAGATATCGTGAAGGCTTCGTCAACTGATGCGTGGATGCTTTAAGCTCCCAGCGTCGACTATGTTCCCTTCAGCAACAAGAATGAAGTCATAAGTTTTAAGTGTAAACTCTGTACAGGCTTTGCAAACATGAATACAGTGTATAGAGTTAATGCATGTAAAGGCTTCAAAGAAAGAAAGCAGTGTATAGACTTAATGCACGTAAAGGCTTCAAACGAAGGAAAGCAATGTATATACTTGAGGAGTTGACGCTGCATGAAGCATGGACAGTGTACAGACTTTACCCACTGTATGGACTTCATGTAATGCAAACGAATGCGAAGACTTCAGTGTATAAACTTTAGAAGATGAGTGCAATGTATAGACTCCATGAGACTCTAGTGCAGACAGATGATGTATAGAGTTCTCAGTTCAGCCGTCAGTGTGTAGACTTGAAAGTCTTGAAGCCAATGTATGGACTTGAGATGCTGAGGCCAGTGTACAGGCTTGCCACCGACCATTGTGTAGACTTGATCAGCATAAGGCATAGTATAGACATCAACTCTGCACATCGAATGTATGGACTTCAAGTGTGAAGACCATTGTATAGACTTTGGATTCGAAGACCAATGTGCAGACTTTGCTGTAACAGTCTGATGTACAGACTTTGCTCAAATGCATGAGACGCTAACTGAGACGCTGGACTCTGTACAGACTTTAAGCGATGTATGGGCTTCAGAGAAGTTGGCGATTCAATGTACATACTCTGAGGTTCAAGGCCAACGGCTGTACAGACTTAGAATATTAAGACTGATTTACAGACTTCATGCGTTGACGCTGTAACATGATGCGTTGACGCTGTGCACACTTAACCAATTCAATTGAAGTGCAGTGTGTGGACTTTATCCAAAATGGACGATGTATAGACTCATGACAGTAAGAAATGCAGACAGCAGTGTATTACATGCAAAGAACACATAGTCAATCTGATAGACCAATTTCATCAAATCAAAAGCAGTTGCCAATCAATCAAAACAATGGTGTTGCCAATGAATTAAAGCAAGTGTCAACATCATCAACATAGAGGGGTCACAACAACCCCACCCCAGAGTGTTCCACCACTAGCCTCTTCCCATAGCAGCATGCGCATATCGAGTATATACGGAATGAGCCGGTGACGATCACTTGGAGTGGAACGTACCCGCGCTACCTGGTACGGTGACGGATCTGCCGGAGCTACTCGAGCAGTCACCCCCTTTACTCGACGGGGTCGAGTTCTTCCCACCCGGGGAGAATTGATGGGGACATCAAAGCAAGACCGCTCATATTTTGTTTGCATTTATGTCCTTTTATATTTGTATGTATACCCCTTGTGTTATATGGGTACATAATTGTAAGTCTTAGTGGGTTTTTATACAAAATGTCAGTAGGACCAGCAAAGGGGCCCTCACTCCTTCCTCATTGGTCTAAGTGGCACCATTTGGGTCCATGTGGGGCTGGTCAAGTCCTAGGTGACATCTAGAAGGTCAATTGGACACATGGGAGACAAATGGATTAAAATTTCAAAGGAGGCCACCAACCTTACCTACCCATGTCCCCTTGGTCAAGGGGGTGCCCCCTCCCATTTTTATTTTTGAACAATATGCTATTAGAACTAATTAGTTCTAATCCTTGTATACCCCTCCCAACCCTAGATCTAAGGGCATTAGTGGCCATTTTCCATTTATTATATAAGGCATGTATTTCTATTTTTCATGAATTAATGAGAAGAAGAAAAAAACTGGTGTAAGCTTGGAGCTTCTTGCGCCCCTCTCCCTCTCCTCTGGTTCTCCTTCTCCATCCTCTACATTTCAGGGTTGTGAACCCTTCTATCTTAGCCCCTCCACATCTGAGTTCATTCTGTCCCGCCGCCGCCACCGTTCGTGCCGCCATCGAGCCGCCGCGAAGCCGCTTCTGAAGTTTTATCCAAGGGTCTATTTGGCTGGATAGAGTCCCACTCCGAGAATTTTAACTCCCAACTCCGACCTCATCTGGAGTTGAGATTTTTAGGGTTGGTTCCTCTCTTGATTCCCAACATCCAGTAAACAATTCAAGTCATTCAGAGTTCGTTTTATATTTTTCTATTTTTCTGTCTTTCTATCTTCCTGATCTGTCCTTTTTCAGATCTGTGTAGCAGAAGTTTAGTTCTTCCACCTTTCGACCCCCTTTTTGATTTTTTTTGGAATCCCCAAATTTATTGGAGGTTCTTTCCACAATTCCATTCCTCCACAAATTTTTTCCGAATTTCAAAAGCCATCTACCTATTTTGAGAAATTCGGTCTTCCTCCCGAAATCTGTTCAGTCCCTGCTGTCCAGATCCGACCCAGGGTCAGTATAAAATCCACAAAAATCGAAACTTCCACCAAACCTTTCACAAGATATATCCCTGTTTTCCTCTCTTCGGTCTCTACAACTTTCATGAAGGGCTCAAAAGCTGAATCGAAGGTCTACAATGCGGTCAATGCCAACTCTCAGGAAAACTCGGTTCTGCCCTGAGTTTTCTGATCCTGAGAGCCAGCAGCTTTAATATTCGATAAAGGCCATCAAAGGGAAATTCAAAATTCTTTCTCTGGACATAGATCGAAGGATTTTAAGTCAGATTTCCAGCGGTACCTCTTGTGTGTCTATCCGCCATCGGGAGTGACCATAGCAATAGTTCTCGTCCGGTCGCGCGGGTCTAAGACGGAACTCAAATCCGTGGACAGCAACTCCGGCGGGTGACGATCGGAGCCGCCTGGCCTCCGGCCGGCGAACCAGCGCGCCGCCGCCCCAGACCACAGTGGTGCCACTCTGGTCCCACACGGCACCACCGACCAGCACGTGGGTCCCACGACCGTGAGTACGGTGCCGCCAAAGCTACAAGAAGCCGCCCGTCAACCCGAACCCGCTACTCCCGGGTCCCACTTGTGCCGCCCTTTACCTCCCTGCATGGAGTGGGCAGTACTTTGTTGCTGTAATTATTGTGTAATATTTGTTCCGGGAGTACGAGATCGGCTTGGATCATCTTCCCCACGCCAGGCGCGTGGAGGTATCATATTCGCTCCTTTATCTGGCATTTGCTTTATTCATATATACTTGTTTATGCTGCTGCTAGAGATCATGCTAGGATCGTAGCCCGCTTTACTTTTATATCATCGCTGCTACTGCGAGAGAGAGAGATACCGTGCCGTGACCCGATCCAGGCATGAAATTGTGAGTTGACCACCCTAGCTCTTGCCGGTTTCTCAACCGCGCACGTCCGAGGCTTCCCTCGAAAAGGGACGATCGCGAGCTTGTTTAGAGTCCGAGGATTGCATATCCATTTGGAGTCAAGTCCGTGGTCCGTCCCGCATCACATAGGGGCTAGCTGATTAATTGGTTAGCATATTAGGAGGTTAGCTCTTGAAAATCATGAACTAAAATGAACTTACTGGAGAAAGCAACCCTTCATACAGTTGATGTGCAACATATAGGGAAGACGATAATACGAGGGAACCACATGCCCAGAATGTAGGGACAATCCCGTTCTCCCCGGCCCACGACTAAGGACCGAGGGGATAGTGAAGGGTCGATCCCAGGGTTTGGACAGAGGTATGTTCCTCTGGCAATTGAACTCCCCACCAAGACGGTGGGAACAATGATACAGGCATACCACTGGAAAGCGAACCCCGGGGAGAGGGGTGATGATATTGATGTTGCCTAGAGAAACACCAGGGTGTATTCGGCGTTGGAAAATCGGAAGATCATACACAGAGCATAGGGAACGGGATTGCAATCGGATAAGAGAGATAGTTCAAACATGCATTTACGCATTCATTAAAACCCAAAGGGAAGTCATCACATAGAGCATAATATACAACTTCGGCCCGGCGTTGTCGCTCGAAGCTGGCTTCCGTCTTGGGAAAGAAAAGAAAATAGAGAGAAGTGGAGGACAGCGGATCGAAGAAAACCTACGGGCTCATATCATTGCCCCTTTTATTACATCGCTCGGTAGAGCTATCCTAGCAGAACGGGGAAGAAGACAGAAGAGAAAATCCAGATGTCTTCCGCCAACCCACCTCAGATGTCTGCAGTAGAGAAACAGAGTATCAGAAATGAAACGGGCTCTTCGCTCCCCTTTCTTCCTCTCCAAGCTTCTCTTCTCTCTCGCCTGTGTGTCTTCTTTCTCTCGTATATTTCTGCCTTTCTCCCTCTCTGTCTCTATCTGTCCCCTTTTTATGCATTCGACGCAATGGGCATATATATAACAAAACCCTCGCCATGGCTTCACCCAGCGTGGGGGTAGCGCGCTGGGTAAGAAGTTCCCTTTTGCGCGCTGGTAAGAGCACGCCGGAAAGAGGGCACGCCGGATTAATGGGCGGGCCGGTTTTCCATCGTGTTTGCTTGATACGCGTCCGATAGTAGGCCCTGGACTGAATCTGGGAGTCACTGTGATCCCTCATCTCACCGTGGTCTTGCCGAACCATGGTGGGAGTCGTCAACAAGGATTTCAGGCCACTGAACGACCACCTACAGAACCTCGCGTATCTTCGGCTCAGATACGCAGGTTTTCCACTGATACAGGCCTCGGCACTGTGTCTTGTGCTATCGGCTCAGCTTAACTTGCCTTCGTAGCTTTCTCGGGGAGTGGGACACCACCCGGAGTGCTTCTGCCCATCTGGACGGTCATTCGGTCATTAACGGGCTTAGTTTGCTGAGAAGTTGTACCCGTACCAGGCCGTCCGGGACTTCTGCTGACGGAGCCTCCGATTCCCTGGTACTGAAAGGGCCAAGGGTGCTTTATCACCTCAATAGAGTTTTCTTTCAGGTGGCGAGCCACCAAGTATACCCTTGTCCTTGGTCGGACAACGGATGTTGCTTGTGCGGCACGACCGAGTCGATGCCAGTTCATTGGGCAGGCTTGTCGGCACTACCGGTTTGTTGTGGATTCTTCTTGATTCTCCCGAGGTGAAGTCCCTAGTGTTCATACTGGGTGACCTGAGGCTCTGACAACTTGAGAAGGCTTCGGTGCATTGGCGTCCTTTGGCTTCTTTGCCCCAGCCGGCCGCATCATTTCTGTCATTTAGGCTTGGTCGTCATCAAGCATATTTTGGGTGCCAACATACCCTTAACCAAAAAGATGATAATTGTGGCTTAATATATGTAACTCATGCATCTCTATGATTTAATTTCGTTATGACATGTTTTATTCCTCTATCTAGCATGTTTTGTATGCATATGTTGCTCTAGATTAGGCCTATACCTCGGTTTCTGTCCCTGCTCATAGCAGAAAAGAAACGGTCTCCCTGAGACTGCTATCATCATATAGCGGCCTTGCGACTGACCGCTACAATCAGTATGCGGTCCTCATTTGACCGTTATTTGCTTTCTGGCTTCTACACTTTGTTAACTCCAAACAGATTACAGATTAGCCCTATTAATTATATGTTAAGCCCAGGTAATTAGGTCTTACTCCTAGTTATGACCCTAGATTCATGTTAATGGTTATATTGTGCATCCATCATGCTAGGTTTCATGACTTACATACTTTAAGAACTTACTTTAATCTTATGCTAATTTTATGCCAAAACCATATAATAGCTACTCAAGAACCCATGAAGCTGCATCGACGCAAGATCCATGTTGCGTCGACGCAGTCAAGAAGGAAAAGCCCAACAATGCACAAGACTGTCAACGCACACAAAGGCGACGGCTATTAAACATCCTTTAGCATTAACAAATTGCTTACAAGGGTGTAAAATGGCCTGTTGAGTTCAAATGAGCAAAATCAACAACAGACTGCGTCAACGCATCGCCATTGCCGCGTCAACACAACCTGCTAGGGAAGCAAAGGAGTCGACCCTCAGAGTCAACCCAATTCAACTGGCTTTCTACCACACCAGGATGTGTCGACCCTTCCTTCTCAGGGCTTCGACGCAGGGGGTCTTCCCAGAAGCCGTTTAAAGGGCCATTCTCAATAGATGCATGAACGCATGGGTGAAGCAGCGTCGACGCACTCAAGACTCCTATGATAAACTCTGTCAGAACTGTCTTTTTGAAAACCGTACATAGAGCAAAATGGTCTGACGTAAATCCCTAAAAACTCAATTTTTGAGGTATGGAAAAGGTTCCTAGAACAGGCAACTGTCCTTGTCATCACTGGCTTACCATATCAATCCTTTTGGTCAATGGATTGGTCAGGTTACAAATGTGGGAAAGGTCACTCTCCATGGCAACCACCTTTATGCTTCTACCCAATCAATTTGCTACTTCAGAAACTCCTAGGGCATAGCACCGTACCTTCTTGTCCTAAGCCAATCAACATGCGACTTGAAAGCTCACAAGACTCAAGAAGCATCATTTCCTCTCTATTTTTCAAAGGAAGTCTTTTGAAGGGAAACTATTCCTTTTCCTCTGCTCTTCTATCTATGGTGGAACCAGTCAAGCCCAGTGGTCAAAGAAATCTACCTTCTTGCTGGACTAATCAGATTTGAGGTATTCTTCAAAGAAGTTTCTTTCAAATTCAGCCAATCAGATGCAGTTCCCTTGGAGGGAAACTTCCCACCAGCTCTTCTATATATACCAAGCTCCTGCATTAAGAGGAGCAGCTGTTGCCCTTGAAGAAAGCCACGCCCCATGAGCATTCAAGCAAATATGTGAGTAAGAATAGAAGGGAAGGTGAGTAGCCCAGCACTTGGCCATACTAGTCCAATGTTGTATGAGAAAAGAGAGAAGAAGAGGAAAAGAGAGAGGCCTTGCAAGAGAGCAGTCGAGCAGCCAATCTGAGCTTAAAGAAGAAGATCTTTGTATCTATGTCTGAAGTAGCAGCCACTAGCTTCCAGATCTGTGTCTGAAGCTATATGTATTTTTCCTGCAGTCTTTATGCTATTCATTTGTAATTTCTGATCTGCATTTCGTTGTGTGTCTGGTGCTCTGCTTAGAGACCGGAAGTGGATTCTTGGTTGTGTTCTGCCTTGTGTGTTCTTGGGAGTCCGTCCCAATGTTTTTGCTACACTTGCAGCTTGGTTTTTCCTTTGTTTGTGTGTGTGTGTGGGGGGGGGGGGGGGGGGTTCGCCCCGCGCGCGCGCGCGCGTGTGTGTGTGCGTGTGTGTATGTGTGTGTGTGTGTGTGTGTGTGTGTGTGTGTGTGTGTGTGTGTGTGTGTGTGTGTGTGTGTGTGTGTGTGTGTGTGTGTGTGTGTGTGTGTGTGTGTGTGTGTGTGTGTGTTGAGGACTTCATCCTCGTGTGGAAAAGCCTCACCGGTTTGGTGAGGGGTGGAAATAGGTCTGCGTATTTGCAGATTGAACCACCTTAAAAATCCTTGTGTAATGGGCTGTGTTTTGTGCGTTTGACCCATGTTCTCTATCGCCATTCACAGGTTCATGTGTTAGCTTCAACGGATGCAATCCTAGCTACTTTTTCACCGCACACTCTACCCAAGTGTCCACACACACACCAAAGTTTGATGAGCAGCAAGTTTGTCCAACGTCCAAACTCATGGTGAGGCTGCATCAACCTCACTACACTGCTGCGTCGACCTTAGCTACTCTTTAACTGTAACTCCTTGAAGGTGCGTCGACCTCATCAAACAAGTGCATTGACCTCAGCAGCCTGTGCACTACGCTTTTGCCGTTTTCATTTGAGATATTCCTATCAAATCCGCTGTGCATTATGTCTAAGTTTTTAATTGGGCATAGCTTTGTACTGGACCTTTCCCCTTCTAGATCCAGTTGCACCCAAGGGACCTAACAATTGGTATTAGAGCCTAGCTCTGTCACACCCAGATCCAACGATCTGCAGAGAAGGATCCCGGTGCTTTTGAAATCATGAGTTCTTTTGTCGATCAGATTTTCATGTTTTCCCCTCCGATTTTTACTGGTTCTAATTTTCATGAATGGTTGGGAAGATTATGCAAGTTTGCAAACTCATATGATTCTAAGCTCTGGAGGATGATTACAAATGGTCCTTCCAGTCTGCCTAAGGACAAAGCCAGCTGGACTGATCATCACAAGTCCATACATTTCAACAATCTTATAGCTCTAAATTTGATGAAAGCTGCAGTTGATCCCTCTGTGTTTCCCTTTGTGGCCACTTGCTCTACAGCTTAGCAGATTCTTGATGGGTAATGGATATCCATGAAGAAAGACTAAGGCATGAATGCCTCATGGCCGACCGTCCAGAACAGTCCAGTGATCCGTCCTCATCTCAGGTAAGTTCTGACTCTAAGGATTTTACTTTTGAAGAACTGATGGATGCCTATGATGAACTAGCAAAATAGTTTAAAAGGCTAAAATTTGAAAACAAAAAGCTGAAAAAGATGTTTGAAAATAGCTCGTGTGAAAGCTCACCTTGTAAAAAATGTTCTACTCTTGAGGAGCTTAATGAAACTCTCATGGTCGATTTAGATTTACACAAAGAGAGCATTGCTTGTGTGAGAGATGAAAATGGTATCTTGCTGGCTGAAATAACCAAGTTTGAAGATATTGTAAGGTAGCTTCAAGATAAGCCTAAGCATGTGTCAAATGATCAACACACACTCAATGAGCCTACTGAAAATCAAAATCTCATAAATGAAAATGAAAGTTTGAAAAGGCAAAACCATGAGTTGCTTGCTAAGCTTCATGCCTGTGAGAAAGGCAATGGCGTGAGCGCTGATGAAGCAAAAAAACTGATTGCTCTCCAAAAGGAGTTTGATTATTGTAAAACAATAAATGATATTTTAAATGAGCAGCTTGCCAAGTGTGAGGTAGATTTGGCCAACGCAAACAGCACATCTCTACACTTAAAAATGAAGTCTAAGACCTAAACACCTCACTGTCAAAGTTTGTTTAGGGCAAAGATAATCTAGACAGAATCTTGGGGACTAGGGTCAACTGTCAAAGAGAGGGTTTGGGGTATAAACCTGTGAACAAGACGGCCTTTAGGAACAAGCTATATACCTCCTTTGTCTCTAGCTCAAATGAAGCCAGCACCTCTAGTGGTTCCCCAAAACCAGATGCAGCTCAGAAAAACCAAAGACAAAATGGTAATCAGAAAAAGAAGGCGCCCAAGCATAAACAGAAAAATGACTTTGTTGGCTATTACATGCATGATAGAAAATCACACGCTAAATACCATGCTTCTCATAAAATGAATGTTCATTGTTTCTATTGTGATATGCATGGTCATGTTGTGCATGATTGTCTCATATGGAAAAAGGATGAATTAAGAGCAAGCAAAAGTAGGAGGAACAATGTGAAAATCAATGTAGGAAGCACTGGCAAGGGAAAGGTCTACGCCGGGAGGAAGCATGCTCAGCACACTCCCTTTCAGAAGCCAAGAAATGGCCCTATGCGTCGACGTAATCATCAAGATAGGTCGATGCACCCCAAGGCCAGCAGAAGAAACCTTCATGTTTGCTGCTATCATTGTGGAAAACCTGGCCATACAGTCAAAGACTGTTGGCATTTGAAGGGTAGAACCCACGTTCATGCCGAAAAGGGTAATTTCCATGCTCATCTCCAAAAGCTCAATGCTCACGCACACAAAAAAAATGGGAATTATATTGTGTGCTGCTTTTATTGCAGTGAGTATGGACATATGCTTGATAATTGTCATTGGATGAAAAGTGATGAACTGAATGCAGCAAAGAAGAGAAACATACATATCAGAAATGTTGCTAACCATCAAGGACCCAAGAAAACATAGGTACCTAAAGATCCCAAATGAGAACTCTGGGTGCAGGGTGCCTTAGAGCTAAACGAGGATCAGTAGGAAATGAAAGCTCAAGGCACAGGTTTGTGAATAAAGTTTTAGATCATGTTAAGTCTGCACGGTAGATTTCCTTGTTAGTTACTAGAGTTAAGCCTTTCATTGTTTACAATAAATTCTGCTCAACTCATGAAGAGTCTGTCATGCTAATGGAATTGTCATGTTGATTGAGTTGTTGTTAATGCTTGCACGTCTATGATTCAGCTTATTGCTTATCCCAATTTTAGCAACCATATGAGCTTCATGACTATCATAGCTTACCACTGTTTCGATGATGTCATGGCTGCATTCAACCCAACTCATCATTCCTGTAGACATATAACTTATTGCTTGAGGGTTATTACTTCCATTCGAATTGGACAAAGGGGGAGTTTAAAAGTCTGCACTTCAGTTTATCTTGCTTATGTTGTGAACGTTGAGCATCATCTTGTGGTCTCATGCACTTTCATGCATTTCATGATTAAGGGACCTAACACTCCATGACTAGCATGTCTTGCACTGTCAATGCATTATCATGTCATGAACTCTTGGTATATAGAATAGTGAGTTGTGGAAGGTTAGATTAACTCCATCTGGAAAGCATCACTACGCGTGAGATGATCTTCGGATCAAATTCTCCACCCAGTATCATTGGTCAAGTGTTCATGCAAGTCATAGATTTCAGAATCCCATGTCAAGTTCTGCCAAGGCATTTTGAAATTCATGCATAAGTTAAGGGGGAGTCATCAGGAGAGCCCAGTCTGAATGTTGTCTGTTTCCGTCGTCATCCTTGTAGAAATAAAAAAAAAGTATCATGATTCATGTTTTAATTATCATAATGTTGTGCTTGCTAAATGCTTTTGGGATTAGACAAGACCCTAGGCCACCTGAACCTCAAACTCTATTGAAATCCTTCTGGCTGCTTGATCAGGTCGACCCAAGAAACTCTCAGGTTGACCTAGCTTTGTTGGAAACTGCTTTGTTGAAAACTCTTTGTGTTGTCTGCCTGACTGCGTCGACGCACAACACTTGCAGCGTCGACCCAGTAATGTTTCTTCCAGAAACATACCTTTCTGTCTGTACATTATGCATCGACCCCCTGACGGGCCCGCATCGATGCACCGGTTCATTTGATCTTATTGTTTTTGTTACTTCATTTTCCATCTTCAACTTGAACCATGCTTACTTATGGCTAACGTGCATCACTTTCCTTTCCCCACCTGACAACCTCTTGGCAAATCATTCATTAAGGGGGAACATTCTTACTGAAACTCTCTGATATGTCTATCTGCCATATGTCCTCACTTGCATGAACTTGTCTAGTACATCATTTACTTGCTCAGATATCTGGCTACCTACTCCAAATTCTTTGAATGCCTTGAATTCCTTGGAAGAATTTCTATTTGTTGTTGAGTTCATGTATCAGAGTAAATCTTCAAGAGGAATCTTATTTTATGGTGTACCATGATTGGCCAGGATATAAAACTGTTGGTTTAAGTTTAATGGGTTCATGAGTTTTGAATTGAACTTTCTTGAAAATGGCTATATTCAAACTTGATGGACTTAAACCATTGTTTCATGTTCTGTCTTGTTATGCCTTCTAAAATCTGAAAGTTTATCCTAAGTACAAAGGCATCTTTAATTGAGGAACTTCATTGTAATATTATTTTTAAACATCAATCAATCTGTATTTCAAAAGGGGCTACAATTAATGAGAGCAATGAACTTCAATCATGCTGAGTAACTAGGGATATTGACGTCTGATAAACGTATATCGTTATAAAAAATGTGCGTACTGAGTTCAGTGCTCTAAGGCAGAGCAATGGCAATTGTTCAACTGAGAAACAGAGTCCCTTCATCAATGAAGTGGAGTGGACAAGGTCATGAAGTGACTTGCTACCTCTATTCTAATTTAAATAGAATGGTGAGCTACACTGAGTAACTCGGGATACTGGCGTCTGATCAACGTGCACTCTCACGTCAAAAGGTGCATGCCTCACTTGAATGTTCTTGAAAATTGAAAATCAGCAATATGTCGCTTTAAAAGAAATATCTAAAAATGTAGTGCCCCAAGGACAAAATCAGAAACTTCTAGTGTTTAACCTCAATACTTACTGTTGTTTCCTTCAAAGGGGCTAATGGAATTGAATGAGTAAACTTAAAGAAGGTTAACCTGACTTTTATATGAAATTTTGGTTCATTTCTATTAATATTGAATACAGATTTTTTCAAATGCTTGGTATTGAGAAACTCAGAATTCATCAGTTTTAAACCAATCTGATTATAAGGGCTTCGTCATTGAAATTCTATAAATGAAGATTCTGATAAATCTATAACTCTGCATTTATGAACTTGGCTTCAGGATGAAGGACTTCCATCTTAACATCTCTTGGATCTGGTGCCTCTAAAATTCCAAGTGTCAACCCCGAGGGTCGACCCCTTACGTCTAGACTTCTATCTGGATGTCCTGGCATTTGTCCTTAAGGCAAATTGGCCTCTTGATGCTACTTGCTCCAATGATATCTGCTATCTCTAGACAATCCGCATAGACTCTCCTGGCTGCTATGAAAACATCTCCTCCTAACAATTGGTATTAGTTGGTTGGTTTGTATCTCCTTCCTCCATGCATTGCATAGAAAACTTTAAAAAGTCTAAAAACCAAAAAAAAAATTTGAAAACTGATCTCTTGCTTCAAACCATTCTGCTCTTCTGCAACTTAATGGCATTAAATGTTAATCTGTGTGATCTGCTTATACCAAGCCTTGGGACCCAACAATCTGCACTTACATTTGGCTACTCCAGAAATTATGGCATTTAACATTTGGCTCTTCACTTCGATATCACTGTTGAATGCATATCTGCTGCTTGAACTTCACATGTAAATGTTCTTCACATCATGTGCTCCAGCACTCATGGCATGTAACATCATAATTGCATATTCTGTCCTTGTATTTGGCTTTAATCTAAGCCCTCTTTGCTGATGGCAAAGGGGGAGAAGTTTTGAGATGAGTCATTGTCTATCTCATATGCATTGTCTATTTCATGATTACATCTCTTGAGAAGTGCTTATCAAAGGGGGAGAAGGTTCGATGAGTCATCATCTGTTTCATGATTCTATTGTTCAGGTGACTCATATTGACTTTTAGTTGCCATCATCAAAAAGGGGGAGAATGTTGTGCATATGTGTGTACACACATGATTCCTTGGTTTTGATGATGTCTCCTAATGAGTCATTGATGACTTTGATAATGATTGCTTATGAGCCATTGATGAGTTCCACTTGCATTTGATGATATCTGAATTATTGACCCTAACATACTCTTGATGATTTCTAAGTACATGTAGCTCAGGTCAAGCATGTAAAGATAGAAGCCAGTAGCTCAAGCTAGTTTAATTAAGGAAGCTTTGATGTGCTCACACAAAGGAGCAAAGGGATGTGCTGTTTCTATGGAATATGATGTTTAGAGTCGACTCCAAATGGCTTTCAAGTCGACTCTAGTCATCCTAAGCCACCCGCCAGCTATATGTGAATAGAGGTGAAATATGTGAAGCATCGGTGACAAATGAAGCCTTAAGGGTGACAAATGGGTACCTAAGGGTGAAAAATACATCTCTAAGGGTGTATAATAGGTCGCCAGGCTAAATGCTTTGAAGGGTGCTGAAGCAACGTCGACGCAGTGCTAAAAGCGTCAACGCAGTGATGAGTATCACAATTTATATCAGAATTTACATCACATGTATCATCTTTGAGTATTAAAAGAACAAAATTATGCAATTTAGATAAATAACTCCATTCTCACACATAATTTGAGTCTGCATATATTTTACCATCATTTTTTGAGTGAAAATGGTAATGTAAGATTCAATTAAGAAACTGCATAACTATTTTGGATCAAGAACAATGATTATTTGAATTTTCTGGAATTTCAGGAATGTGCAACCAAGCAGAGAGGCGCCCATTTAGGAATGAATGACTTCGCAAGAAGGTGCCATTTTCAATCCAGTTCTGAGAAGAAAGAACAAGCGGCTGTTCGTGTTGTCATTCATTGAAGAATAAGTGACCGCTTACGCGGGCGCTCAATCCTTATGTACAGAAAATAAAAAGAAAAGGGGCTCAAAAAAGGAAAAGAATGAGCGTCCATGCGCTTGGGCGTCCATTCCGTGGGAAAGAAGCTGCGATCGCTCAAAAAGTCGCCCATTCCTCTTGAATAGACACGGAAGAAATATTAAAATAAGAAAATGAGGAATGTGCGCCCGAATGGAAAGTCGCTCATTAAAGAATAAATGACAACTGTGGGGGTCACCATTTTCACTTGAACCAGAAATGGAAACGGATATGTTCGAACGAGGTTATCTTTCTATATTTTATGAAAGGAGGACTGTAATCATGGCAAGAAGCCTAATCAAGCAAGATGGGATGTTGAAAAGTCAGATCTCGACTTAATCGTCAAAATCTCGATCGTGGGAAGCCTCTGCACATTATAAATAGTCGCCCGAGAGCAACTGTGAAAAATTATAGCTTTTCTTAGCCTTTCCTAGCCTTTTACATGCTTTTCTGCTCTTCCTTTCAATTTATTGTTTTCAGCAAAGTTCTCTAGTTTTAAGTGCTCTTTAATTTTTGCTTCTTTCTCTTCTTCTAATTCTCTCTAGTTTTCAAATTATCCTCAATTTTCTTTAGTTTTGTTCTACATTTTCTACTGTTCATCCGTGCAACACGTCTCTATTCTTCCTTAGTTTTCATCCCTTTCTGATCTTTCTCTCCCTCTGCTTTCTTCATCAATCTTATTCCTCTTTCTCTGATCTTTAACTTTTTATTCTTCCACCTCTCCTAATGCTCCTCCATTCAAAAGTTATTTCCATTCTTCTCACACTCTGTTTTTTCTTCTTTTTCATTATTTACTATGCTTTTCTTTCTCTCCCATACCTTCTCAATCCCTCTCTTCTCTCTGTTTTCAAACCCACGCACACACATGCTTTAACATTACTTTTAAATCTTATTTTCTTCTTCTATCTTCCCCTCCTCTACTTTCCTCTAAACATCTCAAGGAGAAGATTCTTCTACGGTGCTCTAAAGACGTAGTACCTCTCCAAGGCGGGGCGATCCAATCAAGACTCGGCACGGCGTGGGCGGCGCTATTCTTCACTATTTTGACTCTATTTCTTCCCTTGTTCTTTTATTTCAAGTTGTAATTTTTAATTTTCATAGAGTTATAATCTTTCATCTTAAGCAATAAAATTTCAATCTTTTGCAATTGTGTTCTTCTTTCTCTCTCTATCTTCTTCTAAAGTGCTCTTCTCCAAGCCTCTCATATTCTTTAGATAGGTTTATTTTAGTCCCAAGTTCATGCAATTTTATTTCCCTTTAGCATAAAGTCACTCAAATTTGGATTTCTCAAATATAAAGATTTTTTAACCTGTGTTAATTGAAATTATTTCTCTCCGTGGGATCAGCCCGTTCTTACCACTCTACTTAAATTTTACATTTTTTTAGTGAGTGAGTGCGGTTATTATTGAAATTGTGGCACAGATTTTAACGACGAGTGTAGTGCACATCAATTTTTGACGCTGTTACTGGGGAGAAAAATGATTTTTGATAGTTGAAAATTTTTATATTTTATGTGTATATTTGTATATTGATTTTTCTATTTTTATTTTTACAGAAAAAAGGAAAAAAAATCAAAAAATCAAAAAATTAAATAAAAAGGGAGATTCGGATGTGAAATTCACAGAAAATCAACTGTTGCAGAAAGTAAGAAAGCGTCGCTAAATCTCTGTATCTGTCACAACAGGAAACAGAAGGCAAAATTCTAAAAATCATGGAAAATCAAGCGTCGCTACATGTCAGTAAGTGTAGGTACATGTCTTGTTTTGAAAATTTCTGAAAAATATCAAAAAAATCAGAACAATTCCTAAAAAATTCAAAAAAAAATCAGAAAACAACAATCCATAAAAAGCATGATGTTAGACTTTATTTTTTAGTAGATTTACATATTGTTTGGTATTTTTAGTTGTTGGTTGTCTTTTCTTTCATTGTTCTTTGAAAAAAAAATAAAAAAATAGAAAAAAATCTCTAAAAAAAATAGAAAACAGAAAAAAACTTTTTCATCATCATCATTATATAATGTTTTAATGCTAGTTGCATCTAGTTGATTATTTCTTCACTTTTTTGCATCTTTGAAAAAGAAAAAAATCATTCTCTTCTTCTCTTTCTCCCTTCTTAAGGGCAATTTTAGGCACACCCTTCTTGGAATTAGAGGGGCCCTCCATTGAGCACTCCATCTCTTTAGACCGAAATCTCTTTTTCCAAGACCTCCATAAGTCCCCGCACCCGTGGATTCCCTCCCGGACGTCGGACAGGTTGTAGCAAGAAGCACCCTGAAGTTAGTTTGCCCTTAGAAGGTCAAAAAAAATTGCATGCATTATTCATATAGTTGTTAATTGATTGCATCATTTTAAAAAAACACACAAAAAAACTTTTAAAAAACGGGTGAAAATTTTCAATTTTTGAGTGGGCTCATAAATTCAATGAGGTGGACTTGTTGGCCCATGTTTCTTGATCCATTCATTGGGCTATGAATGTAAACTCATTCATTCCACCTTATTATCATAATGACATGTGGGCCAGACCATCCCATTATGTTGACAATGGATTAACTTGACCTTTCTCATTCACCCACAATGGCCCGACTCACTACGAAAGCCCATACTCTTGGTCGGCCTACAATGAAAGCCCATCACTCATGGGGGCCCAGCTTCATTCCTTTAATCAAGATCATATCCAATCCACTCAATTCTTTCATGGGCCCTATGATTCATCCCGCACCCAAGAACAAGCCCAAATTTCTCAAAGACTCTCTACACCTTCTTATGATTCTTGTTGGGGAGGACAACATAATAATTCTTGAGATTCTTATCAAGGTCCGACGCAAAATCCTCCGGATGAATTCTTTCAAAATTGGGCTCCATCCTCAAATGACTCTTATGATCAAGCCCATTATGGAGGACAACCCACATCCTCTCCCTTACCTCATTATTCAACTTCTTATCCTTCAAACTCTGCTTCTCAGTCTACACATCTATCTCCTCCATGCTCAACTCTCAATCAGGAGGAGAGCTTCAATCAATTTTATCAATTCATCAGGGCTAAAAATTAATCCACCCAAGCCCGACTAGATCAACTTACTGAAACCATCAAGGGCATGGAATTGGATCAATTGCCTAGCTACTCCAATGACAATTCTGATTACCAACTTCTACAATTTGACAATACTGAAAGCTTTTATGATCAACCCATGGTTTCCTATGAACACAATACTCAAATCACTCTCGATTTAGATCATGTAGGAAATATGGAGGAGTCTCATCAGGAAGTTTTTGAGGGAGTTAGCTATAGTCATGATGATGATCGAAAAGATGAGTTCGAGGAGCATGAGCTTAATTGTCATTATGAGAAGGGTTCTAAAGAAGTTGATGATCTCAAGTTGGGGGTGAAGAAGATGAAAGTAATGTGCTAATCCATGATCAAATCCCATTCGCTTCCCTTCTTGAATTTGAGGAGACCTTGTTCCAAGAGAAGGATGAAGAGGATGTGCGGGTGGATAATGAATTGAGTAAGGCTATTAATGATCTCTCTTGGGTAAAGGAGGAGGAGGGTACCTTTCATGACTTTTATCTCGATTGGGCACTTTTTATCAAGGAGAGGGTATTGATCTTTTACCTCTTCACGATTTTGATGAATCTAATCTTGTTGAAGATATTCTTCAATTCGCTGATTTATCTGATCCTATTATGTTGGGGAGCATGCTTCTTTCACTCTTGATATTGCTCATCTCCTTGACACTAATCAGTTGATAGGAGCCCCTCACCCTTCGATCTACTCTCACCTTACCAATATTCATGTAATTCTTAAAATTGAGGTGGTAGAAATTTTTTTGAAAGATAATAAGGTCTGCATTCATGTTTTCAAAACTTATGAAGACCTTAACATTGAAGAGGAGTATTTTATAATTGATGATATGATAATTCCTCTTTCATGTTCTGATCAGGGCGGTCCGTTTGACCTGCTTGATTTACCATGGTTTGAAATGCTGGCCAAACCAATTAATGTTGATTTTTATATGACCCCCACGGAAGAGAGGTTGTTAACATATGTAGTTCACGACCAAATCAATCGTGCTAACAACCAACCTACCTCAAGTCCACAAACATTCTTTCATGATCTTATCTTCCCATGGCACAAACATTAGAACTTACAAGAGGATAAGATTATGTGGTGGATTACTTTGAATGCAACTCGTTGGTTATGGAGCTCGCATGCATCTGGCTGAAGACGGTAAATTTAGTGCTTCTAGGAGGCAACCCACTATTTTTGCTATTTGATATTTTGTTTTAGTTTATTTCTCAGTGAATAGGTAAGAGCCAGTGAGATGAATTAAGTTATCATCGTCCATATGGAGTTTCGTCCCACATATCAGGTTGTCTCTTTCCTTCTCAGTAATATTTATTGTTACATTGTTCTGTTGTTTCTATTGCTTACATATGCCATTGAGGACAATGTCATCTTAGTTGGAGGGGAGTGAAAATTTTTATGATGTATATAATACAACTTGACAGGAATTTTTGCATGATGTCCTACATGTCACTTTGTCATGCATTCTTGCATGAAAGTGGAAAGATGAAATCTCCAATTAAGTTTTCTTGATTCATGCTTGAATTGAAAGTGATTCTATAATAGGAATGACTAGGGAAAAGGATGATGGAAAATTTCTTCTAGCCACGAAAAACTGATGTAAGAATCTCTTTAAAGTTCATGTGCACTTTAGAAAAGAAAATTCACATTGCACGCTAATGAAACAAGCGGGACAAGCCTTCTGCTATTTTGGATATGTTGTCGGATACACTGCGCTTCTTGAGGAAGAGATATTTTTAATATAGCTTTTTTCCAGGTTATTTATCAAATAAGTGCAAAAGCACATTTAAAAAAAAGATAAACACCATGAAAAATGCCCCGAATCTTAGTAACCGGGCCTGCTTCTCCTAAGACAAGAGTCGAGGTTCGCGTAAAACAGTGAAGGGATGTGCAGCATCATGTGTGTAGAAAAATAAAAGATCCCAAAAGAGACAAAGCCATAAAGTAGATAAAAAGTTAGTGTGATTAATGCTCTAGGAGGTGCAGGGTTGAAAGGCACTTGCTTGGAATAGTAAATGGGGGTGTAATTATCTAAGTTGTAGATTTAGTATTACACGTGCACAAGTGCTATTGAACTTTGATTTAAATTCTTAATCATGTACCTTAATTTCTAAACTAAGGCTAGAGTGTGTTAATGATTCCAGATTCTTAATCCTTGGTTGATTCTATGAAGGAAAAGCTAGATATGAAAGTATAGACTTCGCAAACTTTCGTTAGTCCTAAATTCTAATTTGTTTTCATTGCTAAGGGAATAGCAATGGGTAAGTTGGGGGTGTGATGAGTATCACAATTTATATCATAATTTACATCACATGTATCATCTTTGAGCATTAAAAGAATAAAATTATGCAATTTAGATAAATAACTCCATTCTCACATATAATTTGAGTCTGCATATATTTTACCATCATTTTTTGTGCAAAAATGATAATGTGAGATTCAATTAAAAAATTGCATAACTATTTTGGATCAAGAACAATGATTATTTGAATTTTCTGGAATTT
Organism: Amorphophallus konjac; assembly: GCA_022559845.1. NCBI lineage: Eukaryota > Viridiplantae > Streptophyta > Magnoliopsida > Alismatales > Araceae > Amorphophallus > Amorphophallus konjac. The sequence goes on along the minus strand of CM040124.1, from coordinate 168,607,498 downwards.
TAGGAATGTGCGACCAAACAAAAGGGCGCCCATTTAGGAATGAATGACTTCGCAAGAAGGCACCATTTTCAAGCCAGTTCTGAGAACAAAGAACAAGCGGCTGTTAATGTTGTCGTTCATTGAAGAATAAGCGACCGCTTATGCGGGCGCTCAATCCTTATGTACAGAAAATAAAAAGAAAAGGTGCTGGAAAAAGGAAAAGAATGAGCGCCCATGCGCTCGGGCGTCCATTCCATGGGAAAGAAGTTGTGACCGCTCATAAAGTCACCCATTCCTCTTGACGAGAAACAAAGGAAATATTAAAATAAGAAAATGAGGAATGTGCGCCCGAATAGAAAGTCACTCATTAAAGAATAAATGACAACTGCAACGGTCGCCATTTTCACTCGAACCAGAAACGGAAACGGATATGTTCGAACGAGGTTATCTTTCTATATATTATGAAAGGAGGACTCTAATCGTGGCAAGAAGTCTAATCAAGCAAGATGGGAAGCTTAAAAGTTAGATCTTGACTTAATCCACAAAGTCTCGATCATGGGAAGCCTCTGCACATTATAAATAGTCGCCCGAGAGCAACCGTGAAAAATTATAGCTTTTCTTAGTCTTTCCTAGCCTTTTGCATGCTTTTCTGCTCTTCCTTTCAATTTACTATCTTCAGCAAAGTTCTCCTTTTTTAAGTGCTCTTTAATTTCTACTTTTTCCTCTTCTTCTAATTCTCTCTAGTTTTCAAGTTATCCTCAATTTTCTTTAGTTTTTTCCTGTATTTTCTACTGTTCATCCACGCAACACGTCTCTGTTCTTCCTCGGTTTTCACCCCTTTCTAATTTTTCTCTCCCTCTCCTCTCTTCATCAATCTTATTCCTCTTTCTCTGATCTTCAACTTTCTATTCTTCCACCTCTCCTAATTCTCCTCCATTCAAAAGTTATTTCCATTCTTCTCACACTCTGTTTTTTCTTCTTTTTCATTATTTACTGTGCTTTTCTTTCTCTCACATACCTTCTCAATCCCTCTCTTCTCTCTATTTTCAAACCCACGCACACACATGCTTTTACATTAGTTTTAAATCTTGTTTTCGTCTTCTATCTTCCCCTCCTCTACGTTCCTCTAAACATCCCAAGGCGAAGATTCTTCTACGGTGCTCTAAAGGCGGAGTACCTCTCCAAGGCGGGGTGATCCAATCAAAGGCTCGGCACGGCGTGGGAGATGCTATTCTTCACTATCTTGACTCTAGTTCTTCCCTTATTCTTTTATTTCAAGTTGTAATTTTTAGTTTTAATAGAGTTGTAATCTTTCATCTTAAGCAATAAAAATTTAATCTTTTGCAATTGTGTTCTTCTTTCTCTCTCTATCTTCTTCCAAAGTTCTCTTCTCCAACCCTCTCATATTCTTTAGATAGGTTTTTTTTAGTCCCAAGTTCATGCAATTTTATTTCTCTTTAGCATAAACTCACTCAAATTCGGATTTCTCAAATATAAGGATTTTCTAACTTGTGTTAATTAAAAAGTATTCTTCTCTATGGGATCGACCCGTTCTTACCACTCTACTTAGATTTTACATCTTTTTAGTGAGTGAGTGCGGTTATTACTAAAATTGTGGCACGGCTTTTAACGACGAGTGTAGTGCACATCATGCAGTCAGCCAAGAGTCAAGCCGATCAGTCAACATGCCAGTAGAAGCAAGAAGTAGAGTCAAAGTTGACTTTGGTCAGAGTCAAAGTTGACTTTGGTCAAAGTCAACGCCAGTGAAATAGACCTTGGAAAGTTCAACTTTTAGTTGACTCAAGTCATTAGGACTCCAGTCAAAGTCAACATTGTCAATAACTTGGGGTCAACACAGTCAGAACTTGAAGTCAACATATTCTGACCTCGGAGTCAACATAGGGAAGCCGAAAGTCTTTTGCCAGCTGAAGAAGTCATGGGAGAAAAATAAAGCCTTAAGGGTGAAAAATGATGCATCTAGGGTACATAATATACACCTAAGGGTGACAAGTAGATTAAGGCGACAGCCAAGGCAAAGTGGGAATCGTCAAAGGCGACGGCTCCCATGGCTAGCGGTGACAAAATCGTGTTAGTGCCAACAAATGGTTAGACATGGGAAACAAATGGCTCACAAGTGTGTCAAATAGCTCATGGGTGTGTCAAATGGTCCGGAGGTGAAGGCTGCGTCAACGCCATGCCCTCACTGCGTCGACGCCGTCCTCAAAAAATCGCTAGCTACTCAAGAACCCATGAAGCTACGTCGACGCAAGATCCCTGTTGTGTCAACGCAGTCAAGAAGGAAAAGCCCAATAATGCACAAGACTGTCAATGCACACAGAGGCGATGGCTATTGTCAAATAAGGGTGACAAATAGTTGATGATTGGTGACAAATAGCCTTTAGCAGTAACAAATTGCTTATAAGGGTGTAAAATCGCATGTTGAGTTCAAATGAGCAAAATCAACAATAGGTTGCATCAACGCATCGCCATTGCTACGTCATCGCAACTAGCTAGGGAAGCAAAGGAGTCGACCACGTTCAACTGGCTTTCTGCCACGCCAGGATGCGTCGACCCTTCCCTCTTGTAGACACGCCAAAACTAATGCTATGTCGAGTAAATCTCATGTCACCATGTGACGCCCCAAAGTGAACTTCAATATTGCTGTAATATGAAGTTTTTTCTTTGTTTATGTGTTTTCTATGATTTTCTTAGCATTTTTTTGGAATTAACGACTTGACGTGGGGTGTATTTTAAATAACGGCTTAGCCTTGGGCGTCTCTTAATGAAAGGACGACCGTTGTTAGAGGTGTCAGTTTCTGGAATTTTACGTATCCTAAACAAATTAGAAAAGTAAGAAATGATGTCCCCCACAGGGTCGTTTATCAACTAACGCCCGTTCGTACAGGCGTCATTTCATGATTTTTATTAAGGAAAGGATTTTATTACTAAAATTAAATCCATGAATTGACGCCTTTGTCAAGGTCATTATTTTAATTAACGCCGTAAGGCAGGTCGTCAATTTCAATTGACGCCCTTCCGCGAGTCGTCTTTTCCCCTTCCGTGTCCTGTTCGAACGACCCTTTCCTGGAGAGTTCTCTGCTCTGATTTGATCACTTGATTGGATTAGGGAAGTAGAGGCCTTGCCGTAGATGAGTGTTGCAAGTTTTAATCCTACTAAATCTATGGTTTGTACCCTATAAATAGAGCCTCTGTTCTGCTCGCGCAAGGAGAGGAGGGGAGATCTTTTTTTTAAACAGAGAGATACATACAGAGACACACTGATTGCTGCTGTTGGTTGCTTCTTCCTCCTCCCTGTTACAGCGGCCGAAGGCCCCTCTATTTGGTTCTTTCCCTTTACTGTTGTCAGAAACAGTAGGGAATTATTGCATTTAGCTTGTTGCTCATCCCATCATTGTTCACCATCCTCCTTTACCACATAGTGGTTTGATTCTTCATATGTCTAAGGTTTTAGTCTTTGCATCATATCTCCTCTCTCTAATTCTCTTAGGGGTTTTAAAAAGACTAAAAGGTGTGTTCTTCATGTTCATATTTCATTATCTTATTCTTATTGTGGATTGATACTACACTTGGCTAATCCTCTTCTATTTTGGTTGTTTGTGTTTTTGTTTAAGGGTAATCAAGAAAGAGAATCCCCTTCATCGGCCGGCCGATAGAAGGAGGAGGAGGAAAATCACAATCCATCCCGCATCACTTTTCTTACCAGGTATTCGCGATCATTCTCCTTTCCTTTTGAGGTAATCCCTATGGCGATCACACTCCATGAGCAATCTCTTGCTCCTTTTGTTATACTTAATAATTTCTTCTTATTTTTTTGATGTCGGTGTGACACGGTTCACAAATTGGCGATCACGGTGGGACTTCCACTGTTTTTCTTTTGATTACCCTCTCCTATTGGCACCCACGTGTGCCCTTTCCCTTGGCACCCATGTGTGCCCCTCCCTTTGGTGCCCTCGGTACCCCTCCATTGTGCCCCACGCGGCACCCTCCACTGTGCACCACGTGCACACTCCCCATCAGGATTAGCCAGTTTGTGATCATCCAAAATTTGGTCACTGATTGTTGTTTTCTATCATTTTCGTAATTGACGCCTCCCCCTAAGGCATCTTTTCTCAATTTAACGCCTTCATCAAAGGCGTCTTTTTAGCATATCTCATGTTTATTTCATCTCTGCCTGTGATTTCACGCCCTGTGCTGCGGGCGTCAGTTGTCCATTCAGCGCCTAACTCCAATGTGTCTTTTATCTTGAGGTTGTGCCCCCATATATTTTTGACGCCCTCTGTCGGAGGTGTCCTTTTCACATTTAGCGCCTTACACTAAGGCGCTGCTTCTGCACTGTCGGTGCAACTTATAACGATTCGCGACAGCCCCTCTGTCGTGTTTTCTACTCGTAGTGACTTCTGCCAAGTCGCTAGTTTCCTGTGTGTTAACAGAGACCTATTTGCTGTGGCTATTTCTGTTGGATTGATTCCTATATTCATTATTAGATTATACTTGTTTGATCTGATTATATTGTCTTGCATTTTGTGGCATTTGGTTGAGAGACCTCCTCTCTCTACACTAGGATCCCACACACCTCTCTTGGAATTGGAACGACCCTCCATTGAGCATTCCGTCTCTTTGGATTGGAAATTCCTTTTCTAAGACCTCCGTAAGTCCCCGCACCCGTGGATTCCCTCACAGACGTCGGGCTGGTTGTACCTTGAAGTACCCGAAGTTTAGATAACCCATCGTTGGTGAGGAGATAGAAAGAACCTAGTTAATCCGGAGATTACACTCAAAATCTACAACTAGTATTCACATTGCAAAGGGAGTGAATTGCTCTTCAATTTAATCCACCCTAACCTCAAACACAAATCTAAAAGCTTGCGTTCATTACAACTTGTTTGCATAAGCTTGATTAGATTGAGTGATTGTTGTGGTTATATTTCCTTCAAGAAAAAAGCTTTCTTTCTTCTTAAACATGCAACTTCGTTCAGGTAAAATCATCAACATGGCAAGCTACGGGTACTCTTATGATGATACGGATGAGAATGCTTTCAATCAATCTTATGAGGTCCCCCTCCAAGATTCCATCTACCATGAGGGAAATTATCCTCCCTCTCACGCATATTTTTCTCAAGTCCATGTGGTTGACACCACAACTAAAGAGGTCGACACCTCTTCTCAAGCTCTACCCTCCAATCAAAACACCTCAGGGAACACCTCCCCATCATTCAATGTCAATGATTTGATTCAAGCTTTATCACAACTAGATGATTTCTCAGCGGCAGGCAGTTCAGGCCGCTTTGAAAGGGAAAGTTGTTCCCTCTTCATCTTCCAATCCCCCTCCGGTCGCGAGTGGCCATCATGTTGCTAATGACCCGGCGGTCTTACACAAAACCCCTTCACGTCCACCAACGCCTGTTGTGGCCATGCCGGCCCAACAGGAAAGTTATTCTGCGGCTAGGCCCCAATTCCCTCCACCTCCTCAAATTCTAAGGACGCCTATGCCGAATTCTTTCATTCCAAATTCGGCCCCAGTCGAGTCGGATACCAATGTTCTGCTTCTTCAAAAGTTGGCTAGCATGGAAGAACAACTCAAGAAGGTTACTGCGGCGAAGAATGCCCCGGAGATTTCTCTCCCTACATTGCCAGTTTTTCATCTACCACATTCTGAGATGCCGGATTTTCGGCGATATAACGGAACTGGCAATCCGTTTATTCACTTGAAGGACTTTATGTATGAAACTTCCTTTTGGCAGGGAAAGAAAGCCTCATTGGCTTATCTGTTCAGACGGTCTCTAGAGGGGCCAGCCCTCGAGTGGTTCTATTCCTTAGAACCGGCAGACGCTAGTGACTTTAATGTGGTTCAAAAGAAATTCTTGCAGAAATATAGGGACCGGGTCGGACCCTCCCTATCAGTTACTGATCTGGTGGCTGAGAAAATGAAGCTCGAGGAGGACTTCATTATATTTGCTGATAGATGGCGATTGATGGCCGAAAAGTTGAAAGATACACTGTCAGAGCCGGAACAGGTTAAGATGATCATTTCAAATGCAACCCCTCAGTTCTGACACATATTGGCCATGAACAGGTTGACTACCATGGAAGAGCTCTATGAGAGAGCTCGATATATTCAAACTCAGATGAAAGATTCGCCCATCATGGGCATGTTTGAACAGAGACCACGGTTGGTCAAGAAGAATGCAAATGTCAGCAATAGTGGCGCCACAATTGAGGGCACCGTCACGAATGAGCAGGTCGGCGTGGTTGGCCACCCCACCCCTTTCCGCCAATCTAACCCACGACCTCCACAACAAAACCCCTTCTTCAACGCACCCCCACAACACAAATTTGCTCCTCAACATTCCTTTGCTCCTCCACAAAACCAAATGCCTCACCCGGACCCCCCAGCTCCACAACAATACCACCAAGTACCACCACCCGCCAACTATGGCCCACCACAACAACAGCAAAGGAGACCACAAGGCCCCAAAAGGGCCCAGTATCCACCATTGCCGGAAAGTCTCCCAGACATATTCAATGCCCTCATGGCCGCCGACCTGCTCATATTGCCGAAAGAAAGGACGACGTGGCCCGCTAACGTTGACACGTCCCGCTACTGTGTTTTCCACCGCTCACCTGGTCACAATATTGACCACTGCTTTCATTTCAAAGACTATATCTATGATTTAAATGACCAAGGCGGTATTAATTGGGAGGAGATGAGGCAGTTTATCGCCACTCTAAAAGCAAGAAGGCCTCCCCGACAACACCAGGCTCAGCAGCCGCAGCAACCAGCTCCACAAGTACAACAGCAAGCTCCAGCACCGCAGCAAGATATGGGGATTGTCCACAATCCACTGCCGGAGAACCCACCAAACCAGCATGTAAACCCTGTCACAACCCTCCACGAGGTGGATAGAGGGCAGGGATGGTACAAAGAGAACGCCTCTGTCAGGGCAGTTAATCACAAGTCAAATCAACCTCCGTGCCTCCTACGCACACTTCCCACTTCTACACCCATGTTGGCCCGTTCCCTTCTACGCCCTGTTAATCAAACCCCGTCTACTCCAATTAATTCACCATCCTTGCCAACCCGGCCTCTCCTTATCCGTCCTCCGCCATCGCGGCCTTTGACGCAGCAAACTCCACCACCCCTCACCAACCCTTCACCCTTGCCATCTAGGCCACTCCTCATCCGCCCATCATTGACATCTGTTACATCCCCCGCCATTACTCCTCCACCGGCAAGGATCCCATCACCGTCCGTCCACCCCCCATTTGTACCCAGACCTCTCCTTGTTCAACCAACTATTCCCTCCCACACTCAGGCATCCCTTACTCCTCCTACGCCTCCTATGGGGACTTCTTTTCTGAACCCTTCCCCGACACCCCCTACGGGAGCTTCTTCTTTGAATACCTCTCCACCACCTGCCAACACTAACACCCCTTCTTCTTCCGCCAACCCTCCATCCACACTTAGCCCGATAGAGGCGTCACCGAACCAAACTATGGTACTCCGCAGTGGACGGATATTCCACCGCATTTTTCCTCAGAGGGAGCAAGAGCCCGCACAAGGGCCCAATGAGCAAGAACAGGAGCAGGAGTCTATACCAGGCACTCAATATGATTTACTAAAACATCTGGACAAGACTCCAGCAAGAATTTCTATTTTAGAGCTGATTAAAAGGTCAACAACCCATCAATTGGCCTTAAAAGAATATATGCAGAAGGTCATGGTTAATGAAGACATTCCTGCCGAGCACATAACCACAGTCCTGACGCCCGCTAGCGGTCAGCCGGCAATTATTTTTCATGAACATGAACTAGCACCTCAACCAGCTAGAAAATATGCTCTGTGTATCACAGTGGACATTAACAAGGTGGCAGTAAAATAATGTTTGGTGGACACTGGGGCATCCATCAATGTATTGCCGCCCAGCACTTTAAAGATGTGCGGCATTCCTGGAAGTCAGATTCGGCCGTCTACTATAACAGTCACAGCTTACGACAACACCAAGAAGCCTCCTTTGGGCATGATAACACTAAAGGTCAGTTTGGGCCCAGCTACAATCACAGCAGATTTTCACATCTTGGACATGGATCCAACATTCAATGGCATCCTGGGCCGCCCCTATATTCAACAGCTAGATGCAGTGCCCTCTACAAATCATCAATGCCTCAAGTTTCCACACAAGGGCCGCATTATTAAGGTTACAAGTATGCCAATTCTGCCAGATGAAGACATACACTTAGCAACGTCAGTTCCTTCTATTTGGCCTTCCAATAAACCGTTGCTATCAGTGTTAGATATTACTGACCCACGGCCGAGGCCATCCAAGATGGTTACAACAGTTGCCATGACACCCCTGACTTCCAAGGGGAAGAAGAAGAAAAGCATACTGAATACCCCTGGTTGGAATATTCTGATGAAAATGGGGTACCAGGCCGGTAAAGGCCTGGGTGTTAATTTCCAAGGCAGAACTAAGCCCATTATGCCACAAAAATTAATGGTACGGGGCGGCCTAGGCTATAAAGGGCTGAGTAAGAATGAAGAAGAACCATGGGCAATTATGACATCCACTTTGAAGATAGATCGCCAACCGCTTACCTGGACACTGCAAACACATTTTGTCAAAGGTGGCGACCAAAACAATAAACAGACTACAATAGTCACTTCTATACTAGACTGTCAAGATGTGCATGCCAGGCAGTTCGCTCGTCATATAGCTCCATTGGCCACATACAAAGCCCTGGAGTCTTTAAGGCCGGACAAAAGAAGGAAAATTGATGATCCAGAGTGTGATTGGTATAGATGGTTTGATATGAATGACATTACTATTGTCTTGAGCTATCTATTTATGCCAACTGATCCGGAATGGCCGCCGCTAATTCATGAGCTAATTGAGAAGCCAGCAGTGATCACGGACAAGAGGCAGTTGCTAAGTGATTATACAGATACTGGAGAGCCCGATGTGCCGTTCGAGGAGGGATTCACTACAGATAGGCTGTGGGCCGGCCTTTTCTTTACCAAATCCATTCACCCGACGGCTGTTGTCCGTCTGATTGATCGATTATTTTTCTCAGACATTCCTAGACCACCCGCGGTCTTAATAAATTTTTCTCCAAATTCACTTCAAGTTTCTCCTCCAATTCCCCCTTGCTCCTCGAGCAATTCTCCAGACTCTCCATCACACCCACGCGTGGGTCATCACTCATTCAATCTTTTGCCAACTTGTCAATTTCAACTCCACCTCCTGTTTCCACCTCGCATTACTTCCTCCTTGAAAATGAAAAAGAAAATAAAAATAACAACGAAAAAAAATGCCAAAAATTCAAATTTTCAATCCTCCATCTCCATTGAGGAGACCTCCTATCTCCTTTCTGAGTGTGTCCCGACCCAGGGGCCACTCCTCCAGGATTCATTGATAAATCTTTTCTACCCCTCTGGCGAGGGGTCTTCGTCTGTATCCTCTTCTGTACCCGCTTTTTCTCCTCCGTCAAGTTCTAGTGATCAGGCTAGTTGTTCTTACTCTTCTGATAAGATTCATGGGGTAGCTTCATATAAGAAATCCAAGGATAAGCAGATTCCCCGTAGATTTCTCAGAGAGTTGGCCATTAGATGCCAGGCTTGCTTAGCCATCCCCGAATTTGTGGAGAACCCGATTATCCTGCCAGAGTTGGAATATGAGAATACTTGTGATCCTTATGAGGGTTTTGGTGTTTATGAGATTATGAATGATGAAGACCCTGTTAAAGAGGGGGATGAAGGTTATGAAGAATATGAGGACGAGGCTGATGCTTTTGCCAGTGGCATGAGGATATTTGATGAACCATCAACCTTAGTAGAAGAGCCTACCAAAGAAATAAATCTGGGTACTGAAGAAGACCTTAGGATTGTCCTCATTAGCAAAAACTTGCCGCCATCCGAAGAGAAGGTGCTTATTTTGGTTCTTCAAGAATACAAGGATACGTTCTCATGGAGTTGCGAAGATATGCCTGGACTAGACCCTGCGCTAGTTGAACATTGGCTTACACTCAAGCCAGGGTCTGTCCCGGTCAAACAACGGTTGAGACGTTTCCACCCTAATATGACTTTAAAGATGAAAGAAGAGGTCGACAAGCTTCATAAGGCTAGATTTGTTAGAGTTGTCCTCTATCCCAATTGGGTGGCTAACATTGTCCCAGTCATGAAGAAGGACGGAAAGGTCAGGATTTGTATAGACTTTCAGGACCTCAACCGTGCGTGTCCGAAAGATGAGTTCCCCCTCCCTCATATTGATGTTTTGATTGATAATACGACAGGATATGAGACTCTCTCCTTCATGGATGGTTTTTCGGGTTATAATCAAATTCGCCTGGCTGAGGAAGACCAAGAGAAAACATCGTTCACTACACCATGGGGTACATATTGCTATGTGGTCATGCCTTTTGGACTTAAGAACGATGGAGCCACCTATCAGAGGGCTATGATAGCAATTTTTCATGATATGATCCACATTTATATTGAGGTGTATGTGGACGACCTGGTAGTAAAATCAAGAACGAGGATTGAGCATCTTGGGGTTCTAGCTAAAGTCTTCCAAAGGTCACGAGAGTATCAGTTGAAAATGAACCCCAAGAAGTGCGTATTTGGCATTTCATTAGGGAAATTACTCGAATTTATTGTCAGCAAAAGGGGAATTGAAGTTGATCCTAATAAGGTGAAGGCCATCAGAGATATGCCTCCTCCCAAGAATTTGAAGGAAGTTCCATGATTAATCGGGAGGTTGCAATTCATTCGTCGCTTTGTCTCCCAGCATTCACAAAGATGCAGGCCGTTATACGAGCTTACTAAGCCGGGAGTCAAGTTTAATTGGGATGACAAATGTCAGGCAGCTTTTGACGGACTGAAGGATTATCTGGCCAATCCTCCTGTCCTGAGGCCACCAGTTCCAGGCAAACCACTTATTCTCTATGTCTCTGTCCTGAATGACTCTGTAGGTGCTGTCCTTGTGCAGGTAGATGAAGAAGGGAAAGAGAGGGTAGCATACTACTTGTCTAAACTTCTCAACCCCTGTGAGCAGAGGTATTCAGCTATGGAGAAGACTTGTGCTACTTTAGTCTGGGTAGTTCAGAAGTTAAAGCATTATTTCTTAGCTCACGAGGTTCATCTCATTGCTCGCATGAATCCGATTAAATTCCTCCTTGAAAGATCTGTCCTTACCGACCGATTAGCACGCTGGCAAAGTTTCCTTTCCCAATTCGGCATCACTTACATTCAACAGAAAGCTGTCAAAGGCTATGCCATTGCTGAACATCTTGCTCACCACCCTCTACCCCGATTTGATCCAATTCAATTCAGAGTTTCCAGACGATGAACTAATGTCCATTAATCAACCCCATGATCCTATGTGGACGTTACATTTTGATGGAGCTCTAAATTCCCAGGGAAAAAGGATCGGCATGGTTCTATTAACACCAGAAGGGGTCACCATCCCATTCGCCGCTCAGCTTACATTCCCTGTCACCAACAATATAGCTGAGTATGAAGCTCTTTTGACCGGCCTGCAAACCGCTCACGAATATGGTGTTACCCAATTACGAATTGTTGGTGATAGTCAGCTCATTCTACGCCAGGTGCTTGTCAAATGCCGCACTATCAATCCTAAGCTCAAGCCATACCAGGAACTTGCTTCAGCTTATGCCAAACTCTTTAACAAGTTGATTTTTGTCCATGTCCCTCGAAGCCAAAACATCTTAGCTGACGCCCTTGCTTCATTGGCTTCTGCTTTACTCTTCCCTCTTGAACGAGATTTCCATGTTCCCCTCATTCATCAGTGTGACACTCCAGCTATTAAGGATCGTGCATTCCTCGACATTAAGGACAAGGTGCTTGAGAAGGTCAGGCAGAGTGAAGCTCTTAAAAATAAGGAGGTCATGTTGTTAGATTGGGAAGAGGAATTGGCTGATGAGGAGAAGCCATGGTATTACGAGATTTCCAGATATTGCAATGATCAGTCCTATCCCGAGGAAGCCACTGCGGAAGAGAAGAAAGCAATTAGAAGAGTGGCTCAACGTTACGTTTTGGTTGGAGGTGTGCTCTATAGAAGAGGGCTCACATGTGTTTTATTAAGATGCCTAGATGATGATGAATCTTGGAAGGTTGTGGAAGAGGCGCATTCAGGAGTATGTGGTGGTCATGTGAACATCCAGATGCTAGCTAAGAAGATCCTTAGGCTAGGCTTCTATTGGCCCACTTTGGAAGAGGATTGTTCTATCTATATCCGAAGGTGTGTTAAGTGCCAACTGCACGCCGATAAGATCCATTCTCCTGCTTCTTCACTCCATCCTATGTCTTCCCCATGGCCTTTCTCCATGTGGGCTTTCGATATCATTGGACCTCTTGGTGATTCCAACCTCCTTACAAAGCAGAAGCCATTCATTCTCACGGCAACGGAGTACTTCACCAAGTGGGCAGAAGCGGAAGCTTACGTGGAGATTAAAGCGTCAACTGTTTGCAAGTTTATAATGAAGAACATCATCGCAAGGTTTGGCATCCCAAGTACCATCGTCACCGACAATGGACCCCAATTCATCTCTCAGGAGCTTAAAGATCTCTGCAACAGGTATAACATTGCATTGCATCATTCATCTCCTTATTATCCGCAGGGCAATGGCCAAGCAGAAGCAACTAATAAAACTTTAATTAAAATTGTTAAGAAAACGTGTGAGGCTAATAGATTCGCGGATTGGCCATAAAAGCTGGTGGAAGGTCTTTGGGCCTATCGCACTTCTATTCGTACTCCTACTGGGCAGACCCCTTTCGCCCTCACATATGGAATGGAGGCGGTAGTTCCTTATGAGATTCTCATTCCCTCTCTGCAAGTACAATTGGATGAGGAATTCTCTATTGATGAACGGCGTGAATCTCTCCTTGCCCAGTTGGAACTCCTGGATGAGAAGCGTTTGGTCGCCGCTGAGCATGCACGTATCTATCAGAACAGGCTTTCACGTTTTTACCAAAAGAAAGTAATTGAGAGAAAGTTTAAAATCGGTGAGATGGTAATTAAAAGAATCTTTGTAAAACCTAGTGGACCTCGTTCAAAACTCCAACCAAACTGGGAAGGACCCTTTATCATAAAAGATGGTTATCCTGGCAATGCTTATAGATTGGTTAATGCTGAAGGCGAAGAGCTAACTCATCCTTGGGATGGTCTTTATCTAAAGAAATACTACCCCTAAAAAAAAAGACAAAAAGACAAAAAGGTAAAAGACAAAAGACAAAAAAAGAGGAAAATAAAATAAACAAAAAAATTAGAAAGAAAGAAAAAAAAGAAAAAAAAAGAAAAGCAGAAAAATCTTTGAGGCTGGTATGGTACGTGGGCCACGATACCGAAATAATCAAAATCCTTAATTCATTCTTCAGTCTCGACGGTTTAACTCTTGGGTCAATTCACGCACACACTACACGCTTTATTCTTAAACTCGAGCAGCCCGGAATTCGAGGAAAGTCTGACCCAAACTAAGAGTGTAAAAGCCTTACCTATTCTCTTCTCTTCGGCTCGCGAGAGGGAATACAAGTTAGGGGTTACTAACCAAACCTGCCCGCCGCCTCAGTAGGTGGAAGTCAGGGCCCAAAAGGGAACAAAATGCTTAAAGCCCAAGTACAATTAGGTCTTTATCTGTTTCGAAAAAAATAAAAGAAAAGAAAGTTATGATAAAAGAAAGCATGACAAGAGGGTAAAGTCCCCGCAGGGAAAACCCTGGTCGTAAGCATGAATGAATAAGGGCAAAAAGAGCAATAAAATTTCCCTAAGCCAAAGACCGAATCCCAACAGGCATTAGGGCAGGGGAGGAGCGTGCCCCATTCTTGAAAACCTTTCGTGAGCTTCCTTAACCATTCTTCTTTTCTCCCTCCATGGTGGGTTGTGAACTCGAAGAGTGGCGAAGACCGACTAAGAAGGATGGGCTGCAAGAGAATATGAGTAAACGCCTAAGTACAAGTCACGTTGACTCTTTTGTTAAGTCTATTGAGAAAGTCTAATGAATTTTTGATTATGATGGTTAAGGTTTCAAAGCTCTGTACTATACTTACCTCCAAAACAAAAAAATTTCAAAATTCACGCCTCTTAGAATAGGCATTCTTTTCAAAACTAACAACCCTATCGAAGGCGCCACTTTCAAAATGAAAATACAAAAATATATATATATAAATAATAACAAAAAAATTGTGGAATTTCAAGCCTTTTGTTTCTCATATGCTTGGTTGCATTCTTGTATGGGGCATCTTTTGATTTCAGTTAGCATTTGCTTGTTTGCATGGTGCATTTTATATCTACTCTTTGCCTTCATTGATTAAAGGCTTGGCCCCTTGACCCGTTATCAAGGTCAAAGTAAAGACATCCCTTGCTTATTGAGCAAGGGGCCAAGTCGAACAGATGGATTAACCTGTTTGTTCAAGTGTGAACTACAAGCGCAGGGCAAAAGTAAAAGGCGAGAAGGAAAAGAAGATACAAGTACACAACTACACAAGTGCTCAGGTAACAAAAATTTCAATCTCATATATATATACATCATAAATATCTGAGTACAGGTGTGAGGGTGGAGGAGTAGAAGTACAGTCTCTCAGCTCTCGCCTCCACCCTCCTCTCTCCTACTCTCTGCCTCACTTTCGTCCTCCCGATGAGGCGCTGGTGGAGGGGGCATGGACCCCCGGGAAGTAGCTGGAGCTCGAGCCGGCTCCTCTGCCTCGCTCCTCTGCCAGAGAGAGGAACCCGCCACAAAAGTAGAACTGGTGAAGGTGTACCCTGTAGCTCGCGCCCGCTCCTGGCCTCGCTGAAGCCACTCCTCGGTCGCTCGTAGCCGCTCCTGTGTAACGGCTAGCTGGACCCTCAAGGCTGTAAGCTCCCGATCGCAAGCTGACCGCTCCTCATTGTCCCGGGCACGCTCCGCCTGGTGCTGCTCACGATCCCGAGCATGCTCCGCCTGGTGCTGCTCACGGTCCCGGGCACGCTCCGCCTGGTGCTCCTCGCGCTCCCGAGCACGCTCTCTCCGCTCCATCTCGAGGGCGACCCGCAGCTCCGCCACGTCCTGAGGTAGCTCCTCTCGCCGCCTCAAGGCCCGCTCAAGCTCCACGACCCGCTGCTCGTGGATCGCCAACTCTGCCCCGGCCAGGGCAGCCCGGGTATGTGCCGACTGTAACTCCGAGGTCTGAAAACATTCAAATAACTCATCAGTTCCATAGTTCAATAATTCATGAAATAGGCCATATACAACTGAAAATAAATAAAACTGACCCGCGTGGCCATCGCCTGCTACCCTCCTCGATGCAGGTAAGAGCGGCACGGAGCTCCTCAGTCTGTGAACACAACTTTTCATGAGCATATCATATAAATAATTAAATTGAGTTTAAGTTTAAGGCATACCCGTGTGGCGAGGTCGCGCTCTGCCGCCTCGGCCCGTGCCACTGCTCCGGCAAGCTGCTCTGCTAGTGCAGTCGCCTCTGCACTAGGCCCTCTCGAGCTAGAGGCCTCTCCAGTCTCTCTCCCTGCTGCTCCCTGCTGGGCACGCTGCATTTATTGAGATTGTCAGTGACTAATCATCAAATAATCCAAACATTCATGTGCATATAGATAAATTAAACACTCACCAGGGTCTCAAGGTCTGCCCGTGTGGCAACCAACTGGGCCTCCAAGCTATGGAGGTGGGTCTGCATGTCCATCGCTGCTATGTCCCATGCATCCTGCATTCACCACATATTAGTCGCATAATAGATATACATAAGCATTTGTATTAAATAAGTGCATTCATACATACCCCCAAGACCCACATCTGGGGTCGGCCGGCGTAAACCTCCCAGTAGCGTCGGAGATACTCGAAGCTGTCTGCTGCCTGGGAAGTGACTCGAGTCCCGCCGCGCTGCCAGTCGGCGTACTGGTCAGAGAACCGCACTCTCCAGTCGATCGCCTTCGTGCGACCGCGCGTCTTCTTGCCTATCCCTCGCGGCTCTCCTACCTCGATCCACTCCTGGTGTAGGTCGAGTGTCCTCATCACCAGCCTAAGCCGTAGCAGCTCGATCTCGCTCAAGCAATGAACCCAAAGCTCATATCCGAAACGAGGTCGGCCCGCTACGACCCACGACTGGCCCTCCTCGGTCATCCCCTCGTAGGGTCTCCACCGCACATGCATCCATAAACATGCATATCATCATCATCTCATCATAATAATTAATAAATAAAAAAATGCATCACATTAATCATACGTACCAGTGAGGTAGGGAAGTCTCGGAACTCCCTCCGTAACACTCGCAACTCGTAGGCGAGTGGGGCTCCAATCACCACTGGTAGCCAGCACCGTGCCAGAGGGAAGGATCCCTCAGCTCCGAGCCGTGGGTCCGCGCGCCCCATCGGCATGTACAAATGGCTCCAAATCTGCATTCATGCATCACATTAGTAAAGCATTCATATGCATATGCATTCTAACAAGAAAATAACAAAAAAAAATGCATACCTGAAGAAATGGTGAAAAGCCACTGACGGTCGTCTCACGACCTGTCCCCGTGGACAGGTCGGCTATCAAGTGCGCCAGCAGCGCTACTCCCCAGGCGTATCGGCCGACTCCCTCTAGGTCCTGGAGAATCCCTAGGAAGCGACAGTTGATGACATCGCCCTTCGTGCCAAGCAGCAGCCTCCCGAGCATCAAGAACAAGAACCTCCTCAGATCTCGGTCTACCCTCTCCCTGTCAGCTGGGTCCTAGCAGTAGGCAGCCCTAGCCCCGTCTATCAACCTCTATGAAAACTGCTGTAGGGACTCCCTAGACTTATGCCTAGCATCACCCAAACCCATGGCCATGGTAAGGTCGGTGCGGAAGATGGTCCTACACTCGCTAGGTGTCTCATAGACGGTCTCTAGCCCTAGCAGTCTCTGTATAAGCTCGCTATAGTCGGGTAGGGTGATCCAGCTCACTGCCTCGCCGTCTACCCTCAACCCGGTAATTCTAGCCACATCCTCTAGGCTGGGGACCATGTGTCCCCATGGCATCAGAAATGCCCGGCTAGACCTATCCCATCTCTCTCTCAAAACCTGGATCAAGGGTAGGTCGGGTCTGACTGGCTCAATACTAAGGAAAGCCCCAAACCCCATGGCGTCTACTCTAGCCCTCTGGAACTCGGGGAGGCCGTAATACGCTGCTCCGACCTAGACCCAAGAAATCCGCATCCTCATCAGCCCCTGCATGCATATAAAAGAAAGTTTTGCTTAAGTTTTCATGTGGAAATTCATTTGATGAGATATTTGATGTTTGGTTAATTAACGACTTACCTAGGGTCGTGGTTTTCATGATTGATGCCCCTAAGGGTGGCGTTATTTCCAAATGGGTTTCTGGTGATATTGTACGTTCTTTGAATTAACGACCCAGCATGGGTCGTTGTTTATTTAAAAGGCGCCCCTGTGGGCGGCGTTGTTTTGAAGCTAATTTCCTAATTTCTGAGAGTTTTTTGAATTGACGCCCATCCCTGGGTCGTCAGTTGTTTAGGTAACGCCCCTGTGGGGGATGTTGTTCAAAATGAGCAATTTTTGGCCTGAAAAGAAATTCTGGAAATTCTTAATGGACGACCACTCCAATGGTCGTTGTTTATTGAATTGACGCCCTTATATGGGGCGCTGGTTTAAAGGTTATTTTATCCTAAAATGCGTTTCTGGAATTTTTTTAATTGACGACCACTCCATTGGTCGTTGCCTAATGAATTGACGCCCCGATGGGGGGTGTTGTTTTCCCAGGGTTTTTAAAATAATAAAATAAAAAAAACAGCATGCGAAATAAATAAGCAGGGCCGTACATATATTGAAAATAAAAAAGGAAGCATTGAAAATAACAGCATGAAGCTAAAACATGATAATTTCTAAATAACGACATGCTGCAGGGCATGATTCATGAATTATCATTTTTCAGTAAAAATTAATTAATTGAAATTGATGCCCCGGTGGGGGGCGTTGTTTAATTGGCGACACCCCTGGGGGTGTCTTTTCTCTGTGTCACCCGAGAGCTATGGCAATCATGGAAAATGCAAATAAAATTGAAGAAAAATAAAAAAAATGGGTTTGAGGCCTACCTTTCGTCGCTCGGGCACCACCAGCCCTCCCCGGAGTTGAGGATGGGGTTGCCGTGGCCGTCGGGGTTGGCCGGGGTGAGGAATGACCGCCGCCGTGGCCGGTGGTTCTTCTCCTCCTTCTTCTTGTTCTTCTTCTTCTTCATCTCCTCCTTCCTCTTCTTCTTGTTCTTCTCCATCGTCTTCCTCTCCTCGATCTTCCTCACCTTCATCTTCTTCTTCATCTTCTTCAACTGCTTCTTCCTCCTCGCCGTGCTCCACCGCCGGAGCTTCCTCGGCCGCCGCAGGAGGAAGCTCCTCCACGGCGTGTTCCTCCACGGCTTCTCCGCCTTCCAAGTCCACCACGTCGGGGGCCGAGACACGTTGGCGTTTGAGTCCACCGCCGGCCATGGCTGCCAGTAGAGAGTGAGAGAGATAGTAAGAGTAAGAGAGTTGGAAAGGGAGGGTTTTTGCGGTTAGGGTTGCAGAAGAGGGAAAGAGGACGAAGGAAGAAGAAGAAAGGAGGGAAAGAGAAATCAAACGGTCGAAATTAATTAACGACCTAAGGAAAGGCGTCTCTTTTGGAATTGACGGATATACTCTGGGTGTGATTTCAACATTTGACGACATGCATGGGGGCGTCATTTTATCTTTGCGTGGGAATCCGTAACCGTCGTCAAGCGCATTTAATGGAATTGATAGATGTGATTGAAGTCATCATTACAACTTTTTAATTGATGACTTCGTTGCAGGCGTTATTTACATAAGAAGTGGCTCATCCGAAGGCGTTATTTTTAGATTTTAACGGTTAATCTTTAGAAGTTGAATCAAACGCCTTGACCTGAGACGTGAATCAATTAGCGCCACTTGCTAAAGGTGTCAATCATGGAAATTGATATTTTGGATTTCGAAAATTGATTAATGATTGACGACGTGTGTGAAGGCATTACTTTTGGAATTGACGACATTCTCTAAGTCGTTATTCAGAACAGAAATGCTGTTTGTTGGAAGAATTAATCAGAAACATTATAATTGGCTCACTCAGAAGATTATCCTTGTTTTATTGATGAAAAGATTACAATCCATCTAATGAGCCATTTTGGGCCTTAGACTTCTTAAAGCTATTACATACGCTTTCCACTGATCTTTGCCTTCTTCCAAGTCTTCCACAGGTTGATGTGCTTTACTGATTCTCCATAAAGCTTGAACTGTGGTGGTTTCTGCTCCATCTTCATTGTTGCCGATGTCCCTTGTCTTGATAGGAGGGAGATGAGATAAATCCTCGAATAATCGCCGTGGGAGCCCGAGTTGGGGAAGGCACCTATGAGAATTGTATAGTGCAAATTCTGTGGCACCTATTAGCCGAAGATCCGTCCCGGGAGAGAATCGTGCGCGGAGTTCTTGAGCCTTGAGTAGTCCCGGGGCGCATGTGAAAAAATTCTTAGGCATCACCTTGAGGTGCTCCCTCCATTCCACTCTTTTCTTGATTTGAGGAATCCGGTTCATCACTCTATTGCTCAACCCCAATGAGCCGGTCATATAGGAAAGAGGGCTTTTAGAAAATATCCTTGATGATTGTTGGGCCTCCTCGCATGAGTCAATTTTGAAATGGAGATCTACCCAACTAGAAAGAACGATCATGCATCCATAAATCGGTCTCCCCATTGCCGCCGAGGTGAGCCCACTATATAGGTAGGCTAATGTCACGCCCCGAATTGATAGCAGCGGAACGTGTAGTTCAGAACGTGGCAGTGATACAGTCGTGAATAATCAGAGTGAACATAAGACACGAAATTACAACCTGGATAAAGTGGGCCAATTTAACCTTTATTGATATTCAAATATTCGAATTACATACCTTGACTCAACTTACATAAGTGAAGAAAGGACCCACTATTACACTCTAATAAAGAGAAAGGACTCAAATAATAGGACGAGACTCAAAGAAAGAATAAAAGACACCGACACGATTCTCCATTACACTCTTCACTCTAGCCCTTCCCCATCTGTTGGACTATCTTCAATGTCGTTACCTGAAAAACGTTAAAGATAGGCAGGTGAGCAAAACGCTTAGTAGGAATTACATCTCTCATCAAGCAGAATATAAGTGATTAGCCAATTAACGTATTCGTGACGATGCAATGCATGGAACTAGAAAATCATGAAGATCAATCTAATAGAAAAGATGAATATCAAAGTCAAAGGCGGATACGAGCTCAAGAGAAATAGGGATGAATTCCCATGCAGAGTCAAGGATAAGCTATCAGAATATAACAAGGACAGATACTTAGATGAACATAACTTCAGAATTGGCCAGAATATAACAGAGTTCCAATAAATATAAGCAAAATTAAACAATCTAGCAGAATATCTAAATTGTCAGAATAACCGAACAACAAAGTATCAGAATAACAGAATTTTTAGAATTTCAGATATAACAGAATAACAGAATATAACAGATGTACAGAGTTTGGTGCAATGCCACACCCAGAATTCCCATGGTTTACAGAATTGGACTTCCGTCCTACCTGGCACTGAAAAGTCGCAGACCCAGAGCCCTTTAATATTTCAGAATCAAATATGGCCAAATACAGAGTCAAAGGGTTATGTTCTCAATTAAGAATATGTTGGGTCCCGTAGTGCAAGAACACGGATCTAGAGGGGGGGTGAATAGATCCTACTACTAAAAACTATGACCGATTAAAAATATAGACAAGCGCACAGCGGAATTAACAACCTTGACGAGATTGAAGATTTCACTCAAGCAAGATGATTAAATTATCTCAATCTCACCGTTCACACACGATTAAGATAAACACATTAAGATGTTAAACATAACAAGGGAAACCACAATGCAAACCATATGACACTGAGATTTTTAAGGTGGTTCGGGACCACGACGGGCTCCCTACGTCCACCCCTCACCAAACCCGGTGAGGCTTCACTCGGGGATAAATCCCCAACACAGAGACGACGCTCCAAATACACACGGGGATGAATCCCAACACACACACGGGGACACGCCCCAACACACGCATAGACGGAGACGAAGTCTCCCACATGATCCGACGACCGGATCACAAACACATACACGATCCGACGACCGGATCATAACACACACACAATCCGACGACCAGATCACAACACACACACGCTGCAACAACCGCAGCACAATAACACAAACATGATCGCACGAAGGCGATCAAACACGACCGTATACACAAACGGTCACACACACAAATATCTCTAATGTTCAGAAAATAAACACAAATATTCAAGCATGCTCAAACCCAAAATATAGATCATAGAACACATCACAAAGAACTGATAGAAGACATAGAAGTAGCCCCCCTTTATTTTTCAAGGCCGGTTGATGATGTTACTTGAACCACGAGTTGGAGGGAAGCCGGATGAAGATGATTCTTCCGTCCTCTTGATCCTCTCTTCGATCCGCTCCTTTTCTTCTTCTTCCACGATCTCCAGATCTTCACGGAAGTAGATGATCTCCTCCTTGCAAGAGCTCCACCACGTTCTCCCCTTTTCTTCACCTATATGAATGAACAAATGAGCATTAGGGTTAATCACTTCTGAAATTTGGAGCAACACATTGATATATATAGGAGACAAACCAAATGACCCATATACCCTTTCTAAAATGAGTTTAAAACACCCTAACATGATTAGGAACCATTAGGGTATATTTTAGAATGGTTTAATAGGGTTTACAATAAGTTTAAAACACTTTTGTAAGTCCCGTCCGGAAGGGGTCGACCCTTGGGGTCGACCCTCGGGCAACAGGTTGCTGGAAAACATAAAACATCATCTTCTATTACAGGGGTCGACCCTTGGGGTCGACCCTTGCAGTGGAGGTCGACCCTTGGGGTCGACCCTTTCAGGCAGGGTACACAAAAATTGCTCTGCGCGCTTCGACGGCAGGAATTAATTCTCCTAGCTCCGAACTCCGATCGAAGTGAGACTGGAAGCATTGGAAAGAGGACTCCCAGAGCTACAACATAAAATTTTTAGAGGGGAGATCCAAAGGTCGGATTGAAAATGGTGAAGACTGTAAGATAGTTTGAGTTTAAAAAACAACTAAAACCTCCATCAAACCAAAGGGAAACAATTGATTAAATGTTACCATAATCCCATGAAGATCAACAATGATTTTACATCCTGAAAAACATGATAAAACAAGAGGTTAGTTGAGAATCAAGCATTAACAATCTCTACAAGGGAGCTCAACATTCAAACACAAGGCGACCAAATCTTCAACAATAAAATGCTTCATCACACAAGTGTTAACAAGTATGCCAACTGCAAAGCATGCATAATTATCATGGAACCACATTCATTCAAATGGCATTCTTGTGGACAAAAACTAATATTCATGAAACCTTATTTTCACGAGGAACATTGTCTTCACATGCATCTCACACATCAGTATATACCAATCATGTAAACATGTTTTCTCATGAATTCTCTTGAGTACAGGGCATGTGCATTCTTCCAAGCATGTTTCACAAATTCATACATACATTGAAATCACAATAACTCTATGAATGATATGTCACTATCAGTCAATTAGAAATGTGTGTTCAGTGAACACAATCTCATAGATTAAGACCCAAAAGAAGTCATCTCCAGAAAAGCCATCTTCATGTAATTCTTTCATACAGAAGTCATTAACTCAAACTTTTAAAGTACACATGACCAATCATTCATCCAATGCATGAGCAATATGGAACCAACTTTCATGATGTCTTGTATGAATATTTCAAGCCCAAAAATATTATGAAGAAAATGCATGAAAATATTCAACCAAGACGTTGAAAGCTATTAGATGAAATGAATGAAATGTAGAAGAATCATTGCAATACAATGAGAGAGGCAACCCCGTTTTTTCAATAAGATCTTCATTGATGCACTCCTTTGAGTTCCAAACATGAAGCATGGATTTTGATCCTGCAAATCAAAGTATTCAAGGCATGAGATCCTTAAATACAAATCATTCATATAACTTTCAAACATGAACAAAGTTAACTCACTTTAAGAAGAAGAGCTTCATTGATGGACTCCTTAAGATTCCAAGTATGAGCCATGAAGTTGTATTCCTACAAACCAACATAAATATAACCAAGTGTTCACATGACTGTCAAGAGTGAACATTAACTCCATCAACTCATCAACTCAAGATATAACACATGTTGCTCAATGAATCACATACACACACAAACATAATCGTTTTGATATCATTGAAACCAAACACCAACTAGGGGATGCAACAATCTCCCCCTTTTTGATGATGACAAAACGATGTGTGTGATAATACAGATTTTACAAACATGGGCAAACATTGAGCATACACCAATTTTTCCATGCTCCCCAAGACAACAACAAGTATAAGGCATTGAGCATTGAGCACATACATTAAACATTCTCCCCCTTTTTGTCATCTACAAAAAGATAGAGGGTATGTGACATAAAATGAACATGTGAGGCCAAAGGATAAGTTTCCAATTTAAATGCCAATTGATGTTAAGTAGGGGCTCAACCATATGAAACCAAGTGTTGATCAAGGTAGAGGCACAAACATAGACAATGTCAATTCTCGAAGAGTGAGAGCCTCAAAGAGAGCATTTGTTGATCATGATACCATTTATTGGTTGAACTCATTTTGGCATTTATGCAACATAAAGTGTTCAGAATATACATTTCAGAATGAACGGTGCCAAATGTTGAAAAGTATGGATTTGATCAAGATGATATCATGAATGACCTATATGCATGCTGAAAATGTCAAATATGCAAATATGCAAATTAGCACTGAATATGCACTATGTGAATGCTAATCATGCAAGTTATGAAGCGATGCACAAGATGACTGATATCATTCAAATGTAAGATTTATGCTCAGAATTAGACTCAATGGGGATGCATGAACATGCAAGCACACAAGCACAATCGTCATGCACACAAATATTACATATAGTAACTCCCACTTAATGAGGCACAGGTTAAGAAAAGAGCATGTGATTCAAATTCAAGAATGTAAGGCATGAAGCATAACTAAGAGATTTATGCAAACACAACTAGGAGTACTACATAAACCATGAATGTAGGCAAATTCATAAGATACATACATCACAAAAATGCCCATGTGAAATGTGAGGCAATGACTAATGAGCTTCAAAACATATGGATTTTCAGATTTTCTAAAGAACACTAGAAGGTAATCTCCTCTCTACACTTTCACTTTATATTCTCGACTTTTGGTAGCTTCGCACAACCCCGATTTTGTTTCTTTTAATAGACTTCACCTTTCGACACGAGTTTCGTCATATGTCTCAATGGGGATTCCCGGCTACTTAGATTCGTCACACATATGGATTTTTGTTTCTCCTTTTGATGCGAGTTTCCTCCTTTGTTTCAGGGGGGATTCCCGGTTACTCGGATCCACATTCCACTTATTGAATTTTTGCGGGGTAGGCAGCTTTTTCCTCACGATTACTCTTTAATGTCGATGTAGAGATTCAAGTTCCCTTTAAAGTGTTGGAAGGAATTTCTTAAATCCTTATCAATGAAAGTCATTGAATTCATTATGTGCAAGAGTGTGGCGGTAAATTTTTATTTTGCATGTATAAAATGAATTCGACAAGACATGGCTACGACTCCCCCTAAATGTATGCACGGTCGGAAACAAATCCTCCCCCTTAATATATGACATTTATCACATATGAATAAAATCACTGCAAAGTTATTTAACAAGGAGGTGAGGTCTTATAAATTTTCCAAGAATGGTTTTATAAGATAAATACATACACGCATGCAAGGATTTATGGAAGTATTCATGCAAGCATTCATGAGTCAAGATATGCGATTATCATGAAATTTATGCATATGCTCTCTATACATGAAGATGCAATATGCATCTTTTGTCATTTTATATGCATAGTATATGAATGATATGCAAAGATGCCAATGTATTCTTTTTATGCAAGTTTTTAATTTTTTTGTAATGACTTGAGCATATAAGAAAAGCATGAATCAGGTGAATGCATGAGATGGATTTTCAATAATTTTGGCACTGAATCATGAGCATTTTATTTCAGATTTCATCATGAAAAGCCATATCCCTTAGAACCCAAATGTTCAACCATGATCATTCAAAGATAATATTTCATGAGACATAAGCTTCAGTTTGAACATGATACGCCCCGCATGTGTGAATATGTAAATAACCGAGTTTCTAACAGATTTCACACAAAATTTAGCAAATGAGCAAGATAAGTGTTTGAACAACCATTATCAAGAGTATATTTCTGAACATGTCAACCAACTTATCAATTTGGCGAATCAATCACATATGGTCAATGAGCTTTAAACTGAGCCATGGTCAACATTCAATATCAATTGTTGCATTTGATCAAGCAAGTCCATAGTTCAGAGAATTTTACCTTATGAAACAAGAGAGTTTTTCAGATTCAATTTGAAAACTATTCAAATCAAAGGTAAATTGATTTCCTTCAAAACACAAGGTTCCTTATAAGCCAAACAATTCAATTTTTGAATTTTGGTACAAGGCGGAGAACATAGGTCCGAAGACCACCATCACGCTTAGTAGAAGTATCCAGTTGAACGTAGTCCAACCTTTTCTAACCACCATTTGATATACCAAATATTCATCCATTGAAGACATATGTGGCTTGTGAAGAATTTAGAGCATAACATGAGAACACACCAAGATCTCATTCTAAAACATCAAAATCATCAAGTTTGATAGTAAAGAAGCAAAGTTGGGGTTTTACCATATGAGTGTGCCTTGTTCCATTTTACTGGAACCCCTTTCATTCTTTATTTACCTCAAGGCACACTTGCATCAAAGCCAATTCATTCAACGGATTTGGGCACCCAAGTCTTTTTGGGTCCCTGGATGTTAGTAGCATTGCCACCAAACACTTTCTTCTTTTTCGTTGCCACAATATCATCATTCTTCATGATCCTGCAATCCTCAATGACATGTCCATGGTTTCCACAATAAAGGCATTGAGGAAAAACAGTTTTACCAAAAGGCTTCCTTTTAGGAGTAAAGGAATTTTCAAATCCATTACATCTTCTATTTTTAAAAGGTCTAGATTTAACAAAATTAGACCTAGCATGCATTCTAGAAGCATGGAGATTTTCTGTTTTCAAAAATCAGCACTCTTTCATAACATGACCGTATTTCCCACAATGAAAGCAACAAGGAGTTGTGGGTTTACGGAATGATTTTTCATTGTTTGCATGAGTGTTCGTGAATGAATTTTTCTTTTGGGATGCAAACCTTTTAGCATGGGAAGCATGTTCATTTCAGGATTTTCTTTGAAAGTTAAACTTAGCATTCATGACACGATAATCATCATATTTCTTCACAAAGCAATCATCCATGACATGGCCAAGTTTGTGACAATAGAAACAAGAAACATTTCTCTTTTCCTTGAAAGTATTTTGTTTATCTTTCTGTTTTGAAAAATAATTTTTCATCGTGTGGCCTAACTCACCACAATGAAAGTAAGAACCATTTCCTTGTGATTTGAAAACATTTTTCTCTTTGCATGCAAATTTGTCATCCTCTTTCATGACAACACAATCATCCATCACATGTCCAAACACACCACAATAGAAGCATTCAACATTGAACTTCGATTTTTGAAATCCATTTGGCATGGTTGGTTTGACATTCTTCATTTTCTCAAATCTATTTTCAGAATTCTTCATTTGTGCAATTGGAGGTGGTGCTTTGGAAGTGCTTGGAATATCAGATGCATGAACAAATGAAGTTTTCAATTTAGATTCAAAGGACTTTTTGTTGACCGGGGTGTATCCAAGACCTTCTTTTTGAAGGTTCACCTTAACACCCAACATTTTATCCAAATTTTCTTTTCCTTTGACAAATCTAGATAAATCATCTTTTAAGCTTTGCACTTCTTCTTCAAGAGCAGAAACATGCAATTCGGCACTCATGATTTCTTCTTCACATGCACAAACTTTCTCATTCAACAAGTAATTCACAGATTTGAAGCTTTCATTTTCATCCTTGAGTTCTTTGTTTTCAACATTCATGGAATGTAGTTTTTCAGTCAATTTCTCAAGGACTTTCTCAGTTTCAACAAGTTTTGAAATCCTAGCAAGTATTTGTTCATTTTCAGATTTTAACAAAGTATTTTGCTTTTCAAGTTTATCAGAGCTTTTCAACCTACTTTCAAGTAGAGAAATCTGAATTAGCATAGCACCATTATGCTTTTTGAGCTCCTCATTTTCAATCATGATCCTCTTGTTGTCAATTTCATTGTCAAGCAATTTATCAAACATTTTATCATCATCAGAAAGAGATGCTAGCTTGCTTTTAAGATGTTTTTGTGTTTCTTCAAGCAATGAAATCTTAGACAACAAGTGTTTGTTTTGATCAAGCAAATCATGGGAATCAGTATCAATTTCAAGAGCAGTATTAGATTTTCTAAACATCTCAAGCTCCTCATTCATACAAGACATCTCATCTGAAAATAATTCAACTTTGGATTCTAGAAGTTCTTTTTCATATTCTAGGTTCTCAATCTTTGACTCCAAAGTTTTGTAATTTTCACAGGAAGGATTATCATGCACATTCTCATTAATCTTCATTTTCAAGGTTTTATTTTCAGATTTGAGTTTCTTGCATTTCTCATACACCGTAGCATATGCCATTAGCCATTCCTCAATAGAGAGTTCTTCAGATTTAGAATTTACCTCATCATAATTTTCTTCATTGAGTTGATCATCATTATCGGCCATGAGACAATTTTGTCCTTCCATCTCTTGAGCTTTGATCAACTGATCCATGAGCTCCTTGGCCGTTCTACAATAAGAAACAAATGGAAACATATGAGTATCAATGGCTCCTTTCAATAAATTTAAGACAATGACATTTTCATGGTTTTTCAATTTATCTTGACTAGACCACTTGGTCTTATCTAGAGGCAATATGTGAGGACCATCATAAATCAACTTCCAAAGATTATGATTAATTGAATTGATTAGTCCACACATTTTACCTATCCATGAAGTAACATCAGAACCATTAAGAATAGGAAGGAAATTCATCGACACGTGCTCAACAGAAAAATTCATGATTGTAGAATGCACTAGGATCACTCTGTAGATCGTGAGATCTAGGGACAGCAGAGCCTTGCTCTGATACCAATTGTTGGGTCCCGTAGTGCAAGAACACGGATCTAGAGGGGGGGTGAATAGATCTTACTATTAAAAACTATGACCGATTAAAAACATAGACAAGCACACAACGGAATTAATAACCTTGACGAGATTGAAGATTTCACTCAAGCAAGATGATTAAATTCTCTCAATCTCACCGTTCACACACGATTAAGATAAACACATTAAGATGTTAAACATAACAAGGGAAACCACAATGCAAATCATATGACACTGAGATTTTTAAGGTGGTTCGGGACCACGACGGGCTCCCTACGTCCACCCCTCACCAAACTCGGTGAGGCTTCACTCGGAGATAAATCCCCAACACAGAGACGACGCTCCAAACACACACGGGGATGAATCCCCACACACACACAGGGACACGCCCCAACACACACATAGACGGAGATGAAGTCTCCCACACGATCCGACAACCGGATCACAAACACATACACGATCCGACGACCGGATCACAACACACACACAATCCGACGACCGGATCACAACACACACACGTTGCAACAACCGCAGCACAATAACACAAACATGATCGCACGAAGGCGATCAAACACGACCATATACACAAACGGTCACACACACAAATATCTCTAATGTTCAGAAAATAAACACAAATATTCAAGCATGCTCAAACCCAAAATATAGATCATAGAACACATCACAAGGAACTGATAGAAGACATAGAAGTAGTCCCCCTTTGTTTTTCACGGCCGGTTGATGATGTTCATTGAACCACGAGTTGGAGGGAAGCCGGATGAAGACGATTCTTCCGTCCTCTTGATCCTCTCTTCGATCCGCTCCTTTTCTTCTTCTTCCACGATCTCTAGATCTTCACGGAAGTAGATGATCTCCTCCTTGCAAGAGCTCCACCACGTTCTCCCCTTTTCTTCACCTATACGAATGAACAAATGAGTATTAGGGTTAATCACTTCTGAAATTTGGAGAAACACATTGATATATATAGGAGACAAACCAAATGACCCATATACCCCTTCTAAAATGAGTTTAAAACACCCTAACATGATTGGGAACCATTAGGGTATATTTTAGAATGGTTTAATAGGGTTTACAATAAGTTTAAAACACTTTCGTAAGTGAATAGATTCCAAGGATCCCAGTGTCATAGAACGCTAGAGAAAATGACCATGATTATGCATGATATCTAACTCGAGATGAATCCAAGATGAACCAGTTAACAATACTTCATGTGATCACTTGATCTTAAGGCAAGGTAGGCACGTAATCTTTCTAGAAATATCGATGGCATGGTTTTCCATTCTATTTGTTCAAAATAATATCATGGCATCCAAAAATATGTCATGAGGACCGGTATACCATGTTTCATTAGAGTGACATGGCCATCAAGTAGTAACATGGGTTTAAAGGGTACAACTTGCTCGGCTGCCTTGAGGGAATCCAAGGCTAGCGGAGTCTTATGAAGGTCTCTATGATAAAGTCACCAGTCCGAAGGAACGGAATGTCCGACGGAGGGTTCATCTATCACCGAGAAATATGGGCAATCGGTAAAATAATGTAAAACGTGGAACTATGTGTCAAAACATAACTTACTAACATTAGGTTATAGAAACCCACGAAAACAAGAAACAGGGAATTGACGCCTTAGGTAAAGTCTTCATTTTAGAAATTGGCGCCCTCATTAGGGTCATCAATTCAATAATTAACGACTATTCTCACAGTCGTTTCATCCAGATTTCTGTTAATTTACATCGTGTAAATACTTTCCAAAAAAAGGTGACTTTGACTAAGTCTTCAATTTAGTAAATAACGCCCTTGTCAGGGGCGTCATATATCAAAGAGATGGCAGGATGTATGTCGTTATTTCCAAGATCCAGGTGTTTATGAACATCTTCATAATTATCTTAGAATCTCACAATTTGACGGCTGCGTGCGAGGGCATCCATTCAATTTGACGACATGGATAGGGTCGTTATTTATTCTCATGAGGTCAGATCGTAGACACATGGATTTTTTTGGAGTATTTCCAATCAACAAACTAGAGACATGGATAGATTGGGAAAAATAATTGGAACTCACTAATATAATCATGCATTGGTTATTATATCAGGGTTTGTAGTTATTAATTTTTGAACATACGTAATTATTAATTAACTGGTCAATTGACGCCTGTTTGCATGGGCGTTAAATCAAATTGACGCCTTAATCTAGGGCATCTTTTACTGTAATCTTTTAAACTTGTAAAACTTTCACAGAAAGCAAACTATAGACCTATATGCATGCTTGACAGGAATACAGAGGATTATTTAGCACTTGTTTAGGTATTAGAGAGATCACCTACAAGAAACTAGATACTATGAACTCGAACATGAGCATGCTGTTTAACATCATAAGAGCATGTACCATCTTTGGTAATTAAGTTTAGCCATAAGAGAGAACACCTACCTTGGGTGTCGATTTGGTTGTCAGATAATGAAAATTAGTGATGAAATATGTAATACTCCGATACTCTGTTTCCAACAGAGATCTTGACAGCAGTAGTATGAAGACGAAGCTTGGATGAATCAACAAGAGCAACAGCTCTTAGCAAAGGCAATAGCATCACCCCCCATTCGGAAGAATTAGAGAAACAGAGGCTTCTCACGTCGTAGGATGAAGACAACAAGAGCGTCCTTCGGGCGGAAGATGAAGAATTGTGACGTTCTTCTCGTAGCAGTAGATTTCAGGAAGAAAAGAGCCAACATGTTAGCTCGATAGAAGGGAGTATTTATAGGAAAGGAATGGTAGAGTCCTTACTAATCTTGATTATACACGTAGCAATCTCTTTCCCTAATCAATACTTACCCCGGATAACACCCCTGTTCGATCCAAATACCAATGGGTTATGTTGGAAATGACGCGTAGGATTGGGGCGTTATTTCAATAAGTGACGCCTGTATAAATAGTCGTCAATTCT
The DNA here is from genome assembly GCA_022559845.1 of Amorphophallus konjac. NCBI lineage: Eukaryota > Viridiplantae > Streptophyta > Magnoliopsida > Alismatales > Araceae > Amorphophallus > Amorphophallus konjac. Next base: position 168,576,268 of record CM040124.1, on the reverse strand, counting down.
TTAATTGGCGACTTGCTCAGAGGCGTCCTTCATCTTTCAGCATTTGTTAATTTAAGGTGTAACGATCTTCCTGGATTTTTATCTTTTTTTTCTTGATATGATCTTATTGGGAAATTTTAGGGGTATGAGTTTTCCATTTTTCTCTATTTTTCCATGTCATTAGTTTTCCAAAATTCTTTAATTAAAAAATTAGCACTATTCATTTACAACAAAATAACGACTTTGTTTAAGTCGTTTCTTATGGAATCAACGCTCATACGTATGGGCGTCAATTGGCAATTGGCATTCATCCATGCCCTTCAGAACACTATTATTATATATATATATCCATGTTACTCTGCACAAGTCCATACATTCTCTATAGAGTCTATACATCGCATTCTTCATCAAAGTCTGTACATCCATCTAATCCAAGTCTATACATTCCACAAGCCTAAGCATCTAAGTCTGCACATTCTTAAGTCTGTACATTCCAGAGCATCTCACTCCCCAAGTCCATACACTCTTCAAGTCTATACATTCATTCTGCAAGTCTATACATCCATTCCTTAAGTCTATACATTCATACATTCCCAAGTCTATACACTCATCTCCAAGTCTATACATTCATACATTCCCAAGTCTACACACGCATCTCCAAGTCTATACATTCATTCTCTAAGTCTATACATTCAGACAAGTCCATACATTCCATTACACAAGTCTATACATTGTCAAAGTCTTTGCATTCCTGAAGTCTATACATTCTACCCTTCATTCTCCAAAGTCTACACATTCCTTCATTCAAAGTCTGTACATCAGTCCAAAGTCTATACGTAAATCTTTTATATATCCTCCCTTTATAATGTAATAAATGTGGAATAGTAAATTTTGCTAAATTAGTAAAAAATATAAATTGACCCTTTTCTTCAAGATTTAATGATTCTCAATTAAATTAAAATTATGTTGTGCATTAAATGGCTACATAAAAATAATATGTTATTCTTAAATTTATTATAATATAATAGTAGTGTACATGAGTTCTTTTGTCAGACTTATAAGGACGTAAGAGGGTTATGTACAAGGTCTGGGCCTCATTTATTTATTAATTTTAATTTGGTTCGGATCTCTTTATATATCTATAAAAATTTATTATCGGAGACTTATCCTATGTAATTTTATCTGGGGTGCTACATCCTCCCCCACTTAAAAGAATTTGGTCCCCAAATTCAACTAAAATTTCTTTCCAATATATATCAGTGGGGTATCTAGTTCTAGTTTCCATTCATAAGACAAAATCATCTAGGCATACTAATAAAACAACCCAATGAACTAGGCCAAGGCTAAGGGGTACATCTAGTTATTTCATTGTCAGCAGGTGTGATTTGTCTCATTGCATGTAATTGTACTCGATGCCGTGCTTCCTTATGATCCTTAACCTGCTGCGGTTAATCTTTAGGAAGGGGGCAGTCAGCTACCCTATGCTCCTGGCTCCCACAGCGAAAGCAAGCTCCATTCTTCCAGCGACATTTCTCGGATTTGTGACCCTCATTCTCACAATACTTGCACTTTTCTTCCTTAGGCTTCTTGCCGTTTGGAGCGCCGTTGCCTTCATTAGGCCTCTTGTTGCCATTATCTACTTTCTGCTTCTCCATTCTCGCCTTAACCTTGTCGGATAATTCCATAGCGTCTTCCAATAACTGAGCTCTCTTAACCATCTCGGCATATGATTGAATGTCCATTGGTGCCAACTGGGGTATGCATTGCAATCTTAGTCCATTTAAGAACCTCCTAGCTTTCATCTTTTATGTCATGATCAAATGAGGCGCATATCGTGACAACCTCGAGAATTGGGCCTCATATTCCGCCACAGACATGCTTCTTTGTTTAAGTGAAGCGAACTCTCCCGCCTTTCTCTCCCGAACTCTCTCCGAGAAATACTTCTCGTTGAAGTGTTCTAAAAATTCTACCCAAGCTACTTGAATGTTTGGCAGAGTGGCTTCTACGGACTCCCACCAAGCCCTTGCGTCCTTCTCTAGTTGAAACGTTGCTAAAAGGACCTTATCTTGATCCGAGCATTGCATTACTCGAAAAATTCTTTCCAACTCCTTCGTCGAATCTTCCGCTATATCAGGATCAGGATTTCCACTAAATCTAGGGTGATTGAGGCTCCGGAACTCACGATGTAACTCTCCAGCTCCACGATTAGCTCCACCCTCAGCTACCCGCTGAAGAGCCTGAGTCAATCCTTGAGCCGTCCTTTGCATCTCACGCCATTGGGCACGCTCAGCGGCCATTGTTATCTATCTAGTTCTACAAGACACAACCAATCTCATGTAAGATTATCAAGTAATTCTCGTGAAATTTTACTAAGCTATCATCATAAGCTAATCTAATTAGTATTTTAACTTCCATTTTTAGCTCTTAACCCAAGGTTCTACCCAATCTCACCGGTCAATAATGGGATTGAACCAAGAACTTATGGCAACCTATAATCAAGACCTAGGGTTTAATATACCTAGGCTCTGATACCACAAACTGTCACGCCCCGAATCGATAGCAGCGGAACGTGTAGTTCGGAACATGGCAGTGATACAGTCGTGAATAATCAGAGCGAACATAAGACACGAAATTACAACCTGGACAAAGTGGGCCAATTTAACCTTTATTGATATTCAAATATTCGAATTACATACCTTGACTCAACTTACATAAGTGAAGAAAGGACCCACTATTACACTCTAATAAACAGAAAGGACTCAAATAACAGGACGAGACTCAAAGAAAGAATAAAAGACACCGACACGATTCTCCATTACACTCTTCACTCTAGCCCTTCCCCATCTGTTGGACTATCTTCAATGTCGTTACCTGAAAAACGTTAAAGATAGGCAGTTGAGCGAAATGCTCAGTAGGAATTACATCTCTCATCAAGCAGAATATAAGTGATTAGCCAATTAACGTATTCGTGACGATGCAATGCATGGAACTAGAAAATCATGAAGATCAATCTAATAGAAAAGATGAATATCAAAGTCAAAGGCGGATACGAGCTCAAGAGAAATAGGGATGAATTCCCATGCAGAGTCAAGGACAAACTATCAGAATATAACAAGGATAGATACTTAGATGAACATAACTTCAGAATTGACCAGAATATAACAGAGTTCCAATAAATATAAGAAAAATTAAACAATCTAACAGAATATCTCAATTGTCAGAATAACCGAACAACAAAGTATCAGAATAACAGAATTTTCAGAATTTTAGATATAACAGAATATAACAGATGTATAGAGTTTGGTGCAATGCCACACCCAGAATTCCCATGGTTTACAGAATTAGACTTCCGTCCTACTTGGCACTGAAAAGTCGCGGACCCAGAGCCCTTTAATATTTCAGAATCAGATATGGCCAAATACAGAGTCAAAGGGTTATGTTCTCAATTAAGAATAGATTCCAAGGATCCTAGTGTCATAGAACGCTAGAGAAAATGACCATGATTATGCATGATATCTAACTTGAGATGAATCCAAGATGAACCGGTTAACAATACTTCATGTGGTCACTTGATCTTAAGGCAAGGTAGGCACGTAATCTTTCCAGAAATATCAATGGCATGGTTTTCCATTCTATTTGTTCAAAATAATCTCATGGCGTCCAAAAATAAGTCACGAGGACCGGTATACCATGTTTCATTAGAGTGACATGGCCATCAAGTAGTAACATGGGTTTAAAGGGTACAACCTGCTCGGCTGCCTTGAGGGAATCCAAGGCTAGCGGAGTCTTATGGAGGTCTCTATGATAAAGTCACCAGTCCGAAGGAACAGAATGTCCGACGGAGGGTTCATCTATCACCGAGAAATATGGGCAATCGGTAAAATAATGTTAAACGTGGAACTATGTGTCAAAAGATAACTTACTAACAGTAGGTTATAGAAATCCACGAAAACAAGAAACAGGGAATTGACGCCTTAGGTAAAGTCTTCATTTTGAAAATTGGCGCCCTCATTAGGGTCGTCAATTCAATAATTAACGACTATTCTCATAGTCGTTTCATCCAGATTACTGTTAATTTACATCGTGTAAATACTTTCCAAAAAAAAGGTGACTTAGACTAAGTCTTCAATTTAGTAAATAACGCCCTTGTCAGGGGCGTCATATATCAAAGAGACGGCAGGATGTATGTCGTTATTTCCAAGATCTAGGTGTTTATGAACATCTTCATAATTATCTTAGAATCTCACAATTTGACGGCTGCGTGCGAGGGCGTCCATTCAATTTGACGACATGGATAGGGTCGTTATTTATTCTCATGTGGTCAGATCGCAGACACATGGATTTTTTTGGAGTATTTCCAATCAACAAACTAGAGACATGGACAGATTGGGAAAAATAACAGGAACTCACTAATATAATCATGCATTGGTTATTATATCAGGGTTTGTAGTTATTGATTTTTGAACATACGTAATTATTAATTAACTGGTCAATTGACGCCTGTTTGCACGGGCGTTAAATCAAAATGACGCCTTAATCTGGGGCATCTTTTACTGTAATCCTTGAAACTTTTAAAACTTTCACAGAAAGCAAAATATAGACCTATATGCATGCTTGACAAGAATACAGAGGATTATTTAGCGCTTGTTTAGCTATTAGAGAGATCACCTACAGGAAACTAGATACTATGAACTCGAACATGAGCATGCTGTTTATGATCATAAGAGCATGTACCATCTTTGTTAATTGAGTTTAGCCATAAAAGAGAACACCTACCTTGGGTTTCGATTTGGTTGTCAGACAATGAAAATTAGTGATGAAATATGTAATATTACGATACTCTATTTCCAACAGAGATCTTGACAGCAGTAGTATGAAGACGAAGCTTGGATGAATCAACAAGAGCAACAGCTCTTAGCAAAGGCGATAGCAGCACCCCCCCTTCGGAAGAATTAGAGAAACAGAGGCTTCTCACGTCGTAGGATGAAGACAACAAGAGCGTCCTTCGTGCGGAAGATGAAGAATTGTGACGTTCTTCTCGTAGCAGTAGATTTAACGAAGAAAAGAGCCAACAGGTTAGCTAGATAGAAGGGAGTATTTATAGGAAAGGAATGGTAGAGTCCTTACTAATCTTGATTATACACGTACCAATCTTTCCCTAATCAATACTTACCACGGATAACACCCATGTTCGATCCAAATACCAATGGGTTCTGTTGGAAATGACGCCTAGGATTGGGGCGTTATTTCAATAAGTGACGCCTGTATAAATAGTCGTCAATTCTTTAATTGGTGACTTGCTCAGAGGCGTCCTTCATCTTTCAGCATTTGTTAATTTAAGGTGTAACGATCTTCATGGATTTTTATCTTTTTTTTCTTGATGTGATCTTATTGGGAAATTTTAGGGATATGAGTTTTCCATTTTTCTCTATTTTTCCATGTAATTAGTTTTCCAAAATTCTTTAATTAAAAAATTAGCACTATTCATTTACAACAAAATAACGACTTTGTTTAAGTCATTTCTTATGGAATCAACGCTCATACGTATGGGCGTCAATTGGCAATTGGCATTTCTCCATGCCCTTCAGAAGACTATTATTGCATATATATATCCATGTTACTCTGCACAAGTCCATACATTCTCCATAGAGTCTATACATCGCATTCTTCATCAAAGTCTGTACATCCATCTAATCCAAGTCTATACATTCCACAAGCCTAAGCATCTAAGTCTGCACATTCCTAAGTTTGTACATTCCAGAGCATCTCACTCCCCAAGTCCATACACTCTTCAAGTCTATACATTCATTCTCCAAGTCTATACATCCATTCTTCAAGTCTATACATTCATACATTCCCAAGTCTATACACTCATCTCCAAGTCTATACATTCATACATTCCCAAGTCTACACACTCATCTCCAAGTCTATACATTCATTCTCTAAGTCTATACATTCATACAAGTCCATACATTCCATTACACAAGTCTATACATTGTCAAAGTCTTTGCATTCCTGAAGTCTATACATTCCTGAAGTCTATACATTATACCCTTCATTCTCCAAAGTCTACACATTCCTTCATCCAAAGTCTGTACATCAGTCCTAAGTCTATACGTAAATCTTTTATATATCCTCCCTTTATAATGTAATAAATGTGGAATATTAAATTTTGCTAAATTAGTAAAAAATATAAATTGACCTTTTTCTTCAAGATTTAATGATTCTTAATTCAATTAAAATTATGTTGTGCATTAAATGACTACTTAAAAATAACATGTTATTCTTAAATTTATTATAATATAATAGTAGTGTCCATGAGTTCTTTTGTCAGACTTATAAGGACGTAAGAGGGTTATGTACAAGGTCTGGGCCTCGTTTATTTATTAATTTTAATTTGGTTCGGATCTCTTTATATATCTATAAAAATTTATTATCGGAGACTTATCCTATGTAATTTTATCTGGGGTGCTACAGCTAATATCGCCAGTCCCGCTCTCTCTCCTTCCCAAAGGCTAGCTATAGCGCTCAATTGGGACTCTTCTAGAAAATCCTCCGTGGAAGGGAACAAGATTGCTCCCGCCAAGCATACAACGAAGGCCTTTGCCACCCGCTCTACCTCATCATCCTCTTTAGCTTGGTCGGCCCTTTTGTTGACCCATGAGGCAAGCTTTAAGAGGTTAATCCCTTTGGTGGCTTTGATTTGGCTCACTAGGTTGGGACTAGGAATCAAGCTTGATAGTAATTCATGAGAGGTGATTTGCCTTGGCATGATGGCCATCTTCTCCTCATCCCCTTGTTTCATCTTCTTTAAGCCTAAGATCATTTCTAATTCTTCTAATAAAATTATGACTTCAAAGGTAGAAAAAAGGAAGGTGTGGGTAGAAGGGTGCCATATCTCCACAAGAGCTCCTATAGTTGCCCAATCTAGGTGAATTTGGTCATAGTGTTTGGCATGGGTGATCAAACCTAGGAGATGCCATCTAGATAGGAAGGCCCTCATGTCAGAATTGAACTTGGAAAGCAAGAGGGGAAGCCATTTGTTCTTTGTGAATCTCCTTGCTCCTGGAATATTTGGATAGTCCTGTGAAGAGAAGGCACGGAGTAGAAGAGAAAAGGATGAGAGTTGAAGGGAATAATGTATGAACAAGAAGCAACAGAAGAAGCACCGAAACAAGCAGCTCAAGTTTTTAAATACCTGGTTCATGGCAATTCGGTTGTTGATATGACCATTAAATTCGGAAAGCCTGGGAGTGGAAGTCTTCGGTTTCTTAATAGCTCTCTGCATACTTCAAGAGTGTGTTGCGGTACTGATCTTCACGAAGACAGCAGCAGCTTGCAGCACCTGCACCTGTGAATGAACGAAAAGAAGAAAATAACAGAACAGAAAGGATATCGTTGAATTACTGAAGGAAAACTCCTCCTTTTATAGAAGTTTGAAGGTTCTGATGGATGTTCGAAGTTGAGGGAAGTTTGAAGGTTCTGATGGATGTTCGAAGTTGAGGATTTGAGTACAAATAGGATTGTGTTTCAAGCTTTCTTTTTCTGGAACGGAAGAGTGCTAATTCGAAATTACAGTTAATTAACGACAGCATTCAGGGCGTCATTTATTGAATTAACGACTTGCTTCAGGTCACCTTTTATTTAACGCCTTTCTGAAGGGCGTCATTTGATTTCCAATTCCTAATCGAACCTTTAATGTAATTAACGCCTTTATGCTTGTCATCTTTTATAATTTGGACGCCGCTTCCTATGGTCGTCAATTCCTGGGCTTATATGTTGGATTGCTTTACAGCATTTTTATGAACTTAAGTGCTATCTTTTATTATTAGAGGCCTTTGTATTATGCACTTATGATCATGTGATAGTTGAGAATTCTTTCATAAGATTGATCATTTTTTTTTATGTGGACTGATGAATCTTTAAGTGCTGAAGAGTGCAGATCTGGAGATGCGTGGTTGACTCATTGGGGTAACATCACTCCATCTTTTGTGTTTCTCCTGTAAGCATTGTTATCTATATGGTATCTACGCTATTATAGTATATCAAGGACCTTGTGGTTCTGATGAACCTGGAATTTGAGTTCCCCTTCATAAAAAACAGTGATAATTCCAGGAAAGTCTTGATCGCATGGATAGTCCGTTGAGTCATTCAAGGTTTGGGACGATGGTTCCACTTTCTGAGTTGATGCGTGGACAAACGAGCTTCGGCTTAGTATTAGCTCAGAGATCTGGATTCTTGACCAAATCTAGATGGCTTAACAATATTATCCTAGATTATTTTCTATTTTTAGTTTGTTTTAATTTTTCATTTAGCCCAGCATGCATCATGTAGGACCTTTGAGCTTAATGATGAAAATCCTCATATTGCGCCAATAATGAAGGTCACTCGCTCCTAATCAAGTTGGCATGAGATATTGCATTCCAAATCAAGTACTTTATTCTCCTTGAAGCCGCTCAGGCTGGTTCCTTGAAAGTGTTCATTTGTTGGGTCTCTATCTCAATTCATTTTACCATTTTCTTGCAAAATCCACCTTGGTTGTAGCACGTCCACATTGGCTGGTAATCGCTCTCCAATGGTGTCTCCCTTTCGTGCCCTCATGCACATTTTTTTCTTTAGCTTAATCCTTTCGGTCCAGCTAATCAATGCTTTCTTGTAATCATCCAGAGTTGTTTCATTCAGAGTCTTGGAAAGATTTCCAACACTTAGTGTCGGAGGCGTGTCACATCACACCTTGACATCTACTTATCAGCTCGCTCCACTTCATTTCACTTGTTTCACTTTCACATTATTCCGTCTCACTCCCTTGCAAAGCAGACGTCAAGGCGGGGCAGCTGTAGACACGCCAAAACTAACGCTATGTCGAGTAAATCTCATGTCACCATGTGACGCCCCAAAGTGAACTTCAATATTGCTGTAATATGAAGGTTTTTCTTTTTTTATGTGTTTTCTGTGATTTTCTTAGCATTTTTTTGGAATTAACGACTTGACGTGGGGCGTCTTTTAAATAATGGCTTAGCCTTGGGTGTCTCTTAATGAAAGGACGACCGTTGTTAGAGGTGTCCGTTTCTGGAATTTTACGTATCCTAAACAAATTGGAAAAGCAAGAATTGACGTCCCCCACAGTGTCGTTTATCAACTAACGCCCGTTTGTACAGGCGTCATTTCATGATTTTTATTAAGGGAAGGATTTTGTTGCTAAAATTAAATCCATGAATTGACGCCTTTGTCAAGGTCATTATTTTAATTAACGCTGTAAGGCAAGTCGTCAATTTCAATTGACGCCCTTCCACGAGTCGTCTTTTCCCTTTTCGTGTCCTGTTCGAACGACCCTTTCCTGGAGAGTTCCCTGCTCTGATTTGATCACTTGATTGGATTAGGGAAGTAGAGGCCTTGCCGTAGATGAGTGTTGCAAGTTTTAATCCTACTAAATCTATGGTTTGTACCCTATAAATAGAGCCTCTGTTCTGCTCACGCGAGGAGAGGAGGGGAGATTTTTTTTAAAACAAAGAGATACATACAGAGACACACTGATTGCTGCTGTTGGTTGCTTCTTCCTCCTCCCTGTTACAGTGGCCGAAGGCCCCTCTATTTGGTTCTTTCCCTTTACTGTTGTCAGGAACAGTAGGGAATTATTGCATTTAGCTTGTTGCTCATCCCATCATTGTTCACCATCCTCCTTTACCACATAGTGGTTTGATTCTTCATATGTCTAAGGTTTTAGTCTTTGCATCATATCTCCTCTCTCTAATTCTCTTAGGGGTTTTAAAAAGACTAAAAGGTGTGTTCTTCATGTTCATATTTCATTATCTTATTCTTATTGTGGATTGATACTACACTTGGCTAATCCTCTTCTATTTTGGTTGTTTGTGTTTTTGTTTAAGAGTAATCAAGAAAGAGAAACCCCCTTCATCGGTCGGCCGATAGAAGGAGGAGGAAGAACATCACAATCTATCCCGCATCACTTTTCTTACTAGGTATTCGCGATCATTCTCCTTTCCTTTTGAGGTAATACCTCTAGCGATCACACTCCATTAGCAATCTCTTGCTCCTTTTGTTTTACTTAATAATTTCTTCTTAATTTTTTTTGATGTCGGTGTGACACGGTTCACACCTCTCAGGGCATCAACACAGGGGGTCTTCCCAGAAGCCGTTTAAAGGGCCATTCTCAACAGATGCGTTGACACATGGGTGAAGCTGCATCGACGCACTCAAGACTCCTATGATAAACTTTGTCAGAACTCTCTTTTCAAAAATCGTACAGAGAGCAAAAAGGTCCGACGTAAATCCCTAAAAACTCAGTTTTTGAGGCATGGAAAAGTTTCCTAGGACAGGCAACTGTCCTTGTCATCATTGGCTTACCATATCAATCATTTGGTCAATGGATTGGTCAGGTTACAAATGTGGGAAAGGTCACTCTCCATGGCAACCACCTTTATGCTTCTACCCAATCAGTTTGCTGCTTCAGAAACTCCTGGGGCAGAGCACCGTACCTTCTTGTCCTAAGCCAATCAACAGGCGACCTAAAATCTCACAAGACTCAAGAAGCATCATTTTCTCTCTATTATTCAAAGGAAGTCTTTTGGAGGGAAACTATTCGTTTTCCCCTGCTCTTCTATCTACGGTGGAACCAGTCAAGGCCAATGGTCAAAGAAATCTACCTTCTCACTGGCCAATCAGATTTGAGGTACTCTTCAAAGAACTCTCTTTCAAATTCAACAAATCAGGTGCAGTTCCCTTGGAGGGAAACTTCCCACCAGCTCTTCTATATATACCAAGCTCCTACATGAAGAGGAGCAACTCCTGCCCTTGATGAAAGCCACGCCCCTTGAGCATTCAAGCAAATCTGTGAGTAATAATAGAAGAGAAGGTGAGCAGCCCAGCACTTGGCCACACCAGTCCAATGCCGTATGAGAAAAGAGAGAAGAAGAAGAAAAGAGAGAGGCCTTGAGAGAGAGAAGCCCTACAGTCAATCTGAGCTTGAAGAAGAAGATCTTAGGATCTATGTCTGATGTAGCAGCCACTAGCTTCTAGATATGTGTCTGAAGCTATATGCATTTTTCCTACAGTCTTTATGCTTTTCGTTTGTAAGTTCTGATCTGCATTTTAGTGTGTATCATGTGCTCTGCTTAGAGACCAGAAGTGGGTCCTTGGCTGTGTTCAGCCTTGTATGTTCATGGGAGTTCATCCCAGTGTTTTCGTTGCACTTGTAGGTTGGTTTTTCCTTTGTTTGTGTGTATGTGTGTGTGTGTGTATGTAGGGTTCGCCCCCGTATGTGTGTATGTGTGTGGGATTTCATTCCCATGTGTGTGTTGAGGACTTCATCCTCGTGTGGAAAAGCCTCACCGGTTCGATGAGGGGTGGATGTAGGTCTGTGGGTTTACAGACTGAACCACCTTAAAAATCCGTGTGTAATGGGTTGTGTTGTGCGTTTGACCCATGTTCTCTATCCCCATTCACAGGTTCGTGTGTTAGCTTCAACGGTTGCAATCCTCGCTACTTTTCCACCGCACACTCTACCCAAGTGTCCACACACACACCACAGTTTGATGAGCAGCAAGTCTGTCCAATGGCCAAACTCATAGTGAGGCTGCATCAACCTCACTACACTGCTGCGTCGACCTTAGCTACTCTTTAGCCATAACTCCTTGAAGGTGTGTCGACCTCATAAAACCAGTGCATCAACCTCAACAGCCTATGCACTATGCTTTTGTTATTTTCATTTAAGATATTCCTATCAAATCCGATGTGCATTGTGTCTAAGTTTTTAATTGGGCATAATTTTGTACCAGACCTATTCAACCTCCCCTTCTAAATCCGGTTGCACCCATGGGACCTAACATCCACTACCGAGCATCGACCAGCTAGTCGATTCAGCCTCGGGTAATGAGCTCCTCAGCTTCTTGGATGCCTATTCCAAGTACCACTAGATCTGGTTGCACCCAAAAGATGCAGAGAAGATGACGTTTACCTTTGATCTCGGCGTATACTGCTACACCTGGATGCCTTTCGGGTTGAAGAATGTTGGAGCAACCTATCATAGGTTAGTCAACCAAATTTTTGAAGACCAGATCAGTCGAAACGTCAAAGCCTACATTGATGATATGCTCATCAAATCACCAAAGATCGAAGATCACTTTTCCGACCTAGTCGAGACCTTCCGTACGCTCCAAAGGTGCAATATGAAACTTAAACATTCCAGGTGCACCTTTGGAGTCAGGTCCGAAAAGGTCTTGGGGTTGTTAGTGACCCAACGGGGGATTGAGGTAAATCCCGAGAGGATCTAGGCCATCTTAGATATGCGGCGACCTACATGCGTTAAGGACGTCCAGCGCCTTACGGGAAGGATCGTCGCGCTCAACTGCTTCTTATCTCGAGTGGAGGAGCGTTGAATGCCCTTCTTTAAATTGTTGAGGGGGCCAAAAATGGCGGCTCCTACTTTCGTTTGGGATAATGAATGTGAAACAACCTTTATCGAGTAAAAGCAGTTCCTGATGGCCCCCCAATACTATCGAAGCCCATGCCCGGAGAAACCTTGTATCTCTATCTCTCGGCAATACCCTCTACGGCTATCTCGGTCGTAGTCAGAGATGACCAAGCAACCCAAAGGCAGGTGTACTATGTCAGCAAAGTGCTCCTTGACGTCGAAAAGATGTACCCCGCAACTGAGAAACTCGTGCTAGCATTGGTAACCTTGGCTAAGTGCCTCTGGCCCTACTCCCAAGGCCACAGTACTGTAGTGCTAACCGGCGAACCATTAAAAAAGATTCCGCTCACCCCGAAGCTTCGGGGCACCTTGTCAAATGGGCAGTCATGCTCGGTGCCTATGACATCTCCTTCCGCCCTCGTGCTGCCATAAAAGACCAAGCTCTTACGGACTTCATCGCAGAGAATGTTGTTCCACTTAACGAAACACCCCCGCGTATGGCTGGCCCCGCTTGGGAAGTTTTCAAGGATGGGTCTTCGAGCTCGGCTGACAGTAGTGCAGGTGTTCTCCTTAGCTCCCCAAAGGGAGTGGAATTGCAATATGCTCTGAAATTCAAATTTGCAGCATCCAATAATGCCTCCGAATATGAGGCCCTAATTTCTGGGGCTCGGATAATGAAATGCCTAGGAGCTAAACGAGTCAAGATCTACATTGATTCACAGTTAGTTGCCAACCAAGTCAACGGGGACTATGGAGCTCGGGTGCCTCTGATGATTAAGTATCTTCAGCTGGTGAATGATACAACATTGCAATTAAGGAGCTTTCAAGTGATCCAAATAGCTCGGGAGGAGAACTCTTGAGTGGATGCGCTCTCTCACCTCGCCTCCTCCCTTAGCCCAGATGGGACCCGGTTGATCCTCCTCGAGGAACTGGAGCTACCCAGTGTGGACGCCGAGCTCGTAGCCACCGTGTAAGTATCGTCCGACGATTGTAGAATGCCCTACTTAGCTTAGTTAAGTCACGCTCGGGAACCGGCTGACCTACAAGAAGCAAGGTGACTCAAGTATCAAGCCTGGCAGTTTGTTTTGCTCGACGGATCGCTCTATCGACGGTCCTTCGCAGGACCCCTCCTTAAGTGCCTTGAACCTTGGGAGGCCCGATGAGTAATTTAGGAAATTCATGAGAGGATCTGCGACGCACACCAATTATGAGGGAGGTCGATCGTAGGATCTTACTGCGAAAGGGGTATTGGTGGCCCACTTTGCAGCACGAGTGCTCGGCTTATGCTCGAGAGTGCGATTGTTGTCAACGGTTTGACCATTTGATCCATCAGCCAGCTTCCACACTTGTAACGCTTACCGAGCCTTATGCCTTCGCTCGGTGGGGAATTGACATCCTGGGTCCTTTCCCGGTGGCCCATGCTTAGAAGAAATTCCTTATTGTTGCCATCGACTATTTCTCCTAGTGGATCGAGGCTGAAGCCACCGCAAAGATAACAGAGGGGGTAATCTGGAGTTTCGTGTGGTGATCGATCATATGTCGCTTTGGCATTCCCCGAGTGATAATAAGTGATAATGGCTGGCAGTGTAACACCCCAGTTAATTAATAAGGGTTAAAATAATGGTAAAGTATATAATTGAAATGAAAAATGAGGAAAAAATATGAAATTGTGCTGTGAATTAAGCCTAGTAATTTTATTAAAATTTTACCTTGATCGAATTTATGTGAATAAATAAAAGGGAATGAAAGAAGAACAAATTAGTGATATAGTAAATAAATAATGGAGTTAAGGTCCAACCAAATTTTAAGTAAGGTCAATCTTTTGCACGGGTTAAAATAATTTTTTTGGCATCTAATAACTTCAAATATTACTATAATATTTAGTTCGCTATGCCATAAATTCAATTCAAATGACAATAAATATTTTGGAAATACAATCATAGCAACCCAGATTTAAAATAACTCAAATACTTGAATAAATATGATTCTTGGAATAAATTAAAGTTAATTCCATTTAATGATTTTTGGGCTAGGAAGAAACTTTGTATTAATTGTAAATTAAGGAATAGGCAAAAAAAAATCGCATAATAATGATTCAGGCCAAGTAAAAATGAAAATGTATCATAATATTGTAATAGATTAAAACCAAATCAATTGGGCCTAATTCCGCAATCAAACCCTAGTCTAACGAGGAGGACTGTAGTAACTCAAAATAAAATCATGAATAATTAAAAATATTTAATTACCCTCTCAAATTCAAAATGAAAAAATAATAAAAATATGACAAATATGTAACCCTGTAGAACATAGAATTGTTTAACAAAATTACCAAAATGGAAAACCCCAAAAGAAAATTTGAAATAGGAGTTTTGGGCTAAATTAGGGCTTATTGGGTTAAACTTGGAGGTTTAGGATAACCCACCCAATCTAGCCTAATTGGACACCAAACCTTGACTTAATGGGCTCAAATCAGAGCCTAAACCCTAGCCCACCAGTGGTGATCAGTGTCCCTTGAAACCCTAATACTAGGAACCCCTAATTTTGGGTGGCGGCGCTAGAATCGGTCTACCGCGATTTTCTCATGGATTTTTCTCCTCGGATTTCCTAGATCGGAACTAGGACTCTAGAGGCAGTCTTAGTTCTCTAAATAGAGGGCCACACTCCTAGAGAAACCCTATTTGCTCTGGGAAGCGGTGACGTGTGTGGTCGAGGGTGAATCGGGCGGTGGAAGGCGAGGTCGTCTAGGGTTCCAGCGTTCTTGTTCCTCTTCTTATTAAATCAATTAAGGTAGGTTTTCTCTTAAACCAAATCTTCAATAAATTATATCATCATGTGCGTCTTCGAATGCTCTTTCTTTTGGTACCATTTTGCTTAATTTTTATGTAGTGTAGCGATCAAAATATGGTTTTTAGTCGAAGTGTGTCAAAGTTCGCCGGAAGGCGAAGCTCTGTTCCAGATCGCGGAACCCTAGTGACCGTGACCTAGAAACGCGGCACCACGATAGACCGCAATCGTCCCGTTATGTTTTTCTTGGAAAATGCTTCAAAGTTTTCCAGATCGCGGCCCTCGACAAACCGCTACCATTTGGTCACGGTCCTGCCTAAACTATGGTCTGCGCTCGAGTTCCAACAAACCCAGGCTTTCTCGTGTTCTGGTTCCCGACAGTTTTAGATGGATAGCATGTTACAGAACACACTTACATATTAGGATTCATGAAAGATGGCTAAATCTCGAAATAAGATCATGTTCTTTGTTCCTTGTTGCTTATTTTCTTTCCATGCTACCTCATGAAAAGAGTAGAATAATTGTTGTTAATCTGTTAACATTTGGAATTTCTGTGTATCATGACTTGTTAGCTATGCTATTTAATGCATTGCAAGGATTTATTTGAGGGTCATCCCACTCCGGTGGTATCGACTTACTGTTACTACTCTTTTTTGTATTTTTGAAACCCTAATTCTTGGGATAGTTGGGACCCTCTACTAGATATTCCTTCTGTCGGATTGGAACCTCTATCATAAGGCCTCCGTAAGACTCCGCGAGTCTGGGATTCCCACTAAGATGTCGAGCAAGTTTTACCCTAAAATCATGAACCCCTAGAATCCACGTCCTGCTAGATGGATGGGATTCAACGAGCTTTGAGTGGGTGGCACGAGGTTGTAACCGAGTTCTGCCAATTTTGTCCTGATCGTGGCCCTTAGGAGCCTACGTTCAACAGAACGTGGCTGGCCAATGACCGCGTCTAGCCTGTATGCTAGCCTACTTCAGTCGACCGATTTCCTATTTCAGTCAACTAAACCCCTATTTTTAGTCCACTGATATTGTCCCGGTCAATCTATTTCCTATCGACTAAACCCTATTTTCAGTCTACTGATATTAACCAGGTCGACCGATTCCCTATTTCAGTCGATTGAACCCTGTTTCAGTTGATTGATATGGCCTCTATCGACTAATTTCCTGACCTTGACCCCGGACATGCCCAGACTACTACTATGAGACCGCGGTTCCTCTTTGACCGCGTCCTTACCCAATTTCATGAACTTCATGTTTCTTGTGTTGAATTGCGAGCTTAGGTTTTAGCCACTTCAGGCTACTACCATGACATGTTCATGTCCCATTCGTGTTATTGAAATCACCTTGAATCTTGATTCTTGAAGTCATATCCCTATGACGATCTCTTGATCTAATGAACTTGAATTCCTTCTAAAGGAATTGTTTCCACTCTTAATGCTTTGGTTATATAAGCTTGTCCTTAGAATTCTTGGTCATTAAATAATGTGGATGTCTAGATTTACGTGAGATCTTTGATCCACCCCTCAAAGTCAATGCACCAAAAGGGCCCGGTCTAGTCCTAGGGAGAGCGCTCAAAAAGTTCTAGTGCCCATGGGAGTTATAATGACAAGGTGAGACATTGCATCAAAGTACTTTCTAGCGTGTTGAGTCTATGACATTCCACTTCCATGTGAACTTTATACATTTATTTGACATGAATACATGAAAGTACTTACTTGCTTGACTTGACTTGATAAATAGCCAAATCTCTGAATATTGATCACTTGTGCATGTCATTATATAGCCATCATGATATTTGTTCTCAGGCCTTGCTCGACTTTGTACTTTCTATACTTGATCTCATCTATTCCTATTAAACTTGACTCTATTGTGATTATAGTCTTTCAATTTCTACTTATTTATGGAATTGTTTCATTCATGCATATAGTTCTTTCCACACTACTAAATTGTTAATAACTTAAATTTTGCCTGGCGATAGAGATATAAATCCTACTGAGCTTCTTGCTTACTCTTGTTTCTTTAACATTTTTCAGGTAATTTAGAAGCTAGAGTACATGCAATCGGGAATGGGCAAGAGTGCTCGAGTGGACCTGAAGTTTTAGAGGACATAGTCTTTTTCTTGTTTTCTTGAGTCTAATTAGAGCCAGGAGTCTTGTTTTTTTTCTTTCTTCTTCTCATTTTCCCTTTATTTGAGTCCATTATTGTAAGTAAAGAAAAAAATGTGTAATTTGGAAGTCATTAGATGAATACAATTATATTTTTTTTAATTTTGGCCTCCTTAAGTTCTATGGTGTTGTCTTTTATTGTCATTTAAGTTGCTCTGATTGTCATGACTACTTCGCTGTCACGTTCCGAGCAAGTTTTCGTTGTTATCGGTTCGGGACGTGACAGATAGTTTAATTACGCTTATTTTAAGAATAAGTGCATCGACCTCCATATTCGCAATCACTTCACTGCGGTGGCCCACCCGCAGGCTAATAGACTGGTCGAGAATGCTAATAAGACTCTTCTTAAGGGCATCAAGACCAGGCTCGATAAAGCTAAGGGAAACTGGGTTCAGAAACTACCTAGGGTGCTCTGGTCATACCGCACCACTCCAAGGGCCTCTACGGACGAAACCCCTTTTCACTTGGTTTATGGTATCGAAGCTCTCATCTCGCTAGAGGTTGGTAGCACAAATTTGTGGGTTATCAACTTTCAGTTCTAGCTTAACAACCAAAAGCTACTGATGAACCTTGAGTTGGGCGACGAAGTGCGTGAAATGGTGAGGATCCGAGCGACAGAGTACCAGCGTCGTATGGCCCATTACTACAACGCGTAGGTTTAGGATCGACAGTTCCAACCGGGGGACCTAGTCCTTAGAAAGGCTGAAGCCTCTCGACCACTGGAGGCGGTGGGGAAACTGGCCCCTAATTGGGAAGGCCCTTACCGAGTGGTTGAGACGCTCAGGAAAGGGGCCTACCAGTTGGCAACCATGGAAGGGGAATTGATCCCGTGGACTTGGAATGCTACGACGCTACTCAAGTTCTATTTTTGAATTCACAACAGTCATGTGCAACATGCAATCATGTAAGAATAAACACAAAAGTCAATGAGAATCAAAAATTTTATTTTATTACGTCCTTATTTATACATCGAGGTGGCAATAGCCTTTACAAGGGGAAATTGATAAACCCAGCAACCGTTACAATAGAAAGGGGGTAGCTCGGAATAGGCAGGGCAGGTAGCCTCAAACTAAGCCACTGATTCTGCCAAGTGTGGAAACTGGCTCGAGATATGAAGCTACTGACCTAGCTGTGCCCTGAGTCGAGCGGATCACATGGAGAGCTCCGGCAGAAAACAAGTGCGGGAATGCCTCCCCTCTGGAAAGAGGGTGCAGGTAAGAAGAAACAAGAAAAAGAAAAGATGAGGAGCGAAAGAACATAAGAGAGAGAAAGAAAAGAAGAAGAATGGAGGTGGAGAGCCCCTCAGTTGCAAGGAACAGGGAGGGGAGGCGGACGATGAGGAAGCCTTTTCTGCACAAGCCTAGAGTGGCCCTCATGTCCCTCTCTCCTAGAGGGAAGAACACGACTGGAGGCGCACCTGAGCCCCCTTCCCCTCTCCCTGCGTGGGCAGCAGCACGGAAGGTCGGGAGGAAAGACCCGTTAGCTATCTTCCCTTCTGCTATGTTGTCCACCAAGTCGTCTTCCATTCTGCTATGCTAAGTTTGCCCATCCGCTTCGTTGGGCCCTGAGGTCTTCGTCTTCATCGACAGACTTCATGGTTCCTCCCCTGTGAGAATAGAAGACAAAGAAGAAGGCGGAGGGAGGGGTAAAAAGTGCAAGTTATACGACGCAAGGAGTCGCAGGCCCAAGCCACCCTTCGAAGCCTTTTATAGGTCGAAGATGAGGCAGTGCCCTACCACACGTCAACGCCCCCGCCTTAATTGCTCCCTCCCTTGAAGGGACGCGAGCGGACTTCGAAATAACTTGTCGAAGCATGGTTGTCCTAGAGTTCGAGAGCTCACCATTGGGAAGGCATGAAAAATATGATCCTTTAATGCCTGGGGATACGAATGGACGCAACCGCTGTGCCCGAGAATAAATGAAGACAGAGTTGACATTACACGTCAGACCCCTATTTTTTGGACTCGTGCGGTTGGCAGGGGGAGAACGAATATTGCCATGGCAGCTGGTAACGGACCTCGAGTTCCTTCATATCCACCTCCGTGAGTTCGCTGCTGGGGGGACGGCTCGACGTCGGGCCAGAACTGCCCGTCCTTTGCCCCACCTCCTGGCAGTTGACATCCTCACTACACTCTGCCATTGGGAGTGTAGGAGAGGGCAAAGAAATGCTCGAGTCGGAGGAAGACGCGGGGGGAGGAAGCCACCGAATCACCTCTACGGTAATCTTTGTGAGCTCCTCGAAAGCCCTAGCGACCTCTCACTCTCTCTGGTTCCTTTCTTGGAGCATATGTTTCTCTGGGAGTGCACGGAAGCAGGGGAAGCAGGTAAACCCTAATGGAGTGGTGGGGAGGACAAAGGCCTGGAAAGCTTTTATAGCCCCAGGTAGAGAACCACCACAATTTTTTCACTGCCTAGCGCCTCCCGAGACGGCACATTCGAACTGACGCCAAAAGTTGTGATCATTGTGCTCGAGCCCCCATGCACTAGGACAACCACATTTATGGCCCCAAGAAGTGAGTCTAGGATAGCACATGATGGCCAAACTCCTGCCCTTGCCAAAAACTATCTCTACTCTCTGAGCCCATCCTTGGTTCGGGAGTAGGGGGAAAGTGAAGAGGGAGAGATTTGCGACACACTATAGATGCGGCCCAAATGGCCCATCAAGGACTGTCTGGCCCATTAAGTGATAGCCCTTGTCGGGCCCATTTATTTTGAGGCCTTATTCGCCCGAGGCCTGCTTCGCCTAGTGGGCCTCAGCTTGGTGCCCGATCAGTCAACCCCCCTCCTACTCGAGAAAAGCCTGCAGACCATACCGAGAGATCCCAAGGTCGGATGGATGCCCCCCGGTGAAAGAAAGGTGTGCCTCCACTTATCCTTTATGGATTAGCTCGGCGTTAGAACTCCTTAATGTGCCAGGGGTAAGTCCTCACTGCTAGCAGCTATCTAAGTGCAGATTACGCTATTGGCTGGGAACGGAGATAAGGAGAAGGGGAGACTCCTTGACCGGGAAGAGTCCCTCACCAGGACGCAGCATCCTCCAGGCCCCACCTCTCTCCTTCCACGCCAAGGAAGCCCACCGCTACATAGACCGAGGGAATCCCTCCGAAAAAATAAGCCACTCTTAGCCACTTCAACTGGTGGAGAGCAATCTCATGCCCTTCTTCTCTCTTGTCCCCTTCGCACCCTGCTTCTACTACTCGTTGACTTATGCATCAGAGGATTTTCTCCGGGGTTACAACCCTGGGTCCCCTGATCGTCTCCTTCCCTCTCTGCAAAATTATGTGCTGGAGTGGCCGCACCCTGTGATCGCCCTAGCTAGATAGGACGGCTCAGAACTTGGCATGAGATCTTGCATCTTCAATGTTAACCGATGACAAGAAATGGGGATGGAAGGAAAGATTTGCACGGTAATTTATTGTCATGCCCTGACACGGAATATCGAGGCGCGACGAGTCGTAAACATTCGTATCGATCAAGAGCATGTATAATAGGGTCTAACCATAATGGGACACAAGAAGAAAAGGATACTTTTATTTCATCGAAATAAAGATTTACAATATTCTTAAGCCTTAAGTGGCATAATACAACTTCCAAGTACATAATTCTAGCAAGTGTATGTTGACACTGAAAATATTCCTAATACTTCCTGACTTCTGCTTCTGCGGGTCTTGAGTTCTGATCGAGTGCTCCTGTGCCGACAGAGAAGAAAAGAAAGAAAAGAAGAAAAAGAATGGCGGAAGCCGAACAAAAGATGAGACCAAAGAAAAGAAGAAAAGAAAAGATGCTCGGATCCAACGGACAGCCGCTAAAGCGAGACCCGCGTGCTCGAGCCAAACACACACGGAGTTGGGATTAAGGCCGTATGTCGTGTCGAGAGCCTCATCAACGTCCCGTCAAGGTTTTCCAAGTACCGCGGCGAGAGGAATGGCCAATGGTCACCTCCGGAATCATCCCTGGACTCATTGACTAGCCTTCGGCAACCGAACGAGGATAATACGGCGCCATGTTCACCGACGCGCCCCTTAAAATGGCACCGTCATCAACGGCACGTAAAACACCAAAGAAGGGGGCTGTTCCCCGGTGCCATATTCACCAGCGCGCCCCTCCGTGGTGCCGGGGAACTTGGTGCTATAAAAACACCTTGTTCGCCCAAAAAAAGGAGAGGAAGAAGAGAAAAAGAAAAAAAGAGGAGAGTTATCCAGGGAGAGAGCCTGAGGGTTTCTTGCTAAAAAAGCTTTTCCTTCTGAGAGCACTCCAGCCGCCGCCGTCGTCCTCTGCTATGCGCAAGCCCCCGACGTCGGAGAGGAAGAACTTCATTCTGTCGTTTCTGTAGGTGGGTCATCGTAGTTTTCGGCCGATTCCACTGTGTGTTTTCTTGCTTTGACGCAATGTAAGTGAGCGGAAGGGAGGGCGATGATATGAGCCTCATCCCTTCCCTCACCTTCTCTGCAAATCTATACCTCCTCCTCTGTACTCTTTTCTTCTTGTTAATGTAAACAGTGACTGCGCGACACCACCCGGCACCGGAATGACAATCTGCATCTCCTCTCTCCCTTCTGTTGAATGGAATGAATGAATACATATCCGTGGATTAAAGAGTTTAATAGCCTCATTCTTTCTCCATATCACCATCTTCTTTTTTTCTTCTACATTGTGCTTCCTTCAGTTAGTAAAACGGCGCCGCGCTATAGCGATGGCGCCGGAATGGGTCAAGCACATGTGTGCACCCCCATCTGCTGCATTTGGAATGATGAATGGAC
This sequence comes from Amorphophallus konjac, assembly GCA_022559845.1. Classification (NCBI taxonomy): domain Eukaryota; kingdom Viridiplantae; phylum Streptophyta; class Magnoliopsida; order Alismatales; family Araceae; genus Amorphophallus; species Amorphophallus konjac. The sequence continues at coordinate 168,554,144 of CM040124.1, read as the reverse complement.
ACGGTCGTGTTCGACGTCGTGGTTATCTCACCTGGTTTTCTCTGCTTTCCGTCCGCACATCTAATAGTTTCGTTGTGCGAATGTTTCTTATGGTTATCTTCCTCGACGCCGGCCATGCCTTGCTATGCTATGGGCTATATTAATTCCCAACTCCTCGGGGTTTCTTTCCCGCTTGAGTGTCAAACGTTGTGTCTCCAGAGACTTCCATAGATGTGCATCACCCTCCGGCTAACCATGGGGCCTGTCCTCCTATCTCCATCCTATTCCTAACCATGAACAAGAGGGGACGAGGCCGTCCCTATACTCCTCGCCATCGTCTTCTAAGCATCGCCTGATGAACATTCTGTTAAACCCATTAACATTTATATGCGCGCATATACGCATATCTACAGACATTAACATTAGTCTGCTAACTGTGCACATTTTCCCACCGCGTCGTATTACCATCCCTTCGAGGAAATTAGGTGACCGGGGAGAGGGGAACATTCCCCAGATTCATTGTGCTTCCACTCTGTCCACAGGGGACCGTCTCTCAGTGGCGAGCTCTCTTATGGATCAACGAGTGAACATTAAACGGGTTAATCCCAATATACCCAAATCCACAGTCCTTGATGGACCTTGTGGTGGCCGTGAGATGCGTGCCCCTCGTAGGCTGGCCCTCGGGGTTTCCGTCTCTAACCGGTCGTCCTGACTTGAGCGTTGAGTCGGCTCGGGTCACGTGCCCCTCGTAGGCTAACCCTCGAGGTTTTCGCTCCCATGATGAGTCGTCTCATCCGCCCACTCTCACCCACGGACTTGGTGCCCCTCGTAGGCTAGCCCTCGGGGTCTTCCTATCCATTCGGGTTTGCCGACCACCGTTGCGCCACCCGGCTATTAGGGGTTTACTCCGCTACGTGAGTACTTCCCCGCTTCTCCCCGATAATCCTCCGGGATGGGGAGATGCTGCCGAAATTTCGGCACGAATAAGTTAATAATTCATTTAATAACTCTAATAAACTTGTTCGATTTGGAACGATCACCGCGCTCGAGTATGAACCTCGCGCGAGCCTATGACTTAACTTCCGGACGGCTCTGGATCGATCCGATGAATAATTAACTCAATTAACTTTCAAAATCCTCTAAAACATTTTAATAAATCTACAAATAAACCAATAAAACTTTGATTTTCGTGAAAGCGGACTAAACCGGCACGACGATCATCCGACGGGCCTTAATACGGCGCGCCCTAAAACGGCGCGCCCTATTCCGGCGCGCCATAAGGTGAGCGCGCCGTTTTAAAGCCTCCCTCTACACCTACGCACCGTGGCACCGTTTTAAGCCTACACCTACGATTCCCGTGCAGCTTTAAGCCCTTTTCCTAAGCATTCCACGCCGGTTTAACAGCAACCGCGCCGTTTTAAGGCTTTGTTTCTCATGCCATTTTAAATGATCACTCTCCGAGTGAATATTAAACCGCCTTAATGGCGAACACTGCCCCGATTTGGATAACCCATGGACACATCGGTACCCCTCGTAGGCTAGGCCTCGGGGTCTCCGTCTATTCGGGTCCGCCGGTCACCGTGTCTAGCCTCCCGACCTTTAAGGAGCTTACCCCATTCCGTGGGTATGGCTCCACATTTCCCCAAACACTCTAGGTCTAGGGGAGATGCTACCGGATCTTTATCAGGACATTTGCAAGATCGAGAATATAAATAAAATGAATAAAAATAAAAAAATAATAATAAAACAAACAAACAACAACAAAAAATAATAATAATAAAAAATAACAACTAATAAAATGAACAAAACAAAATAAAATAAATGAAACGAAAAGAATAACACCGTTATCCGGCGCGCTCACACATTTGCACGCCGTTTTAACCACAAAGTTTCACCCAGCTGCGACGCCGTTTTAACATTCCCCGCCGTATTACACCTTCGCACGTGAATACACGTCCGCCCCATGCCCACATTAACAAAAGAAACGAAAAGGAAAAGTCTCCCGCCGTTTTAACAAGGAAACAAAACGCACGTTGTACACACATTCGCTTGTACACCCATTAAACTCTTAGTTGCCACCAACGTAACACACAACCCTCACATCCATTAACACTAATCATTCATTAACACTAACCACCTATTAACACTAAACCCCCATCAAACAAAGCCATACGTCCAAACCCCCCCCTTCCGTGCCATGTATACGCATACATATATATATATATATATATGTAAAAGAAAATAGATAATAAAACCAACAAAACACTCTCATTCAAAAATGGGGGAATAAAAAAAATGGTTAGAATAGAACAAATATACAATAAAGAAAGGGATATAAAAAGGGGTAAAATGGAGAGATAAAGAAATAATAAAATGTTAATAAAACAAACAAATAATGGTTAAATAAACAACAATAAGAAAATACCAATAACAATAATAATAAAGGAATAAAAGTGATGAATTAACAACAAAAATAATAATAATGAATGAATAAACGTCAAATAAATACCAATAAAGGGAATAAAAAAAGCATGCATTCAATATAAAAAGATAATAAAACAAATGAAATAAAATAAATAAATAATAAATAAAGTGCATTCATGGATTTAAAAATAATAAAAAGAATAAATAAAGAATAATGAACATGACCATGTCTACTCCGGAGCTCTCACCTCCTCTAGATCCCGGGCATGGGAATATTGATGACCCCCTGACAGGTCGTGTCTGCACCTCGGGATTAATCCCATTATCGCTACGGCATTGTTGACACCCATTTTTTGTCGATAAGTTGAGTCGTTCCACTTACTCCCATTTGGTGATGTCTCGAGTTGTTCATCGCTCATTGGGGCTATTTTCAGGCATATCTTGGGCCAGTTTTATGGGTAGCCTCCCTCCCTTGTTAGGTCCGAATTGATTCAGGGCTTAACGGGCCTTGGTTTTGGTTGATTGGGCTTTTCTATGAGTTTCAACACCCATGTACTGTACGGTTCATCCATGGCCGCTCAATCCATGTGCGGTTGACTGTGGACCGTCCATCTATTTTGGAATATTTTGGTTAATTTTTTGAATTTTCACTGACAAGCATTCATGCGGCTCTCCTCTGCCCGTTCAACTTGATGAACGGACGGATGGTAGCCGCTCATCTCTCAGAGTCCTGCGCTTGGTGGTGTTCTCAGATAATTGTCCAATTAATCTATTTATCACCGACAAGGTTAGAACGGTTTGTCTTTGGCCGCTTTACCTTTGAACGGTCTCATCTGAGCCGTTCATCTATGAGAGTCCAACAGCGAAGGTTTCGATCAGTTAGATGGATAATTTAGATTATTTATGATTTATTTTGAATTTCCACCGATGGGGTTGGACGGCCAGAACATGACCGCACATCTAGTTGAATGGTCTATCGTGAGACCGTTCATCCGTTCGATTCCTGAATTTCAACAGATTTTATCTCTTTATCCGTGGTTTTATCCCAAACTTCTCCTGTCATTTTCTCCGTGGATAATGAACCATTTTGAGTGCCGTTTCGATTGGATGAGAGATAATTTGATTATCTATGATTTTCCTTTGATTATCGCGACCTGAAAATACTTCTAAACCCTAATTTCGAGCTAGGACTTTAGGTGCTCTATAAATAGACCCTAAAGGCCGGGTTTGAAAGGGGGAGATTTTTGGTCGACGGAGAAGCCCTGCCGCATTCTTGAGTGACCTAGCACCAAGGAGGGAGGCTTTCCACGTCCATACAAGCCTCCGGTTCAAGGAGTAGTCTAGTTTTTTTTAAGTCTTGTGTGTTTGATACGTTTTGTCCTCTTTTTCATTGCATGCATCACTTTTCTCACTTTCGCCCCACGTTTTTCTTCATCTTCATTGCCATGCACACACCCACCCACGTTTATGACACCCTAGGGGTTTAAAATCCCTCACGTATCCCCCTTTCCACTTATTCATGTTCATTTCTTATTATTTTGGCATCTACTACACTTTTCAGTTCTAATCTAGGTTTCCTCTTTGTGTTTTCATGTTGTTTTGCAGGTCAGCAATCCCTAGCACGAGGCCCATCCCCTCTGGCCGGCCGGAGAGGGTGGAGGTTGGACCCTTTGTGACTTCTGACTTGGTGGTCTTGCGTGGTTCTCTACAGTCCGTTCAAGAAGACGTGCGGTGCAGCTTGGACCGTCCTTCTTCTTCCTGTGGTCGTGATAGAGCCGTTCAACTGCCAGGAGTGCTTCATCCCGCATCTTCTGTAGCGTTCTTAAACGGTCTATCGTAAGACTGTGCATCTTACAGGCAAATCTTCTTGAACCGTCCATCTTCCCAGCGCTGCAGGTCAGGCGAGTACCTCTCCCTCTTTCCAAGGTACGGCGTGTTGATCACGTTCGGCACCTTGGTGGTGATCACAGGTTTTTACACCTCCCTTTTCTTCTGTCTTCATTCGTTTTCCATGTTGGATGTGGTAGGATAGACATTGGGAAGGCATTGGAAGAACGGATGGGAGGAGAAATATATCTACACCCATTTTTTGGTGATCACGGTGGGACACCTAGTGCCCATTGTGTTAGTGGCTTGCTGACTCCCGCTTGCTTTGTTAGTTCTGTGTTTTAGGAGTGGTTTCAGGTTTTCTGCTAGCCTCTGCTCCTGGATGTTGAGCGGTTAGTATAGAGCCGTTCAAGGTCTTGGGCGGCTACCAAGGCACCGTCCTTCTCTTCGACAGGGTCTTGACACCTGCGACTCTGCTGCTATAGACGGTCTGTCTTAGACCGTTCAGGTTTTGTGCGGCCAGCCTTTGGCCGTCTATCCTCTTGGCATAGGTGCGTCTCTGTCTCCTTCCTGCCTATTCTGGCTGCTATTATACGTTTTCTATAGGTCCGCTCTATAGGTTGTGCGGGCTTACTGTCGACCGTACATCCAGGTTTCATTCCAGTAGTTTCTGATCATCTATTTTATTCTGATACTGCGCCGTGGTTGGAACGGTCCACCCCAGACCGTCTATCTTGTTGTGCGGTCCTCCACAGACCGTCCTTCTGATGCCACAGTGCACCCGAGGCTGCTTTGATTGCCATATCTATATTGTCTTTGTTCTCCTTGGTGCCATTTATTGATCTTCTCCTGGTTATATGTTGTTGCTGCCTATTTGCTTTCATCCTCGCATGTTTATTTTGGTCATTGGTTGCTAGTTCACTAGGCTAGATCTTGCACGCACTCCGGTGCATATAGGACTCATGCATTTCATTCACATCTAGTTGCATTCCTACCAAGGTAGGGTTTCCTCTCGTCTCCATACTCCTTGGAGCCGACCAGGGGACCTTGCCGAGGACCTCCGTAAGCTCCCGTGAGCCGTGGATTCCCACACGGACGCCGGACAGGTTGTACCATATCACCCCCTAGTCTAGGGTCTGCATTCATGCGAGAGAGAGTCCCTTAGAGTCTGCCAGTTCTCCATTCTCACCCTATTTAGGTACCTTGTAGTTGAGCGACGTCACATTTTTAATCAATCCACTACGGTCCTAAAAGAGAACTTATAAGAAATCTTCGTGAATCATTTGGAATTTGTTTGGGTAATTGGTTGATTCTTTTCTCATCTCTCTCCTCCATTGTATGTTGCACAGTGTCATCATTTGCATTTTTTTTTGTCAGATTAGGCTCATTAAGTCTAGCTCATCTTCGTGTGTCTCCATTTAGCTGCATTTGTCCTGTGTTCATTTCCCTCCGTGTATTAATTTGAAATTCACTGTATAAAGTCTCCATTCTCCCCATGGCGCACTTCTCCCCTGTACCTTGTTCCTATACCTCTCCATCTTCTTACCCCCATGTGGATTCCTCTTCCATGCGGGCCCATCTCCTTATTCCTCTATTGGACTCTATTCTTTTAACGGGCCTTCTTATCCCACCCGTCCTACTGTTAGCCCAATCAATTTTCATTCCCACCTTCGTAATTCTTCCAGGCCCATGCATTCCTCCATTCCTGGAATGGGATTTCCTTCTTCTCAAGCCGGATCTCCTTATCTGGCCCATCAACATTATCCTGGTCTAAATTCATCATCTCTTGCTCAGGTTGGCTCATATCCTTCTCAGACTCTTCCTACCGAGGAGATGTTCGCTCGGGCTCAACGCCAGCTTGTTGAATTGCAACGACGAATCAATCCTCAGACTTCTTTGGAAATCCCATTTGCATTCCAAGGTCTTCAACTCCCACCACGTTCACAGATTCCAGCTTATCGTCGCTATGGTGGGGTCGGCGACCCCTACGTCCATTTGAAGGAGTTCTTATATGAGTCGGCCCAGTTCCAACATGATCAACGCTTGATGGCCTATTTATTTGGCCTATCGTTAGAGGGCTCGGCCAATGATTGGTTCTTCACATTACCGTAAGAGTAGATGGTGAATTTTCAAGCTGTTCAAACAAGATTTATTCAGCAGTACCAGGACCAGGTTGGGCCCAGATATTCTATGGTTGATCTGGCCCAAGAGAAGATGACGCCCGGCAAGGAATTCTCCACGTTCGCCGACTGCTGGCGTCGCCTAGTTGCGCAAGTCCCGGGGCATATTCCGGAGGGCAAGCAGATCAAGATGGTTATTTCTAATACAACGCCTGAGCTCAGATGTATCTTAGCCCTGAATGATATTACATCCTGGCAACAGCTTTACAGTCGAGCCCGCTTCATTAGCCAATAACTCCTAGTTTCCTTTGACCACGAGTCCCCTCCACCTTTGCCTTCCACATACCCCTTCTCTTCCCCATCCGCCATGGGCCAACCCTCCACTACATATCCCTCCACGAGACGGCCTTCCGCCTTCCCACACCCCTATACCTCCATGTGCTCCACCGCATACCAACCCTCCATGAGTCAGCCCTTCGCTATTTTATCTCCCCACACCCCTCCACTTCCGGTCAAGGAAACACTACACCCAGAGCGGGTAGATGTCGTCCATTACATTCCCACGCCTTCCACGCCTCCACATCATTTTATCCCTCCGCCTTCACCTACGCAACCCCCGCTACCATCTCCATTACCTTTTCATACCCCTCGGCATCCACTTTGCCCGAAGCGGGCTTCTCACTCTTTGTTGCCGGAATCTCTTACAGATGTTTTCAGGGCTTTGATGGCCACCCATGCATTGTAGCTCCCTCTAGTTATGCCTTGTCGACCTGCGGTCGGGAATTTGCTCCAGTTCTGTGAATTCCATCGTCAACGGGGGCATTTGATTGAGGACTGTCCCGAGTTCCGGAAACTTGTTCACAACTTGGAAGATAAGAAGATGATTGATTGGACTGTCATACGCCAAGTTATTTTAGATCTCAGCAGCAAGTAGCAACAGCAGCAAGCCGTGCCGCCTAGGCAACCGTCTCCACGTCAAGACTAGGGGCACCCTGGTGTTTCTTCAGTTGATAAGGTACCTGCTCTGTTACCCACTTCTTCCTGTATCCCATCTCCTCCACCACCTTTGCCCACTTCAGCCTCCGCTCGGGCAACTTCTCCTTCACCCTCCATTTCCACCACCACTCCTGTCCCCAACGCCTCTCGACGTGTTGTAAAGATACGCCAAAGAGCACCACCACCCGCCACTTTCTTCACTACGCCACTACCTTCCTTTCCTCCTTCTTCCCCATCCCTACCTTCACCTCCTTCCTCTTCACCTTCACCATCTCCGTCAACCACGTCACCCCCTTTGCCACCACCTTCTCCACCCCCATCTTCGCCGCCTCCATTGGCCACATCTCCATCCTCACCTTCTCCATTATCCCCATTACCCTCACCACCGTCTTCATCACCTCCCCGCGTAATAATCCCTATTCTGTCACCTTCACAACTATCCCGGCGAACGATGCCACTTCTTTCGCCATCATCCTCTGAGCCCGAGCAGGTCGACCCTAAACCCATACCTCCACTTTTGCCTTTACCTCCACTCATGCCCGTCATCATCAGTATTTCTCCATCACTTGCGCTAACGCCACCCGCACCCTTCAAACCTCCTCCTTCTAACCTCCCCCTACCACTTCCCACTTCGCAGAGCAGGTACGCATTACCTTTGGTGCCCCTCGGGTCTAGTCCCCAGGGAGATAAAGAGCCAAGCCAAGTTTCAATCGTGCATTTCGAGATCCAGGATGTTATTTCCCGCATGCCGATCCGAGTCCTAGCCCTTGGCTGTTTTGGGGACAAGGAGCCTGCATTTGCTATGAAGGCGGTTGCTGAGAAGAGTTACTTGGCACTGGTTCCAGTTCCTTCTAAAGCGAGGCCGGTGGTAGTCTCTTTGCTCGTAGGAGAATCCATGATTGATGTTGTTATCACCCCTCGCTTGATTACTATTCAGTTCACTGGCCCAGAAGGGTTCTCCACCCGTATCGTGCTAACTCATATGGCCGCCAAGCAGATTATGAATTCCATATTCCAGGGGCAATTGGCTACATCTTCCATGTTGTCAAAGGACATTATGCACATTCTATGCAATCTCTCTCAGGTTATCAGTATGCCGGCCACGTCAACGCCGTGTAATACTCCCCCTCAGCTTCATTCTCATCTATCAAGGGAGTTGTGCTTCTGGTGTGATTGCCGAGAGAAGTTGCCGAATCTCCAGATCTTGGTGCCGAGTTACAAAACTCCATGGTTTGTTGTTCATCATTCTGAGGAATTATTTGACCAAGAATGTCTGCCTATGGTTAGCACTAGGTGTCTAGGGGCAACCGCCCCGACGAAGCTACATATTCATGACCGGGCTAAGTCGTCTGCCAGATGGGCCTGTTATTTGAGGAGACATTGCAAATCGAGAAGGCAAAAGGTCCGGGGCCGCACCAGGCAGGCCTGTGTTCAAGAGATTGCTGCTAAGAAGAGGCAGCGGCACAAGTACAAAGGTCGCATGTTGTGCACTCAGGGGTCCACTTCTTCCTCTTCTTCTTCCTTTCATTCATCTTTTTTCTGCTCAGCTCCCACCCTTGGGTGGTGTACCTCTCTTCCTCTAATCCAGTTTCCATAATTTTCTCTTCTCTTTTTGGGTCCGCAAACCCCCATTCTTCTTTCTCCCCTCATCTGGAACCTCAGGATTCTCCATTTTCTCATGATTTTAGGCCCCGACCGATGTCATCCCTCCATCCCGATCTCGAGACATCATCCGATTATTCCGTGGGACTTCCGGGTGTCTCCTCTGATTCTTCCCCGGGACTTCCGGGTGCTACTTCCGATTCTTCCCCGACCGTGTCAGGTGTCTATCATTTCTCTTCCTCGACCTGGTCGGGTGTTTATGCTTCTTCTTCCCCACCTCTGGCGGGTGATCGCTACTCTTCTTCTCCGACCATGTCGGATGATTCTTATTCTCCTCTTTCTTCTCACTCATCTTCACCCTTTCGGGTCATTACCCTTTTTCGTGCTATTTTTGAGGCTTTAGCCCACCTTGATCTCAGTTAATCCATGTTTATTCTGTATCTGGTTCCTTGTTATCAGTGCCTCAGTGCCTTAATGAGGGAGTTCTAACTCTCGTCTCTCTTCCTTTTTATCCCTTCTTCGTCCAGTATGATGTCTGCCACTCCTCTGTGTCGAGGAATCCAATCCTTTGCTCTCCTTTCATCCTTTATCCTGGCAAGCAAGGAATGCAAAGCTACTCGCGCTCCTCAAAGCTCGATGATCAAAATCGCTTCAGGATGCTGGTTTTCACGCCATGGATCTGCAAAGGTATCTTTATTTTGTGCAAGAACATACTTTCATTTCCATTATTTCTATTATTTCTGCACATGATTCCTTAACATGATTGAGTGGCTTTAGGAGTCTTTGTTTAATTAGATCTTAACTTTGTGTCAAATAAAAAAGTTAGCTTCTGCAGCATCCTTAGGCTGGTGATAGCTCCGCGCTGGGAGTCTAGTTTCTTTCCTCGATTGTTGAGGGTGACCTATGAGTATGATTTTTTTTACACACTACACGGCAAGCCATAGCCGATCTCTCTGAGGCACACTGTTGCTGCTTTGGCCATACTTTGGGTATGAACAAAGGTCTTTTCTTTTCTCTGCTCGGTCAAGTGCAGGGGCAAGAGATGGATGGATGAGATGACCAACCTAGGTGCTCCCTAATACGGGAGAGGTCTCAAATAGGGGCACTCTTGACCCTCAAAAGTGAACTTTCATGTAATATCTGGCCAATAAGGACTACCAAAATGAGGAAATAATTCAATGTAAAATTATGATTGGAAGGCATGGCAAGAGTGACAGTATAGTTCCCCGCGGGACGTCATGAGCCCGGTCGCATACATGCCTGATAAATATGGGTCTCAAAATCAAAGACACAAAGCCCCGGTGCAACAGACTATCTCTCTGAGTGGTAGTGCCCTTGAAGGAATTCGAGCCTTGATATCTCCCATTCTGCACGAAGCTTGTCTCCAATTTTTCTTCTGCTTCTCCCTCTTAGGCTGGGTTGTATCCCGGGTATGGCCTTAGTAGGGGCACCATTCTTTAGAAGCAGTTGGTTTTGGTAAGCCACCCTCACATGCACGCCCTGCTTAAGGGAAGCCTTTAATGAAAGGGGTAGAAACGACGATCCCTGGCCAGTAGTTTGAGCCCATCTTTAGGTGCTGCGGATTGCTATGTAAAAAATCAAAATTTCTAAAAAAAAAATAAAGTATTATCAAAAATCTAAAAAAATCAAATATTTCAAAATAAAAAAAATCAAATATTTCAAAAACCTAAAAAATCAAATACTTCAAAAAATCTAGAAAAATGAAATACTATTGAAAATCTAAAAAAATCAAAAAAAGATCACAAAAATCCAAAAAAAATGTGTCTTTTTCATGCATTTGCATTTATTTTAAGGACAGATACGTAATCCGTTTGCTAAGTGTGCAGGTTGCGAGTACTCAAGCATTCCTTGCTATATCTTTTTGCTCTGCCTCCTGTTCACATCTTCTGTTCTTTCCTTCTTCGATCCACTCTCTGGATCTGTTCTGAAGCTCATGTCCTTCTCAGCGTTTGTTTGCAATGATCATATCTTTATGAGAGGGCTTTGCCTCACGATTATGAACCTGACGGTTCTGCTTCATTTTGATCTTGGGTTTTGATTGAAGTGCGTGTTTGTTCATGTGTTGACCCGCCGTGTCCTTGTCTCGTGTCTATGTCCCACCGTGTTGTCCCACGCTTGTTGTTTTGTTCCTCACCACATAGTTGTCTTGCATATGTTGATATTCGTCCCTCTATGTTCCAGGTGTTGTCTCAACCGTATGATCCGTCATGTTCTTATTCCAACCATGTGTTGTCCCACCGATTGTTGTCTCGTCACACCATGTTCATGCATACGTATTGTCTGTTTATGCCATTGCCTAGGTGCTTGTCCATCTTGTTATGTTGTTTCCATTCGTCATGTTATGTCATGTTGTTTGTCGTTATGTTAATCGCTATGTTTATCTTGTTCGTCTTATTCATAAAAATCCATAAAAATCTGAAAAAGAAAATCTAAAAACTTACCGTTTCATCTGCGCAGATAAGTCAGGTATGGCCTTTTAACCTTATCACCCTTATTACATTATTATATGATACTATAATATATTATCTCGAGAACCAGTTGGTTATCTACGTGTTCTAGGATTTGATGTTCCCCTTTAACAAAAATGATGATGATCCAGGTTCACGTGTTTAACCTTCGGATAGGCCGTTAGGTTGGGACGTCATGGGGAGGATGGTTCTATCCTGCACGCTGTGGTTGCGGATGGTATCTTGACGCTGATTTTCCTAGCTTAGCAATATTATTCTCGAGTATTTTGTATTTTAATTTTTCTTTGCATTTATTTTAACGATTTCTTTTATTTTAGCCCAGCATGCATCATACGCATCCTTTTGAGCTTTCATGGCCCATGGTTTACCTGCAGAATGTCCCATCAGTAATGGTTAACTGTGCGTTCAGTGTTTGGGTAAGAGGAACTAATTCCACTCTGAGTTGGAAGGTTCTCTTTGGTCAATTCGCTTGGTTTGGTTGATTAAAAGGTCCCCGTCTGGAGTTGTAGCCTATTTCTTTACTTTTGCTGCCTACTTTTGGCCTCCTCATTAAACCGTGGGATTGTGTCCCCCATGAGGTTGGTCTTGTCGATTTGTTTCATTTAGTTTAGTTCCTCCAGACTTGTGTCATTTTTTGGTTTTATCATTCCTTGCGTTTGGTTCAGAGTCTTCCGGAAGATTCCTGTAGCTTTTTGATAAAAACGGGTGTCGTTTTACCTTAACGCCCACTTTTTCGGTCCACTCTGCTGCATTTCCGCTCCATCTCTATGTTCCATGTCACTTTCGCTTCACCTCCGCTCGCTCCCCTCTAAAGAGGACGTTAAGGAGGGACATCTGTTGACACACGTTTTTTGCCGATAAGTTGAGTCATTCCTCTTACTCCCATTTGTTTATGTCTCGAGTTGTCCATCACTCATTGGGGTTGTTTTCAGGCATATCTTGGGCAAGTTTTATGGGTAGCCTCCCTCCCTGGTTAGGTCCGAGTTGATTCAGGGCTTAACGGGCCTTGGTTTTGGTTGATTGGGCTTTTCTATGAGTTTCAACACCCATGTACATGTACGGTTCATCCATGGCCGCTCAATCCATGTGCGGTTGACTGTGGACCATCCATCTATTTTAGAATATTTTGGTTAATTTTCTAAATTTCCACCGACAAGCATTCATGTGGCTCTCCTCTGCCCGTTCAACTTGATGAACGGACGGATGGTAGCCGCTCATCTCTCAGAGTCCTGCGCTTGGTGGTGTTATCAGATAATTATCCAATTAATCTATTTATCACCGACAAGACTAGAACGGTTTGTCTTTGGCCGCTTTACCTTTGAACGGTCTCATCTGAGCCATTCATCTATGAGAGTCCAACGGCGAAGGTTTCGGTCAGTTCGATGGATAATTTGGATTATTTATGATTTATTTTGAATTTCTACCGACGGGGTTGGACGGCCAGGACATGACTGCACATCCAGTTGAACGGTCTATCATGAGACCATTCATCCATTCGATTCCTAAATTTCAACAGATTTTATCTCTTTATTCGTGGTTTTTTTATCCCCAACTTCTCCCGTCATTTTCTCCGCGGATAATGAACCATTTTGAGTGCCGTTTCGACTGGATGAGAGATAATTTGATTATCTATGGTTTTCCTTTGATTATCTCGACCTGAAAATGCTTCTAAACCCTAATTTCGAGCTAGGACTTTAGGTGCTCTATAAATAGACCCTAAAGGCCGGGTTTGAAAGGGGGACATTTTTAGTCGACGGCGAAGCCCTGCCGCATTCTTGAGCGACCTAGCACCAAGGAGGGAGGCTTTCCACGTTTATACAAGCCTCCGATTCAGGGAGTAGTCTTGTTTTTTTTAAGTCTTGTGTGTTTGATACGTTTTGTCCTCTTTTTCATTGTATGCATCACTTTTCTCACTTTCTCCCCACATTTTTCTTCATCTTCATTGCCATGCACACACCCACCCACGTTTATGACACCCTGGGGGTTTAAAATCCCCCAGGTATCCCCCTTTCCACTTATTCATGTTCATTTCTTATTATTTTGGCATCTACTACACTTTTCAGTTCTAATCTAGGTTTCCTCTTTGTGTTTTCACGTTGTTTTGCAGGTCAGCAATCCCTAGCACGAGGCCCATTCACTCTGGCCGGCCGAAGAGGGTGGAGGTTTTTTTTTCTCAAAAAGCCTTGCCTAGTGTTGGATGGGAGAGTGCACATTTTGGGCACTCTACCATTCAAGACTAGGAGGAAAATTTTATTAAAAGGCCAAAAGGAATACAATTATATCAAACGAATACTGGGCATGCCAAGTTTATCTAAACGAGCTGCTCCTTTTATATAGGATGGAAGCTCCTCATAAGAAAAGAAATAATTACAATTTGTGGAGCAAGCTAAAGATGCAAGAGAGTCCGCGACCTTGTTTCCTTCCCTGTAGACATGGGCAATTGTATCATTTTCAGTCGTGAGATTCCATATCTCTCTGGCATAGGATAGAATGGACCAAGGGCAGTGGATTATCTTTTTGATAATTCGAACTAAGGAGTAGGAGTCACATTCGATGTAGACTGGCTTGATATCAAAGGTGTGAAGATACTTCATGCCATCCAACAAAGCTCGGGCCTCAGCAATAATACTATTTGCACTGCCATAGAAATGTGAAAATGCAAGTAAGATGTTGCCTTTGCTGTCTCTAATAACACCGCCTCCCCCAGCATCACCATTACTTTTGCAGGCACCATCAGTGTTGATCTTGAGGGAAGGCCATGGAGGGCAGAGCCATTTGATAGCTTTCAGCTGTGGGCACACTGTCATCCGGGGGTTAAGTCCAAATTCCTCCAGAAGTTTTCTCTTAGACTTGTCAGACTCCTTAAGGTTGGCAGCTAGACATACCTATTTTGCATGGAAGATAATGTGATAGATCAGACTGTTTTTAGAAATGATTTTTCCATCATATTTAACAGAATTTCTAGCTTTCCATATCTCCCCAGGGCCATAACCAATGACAGCAAGGATGAGTAAGCCATGAGCTGAATGTTGCATACTGGCAGCATTTTGAGTTATGGATGATCTCACAAAATTTACATTCATGACCAATCCAATATATCTAAAATGAGACCAAGTGTGTTTGGCAATATCACTTTGCAAAAATAAGTGGTTGATATTTTCCTCTTGTTGCAAGCTGCAGCAACAGCATTTGGAGCATAATTGCACACCCACCTGCTGGACATTTTTGTCAGTAGGAAGCGCATATAGTATGGTCTTCCAAATATGGACAGAAATTTTATTCGGGAGCCATTTAGACCATATCCGGGTCCAGGGAATTGCATAGTGGTTAGTATTAGTGCTAGACAGCACCTGATAAGTAGAAGCCACAGTGTACCTCCCGGTAGAAGAAAGGCTCCAAGCCTAAAAATCTGAATGCTGAGTCAGTTTATAATTCCAAATTGCCTGTTTGAGTGGATCAGGAATCATTCTGTCCACCATTTCCTTGCTGTCATTGGGTAGATGGTTCAAATAATCATTTACAGAAATGTTGGTATTTGGGATGTTAGAAGTTGGAACATAATCGGCTAGCTTTTGGTTACCTATCTAGTGGTCCAACCAGAAATGAGTGTTTTTACCATCTCCAACAACCACTTTTTTGTGTTGAATGATAAGGTCCTTTGCCTTTATCCAGCTCCTCCTGTTGAAACCATTCATGTTTTTGAAACCAACCTCACTAAGATGGCGCTGGCCAATGTACTTGGCTCTGAAGAAATTTGTTCAGAGGGAGTTGGAGAACAGAGCATTCCACAGCATTTTTACTCTAAGAGCAGTATCCATTAACCTGAGTGACATAATGCCAAGTCCACCTTGGGTCTGAGGCCGACATATGGTCTGCCAAGCTATCCAGTGTCTTTTCTTTCCATTTATAGTTGAGCCCCAGAAGAAATTTGCAAACATTTTTTCTAGGAGCAAATGAGTACCTGAGTGCAGTGGAGTGGAGGACAGTGAGTATATAGGAATAGAGGACAAAACATGTTTGATGAGAATCAAGCTGGCTCCCTGGGATAATAAGCTAGACTTCCACTCTGTAATTATGTTCTGAATAGAGCTTGTAATACCAGCAAAAAATATCTTTTTCCTTCTACCAAGCATCAAAGGGAAACCCAAGTACTTGTGTGGAAAAACATGCTTGGAAAAACCAGTGAGAATCTGAATACGGTTTGCAACTGACTGATGGATCTTGGGGTGAAGAAAAAAGCCACTTTTGCTGACATTGGTTAGCTATCCCGAGGCTCTTTCATAGATTTTTAGCACCTTTAGCGGGTTTCTGACTAATATAATGCTAGCTTTGCAAAATAATAGGGTGTCATCAGCGAAGAGTAAATGAGAAATAGCTGGGCATCGGGATGGTCTCGAGAACCACTCAACTCTGCCAGAGGAGAAGGCCTCCTTCAAAGATCTACTTAAGCACTCTTCAGCAATGATAAAAAGAGATGGGGCTACTGGGTCTCCTTGCCTGACACCTCTGGATGATTTGAAAAAACCAGCTGTGTCCCCATTTAATAGAACTGAAAACCAACAGTTGCTTACCATTTTCTTAATCAGATTAATAAAAGGAATGCTAAAGCCAAACCTGTGTAAAATAGCAAATAAAAAGTCCCACTCAAGTCTATCATAGGCCTTGGCCATGTCAAGTTTGAACATGATATTATGACCTCTGGTTTTTCTACCAAGCTCATTGGTTAGTTCTTGGGCTAAAGCAATGTTCTCAATGATATGTCTACCCTTGACAAAAGCTGTCTGTTCCAGAGAGATAATTTTAGGAAGGATGGATGCCAATCTCTTGTTCACAATAGAGGAGATGATTTTATAGAAAAATTTGCAAAGACTAATTGGCATGTAATAAGAAATATCTGTTGCCAGGGTTTTCTTTGGAATGAGGGCTATTAAAGTAGCTGTAACACATCTCGGGAGAGGATTCTGAGAGGTAAAAGCCTCTTTGACCGCACTGCCAACCACTCCACCAATGATAGGCCAGGTAGTTTGGTAAAAAGAGCCAGTGAACCCATCAGGATCAGGAGCACTGTCTGAAGATAAGGAAAAAAATAGCTTCATGAATATCCTCATCAGTAGGGGTAGCACAAAGCATATTATTGTCATCCTGGTTTAGTAGAGTAGGTATATGCTGCAGAGATGATTCGTCAATATAGTATTAGTGTGAAGTGAAAGCTTTTTCAAAATGTGAGGCTACAATGTCCTTCATTTCACCATGATCATAAGTTAGAGATCCTGTCATGTTCCGAAGCTGTATAATACTATGTTTATGCCTCTTAGTCATGGTTGTAGCATGAAAATTTTTTCTGTTTCTATCTCCCTCGAGAAGCCATCGAATCCCTGACTTTTGTTTCCAAAATATTTCCTGCTGTAGGATTCTGTTGGACTGAATGTTCTTTGCCTGCTCCAGAATTGCAAAATTTTCCTCTGTGGGTTGACTATCATATGTATACTCAGCTTTGAGAACATCATCCTCAGCAACCATTAGGTTCAAATGGACGTTTCCAAAGGTGTTTTTGTTCCAGCTCCGAAGCATATTCGTCATGTGCTTTAGCTTCAGGTACAGGGTTGTCATGGCAGAAGAAGCCAATGGGCTATTGTTCCAGCATAACTGAACATCTCCAAGAAATTTTTCATGCACTATCCACATCTTCTGAAAGCAGAATCTACTCTTAAATTTGATCTGAGATAGAGATTTCACCAATAAAGGGGCATGGTCGGAGACTTCTCTAGATAAATGTTCAACAGAAAAGGGAAAGTGGATCAACCAGTCAGAATTTGTGAGCACTCTATCCAGTCTGGCCCAAATACCCTTACTGCCAGCTTGATTATTATGCCAAGTATATTTTGTTCCCATAAATCCAGCATCCACCAAAGAACAGTCAGACACACACTGTTGAAAGTCTGAAATTGCACCTAAATTTGGAGCATTTCCACCCAGCTTTTCATCAGAGTTCAGAATGCAATTAAAATCCCCACCTACAAGCCAAGGTCCGGTGGTAATTGCTTGATTGGATTTTAATGAAGCCCACAATGCTTGTCTTTCAGTAACTGAGCATTTGGCATATACGAAAGTTAATTGGAAAATAGGAGCAGAAGGATTACATTGACTGATGGTGATTTGCTGTTCATCTCTTCTAATAATGTGAAAGTCCAAAGGATCTCTCCAAAGAAACCAAATATGAGCTTGGTCCTCAGTATTAGCAAAAGCTTTATTCATGCCCAACCTTCTACACATGCCATCTAAATTACAGACATTTATTTTAGGTTCCAACAAAATAATGAAATCAATGCCATGATTTTTGATCAGAAATTTAACCCTGCCAACGGAAGTATCATTCCCAATACCTCTTATATTCCATATTATAAAATTCATGATGAATGGATAAATTTAGGGATGTTACCGACTGAACCAAACTTTGTCATGGCTCGAGTGATGGGGCGATCAGGCAGCTTTACTCGAGCATTTTTGGCCGTGACTGAGTCGACAATAGCTCTCCTTCTGGCAATTAACTCATCACTGTGTGTGTGTTGCTCAGAACCATCAACCATGTCATAAGAGTCCTGGATTGCCAAGGTGGAATGGGTTTCAACAACAGAAATTTCAGGGACAGGGGCGATGCACCCAAGCTGAGGTGAAGTTTGGTTTGAAGGGAGCTCCAAAGGGGGATTATGCATTCGATCCTGATCCTTTGGAAAACTGCTTGTATCAACATTGCACTTTTTTGGAATAACCATAGACTTTTCACCAGCCATCGGAATTGTCTGACAATAAGGTTCCACTGAGTCCAGTTCATCAGATGTGTCCGTCGCCATAGAATGATTCCCGATGAGAACAATAGGAGTTTTGTGTCCTTCTGGGCCCATCTCATTCTCGTCTAATTTATTGAGCTTTGGGTCTGACATAGGGTCTATCGTATCAATCACATTTGTAGCTGGAACATCTGTAACAACAAAAGACTTCTTATTGGCTTCGACAGGAAACCAGGCTTTCCTCTGCTGATGCAAGGATCGGGCGGGACCTGCAACCTTTGGTTCAATCGGCAGACGGAGTTTTTTCCCTTTACAGACATCCGAACTATGACCAAGCCTTGAGCAATCTGAACAGTACATCAGAAAATTAGAGTAGATAATATTTTGCCAAATACCTCCTCCAGGAATGCCAACCCATATCCGATGTGGATGAGATTTAGAAACATCCAATTCAACACATACACGAGCTTCCAAAGTATTGGACATGTTCTAAGTTGAAGGATCGATCTTCAGCACTTTTCCGATATTGCCAGCTATAGATCGCAGCATTGGCTCAACAAAAAAATTTATAGGTAGACCAGAAAGGTGATCCAAATTGGGAGAATAGGAGAATCTTCATCAGGCGAGAAAAGCATTGTCCATTTGAAGAATTTGAATAATCGGCCTTGCACATATAGAGTCTCTCTCAACAGCAATTGAAGAAAATCCTCCTTGTTGCGAAAACGGAGGAGAAGGTGTCGAGGATCCAAGGCGCTGATGACAAAATCATCCTTAAATCCTCAGCGGTGTGAAAGATGAGCTCTGATGTCTGGGAAAGCCGGACGTCCAAAGGGTGTACGTGCTACAAGGGAATAGGCGAAAGGCTCCAGGGAGGCAGACACCTCTTCAGCACTGAAAAGGACCACGGGCTCACCACCATCAGTAGAAGTGGGAGCATGTACATTACCTTTGACAGTAGGGGGCTTCATGGATGAAGTCAGCACTTCAGCGAAGGAACGAGCTCGACCGGGCGGAATAGCAGAGGAAGGAGAAGGAGAAGCCCGGCATGACGGGAGAGTGTCGGGGGTCACAGGTCCCCCCCCACAGCCGCCATGTGACCTAGGTCAATGCCATGTTTCATTGTTATTCTATACTCTCAACTCTCTCATATCGATCATGTCCTCCAGTTCTCTCCGTGGAGGTTGGACCCTTTGTGACTTCTGACTTGGTGGTCTTGCGTGGTTCTCTACAGTCCGTTCAAGAAGACGTGCGGTGCAGCCTGGACCGTCCTTCTTCTTCCTACGGTCGTGATAGAGCCGTTCAACTGCCAGGAGTGCTTCCTCCCGCATCTTCTGCAACGTTCTTAAACGGTCTATCGTAAGACTGTGCATCTTACAAGCGGATCTTCCTGAATCGTCCATCTTCCAAGCGCTGCAGGTTAGGCGAGTACCTCTCCCTCTTTCCAAGGTACAGCGTGTTCATCACGTTCGGCACCTTGGTGGCGATCACAAGTTTTTACACCTCCCTTTTCTTCTGTCTTCATTCGTTTCCCATGTTGGATGTGGTAGGATAGACATTGGGAAGGCATTGGAAGAATGGATGGGAGGAGAAATATATATACAGGCATGACCTTGTCCTGGGCCAATAAGCCGTTGAATTCAATTCCTTTTTGACCGGGTTTTAACCGTGTCCCCTCATTTCTCAAATATCAAATTTGCCATACTCTAGCATACATTGTCCCGATGATACACGAGTCTGCCCAGATACGGTCATACTCGGCCCGCCTCATGGGCCTATGTGTATGCACCGTAACGCTATACGCAGTCTCAAAATAAAAAGGCAACGACTAATCGACAGCCCTGCGAGTGACAAGGATTGCCAAAGTCTTCCCTAAATTTACAAATAAATGACCAAATAAGCAATAAACAATAATACTAAATGCTACCACCTTGCATGCATGCATGATCTGACTCTCTGGTATATCGAATGGTGATTAGCGGAAGGTCAGGTTACGCCTGGCCGGAGGCTTTCGCTATGCACGATGGTGGTCCTCGAACCTAGGTTCTCCGCCCCGTACCGGGAGCCGGCCTAATAAATAAATACTACCATATTGTGTGCTTGCATGCAATCACATCCTTTACATATTCTACGGGCCCCATGGCCTATCTATTTTGTCGATTAATCAAGGGTTTTCTCTCTTCTAGAGAGATGTAATTAACGCCGTAGCCTTTATGGTATGGCTGGTTTCGGGTCCCGACACGATCACCTATAATCGTCTGGTTAGTCAGACGGTGCGCATAATAAATTTGTCACTCAGTGACTGGCACGCCCTGCATAAATAAACCTCTAATAAATAACCCAAATAAACCCATAAAAATATATATTCTTAATAAAATTTATCTCCCACAGAGTACTACTCATAAACCTAGGTAACTAAGATCAACTTGATCCCTCGTTTCACTCTTGCCCGTCCCCATGTGTAAGGCCCGTGTCTTAACGGATCTTTGATGGTTCGGGTTTAGGATTTATTTTGCGAACTTCGGCCATTTTTCCAGATTTTTAGGCCATTTACTGGTATTTATTCGGATTAAGTTATAATGTTTATGGATTTTATTGGGCATTTTCATAATATTGAAGATTTGGGGGTCTTTTTGCAAAAGGTGGTTTTTTTCAAAAAAAAAATATATCAACCCTTTTTCTTTCTCCCCACATTCACCACCTCACCTCCCCCTCTCCACCCCTCACGATCTCTCTCTCCCCATTTCCTCTCCCCCTCTCCCTCACGATCTCTCTCTCTCTCTCTCCCTGGGCAAGCGGGAGAGACGGACACGGATCGCGGCGTGGAGGGCGCAGTTGGACTCGTGGCAACGAGTGGAGCGCGTTGACCCCCACCTCAGCACGGATCGTGGCCCGTGGAGACGGGACGGGGAGAGGAGCGTGGAGGTTTCGCCCTTGCATGCGTCCGGTAGTCCACTTTTGGCTTGAATGAGGTAGGGGGATGGAACCCTTACCTGACTAGGATCATCTGGACACAACTTGCACCGCCATGCACGGCCGTTTTCACCATTTTCGGTGAAATCCCCATGTTAGTGTGATTTAGCTCAATTTCATGAAAATTCACTCTTTGGGCTTTGTTTTTATGTTTCCTAGTGTTTAATTGATGTTATGGATATATGCATGAGCAGGGAACAGGTTTTTAGCGCGAGCCCCGTCGATTTTGGTCGATCGGGGGATGTTCCGATTTCAAACCGGACATACTCATAACCTAGCTCATGTGACGGTCATCCCAGCGACCGTCACACGCGTAATGCACCTAACCCGGTGCGTTACGAGAGTGTGACGGCCTCATCCTGGTGCGTCACAGCTTCTGGGCAGCTGGGCGGAGGATCCACCTAACGGACCTAGACGGGGCCGTTAGGTTGTTGTAACGCACCAGCCTAGGTGCGTTACATTCCCCTGATACCTGCGTGTGGTTTATCCCTCGGGTGGGTATAACGGCCTCGATGGTGCGTTACATCAGTGTAACGCCCCTACCTTAGACCGTCACACCCTGTGTTTTTGTATTTCAGTGAAATAGCCCTCGGGTGCCTCTAACGGACCTAAGGGGGTGCGTTACAGTCATGTAACGCACTGCCCATGGTGTGTTACGCACTGCTGTTCCCTGCGTGTGGGGAAGTCACTTCGGGTGAGCCTGACGGCCCCCGGTAGGCGCATTACAGTGACGTAACGCACCTACCCTAGACCGTCACACTCTGTAACGGTCTAGACAAGACCGTTACACCCTCTGGCGTTCAACGAGATGGTCGGTTCATCTTCTAATGCATTTCATGTTGCATAACCGCTATGTTTAAGTTATTTTATAAACAATGGCACACTTTTAGATCTCGGTAGAGTACTTCCACTTTCCCTGTGATAGAACCACTAGACTTAGGCCTGAGACTTTTAGTGTCGCTCCGCCTGGCAAAGGTGGAAGGGCGTACCCGCTGAGTGGTTTGTAAGCCAGTCACCGTGGGCCCTCGGCTCTTTACCGTAGCATCCTACGGGGGGGAACTAGCTAGAGGCCTGGCTCTAGACAGGAGTCAGTGTGTGCACACGTGGTCAGAGGCCTGGACTGACACTGACGAGTGTTACTCTGACTAGTTCTTTGTTCGGTACTGTTACGCCTCTCGCTTGTTGTCAGCCTGACTTGCGAGTTCCTTGAGACGCAGTGTAAGTCGTTAGTGGACGCTTCTGGTCTCTGTTTTCTAGTGGGTACTTTCTGCGGTCTCTTGTCACCTGGAGTAGTTGGGATTCTTTCTACTGGTAGATTTAGCTTCAGACGCTAATGTATACATTTGTATTGGCATATAGTTGGCTGTTTTGACTGTTAGTTAGTCTTTACAGCTTTGCTACCCTTGAGTTATTTATGCCAATACATGTTTGCTACATTAAATGCATGCTCTAATTGCTTTATATTTGTATGCCTGCTTGTTAGTGTGAGGTAGGGATCCACATGACCCCTACTGAGTCTGGCTGTGACTGACTCCTTCTCCTTTCAGGTGAGCAGCAGCAGCCTCCCGTCGGCGGTTCCCGCGTCTTTGGGGATCGTGTATAGAGTGCCAGTGATAGTTTGACGGTCCTTTTTGTGTACTTTTGACCGGGGTATGCCCCGTGTAGTTGTACTTTTGGACTTCCTTTGTTTTGTGGACTTGTACTTTTATGACTCTCGACTAGTGTACAGTTTGGCTATCACTCTGTCATCGTGAATTGCTTCCGCTTAAATCTTCAAGCAATAAATCTATTTTTATCGCGTGTGCTCGTGATCCCAATTCATTGTGCGCCTCCTCAGCGAACGTACTAACCCTTCAGGGGCCTCATCAGCCTCTTGGGTGGCTTCCCCAGTTCTTGGTATCGGTATATCGGTATCCGGATCTCCGGGTCGTCACAGTTGGTATCAGAGCCATTTTGAGGACTCGTACAAGGAATTGAAATCCGTGCTGGTCCAAAGCAAGTCCATTGTGTCATCCATCGCTGGCTTAGGTTGTTTCTCGCGATTATGATGGATTTCCTATTATTCTGTGTTTTCTCAAATTCAAGATGTAGCCTCGTGGTTGGCGGAGAGCTCAGGCACCTCGGGAGGAGAGTGGCACCTCTTCTACCCCAGCTACGCCGGCTCCTGTAAGTCATGCCCCACGTGATGATTTACCTGGTGGTCGTAGCAGAGCGTTGAAGGGATTCTTGCTTTTCCACCCACCTATTTTTGAGGGTCAATCAGACCCGGAGGCAGCGAGAGCGTGGCTTAATGCCACCGTGAGCACGTTCCAGTCGATGGAGTGCGCGGAGGATGAAAGGGTCATGCTGGCGACCTATCAGCTGCAAGGTACCGCGTGCACCTGGTGGACTACGGAGTGGGAGATTGCTTTCCATTCCCGTCCACTCCGGTAAATCACCTAGGCGGAGTTTGTTGCTACTTTTGAGCGTGCCTATACTCCGGCATGTCTTAAGCTTGCTAAGATGTATCAATTTCTGGAGCTAACGTAAGGTGACCTGACCGTGCTGCAGTACCGAGGGAAGTTCTTTGAATTGGGCCGGTATGCGCCCCACATCTTCGCGGATGAAGCGATGAAGACTCAGCAATTTCTGCGAGGGCTGAAAGCGGAGTTGAGCCTGCCGTTGTTTGCAACTCGGGTAACCGACTTGGATGCGGCATACTAGGCAGCTGTCGCTCTAGAATTGGAATTGGCAAGGACTTGGGGGCTTTCTCAGACTGGGGTAGTTCAACAGGCGGTGCAGTTTTAGCCGACGTACCAGCCGACTGTCCCAGGAGCTTCCCCTGTGTTTCCTACTACTGGTAGTGCTTCTTTTTCTAAATCCAAGGGCAAGAAGTTCAAATTCAAGAATTCCAAGAAGAAATTCGATCAGCAGGCGTCTCCTGGTGTTGTTCAACTTTCTGCTCCTTCTTTTCCTCAGCGCCAGGGTTCCTCGCCTAGTCAGCCTAAGCGGTGCTGGAGGTGTGGCGGTAACCACCCGGGCAAGCCATGCTCGTTGCCGGTGGTTTGTTTTCGTTGTGACCAGCCGGGTCACATTGTTCAAGACTGCCCAATGAAGTCGATGCCAGTGCAATTCTCTCAATCTATTCAGCCTCAGCAGTCTCAATTTAGACTCCCTCCGCCACCTCTACCTCCGCAGTTCTATCCTCAAGCCTCGGCATCTTCCCAACAATCTTCTGTAGCAGCCAGGAAGCAAAAAGGGATGGTTTCTCACATTACTCGCATGTAGGCTGTTGTATCTAACCTGGTGGAAGGTACGATCATGCTTTATGGTCATGTAGCTCGCGTATTATTTGATTCGGGTGCTTCTCACTCCTTTATTTCTGAGGATTTTCTTGCATGTATTGAGGAGCCCACCACTGAGGTCACTTGTGATTTGTTGGTTGAGTTGCCATCTGGAGATTTTATGTTCACCCCGTTGTGTCTCGAGGAGTCTCCTATTGTGGTCAGTGACCGTCAGTTGCCAGCGAGACTGTATGCTTTGCAGTTGTCAGAGTATGATGTTATTCTGGGCATGGATTGGTTGGAACAGTATGGAGCCGTGGTTGACTGCAGATCCAAGAAAGTCTACTTTCAGCCACCTGGGAAACCAACATTCTATTTTCAAGGTATTCGGTCCCGTTCCTCTCGCTTGATTATTTCTGCTATTCGAGCCCGTAGATTGCTTGATGCAGGTTGTCAGGGGTTCTTAGCTTCAGTGGTTGCTGTTGAGACACCTCATCAGAATGTTAGTTGTATTCCTGTGGTGTGCGAGTTCCCCGATGTGTTCCCTGATGAGCTACTGGGCTTACCTCCACAGCGAGAGATTGAGATGTTAATCGATTTGATTTTGGGTACGGCACCCTTGGCCAAGGCACCGTATCAGATGGCTCCAGCTGAATTGAAAGAACTGCGGGCGTAGTTGCTTGAGTTGCTAGATAAGGGTTATATCCGACCCAGTTTTTCTCCTTGGGGTGCTCATGTTCTATTTGTGAAGAAGAAAGATGGGAGCCTGAGGTTATGTATTGACTACAGGCAGTTGAATCAGGTGACTATCAAAAACAAGTATCCTTTGCCCAGGATCGATGATTTGTTTGATCAGTTACAGTCTGCCTCTATCTTTTCTCGGATTGATCTCTGCTCTGGTTATTACCAGTTAAGAATCCGGGAATCTGATGTTGAAAAGACTACTTTTAGCACGCGGTATGGTCATTTCGAGTTTTTGGTTATGCCTTTTGGGTTGACCAATGCTCCTACAGCTTTTATGGACTTAATGCAGCGTGTGTTTCGGCCATATTTGGACCAATTTGTTGTAATCTTTATCGATGATATTCTTATCTATTCGACTTCTAAGGAAGAACATACACAGCATTTGAGGATCATGTTGCAGACTCTACAAGACCATGAGCTCTTTGCTAAATTTAGTAAGTGTGAGTTCTGGCTTCGGGAAATTCATTTTCTAGGCCACGTGATTTCTGGTGATGGAGTCGCAGTGGATCCAGCTAAGATTGAGGCTGTTCTTCAATGGCAGAGACTGAGGACAGTAACAGAGATCAGAAGTTTTCTGGGTCTTGCAGGTTATTACCGCAGGTTCATCCAAGACTTTGCAAAGATTACAGCATCATGTTGTGTAGTGGACAGCGGATCTAGAGGGGAGGGGTGAATAGATCTGCCCCTCTTTTCGCAATGCAACCCTCTTTAAAGCTAGATGATGAAATAAGCAGCGGAATATAACTAGCTTGACGAAGAACACAAATGATTTGCTTGGCAAGATGATTACGCAATATAGATATTGAACCTAAGCATGCATCTAACATAAAGCAATCGCACAAGCAAACCACAACACATGAGATTTTAAGGTGGTTCGGACTGAATCTCCAGTCCTACGTCCACCCCTCACCAAATCCGGTGAGGCTTCACTAGTGCAGCACACCAAACTGCAAATCGGAGAACCACCAACTGCCTTCCTACTAACCACCGGTAGGGACGTCAACACCGCAGATCGGACAACTTCCGATTGTCTTCCTACTAACCACCGGTAGGGACGATCTTCAGTTTTGATTGTTCGAATGAAATGAAGAAGAAAGAACAAATATCAAGCTATTCAAACAAGATATGAAATAAGCTCAAGAAGAAAATTCTTATCTGAGATTGCTGGAGCTTGATTCAGATTCTTCTATGGATGTAGATCACCAATAGAGGCTTCTATCTTCTTCACAAAGCTCTCTTCTTGATTCAACAGCAATGGCTTCTTCTTCCTTGTGAGTTGTGCGTCCTTGAATCTGCTTGAGTTGATGAAGAGGAAGAAGGATGCAGTTTAGATCACCCTTGAGAGCCTTGATTGCTTCTTCTTCCTTGGAGGTTGAGATGGCTTCAGATCTGGACTTGAATCACCTTGGATGGATGAAGAACTTCCTCCCGAAACACTATTCACGGAGGTGCTACAGTACCTCGAAAATGGCCTCCCTTGATCTCCCTTGAAGCCTTGAAGTGTTAGGGTTTCCAACCCCTCATGTGTTGGTTTTATAGACCTTGAATGGTCCTTGGACATCCTTCAGACCAGATCCATAATTTGTGGGTGATTAGGTGACTTTTGGATTAAAGAAATCCATGGAAAGGGGCTGGCCACGAGGTGGATTTTGAAGTCAAACATGGCTGCATCGGGGCTGGCGGTCGACCTGTGGCTTCTGGCGGTCGACCGCTACTGAAACACCTGCAAACGGATGATCCCTGGGAAATTAGGTCGACCGCTACTGGCTGGCGGTCGATCTGCAGTTGACAGATCTGCAGTTGGGGGGTCCCTGGCTGGGGCGGTCGATCGCCCCTGTGCTGGCGGTCGACCGCCAGCTGGGCAGACCCCGGTCCAGCCCGGGTCGGTCCGTTAGCCGCTTCAGCTCCGTCGCTTGTGTCCATTAGAAGCCTGTTCATGTCTGTAACTTCATCCTTGTTGGTC
The DNA here is from genome assembly GCA_022559845.1 of Amorphophallus konjac. Lineage (NCBI taxonomy): Eukaryota > Viridiplantae > Streptophyta > Magnoliopsida > Alismatales > Araceae > Amorphophallus > Amorphophallus konjac. The sequence goes on along the minus strand of CM040124.1, from coordinate 168,526,979 downwards.
TAGAAAGTACCAACTGAATCTTCATCTTTTGACTCTCATCTTGTGCAGTGGCCTTGGCTATTTGAATGAAGCTTGTAGTTGTTGTATAGACTTTGCATCAAGGCTTGGACGTGTAGACTTTGTGTGCATGTATGAACTCTGTACAGACTTTGCGTCTTGAGCATGCATGAGCTTGTACAGACTTGCTTCATGAACGTACAGACTTGGTAACTTGATGCACGAACATAACAGAGCGCAATGTATAGACTTGTGTTGCAGCCATCAACCAACATACATACTTGGAGTTGTGCTAGCAGCCAACGTACAGACTTTGTCTTGTGCAATGTACATACTTTCTTTTGTGCATGCAGCCAACGTATAGACTTCATCTGCCGCAACGTATAGACTTCATGTTGTGCAACGTACAGACTTTGAGTTGTGCATGCAGCCAACGTATAGACTTCATCTGCAGCAACGTATAGACTTCATCTGCTACAACGTACGGACTTTGAGTTATGCATGCAGCCAACATACAGACTTCATGTTCAGCAACGTACAGACTTTGTCCAATGTATAGACTTCGTCCAATGTACAGACTTTGTCCAACGCATAGACTTTGTCCAACGTACAGACTTGGTCCAACGTATAGACTTTGTCCAATGTACAGACTTTGTCCAACGTATAGACTTTGTCCAACGTATAGACTTTGTCCATCATACAGACTTTGTCCAACGTATAGACTTTGTCCAACGTATAGACTTCGTCCAACGTATAGACTTCGTCCAATGTATAGACTTTGTCCAACGTATAGACTTGGAATGCAGTGCACATGCCTGCAACCTGTTCGATGAAATGACAAACTGCTTAAACAGATACACAATGACATCATATGCAAACACAATGTGACTTATAGTAGTTGCTATCATCAAAACCATAATAGTAATCATGGTGCACATGTGTTCAACATTCTCCCCCTTTTTGATGATGGCAACATTGTGAGTCATTATATGGCAGAAATAGCCACGTTGGCAAAGTGTATGATATATGTAACATATGGCAGAAATAGCCAAGATGACAAAGTGTATGATATATGTAACATATGCAGCTCAAGATCCATGATAGTAATAGCATGTGAATGTAATTATGAATGCAGATATGAATGCTATGCATTGGATACACAAATGAGATGCACAAAGTGAATCTCCCCCGTACACCATTCACTCATCCATAGCTCTTACAAAGGACTCACACAAAGAATTCTCCCCCTTTGCCAACAGCAAAAAGGAAGGATAAAGTAGAGTAGGTGACAAAGGTCGGTGAGACCAGAGGTGAAGGAGAGGGAAGAGCAAGCCATAATATGCAAACCTGAAACATATCGCGAGCAACATGTACGGGTCAAAACTAATGAAATCCGATATCATCAACAGAGTTCGAAGAGCATCTACATCGAAGATTTAATAGAAATGAACCAAAGGTGCATATCATTGCAATGTTTAACCTTCCCTTGTCTTATATATCCATATTCAATAACTGCTAAGGGAATAACAAAAAAATTAGTATTGAGACTAAACAGACATGAGTAGAGCATGGAATGTTATGATCGCAGAAAATGTAATTTTCAGTATTTTTTGCATATGAAGGCACAAGACTCATATTTTACGAGCAATCAAGTCTAGTACATGCCTCCTAGCCATAAGAATACACGTTGTTTAGACGCCAGTATTCCTAGGTATTTGGTAAGACTGACTATGATGCTTCGAAATGAACAGAGATAGCAAAGTCACGTCATGACATATCCAAACTCATTTCTGTGATGGGAAGATATGTTTCTCAGTGATTATGCCATTGCTCTGCCTAGAGGCCAAATGTATTAGGACAGAGATAACATGGGCACATCATGACATGTCATTCGTCACTTGATTTGATGACGGGACATATTTCTCCGTGCAACAATATCATTGCTCTGTCAAATTTATTTTTCAAGAATTCCAGCTCATCAAGATGTTTAACACCAATACTAAGCTCTAAAGTATCACCAAGATTGTCATGAAATTTGGATTTTCAGATAGCAGGATAGTCATTCAAAGCATAATATGCAGTCTCTAGTTAAGGTCTATTAAAACCAAGAACATAGATTATTTCAGAACCAATATTTCAGAACTTCAAGGAAATCATTAAATCTGAACCGATTTCATTGAATGGATAATCATCAGGGCACATAATAGAAAGCTCTTACTCCATATGTCCATCTGTCTCATGAACGGTATTGTCAAACTGGAAGCCAGTGAAGTTCAGATTGCAAGAGATAAGAAAAGCAACAAAACTCCCCCTAATGATATGTAGAGAATGCAGTCAAGGAGTTATGTTTGCAAGCAAATGTAAGGACAAACGTTAAGGAGTGAGAGAGTAGAACCATGCAGGGGTTGACCTGATCAAACATGAATTTGGCAGGCATGAAATGCATGACCCAACACATGGTTGTACATTTATTAAATGCAACATATGCATGAATGCTGCAAAGTGACAACTCCCCCTTACTATATGGCCTATACGCGACAATGACTCATGGTACTTGGCGGAGGTGAAACCTCACGCATATTGAGTGTGTCTAGGCAAGCATAACCTGCCTTTCCATACATCAACATTTGATATACCATGGCCATGCAATAATGATGCTACACAAATCATGCAATACGACACATATGCAAAATGACACATTGGCATATAAACAATGCATGAACACACCAATCTGCAAAAACACACAACTAAATTGAACATGATCATCATTTCAATTTTTAGTGGCCTGAGGTCGGCAAAGACCAAGCTCCCTTCTGAGTGTTGAAAACCTGTCATTACACAAGGGCTTGGTGAAAATATCAGCAATTTGATTTAGAGTATCAACAAAATACAGTTCAAAATTTTTCTTACTGACCTCGTCTCTAATGAAGTGATGCCTAATCTCAATATGCTTAGTCCTTGAGTGCTGGACTGATTTTTTACAAGGTTGATAGCACTAGTGCTATCACACAGAATCGGGACACAACCAAGATCCACTAAGTAGTCTTGGAGTTAGTGTTTAATCCACAACACTTGGGTGCCACAGCTCCCCACATCAACATATTCTGCCTCCGCGGTTGAGAGGGCAACCGAGTGTTGTTTCTTGAAGGCCCAAGAAACTAAACACCCGCCTAGAAACTGGTAATAGCCACTAGTGCTCTTACGATCCAGCTTGCATCCATCGTAATCCACATCAGAATAAGATATAAGAGATAAATCACATGATGACGGATACCACAATCCCAAATCTTGAGTGCCGGCAAGATATCGAAGGATACGTTTGACGGCAGTCAAATGAGATTCTCTAGGACTAGCTTGAAATCTAGCACAAAGGCATACACTAAACTGGATATCTGGTCAGGATGCAGTCAAATAAAGCATAGAACCAATCATACCTCTATAGACCTTTGCATCCACTAATTTACCATTTTCATCCGAATCCAGTGATGTTGTGGTGCTCATAGGAGTTACAATGATTTTGATGTTTGCCATGTCAAATCTTTTCAGCAGCTCCTTGATGTATTTAGATTGATTTATGAAGCACCCATCTTCTCTTTGGTTGACCTGCAAACCTAGAAAGAATTGAAGTTCTCCCATTAGGCTCATCTCAAATTTGCTAGTCATGAGGTTAGCAAATTCCTCACACATTTCAGATTTTGTAGAACCAAATACAATGTCATCAACATAAATTTGAACAATCAAGATGTTCTTACCTTGCTTCTTGGTGAAAAGTGTTTGATCTACCTTACCTCTTGTGTACCCTTTTTCAATGAGGAACGAGCTTAGTCTCTCATACCAAGCTCTTGGTGCTTGCTTAAGTCCATAAAGCGCCCTGTCTAGCTTGTATACAAAATCTGCATTGTTAGAATTCTCAAAGCCAGGGGGCTGCTCAACATAGACTTGTTCTTTGATCAAGCCATTCAAGAAAGCACTTTTGACATCCATTTGATATAGCTTTATTCTAAGGGAGCATGCAAAGGTAAGTAAAATTCTGATGGCTTCGAGTCTAGCAACTGGGGCATAAGATTCATCAAAGTCTACCCCAAACTCTTGATTATACCATTGAGCCACCAATCTAGCTTTGTTTCTTATTATCTTGCCATCCTCACTTAGTTTGTTCCTAAAGACCCATTTAGTGCCTATGACAGATTGTGATGAAGGTCTAGGAACAAGATGCCAAACTTTATTCCTTTCAAACTGGTTTAACTCGTCTTACATTGAATTTATCTAGTTTTCATCTTTTAATGCTTCATCAATATTTTTGGGTTCATGCTGCGAGACAAGAGCAAGTTGATCTAATTCTTCCACAATTTTAAAATGTGACCTTGTTCTAGGTGGGTCATTCAAGCTGCCAATGACGTTTTCTAAAGGATGATCCTTAAGAATTCTAATGTTTGTAGAATCGTTATCTTCTCCTGGAGTTTGATCCCTTGCATTGCTTGATTCAGCTAGGTCATCAGCTTCTTTTATTTCTTCTTGTAGAGGATCACTCTTGTCCTTTATGCTTAGGAATTCCCCATCTTCATCGTTTTTCCTACAAGAGTTATCATTGTTAGAATCATGATATTCATCAAAGGAAACATGGGGTGATTCTTCCACAGTTTGACTCTTGATATTGTAAATTCTATAAGCCCTAGATCTATCAGAATATCCAAGGAATATACCTTCATCACTCTTGGGCTCGAATTTATCTAAATCTCTTTTGTCATTATTGTGGATGAAGCATTTAGATCCAAACACTTTCATATGTGAGAGAGAGGGCTTTTTACCTTTCAGTAACTCATAAGGAGTCTTTTTGGTGTGTGGCCTTACCATAGAGCGGTTGATAATATAACATGCTGAGTTTACCGCTTCAGCCGAAAACCTCCTTGGAAGTTGCCGTTCAGCAAGCATGGTTCTTGCCATCTCTACAAGTGTTCAGTTTCTCCATTCAACTACACTGTTTTGCTCTGGGGTACTTGGTGAAGAAAATCAGTGTGAAATGCCTTCAGCTCTACAAAGATTATAGAAGTTAGCATTTTCAAATTCACCACCATGATCAGATTGGATCTTGAAAATTTTAAACTCACCGTCCTGCTTTATCTTCATGTAGAGTGCCTGAAACTCATCAAAAGTATCATTTTTATGTATGAGAAAGAAAACCCATGTGAACTTAGAAAAGTCATCCACCAAGACATATCCATATTTTCTACCACTCAAGTTAGCAGTTCTGGTTAGGCCAAACAGGTCCATATGAATTAGCTCGAGTGGTTTGGATGATGTATTTTCAGATCTTCCCTTGAAAGATTTTCTTGTTTGTTTACCTAAGGCACATGCATCACACAACTTGTTTTCTTGTTTAAATGATAATTCAGGCAACCCTTTCCCCATTGAATGCTTTAACAATTTATGTAAGACATTGTAGCTAGCATGTCCTAGTCTACGATGCCATAACCATGCAATTTCAGATGTTGGTGCAGCAAGACAAAGGTTTAATTTAGCAGGATCATCTAAGTTAATCATGTGAACATTGTTGACTCTCTTTCCAGAAAATTTTACCTTGTCAGATTTTGGTTTAAAGATTTTACATTCATGAGAGTCAAACAACACTTTATGACCTTTATCACACAATTGACTTATGCTAAGTAGGTTATATTTCAAACCTTCAACTAGCAACACATTTCCAATAGAGTTGGAGAGGTTCTTACCTACATTACCTATTCCAATGATTTTTTCTTTGTTATTCCCTCCAAACGTAACGTATCCTCCTTCCTTTTCCTCCAAGGGACAAAATTTTATTTTGTCTCCAGTCATGTGTCTTGAACAGCCGCTATCAAGATACCACCTATTATGCATGGCTGCAAGACATTCCTGCAAAAATAATTAAGCAATTGTATTTGGAACCCAACCAATTTTGGGTCCCATCAAACTCTTAAGATTTTCAAAACATGAAACTATTTCTTTTAGAATCCAAACCTTTCTAACATTCATGTTTTGTTTGCTTAGAGAAGGGATTTGGTTTTTCTTTTCAGCCTTGACATTTCCTTTTTGTTTAGAGGCTCTTTGTTGGATTTTGTGAAAGTTTGATGAAGTTGGCTTCTTAACCCATTCTGGCCATTGGTTGTTTTTGGGTTGAAAGTGATTGTTCTGCCACCTAGGAGATTGAAGGTTATAGGATTGATGAACACATGAATCACAATTTCTCCAAAAGTATGGTTGTGTTGGCCTATATGAATGGGCAATCCAGTTTTGGTGATATCTGGAAGATTGAGCATGTAATGGCCAAGAATGTGTTGACCTATGCTGCGGGGAAGGTCGACCTTTCTTATGCTTTTGGACAGGCTTTTATGGAATGTTGGTGACTGCCTCTACAATCTTCTCTTTCCCTTTTTCCTTTTGTTTTTGCTGGTTTTGTGTGGGAGTAGTGTTTGAGGTGTAAGCTTCAGAAGATGAAACAAATTTGATGATTTTTAACCCAATTGGCCTTTTGTTTGTAGGTTCAAAACCCAACCCTTCCTTGTTGAAGTTCATTCTGGTACCTAGCAGTGCATCTAGATTTTCTCTTCCATCCATAAAGTTTTCTAAGGATTGTTATTTATCCTTCAACTCTTTTTGTAGGTTTTCAATATTTTGTAGAAGTTGAATGTTGACTTGTTTGACAGCATCATATTTCTCATTGCTCAATTTGCTATCCTTTTCATAGGTTTGCATTTTTAGCTTGATACTATCAATCTCATTTCTCAAATTTTCATTTTCAGTTTCCAAGTCAGCCATTTCTTTTCTTCCTTCTTCCAAATCCTCAATCATTTTCTTAAGATCTTCAATTTCAGTTTCAAGTAGAGCAGTCTTATCATTCTTATCATGATCATGCACAAACGAATTGATTTTCTTTTTTAATGATTTATTTTCCCTTTTGTACATGTCATATTTTTCCATGAGCTGTATATAGGCTTCCTCCCAATCATCAATTGTATAATTTTCAAAAGGAGAGTTTACCTCATTTTCTTCGTCGCCTTTGGCCATAAGGCAGAGATCTTCTTCTTCTTTGTCCGAGGAGCTGGTTTTGTTATCACTTTTCTCCTCATCTCTCCATGTGGACACCATGGCCGTGTTCTTCTTCTTACCCTTCCATTTGTCGGCCTTTTTGAATCTGTCAGGACAATCAGTCTTGAAATGCCCTGGTTTGTTACAAGAATAGCAAATGATTTTGTCAGATTTCTTAAAGTTTTCGGAATTAGATTTGAAACTATTTCTTACCTTAGACCTTCCTCTCATGAAGCTCTTACCTTCCTTTCTTAGGAATTTACTGAACTTACGTGTGAGCATAGCTACATCATCCTCATCTCGCTCACTTGCGGAATCCTCACCTTCATCCGAAGTGCCTTGACCGCTAGGTCCAGCTTTAAGAGCTAAGGACTTTTTCTTAGGTACTTCAGCTTCTTTGTTCTTAAGGTTGATCTCATAGGTCATTAATGAACCAATGAGTTCATCTACCTTCGTTGTTGTGAGATCTCTGGATTCTTCAACAACAGTAGTCTTTGTGTGCCATGCAGGAGTCAGTGATCTTAGAATCTTTCTTACAATTTCCTGTTCTGAATATTTCTTTCCCAAATCAGTCAAACTATTAGTAAGCACAGTTAATCGAGCATACATATCTCGAATTGATTCATCAGGCTTCATGCGGAACATTTTGTATTCAGAAACTAAGATATTAGCTTTTGTTTCTCGTACCTGAGAGGTTCCTTCGTAGATTACCTCTAACTTGTCCTACATTTGTTTTGCAGTTGCTCAGGTCACCACTCTTGAGAACTCTACTGGATGGAGTGAGCATTGCATGATGTGTTTGGCACTCCAGTTGACAGTGGATTGTCTTATTTGTTCTTTGGTTCACAAGTCCTCATTATCCGTAAGCTCATACGGACCTTTGCTGATCACTCGCCAAAGTTCGTAGTCTTGAGCGCGAATGAACACCTGCATGCGATGTTTCCAATAAGGATAGTTAGATCCAGTGAAATAAGGAGGTATGTTCACAGAGTGTCCTTCAGATAAATAACCCTTAGACGCTGATCCACCATTTCCCTCAAGGTCGTTGGACCCTATAATGAGAGATTACGCTCTGATACCACTTGTTGTGTAGTGGACAGCGGATCTAGAGGGGAGGGGTGAATAGATCTGCCCCTCTTTTCGCAATGCAACCCTCTTTAAAGCTAGATGATGAAACAAACAACGGAATATAACTAGCTTGACGAAGAACACAAATGATTTGCTTGGCAAGATGATTACGCAATATAGATATTGAACCTAAGCATGCATCTAACATAAAGCAATCGCACAAGCAAATCACAACACACGAGATTTTAAGGTGGTTCGGACTGATCTCCAGTCCTACGTCCACCCCTCACCAAATCCGGTGAGGCTTCACTAATGCAGCACACCAAACCACAAATCGGAGAACCACCGACTGCCTTCCTACTAACCACTGGTAGGGACGTCAACACCGCAGATCGGATAACTTCTGATTGCCTTCCTACTAACCACCGGTAGGGACGATCTTCAGTTTTGATTGTTCAAATGAAATGAAGAAGAAAGAACAAATATCAAGCTATTCAAACAAGATATGAAATAAGCTCAAGAAGAAAAATCTTGTGTGAGATTGTTGGAGCTTGATTCGGATTCTTCTATGGATGTAGATCACCAATAGAGGCTTCTATCTTCTTCACAAAGCTCTCTTCTTGATTCAACAACAATGGCTTCTTCTTCCTTGTGAGTTGTGCTTCCTTGAATCTGCTTGAGTTGATGAAGAGGAAGAAGGATGCAGTTTAGATCACCTTTGAGAGGCTTGATTGCTTCTTCTTCCTTAGAGGTTGAGATGGCTTCAGATCTGGACTTGAATCACCTTGGATGGATGAAGAACTTCCTCCCGAAACACTATTCACTGAGGTGCTACAGTACCTCGAAAATGGCCTCCCTTGATCTCCCTTGAAGCCTTGAAGTGTTAGGGTTTCCAACCCCTCATGTGTTGGTTTTATAGACCTTGAGTGGTCCTTGGACATCCTTCAGACCAGATCCACAATTTGTGGGTGATTAGGTGACTTTTGGATTAAAGAAATCCATGGAAAGGGGCTGGCCACGAGGTGGATTTCGAAGTCAAACATGGCTGCATCGGGGCTGGCGGTCGACCTATGGCTTCTGGCGGTCGACCGCTACTGAAACACCTGCAAACAGATGATCCCTGGGAAATTCGGTCGATCGCTACTGGCTGGCGGTCGACCTGCAGCTGACAGATCTGCAGTCGGGGGGTCCCTGGCTGGGGCGGTCGACCGCCCCTATGCTGGCGGTTGACCGCCAGCTGGACAGACCCCGGTCCAGCCCGGGTCGGTCCGTTAGCCACTTCAGCTCCGTCGCTTGTGTCCATTAGCAGCCTGTTCATGTCTGTAACTTCATCCTTGTTGGTCTAGAAAGTACCAACTGAATCTTTGTCTTTTGACTCTCATCTTGTGCAGTGGCCTTGGCTATTTGAATGAAGCTTGTAGTTGTTGTATAGACTTTGCATCAAGGCTTGGACGTGTAGACTTTGTGTGCATGTATGAACTCTGTACAGACTTTGCACCTTGAGCATGCATGAGCCTGTACAGACTTGCTTCATGAACGTACAGACTTGGTAACTTGATGCACGAACATAACAGAGCGCAATGTATAGACTTGTGTTGCAGCCATCAACCAACATACATACTTGGAGTTGTGCTAGCAGCCAACGTACAGACTTTGTCTTGTGCAACGTACAGACTTTATTTTGTGCATGCAGCCAACGTATAGACTTCATCTGCAGCAACGTACAGACTTCATCTGCCGCAACGTACAGACTTCGTGTTGTGCAACGTACAGACTTTGAGTTGTGCATGTAGCCAACGTATAGACTTCATCTGCAGCAACGTATAGACTTCATCTGCCGCAACGTAAAGACTTTGAGTTGTGCATGCAGCCAACGTACAGACTTCATGTTCAGCAACGTAAAGACTTTGTCCAACGTATAGACTTCGTCTAATGTACAGACTTTATCCAACGCATAGACTTTGTCCAACGTACAGACTTAGTCCAAGGTATAGACTTTGTCCAATGTACAGACTTTGTCCAACATATAGACTTTGTCCAACGTATAGACTTTGTCCATCATACAGACTTTGTCCAACGTATAGACTTTATCCAACGTATAGACTTCATCCAACGTATAGACTTTGTCCAATGTATAGACTTTATCCAACGTATAGACTTTGTCCAACGTATAGACTTGGAATGCAGTGCACATGCCCGCAACCTATTCGATGAAATGACAAACTGCTTAAACAGATACACAATGACATCATATGCAAACACAATGTGACTTATAGTAGTTGCTATCATCAAAACCATAATAGTAATCATGGTGCACATGTGTTCAACCCACCAATGACTAGACTGACTCGTAAAGATGTTCCTTTTCTCTGGTCAGATCAATGTGAGCAGAGCTTTAATGAATTGAAAAGGCTACTCACTTCTTCTCCAGTGCTGGTGTTATCTTTTGGCTCGGGTGGATTTGTGGTCTGCACAGATGCTTCTCGGGTTGGCCTTGGGGCAGTGTTGATGCAACATGGTAAAGTTATTGCTTATGCATCCCGGCAGTTGAAACAGCATGAGGAGAACTATCCGACTCATGATTTAGAACTTGCTACAGTGATCTTTGCTTTGAAAATCTGGAGGCACTATGTATATGGTGAAAAGTTTGAGATCTTTACAGATTACCAGAGTTTGTAGTATGTGTTCTCTCAAAAGGACCTCAATCTCAGACAGCGCCGATGGATGGAATATATGAAGGACTATGACTTTACACTCTCCTATCAGCCCGGTAAAATGAATGTTGTGGCTGAAGCTCTGAGCAGGAAAGTGCAAGTCTGTCAGCTATTGCTTCAGGAATGAAAATTGTGGGAACAGCTTCCTAGTGAGGCGGTTAGCGTGGACATTCCAACTGATCTAGTGGTAGATGTGTGTGCTAGTTTGGCCATGTCTTCAACTCTACATCAGCAGATTAGAGAGGCCCAACAGGCTGACTCTGATTTGACCCGCATCATATCGATGCATGACATTGAATTTGATGATGAGCTGGTTGTCAGTTTTTGTGGCCGGTTATATGTTCCAGGTGTTGAAGAGTTGAGAAATGCAATTCTGAGCGAGGCTCACAGATCCCGTTTTGCTATTCACCCCGGCACTACCAAGATGTATCATAATCTAAAAAGGCAGTTCTGGTGGCCAGGCATGAAGCTAGATGTGGCTGTTTTTGTTTCCAAGTGCTTAACTTGTCAACAGGTGAAAGCCGAACACCAAAAGCCCGGTGGATTGCTTCAGCCGTTGGAAGTTCCGCAATGGAAGTGGGATCATGTCACAACCGATTTTATGGTGGGTTTACCTCGGACTTCACAGGGCTTTGATGGAATCTGGCTGTTAGTTGATAGATTGACTAAGACAGCTAGACTTTTGCCGATAAAAGTTACTTGGAGTGTGCAGAGATTGGCCGACCTGTACATTGAAAAGATTGTGCCACTGCATGGTGTTCCAGTCTCACTTGTGTCAGATCGTGACCCACGTTTTACCTCCGGCTTCTGGCGCAGTTTCCAGAAGGCCTTGGGCATTGAGTTGGCTTTTTCTTCAGCTTATCATCCGTAGTCTGATGGTCAATCTGAAAGGATGATTCAGACTCTTGAAGATATGCTGAGATCGTGTTGCCTTGAGTGGCAGGGTTCATGGGGTCAACATTTGCCACTTGTGGAGTTTGCTTATAATAATAGTTTTCACTCCAGCATCTGCATGGCACCTTATGAAGCACTATATGGCCGTCCTTGTCGTACCCCTTTGAACTGGTTTGATGCCGGTGACCGGCTTTTGACAGGACCTGACATGGTGTAGCAGTGTGCTGATGTGGTCCGTCTGATCAGGCAGAAAATGTTGACAACTCATAGTTGACAGAAGAGTTACGCGGATCAGCGTAGGCGACCACTGCAATTTGAGCCTGGAGATAAAGTGTTTGTGAAAATATCTCCGATGAAAGGAGTTTCCAGATTTGGAAAGCGTGGTAAGCTCAGTCCGCGGTATATTGGTCTGTTTCCTATTGTGGAGTGTGTGGGCCAGGTGGCTTATCGGCTTCAGCTACCAGCGGCAATACAGGCTATTCATGATGTATTCCACGTCTCCCAGTTGAGGAAATATGTCTCTGATCCATCTCATGTCCTCGATGATGCTGTTTAGCCAGAAGTGACTGCCGACCTATCTACACCAGAGTATCCCATCAGAATTGAAGACCGTCGTGAGCAACGGTTGAGAAATAAAGTGATTCCCCTGGTTAAGGTCATCTAGCAACGTCACTCGGGCAACAAGGCTACTTGGGAGCGTGAAGATGAGATGAGACAACTTTTTCCATTCTTGTTCGTTTGAGGTATGATTCCTTTCCAGTTTCCTCTTTGTTCTCCTTCTTAAATTTCAGGGTCGAAATTTTTATTAGGAGGGAGGGACTGTAAGGCCCGTGTCTTAACGGATCTTTGATGGTTCGGGTTTAGGATTTATTCCGTGAACTTCAGCCATTTTTCTCGATTTTTAGGCCATTTAATGGTATTTATTCAGATTAAGTTATAATGTTTATGGATTTTATTGGGCATTTTCATAATATTGAAGATTTGGGGGTCTTTTTGCAAAAGGTGGTTTTTTTCAAAAAAAAATATATCTCAACCCTTTTTCTTTCTCCCCACGTTCACCACCCCACCTCCCCCTCCACCCCTCACGATCTCTCTCTCCCCATTTCCTCTCCCCCTCTCCCTCACGATCTCTCTCTCTCTCTCCCTAGGCAAGCGGGCGAGACGGCGACGGATCGCGGCGTGGAGGGTACCGTTGGACTCGTGGGGACGAGTGGAGCGCGTTGACGCCCACCTCGGCACGGATCGTGGCCCGTGGAGACGGGACAGGGCGAGGAGGAGCATGGAGGTTTCGCCCTTGCATGCAGCCGGTCGTCCACTTTTGGCTTGAATGAGGTAGGGGGATGGAACCCTTACATGACTAGGATCGTCTGGACACCACTTGCACAGCCATGCACGGTCGTTTTCTCCATTTTCGGTGAAATCCCCATGTTAGTGTGATTTAGCTCAATTTCATGAAAATTCACTCTTTGGGCTTTGTTGTTATGTTTCCTAGTGTTTAATTGATGTTATGGATATATGCATGAGCAGGGAACAGGTTTTTAGCGCGAGCCCCGTCGATTTTGGTCGATCGGGGGATGTTCTGGTATCAAACCGGACATACTCGTAACCCAGCTCGTGTGACGGTCATCCCAGCGACCGTCACACGCGTAACGCACCCGACCCGGTGCGTTACGTGAGTGTGACGGCCCCATCCGGGTGCGTCACAGCTTCTGGGCAGCTGGGCGGAGGATCCACCTAACGGACCTAAATGGGGCCGTTAGGGTGTTGTAACGCACCAGCATAGGTGCGTTACATTCCCCTGATACCTTCGTGTGGTTTATCCCTCGGGTGGGTGTAATGGCCTCGGATGGTGCGTTACATCAGTGTAACGCCCCTACCTTAGACCGTCACACCCTGTGTTTCTGTATTTCAGTGAAATAGCCCTCGGGTGCCTCTAACGGACCTAAGGGGGTGCGTTACAGTCATGTAACGCACTGCCCCTGGTGCGTTACGCACTGCTGCTCCCTGCGTGTGGGGAAGTCACTTTGGGTGATCCTGACAGCCCCCGGTAGGCGCGTTACAGTGACGTAACGCACCTACCCTAGACCGTCACACTCTGTAACCGTCTAGACTAGACCGTTACACCCTCTGGCATTCAACGAGATGGTCGGTTCATCTTCTAATGCATTTCATGTTGCATAACCGCTATGTTTAAGTTATTTTATAAACAATGGCACACTTTTAAATCCTGGTAGAGTACTTCCACTTTCCCTGTGATAGAACCACTAGACTTAGCCCTGAGACTTTCAGTGTCGCTCTGCCTGGCAAAGATGGAAGGGCGTACCCGCTGAGCGGTTTGTAAGCTAGTCATCGTGGGCCCCCAGCTCTTTACCATAGCGTCCTACGGGGGGGGAACTAGCTAGAGGCCTATCTCTAGGCAAGAGTCAGTGTGTGCACACATGGTCAGAGGCCTGGACTGACACTGACGAGTGTTACTCTGACTAGTTCTTGGTTCAATACTGTTATGCCTCTCGCTTGTTGTCAGCCTGACTTGCGAGTTCCTTGCAACGTAGTGTAAGTCGTTAGTGGACGCTTCTGGTCTCTGTTTTCTAGTGGGTACCTTCTACGGTCTCTTGTCACCTGGAGTAGTTGGGATTCTTTCTACTGGTAGATTTAGCTTCAGACGCTAATGTATACATTTGTATTGGCATATAGTTGGCTGTTTTGACTGTTAGTTAGGCTTTACAGCTTTGCTACCCTTGAGTTATTTATGCCAATACATGTTTGCTGCATTAAATGCATGCTCTAATTGTTTTATATTTGCATGCCTGCTTGTTAGTGTGAGGTAGGGATCCACGTGACCCCTACTTAGTATGGCTGTGACTGACTCCTTCTCCTTTCATGTGAGCAGCAACAGCCTCCCGTCGGCGGTTCCCGCGTCTTTGGGGATCGTGTATAGAGTGCCAGCGATAGTTCGACGGTCCTTTTTGGGTACTTTTGACCGGGGTATGCCCCGTGTAGTTGTACTTTTAGACTTCCTTTGTTTTGTGGACTTGTACTTTTTTGACTCTGGACTAGTGTACAGTTTGGCTATCACTCTGTCATTGTGAATTGCTTCCGCTTAAATCTTCAAGCTATAAATCTATTTTTATCGCGTGTGCTCGTGATCCCAATTCATTATGCGCCTCCTCAGCGAACGTACTAACCCTTCAGGGGCCTCATCAGCCTCTTGGGTGGCTTCCCCAGTTCTTGGTATCGGTATATCGGTATTTGGATCTCCGAGTCATCACACCATGTGTTTGGGGTTCATCATCGGAACTACCTGCAATGTTGACCCAAAACGTAGGGTGAGCGAAACGCTCAGTAGGATTTATATCTCTATACCAGGCAACTTAAAGTAATTAACATTTTTTGGATAAAGTTATTGTGTTATGCCAAGAAACGTAGATAAAATATGGAACATGAATAGGAGAGAAGGTAAAGAATGGAATCACAAGTAGACAAGATATCAAGAGTAAAGTTCAAGTAGAGGACGATCATGTAGAAAGTATTACTATGGAATTGGCCATTTCATACAAGTATGTACAAGTCAAGTATTTCACGTAATTCAAGTACTTCAAGTAATTCACGAACTGTGGAATGTCATAAATCAATCTAGCAAGTCAAGCACCTCGGTGCAATGTCACATCAGGTCATTCAACTCCCATAGGTACAAGTACTTTCGGGCGCTCCTCCCAGGACCAGACCGGGCCCCATTAACGTCAGGCATTGGGGTTATGGATTATAGATCCCAAGTATATTTAGACATCCACATAATATGTATGGCCAAAGAATTTCAAGATAAAGGTTATTAAATAAAGTACAGATCTAGTAAAATTTATCATTCGAGATATGAGTAGTACAAGAATTACAAGTAGTTGAAAAAGAAGTTTAAAAAGGATTTAAGGCATCATGTTTAACGACATTAAGTCGAAAAAAGATTGGATTGTCGGACAAGTCACAATCAGCCCTTACGAAAAATCACGTAAAACGGGTTTAGATCAAGTTTTTCACAGTCGGGTGTTTAGCTTGAAAATTGAGGGATTATGGCCAGATAAGAGGTGAGACAGTGGGAGGCTCCCCTCACATTCGCGAGATCTTAATTAAGAAATCAGTTATCCACTTAAAGCGTATGCCCGTGGACCGCTTTGCTTAGACACCGTTTTTCCTTGGGAATCTTGCTAATTACACGACTTGTTGAAAATGAGGAACAATTCTAGCAGAAATTCTATCTAATTTTTCGCAGTCGGAACTTAACTAGAAAACTACAAAATCACGGTCAGGTAAGAGGTCGGACAGTGGGAGGCTCCCCTTGTATTCACAAAGACCTAATTAAGTAACCACTTATCCACTTAAAGCGTTTGCTCGTGGACCTCTTTCCTTAGACACCATTCTTCTTTGGTAATCTAGTTAACTATGCGACTTGTTGAATACACGGTAACACGATAACAAAGAAATCGTTAAACTCCTATTGATCATGATTATGCAACTAAGCCCATGTAATTTTAACAGATAATATCTATTCCATTTAACATGCCAGAAAGATAATATAGTCATGGAGATCAAAGATATCATGATGGTAACAAGAACTAGTATGGAAATATAAGCTCATGGAATAGAATTATTATCTTCTATATCCGTAACTTAATCATGTGTGAATTTGAATGATATGCACCTTAACATGACATATTTAACATGCTAGATGATATATTGGTTCAATTAGAACCTAAAGACATCACGATTGGGGCAGAGATCGCGCATCTAGAACACGGTATTAGAAAGACACCGTGACTCGAGATGGATTTTCTAACAGTTAAGAATCTCGGTTAGAATCTTATGTCCAGTTGTATGGACATCATTCTTAATACTCAATGGAAATTGGGGAAAATGGTATAGAATCAAAATAGACATGCATCTACATCTAATTCATGCATTAATTTGAGTTTAACCTGAGAGAATACCTACCTAGTGGAAGATCGAAGAGGAAGAACAACAAGAATAAAGAATATTTTGAACACTCCTCCAAACTTTAAGATTTTCTCTTCTCTACAACCAGCACATCCCGAATGGATTTGTGCTTTGAGTAGGGAAGATCCCAGCCCTATTTATAGGTCAAGTCCCATAATTATTTTATTGCTAATTTAATTCTATCTGTCACCAAATTTCCTAAGTCATACACCCATGTTACTATTACATCAACTTATGTTGGCAATAATTTCCAACATGTGGATGTTAAAATAGATCTCCCTTCATGACATAATCAATTATCTCATTTATTCAATGATATTTTATTTCTAATTTAATTCTAAGTCAATT
Organism: Amorphophallus konjac; assembly: GCA_022559845.1. Classification (NCBI taxonomy): domain Eukaryota; kingdom Viridiplantae; phylum Streptophyta; class Magnoliopsida; order Alismatales; family Araceae; genus Amorphophallus; species Amorphophallus konjac. Next base: position 168,509,910 of record CM040124.1, on the reverse strand, counting down.
TTCCACCTAATTTTTTTATTTCACTGACTCATGTTACTATTATACCAACTTATCTTGACATTAATTTCCAACATGTAAATATTGAATTAAATCCCCCTTTATGACATAATCCATGACCTCATTTATTCAATTAGGTAAGAAATTACATCATCCACTAATTAAGATTTAATTAGAGGTAATAATTCTCTCTTAAATCGGATGCTACAGTACTGCTACAGTACTGACGTCTTCATCTTCTCAGAATCTTGCCGTTCGTGTTAACACGTGGAATAAGATTCTTGTTTATATATTCTGCACTTTAAAGACAAAGAAAATATTTATCATTTATTTTATTTTTGAAGATGCGAAATCTCGCGCTTGTTCCTGAGCGGGCTGGTAATCACCAAGTTTGTGAACTGCAAGACAGGGAAACGGGTCAGAGGGCTCAGGGGGATTCCCTAGGGCGAAACCCTCCGACGCTCATGTCAGTAGAGCAATGGTGGGAGCGGCGATAGGGAGGAGAAAGTGAAGGCGCGAGATCCCTCTCCAACAATGGGGTGAAGTGATCCTTGCTCAGGAATTGGGGGTGGATCAATGCCCTTTTTGACTTACCTTTCGCCGGAGGGTATCCCAGGTTTAAATAGTGCGCCGCCCTCTGGAGTCCTGCAAGCTGAGAGGTCTTCGGTGGAGGTTACATCCTCGTCGTGGGCTTTTATGACCTCATCGTGGGGGCGTTATCCTCGCGGGGAAGCCGGAGCTCCTGGACTTCTTGACGTCCGGCCCGCTGTGGACTCTAACGGTTGTAGTGATGAATATTTTATCGGTCGTACCGAGCTCAGGGGGGCCGGCCCTATCGGGCGATAGGCCTAGCTTGGTGAGGAGATGGGTCGGACAAACCGGCTAGCGCTTCCCCCCTTCGTGCAGAGGGATAGCTCATGCGCGGGTCTTCCTGTGACCTGACCGAGGCTCGGGCTCTCCGAGTCTTGGGGCCGCCTAGGAGAGTTGTTTTCTCGAGCATTGTTTTATTGGGCTTTTCTGAGTGGGCCCTGTGGGCTGTCACTTGGACGAGCTTGCCTCGTTGGGCCTTGTTGGGCCTAGTTGGGTCTGCTCTTTGAGTGGGCTGCAGGAGTCCCCCTCTCCACTTGTCCCCCTCCTACTCCCGAGCCAAGGAGGCTCGGTTGAGTAGTTTTTCGAGGCTTTGGACCGGCGTGGCTCGGGTGGGTGGAATCCTGTTGGCGTTATGAAGCCACGTGTAGTGGTCGCCTGGGCCTGTAGTAATAATGATCCTGATGGATTTGAAATGAAGGGGCCCCCTTTTTCTCAGAGGTTGAAACGGCGCGCCGCCTCCCGCGAGGGTTTATAGGCGTAGGGCGCTGCTCGTTCCTCCCAGTCTTTTTAGGGTTTTTGGCCTTTCCTCCATTTCTCTGCTTCTGGGGCTCCTTGATGCGCCGTGAAGATACAGCGGGGGAGCAAGCTCTTGCGGCGACATTTGAGGAGCAGGCGCGTATAATCGCGGAGGCGATCCGGTAGATTCCTTCTCCCCCGGAGTCTTCGGTCTCTAGTGAAGGTTCTTCTTCTAGCTCGATGGCGGATCTGCGCTCGGAAATCGAGCAGGTGAGGTGGGAGCCCGTCCCCAATCGCAGCGAGTTGGGGGAGGCTAATGTGAAGAAACTGGAGCATCGGTTTCGCCTGCCTCTCTGATATAGCTTTGTAGCCGCTACCCCATACGAGACGAGCTTGGACAGCCGCACGAGCTATATTTGTACTTTTCTCCTGGCGTGGAGGAGCGGATTCTGCCTCCCCTTCGAGCCTTTCATCTTGAAGCTTCTTAATTTTTTCGTGTTGGAGCCTGTTCAGCTAGTGGCCAACTCGTATCTCCTGCTGTCTGCCTTTCGGATCCTCTGCCGCCTACAGGGGGTTTCCCCGTCCCTGGATCTTTTTAATTATTTCTTCGAGCTGAAGGCACATCCGTCGGCGGGGAAAGGCTTCTATTTTATCCAGGCGCGCAGGAATCGGAGTTGTATTCCGCTGGCGGCGAAAGATTCTTCGCACAAAGGGTGGAAGAGGCAATTTTTCTGGGTGAAGGCGGAAGCAGTGGATGAATCCTGGAGGTGCCAGGTTATGCCCAACTTCCATCCGAATCTTCCCCCGCGACAGGAGTTCCCCGCCGATGTGGAGGAATACGCCGCTCGCTTGTTGACAAATCGCCTGTCGACTGAGGAGCTGGTGACGCTGGAGAATGTAGAGCAGTATCTGCTTACACAGCTCAAGCCATCAGGTATCATCCTTCGGATCCTTCAGATCCTTCGGCGGGGTCGGAGGGTCGCCTTTTCGCTTCTTAACCGAATCTTCCTCTTCATTGTAGACATCCGGCGGGAACCTTTGGAAGAGGTCATCGAGGTCATCGATCTTGGGGATGACTCGGCGGCTGATGAGTCTGTCGTTCCCGAGGGTCGTTCCCAAGCCCGAGATAAGGGCAAGGGGGTGGTCTCCGAGGGCTCTTCGCGGCCAAGCGGGCTGAAGCGCAAGGATCCCATGGAGGGAAAATTGCGGGAAGCCGCGAAGGCCAAGAAACGGGCCAAGAAGGCTGGCCTTCCTACTGCTGCCGGGGGCGACTCTGGCTCGGCGGCGCTCCCCTCTCGGGGGCAAGATGGGGCCGACCCTTCCGGGCCAGCTCCCCCACCTACCAGGTGAGAGGGGGCCGAGGAGACCAGGGGCCCCTCAGAGGGCGGAGATGGGTCGGTTCTTCCCTCCCCGGGGATGGAGGGGACCGGTGCTGAAGCAGCCGGCGTCGAGACCGGGAGACTAGTCGAGGTCGGCGTTGTTTCGGGCGGCGAGGCGCGGGCTGAGTCAGATAGGGATGGGGGTTCACCCGCGAGGGCGTCGCAGCCCCAAGTGCTCGAAGTTCCTGGTGCGGTCGATCCCGTGGCGTCAGTCGAGGTTGGGGGTTCGCCCGGGGAGGCGTCGCAACCCCAACCGACCGCGGCGCGTGGGGCGGTCGGCCCCGTTGCTCGAGCCGAACCGTCTGGCGGGGCGTCCGGTGGGGAGCGGATCTCCATACCGGAGGCCTTGGAAAGGCTCGGTGTTTCGGGCGACCTCTACCGGGTTTGCCGAGAGGTTGCCGCAAAGACGAGGGGGGGAGACAAGCGCCACTCCCCTTCTGGAGTCCTCGACGTCCTCATGGAGGGCGGCCTAGTCATGGCTCGGTCGACGGCCTTGATGGCGGAGACGTACGCTCGGACGGAGGCAGAGCGGTCGAATCTCGCCTGGGCCCTCGGGGGGTGCGAGAGGAAACTGGCCCGCCTCAGCGAGGAGCATGAGGGGCTTCGACGGGAGTTCTCCGTGATCAGGGATTTGGCACGGGCGAGCCGGCTAGAAACCGAGGCGCTGACCGAGCAGTTGGCTAAGGCCCGAGAGTCACTTGAGAGGAAGGGCAGACTCTTGGAGGAGGAGCGTCTGCGTCACCTCGAGCTGGACAGTCACTGGGAGCTCGAACGTGCCGAGCTACTGGACCGGGCGCAGGTAGCGGAGCGCCTTCGTTCTGTGGCCGAGGCGGACCGAGCCCAGGTGGAGAGGCGGTCGAGCGAAGCCGAGCGAGGGAGGGTCGAGGGAGAGGAACACCTGGCGGGGATAGAGGAGCGTGCGGCCAAGGCGGAGCGGGCTTGGGTCGAGCTCGTTGGGAGGACGGAGCAGATCGAGGCGAAGGCGATCAAGCTGTATAGGAGCTCGGACGCCTATTCAGCCGACCTGGAGAGAGCCGCCCTACCATATTACGAGGTAGCGCTTCGCCGGGGCGCCCGAAAGGGGTTTAAGCAGGGTTATCATCGGGGGGTGGACTACGCCTTCGATCAAGACTCTGGGATCGAGTTCCCTTTGGGCCAGAGCTATGACTCGGATGAGTCGGTTTCTAGCTCCTCTGCGTCGAGCGGGGAAGATCCAGAGGGGTCTCCTGCGGCGGGGTCACCAACTCCGGACGTCTCGGGAGGGCTCGCGACCGAGACAATTCTCGTACAGGCGAGGTCAGTGCTCGGGTCGGCCGTCACCGAGGGTGCTGGGGGTGACGCTCCTACTTCCGTCGCTCCCGAGCTTCAAAGTGGGCCCGAGGCCTGATGTATTTTGCCTTATTTTGCCCCTTTCTCTTGTTTGTCTCTCTTTCCTCCTGTAGAGGGTTTCCTTTTTATGAGATAATAAATGACTTACTTGTTTGATCTCCATCCTTGCCGTGATTTGGTTGGCGTATCTGAAGTAGTTGGAGAGTGCCGATATGTCCTGCGTGATTTTCGCATGCTGATTCGGTAGGCTTCAGACGGGGCGTCTTTCTGTTCCCTCACGCTTTGAATGCCAGGCCACTTCGTGAATCCCGCTAGGGCGGGAAACGAGGAGTTGGGGGTGACTGTTCAGGGGAGAAATCCTTTAGCGTGTTTTAGAGGGGGGGAGTCATTTAAGGCGTGCAGCCTCCTTTGGCCTATAAGAAGGACCGAAAGGCGCCCTTTCCTCTTTACCGCTTGGGATTTTCTTTAACAGTCTTCCCTCACTCCTTCTTCACTCTGCATTGTGCCGTTGCATTCGGAGCATGGAGGATCCTTCGGAGGGCGACGCCGCCAACGGCAGGGAGCAGAGAGCTCTTGCCGTCCCGGCTTGTTGGACGGGTCCCACGGTCACCGCGCGGGTTTGAGATGGGTCCGACGGTCGCCGCGCGGATCTGGAGAGGGCTTCGACGTGTGAGGGCACGGCTCTTGCCCTTTCTCAGTTCTGGCGTGGCTTCCGGGCGGGCACCGAGGCGGAGGACGGATGGGGGTATCAGGGATGCCTGCCGCCACTCCCCCTATGCATGGGGGGAGAGGCGCATCAAGTTCCCTCCTCACCGAAGCCTTCCTCCGTCTGTAGCCTCTTTCTTCCTCTTCTGCTCTTCATTTCTTTCACTCTTCGGAGGCTGCTTGCTCTCTGTTCCCTTCCAAGGAGTTGGTAGGTTGGGAAAGAGGGGGTCTTCACGGCGCTCCTTCTCCCTGGCTTCCATCAACTTGGAAGGTAGCCTTCTCCGACTTTAGAAGGTGGTTACCTTCTCTGCAGTCCCTCTGTCACCTTTGTCGGGGGTCATCTGAGCCAACTGGATCGGCCCCCTCTTGTCCGAGCCAGTTTCTACGCGAGGCAGAGTCAGTGGCTGGACGCGAGGAGATCGAGATCGAGTCAATCGAGCGATGACCTCTTGCAGCGGTGTTAGACGGATTTTCTTGCTTTTTGTCATGCAATGTATTGGCCTTTGCCTTTCTGATGTATCAATAGTTTTGAATGAAAGGAAAAGGGATTTATTTCGTCCTTCTTGTTGTACAATTTCAAAAATAGAATTTGCGTAGTGCGGCTGCATTCCATGTCCGAGGAATGGGATCCCCTTCCATTGTTGCTAACCTGTACGCACCTTTCCCGAGCGTCTCGACCACTCGGTAGGGGCCTTCCCAGTTAGGGGATAGCTTGCCCGCCGCCTCTAGTGGTGGAGAGGCTTCGGCTTTTCTAAGGATGAAGTCTCTCGGTTGGAAGTGTCTGCTTCGGACTCTGGCGTTGTAGTATCGAGTGAGGCGTCGCTGGTATTCCGTCGCTCGGATGCTGGCAATATCTCGGAGTTCATCGGCTAGGTCGAGGTTCTCGAGTAACTTTTGGTTGTTTTCCTCGAGCGAGTAGCGGATGACTCGGAGAGACGGGCTGGCGATCTCTAATGGAATGACGGCCTCAGTGCCGTACACCAACTGAAAAGGACTTTCACCGGTTGCCGTCCTGGGAGTCGTTCGGTGCGACCACAGCACGCTAGGCAATTCCTCGAGCCAACTACCCTTGGCTTTGCCGAGTCTGGTCTTTATGCCTTTCAAGATAGTCTTATTGGCATTTTCGACCAGCCCGTTGGCCTGAGGGTGGGCGACCGAAGTGAAGTGGTTGCGGATGTTTAGGTCGGCGCATCTATCTCGAAAATATCGAGAATCGAATTGCCGACCGTTATCGCTCACTATCACTCGGGGGATGCCGAAGCGACAAATGATCGATTTCCAGACGACTGTCTCGGTGATCCTTGCAGTGGCTTCTGCCTCGATCCATTTAGTGAAGTAGTCGATGGCGACGATGATGAACTTTTTCTGGGACTGAGCCGTGGGGAATGGCCCGAGAATGTCGATCCCCCACCGAGCGAAGGGATAAGGCTCGGCGAGGGTGACGAGTTCTGTAGCCGACTGATGGACCAAGTGGTCGAACCGCTGGCATCGGTCACACTGTTGAGCATAGGCCGAGCAGTCGCGCTGCAGGGTGGGCCACCAGTACCCCTGTCGTAACAGGATCCTGGCCAGTGACCTTGCCCCTGAGTGCGCTCCGCACAGGCCTTCATGAACCTCTTGGATGGCTCGGCTGGCTTCGTCGGGGCCGAGGCACTTCAGGAGAGGGCCGGCGAAAGACCTTCGGTAGAGTGTGTCGTCCAGGATGATGAAGCGCCGGGCTTGGTACTTCATTCGGCGTGCTTCCCGAGGGTCGGAGGGCTCTTGGGAGTCTCGAAGCCAAGACAGGTAGGGGGTGCGCCAGTCCCTCGGGATGGCCGAGTCAACAGCGAGGAGCTCCGAGTCAATGCTCGGGCGTTCTAGCTCTTCGAGGAGGACCGATCGGGTACCTTCTGGGTCTAGAGAGGAGGCCAATCGAGAGAGGGCGTCCGCTCGGGAGTTTTCTTCCCGGGCTATTCGGACTACCTCGAATCCCTCGAATTGTTGGGCCAGGCTCCTGACCAGCTGGAGGTATTTGATCATGGGGGCCTCTCGAGCTTCATACTCATCGTTGACCTGGCTTGCGACCAGCTGACAGTCGGTGTGGATCCTGACTCGCTCAGCCCCCAACCGCCGGGCCATGCACGCTCCCGATAAGGGCCTCGTACTCGGAAGCGTTGTTGGACGCCTGAAAGTTGAATTTCAAGGCGTACTGCAGCTCCACTCCTTCGGGGGTTCTTAGGAGGATCCCAGCACCACTACCGACTGAGTTGGAAGATCCGTCGACGTACAGTTCCCAGGTTGGCCCGGGCATGGTCAGTAGTCTTTCTTCGGTCGGGATGGTGCTTTCGGCGATGAAGTCGGTGAGCGCTTGACCTTTATAGCTGAGCGCGGGCGATACGAGATGTCGTAGGCCCCAAGCATAATGGCCCATTTGACGAGTCACCCCGAGGCCTCGGGGTGGGCCAAAATCATCTTCAACGGCTCGCCGGTTAGCACGCTGATGGGGTGCCCCTGAAAGTAGGGTCGGAGGCGTTTCGCGGAGGTAACCAGCGCTAGCACGAGCTTCTCGGTTGCGGGGTACCTCATCTCGGCCTCGTTAAGCACCTTGCTGGTGTAGTAGACTGGTCTTTCGATCCCCGAGTCATTTCTGACTAGGACCGAGCTGACCGTTGATGATGTCGCCGAGAGATAGAGTAGCAAGGCTTCGCCCGGCACGGGCTTGGAGAGCACCGGGGGTGAAGCCAGGAACTCCTTGAGCTCAGCGAACGCTTTCTGGCATTCCTCATCCCATGCGAACGTAGCAGATGCCAACTTGGGCCCCCTCAACAGTTTAAAAAGGGGCAAGCATCGTTCGGCTGCACGGGACAAGAAACGGCTGAGAGCGGCGACACGCCTTGTCAGACGCTGGACGTCCTTAATGCAAGCAGGCGAGCGCATGTCCAGGATGGCCTGGACCTTGTCGGGGTTAGCTTCGATCCCACGCTGAGTGACCAGGAAACCTAGGAACTTCCCGGATCTTACTCCGAAGGCGCACTTGGCAGGATTGAGCTTCATGTTGTACTTCAGGAGGACGCTGAAGGTTTCGGCGAGGTCGGTGAAGTGGTCCTGGGCCTTGGGGGTCTTGACGAGCATGTCGTCAATGTAGGCCTCGACGTTCCGACCTAGATGCTCCTCGAACATGTGATTGACCAGTCTTTGGTATGTGGCTCCGGTGTTCTTCAACCCGAAAGGAATCCGGGTATAGCAGTACACGCCGTAGTCGGTGATGAAGGTGGTCTTCTCGACGTCTTCAGAATTCATTCTGATCTGATGGTAACCCGAATAGGCGTCCAGGAAGCTAAGCATCTCGTTGCCCGATGTCGAGTCGACCAGTTGGTCGATGCTGGGCAAGGGATAGCAGTCCTTAGGGGTCACCTTATTCAAGTCGGTGAAGTCCACGCACATCCGCCACTCGCCGGAAGCCTTTGGTACCAGGACGACATTGGCTAGCCACGTCGGGTACAGGACCGGTCTAAAAAGACCAGTCTCTTGCCCCTTGGTGACCTGCGCCTTGATAATCGTCTGTTTCTCTGGTGCGTGCTTCCTTCGGCGCTGCTGCACGGGCTTCATGGTGGGGTTGAGGTTGAGTCGGTGCAGCACGGTCTCCTCTGGTATCCTAGGGAGCTGATCGTCGGACCAAGCGAAGACTCGGATGTACTCAGAAAGAAATTTCTTATATTGCTTCTGTTCCTCGGGTGGTAGGTCGGCTCCGATCCTTACTCCTAGGGTCGGGTCGTCGTTTAGGAAAATTGTCAGCAACTCGCCACCTGGCTCAGTAGCTGCGGATTTTTCCTCGACTTCCCGGGGGCCCTTATCATTCCCGTCCGGCCTCGTGGCCTCCACCGAGATATTATAGCACCTTTGGGCCATGGCCTGGTTACCTCGGATTTCTCCTACCCCATTTTTGGTGGGGAACTTCATTTTTTGGTGATAGGTAGATGGTACTGCCTTGATCCGGCTGAGGATTCCCCGGACGAAGATGGTGTTGTACGCTATCATCCCTTTGATCACCATGAAGTCTACCATGACCGTAACGGTTTTGGGTGGGGTGCCGAGGGTAACCGGCAGGCTTAGGGCTCCTTCGGGAAGAGTGGCCAGGCCGTTGAACCCACAGAGGGGCGTTCAGATTGGGCGGAGTTTGGATGGATCCTCTCCCATTTTGAGGAAACAGTCATAAGACAATACATCAGGGGCACTTCCATTGTCCACAGGAATCTGATCTACGTTACAATGGTTTATAGTGGCCGAGATTACGAGGGCGTCATCGTGCGGGGTGCTCAGCCCCTCCAGGTCTTGATCGGAGAAGACTATGACCTGGGGCGGGGCCTTGGGTGGCTCTAGGGCTCGGCTCGCCCGCTCGGCATGACGCTTCCTTCCACGGCTGCTGTCGCCTCCTGATGCTATTCCTCCAGAGATGACGTTGATGTGAACCCCTCGGGGGACATTGTCGATCTCCTCTGCGGCGCCTTGATCGTCTCTGCGCTCGGCGGTGAACCGAGCCAGATGCCCCAGGCGGATGAGGCGCTCGATTTCATCTTGGAGCTGGTGGCAATCACCGGTGTGATGCCCATGATCGCCGTGGAATAGACAATGTTTGTCCCGCTTGCGGTTTTTCGACCTCATCGGCTCGGGCCTGCGGAGGAGTCCCGAGTCTTTGACGTCTTCATAGATTTCATAGACCGGTGCAGTTAACGGGGTGTACCGCTCGTACTTCCGCTTGCGTTCTCCATCTCGGTCTCGCTTCTTTCCCGAGCTAGGATTTGGCTCGGGGCCCCGCTTCTTGTCCCCCTCCCGACCCGAGCCGGTTGTGTCTCGGCAAGCGCTGAGCACTTCTTCGCACTCGGCGTGGCGCAGAGCCAGAGTCACTAGCTCGGCAAGGGTCGAGGGAGGGTGGAGGATAAGTTCACGGCGGAGGTTCTCGTCCCGGGTACCCCCGGTCAGTGCGGTTGTGGCCGAGGCCACGTCCAGGTGGGGGATTCGGAGGGCTTCCAATTTAAATCGGTGGACGTAAGCCCGGAGCCTTTCCCCTTGCGCCTGTTTGAGGGCCAAGAGCCCCGCTACCGACCTTGGGGGGGCACTTCCGACGAAGCTCTCCTTGAAGACTCGCCTGAACTGCTTGAAGTCTCGGATGGATCCCGGGGCGAGAGCCCGGAACCACGCTTGAGCGCCCTGGACCAGAGTGGTCACGAAGGCTCGGCACTTGATGGGGTCTGACGCTCCGTGTAGAGTCATCAGGGCGTCGAAGCTATCATAATGGTCGGCCAGGTCGCCCTGGCCGTCGTAAAGCTTGAAGGTTGGTATGGGGGCTCTGGGAGATACCTCTGCCTTCAAGATATACTCGGAGAATGGGCATTTCTCCTCGTCTTCCGGGGAAGAGGCCTTCTACAGGGCGCGAAGGGCACGCTCCTGCTCAACGAAGCGCCTTTCGAAATCTCGCAGCCGGAGGGATAACTCCGGTTGCTGTCGTGCCGCGAGGATAGGGGGAGCGTCTTGACGGTCTCCGGGAACGTCGGCTTCCTGATCTGGCCGTTGCGTCCCCCGCCTTCCTTTCCTCGGCGTGGAGGAGGCCTCTTGCTCCGGAGGTGGAGCTTGCGAGGGTCCTCCGACCCTGTTACGGATGAGCTACTGGCCGCGGAGGGTGAAGCGGCCCCCAACGGTGTGCTGGGACATACTCCTGCGGGGGGGGGGCTCCCTGACGGGGCACGGGACCTTGCATCCCTGGCCGCCTGGGTCTTCATGAGTTCCACGAGGACATCCAGTTTGGCGTTGAGGGCCTGGAAGGCTTCGGCGCCACCGTAGGGGGGTAGCCCAGCCCCCGCGGGGGGGGGGGGGGGTGGTGGTCCGTCGGCGGGGATGCTGGCATTGGAGGGAGGCTTCTGTGAGGCCCTGGAAGGGCCATCCCCTGCTGCTACCATGGCCTTACCCTTTTCGCCGGCGGACCTCCTCCATGAGCTCCTTCTCACCATGTTGGCTCTTCGTGCGTTTCCCACAGACGGCGCCAGATGAAGATGCGAAATCTCGTGCTGGTTCCTGAGCGGGCTGGTAATCACCAAGTTTGTGAACTGCAAGACAGGGAAACGGGTCAGAGTGCCCAGGGGGATTCCCTGGGGCGAAACCCTCCGACGCTCAAGTCAGTAGAGCAATGGTGGGAGCGGCGATAGGGAGGAGAAAGTGAAGGCGCGAGATCCCTCTCCACTAATGGGGTGAAGTGATCCTTGCTCAGGAATTGGGGGTGGATCAATGCCCTTTTTGAATTACCTTTCGCCGGAGGGTATCCCAGGTTTAAATAGTGTGCCGCCCTCTGGAGTCCTGCAAGCTGAGAGGTCTCCGGTGGAGGTTACGTCCTCGTCATGGGCTTTTATGGCCTCATCGTGGGGGCGTTATCCTCGCGGGGAAGCCGGAGCTCCTGGACTTCTTGGCGTCCGTCCCGCTGTGGACTCTAACGGCTACAGTGATGAACATTTTATCAGTCGTACTGAGCTTAGGGGGGCTGGCCCTATCGGGCGATAGGCCTAGCTCGGTGAGGAGATGGGTCGGACAGACCGGCTAGCGCTTCCCCCCTTTGTGCGGAGGGATAGCTCGTACGCGGGTCTTCCTGTGACCTGACCGAGGCTCGGGCTCTCCGAGCCTTGGGGCCGCCTAGGAGAGTTGTTTCCTCGAGCATTGTTTTATTGGGCTTTTCCGAGTGGGCCCTGTGGGCTGTCACTTGGACGAGCTTGTCTCGTTGGGCCTTGTTGGGCCTAGTTGGGTCTGCTCTTTGAGTGGGCTGCAGGAATCCCCCTCTCCAATTTTCATCTTTCATTATTTTTTTCGCATATAAATGCATATATAAAATTTTGAGTTGCTATATCCTCCCTTACTTAAAAGAATTTGGTCCTCCAAATTCACATCACGTAATAGTAATTTTAAAATTCAAATGGAGGGTTCAAAATTGTAACCATAGATCAAATCTAGATACTTCTTCTTGATTGACTCTTCTAATTTCCAAGTAGCCTCCTCGAATGCATGCTTACTCCATTAGATTTTTACCATCGGTATAGCCCTATTCCTTAGTTGTTGTAATTTCTGATCTAAGATCTTGATCGGTCTTTCTTCATAAGATAAATCCTTATGTAGCTTCAAGTCATCGAATTGAATCACATGCAAAGGATCATACCCATATTTCCTTAACATGGATACATGAAATACATCATGGACACCAGCCAATTGTGGAGGCAAAGCTAGTTTGTATGTCACTTCGTCAATTCTTTCTAGATTCTCAAAAGGGCCAATAAATCTTGGACTCAGTTTTCCTTTGATATCGAACCTTTTGATTTCTTGTGTGGGTGAGATCTTCAAGAAGACATGCTCCCCCACTTGGAATTCGAGGTCTCTTTTTCTATGGCCGACATAACTCTTTTGCCATGATTGAGTAACTTTTAGCCTTTCTCAGATCAACTGGATATTGTGAGTTGTATCTTGAATAATATCGAGACACATCAATCCCTTCTCTCCAACCTAACTCTAGCATAGAGGTGATCTGCAACTCCTGCCATACAGTGTTTCAAAAGGTGCCATCTGAATGCTAGACTAATAACTGTTGTTATATACAAATTCACTTAAAGGCAAGTGTTCATGCCAACTTCCCCCAAAATCTATCTTATAAGCTCTCAACATATCTTCGATGATCTGATTTGTCCTCTCGGTTTGCCCATCTATTTGAGGGTGGAAAGCCATGCCAAAATTTAGTCTAGTTCCCAAAGATGATTGCAAACATTTCCAAAAATGAGAGGTGAATCTTGGATCTCTATCCGAAATAATAGAAGTTGGAATACCGTGCAACCTTACGACCCCCTTGATAGATAGGGCAGCTAGAACATCCACGGTCCATTTGGTCTTGATGGGCAAAAAGTGAGCGGAGTTAGTTAATCGGTCCATAATCACCCATATAGCATCAAATCCACTTCGGGTCTTCGACAATCCAACAATAAAATCCATGCCAATACTATCCTATTTCTATTCCGGTATTTCGAGAGATTTTAGCTTACCAGTCGGCTTAAGATGTTCGGCTTTAACTTGTTGGCAAACCAACCATCGGCTCACGAACTCGGCTACCTCTCTTTTCATGTTAGGCCACCAAAAGGTTCTTTTGACATCTTGATACATTTTTATGACACTAGGATGAATAGTGTACCTCGATCGATGTGCCTCCTCCAAGATTTTACTCTTGATGGTAGAACAATCGGGCACACAGGTTCTTCCTCGGAAAAGCAACCTTCCATCATCCTCCAAAATAAAATCCAGCCATTGATCTAATTTCTCTTTAATTTCAACAATTAACGGATCATCATCTTGTAACTCTTTAATTTCTAAGTGTAACTTGGGTTGGAGTCTAATATTTGCAATCAATACTCCTTCTCTCTTCTCCTCCACATTGAGGTCTAAGTTTGCCATTTGCTCTAACAATTGCCATTCTTTAATCATTATGTTTGATAATAATGACATCGGCTTCCGACTAAGAGCATCTGCTACGGCATTACCTTTTACTGGATGGTAATGTATAAAGAAATCAAAATCCTTCAAGTATTCCAACCACCTTCTTTGTCTCGTATTAAGTTCTTTTTGATAGAATAAGTACTTAAGGCTCTTGTGGTCGGAATACACAATGAAAGCCTCACCATAGAGATAATGTCGCCAAATCTTCAAGGCAAAGACTACAACCCTCTGTTCTAAGTCATGCACGGGATAATTCTCCTCATAATTTTTCATTTGCCTTAAGGAATAAGCGATTACCTTGCCATGTTACATCAATACACAGCCTAAGACAATTCCGGATGCATCAGTATAAACTTCAAATCCTCCTCCTTCCGTAGGCAACGTGAGTATAGGGGCAATTGTCAGATAATCTTTTAGAGTCTGAAAGCTTTTCTCACATTCCTTGGACCATATATAAGGGGTCTCCTTCCTTATTAATCTTGTTAAAGATACCACAATCTTGGAGAAGTCCTTAATAAATCTTCTATAATATCCTACCAATCCCAAGAAGCTTCAAATTTTGGTCACGCTAGTAGGTCTCTCCCAATTCTTTATAGCTTCGACCTTTGAAGGATCGACCGCAATACCCTTCTGGGAAATTATGTGACCTAGAAAAGAAACTTCTTCTAGCCAGAAATCACACTTGTTAAGCTTAGCATATAGTTTGTGATCTCTTAATAACTGCAAGGCTTTTTTGAGATGTTCTTCATGCTCCATCTTTGACTTGGAATATATCAAAATGTCGTCAACAAAGACCACAACAAATTGATCAAGGTATGACCTGAATACACTGTTTATCAATTACATAAATGCGGCAGGTGCATTGGTTAGGCCAAAAAGCATAACAGTGAAATTATAGTGTCCATACCTACTCCTAAAGGCTATTTTATGAATATCCCTTTCCTTGATCTTCAATTGATGATAACCAGATCTGAGATCAAGTTTTGAAAAATATCGAGCTCCCGAAATCTGGTCAAATAGTTCATCAATCCTCTGCAATGGATATTTATTCTTGTTTGAGTTGGTTCAATTGCCGGTAGTCAACACACAATCTCATTGACCCATCATTCTTTTTGACAAATAAAATAGGGGCTCCCCATGGTGAAGTACTCGGTTGGATGAATCTCTTCTCCAATAACTCCATCAGTTATTCTTTTAACTCCTTCATTTCGATAGGGGACATCCGATACGGAGCCTTAGAAATAGGTGCAGCTCCCGGAATTAAATCAATAGAGAAGACCACTTCTCTCTCTGGGGGAATACCAGGTAACTCATCCGGGATTACATCAGAATAATCCCAAACATTAGGAATATCCTCCAAATTGGGTTCCTTATGCTTGGCCATAGTCATAGAAACTAAGAAAGCCGCACAACCCTTCTTCAATAATTTATCGGCTTTAAGGGCCGAAATAAGGGATAGGTGTCTAGAATGCCTGACACCAGAAAATAAGAGGTTGGGGTACCTAATAAAGGTCACCGTACCCAATTTATAGTTAACACTAGCACCATATATAGATAACCAGTCAACTCCCAAAATAATATCATATCCTTCCATCTCCATGCATACTAAGTCAGCCGGTAGGTGGTAACTGTTGACTAGAACTTCACTAGTAGGGTAGAAATCTTTAATCTCCGATCCCGCTCCAATAGGAGTAGTAATAGTAAGTTTGGGTTTTAACGGGATAGGCCTTATCGACAAAGTATCAGCAAAGCTCTTATATATAAATGAATGCGTGGCTCTAGTATCAAATAAAACAGAGGCGGGATTTGAGCAAATAGAAAGAGTACCTTCCACAATGCCTCCTTCTTCAGTAAGTTCCACATCCCTAAGAGCTTGAAGTCTACCTTGCTTTTTGATAGCAACTAGAAGTTTTTCCGGCGGAGCTTGCTCGTTGAGGAGTGGACAATTCGGGATTCTATGATCCCGACTCCCACAGCGAAGACATGCACCAAGTCTTCTCCAGCACTCTTCCGCCTTATGTCCGAACTTTTCACAATGCTTGCATAGATCATTTGATGGGGTAACAAAAGGGACAACTTGTTTATCATTCCATCTTGACCTTTTGTCCTTTTAGAAGTTACGCACATCTTTAAGGGAGTTACACCCATCATTGGGCCTCTTCTTCTCGAAGGATGGCTTGAAGTTACCAGAGCTAGTTACTGGCTCTTTCTTGGCATCTCTTCCCCGGATGCGATCAGACATCTCCGTTGCATCTTCTAGGAGTTGGGCTCTTCTCACTGCATCGGCATATACGTGGATATCCATCGGGGCGAGTTGAGTAATATATTGGGGCTTGAAGTCATTTAGGAATCTCTTTGCCTTCATCTTTTCTGTACCAACAAGGTGTGGTGCATACCGGGACAATCTTGCGAATTGAGCTTCGTACTCCACCACCGTCAAACTCGTTTATTTTAAGGAAGCAAATTCGGCAGCTTTCCTCTCTTGAACTCGGCCGGAGAAGTACCTTGTTGTTGAAGTGTTCCACAAACTCTTCCCACAACACCTAGTCATGCGGTAGAGTTGCTTCGACCGACTCCCACCAAGTACGGACATCCCTTTCTAGCTGAAAGGTAGCGAGTAGGACCTTCTCCTTATAAGCACATTGCATGACTCGAAAAATTCTATTGATGTCCTTCACCCAGTGTTCTGTCTCATCCGGGTTCGTGGACCCAGCGAACTTGGGAGGGTTCATACTTTTTAAGTTCTTATGTAAATCCCCCGCTCCACGGTTAGCTCCTCCTTGAGCTATTTGTTGTAGCGCTTGGGTCAGTCCTTGGACTGTCCTTTGCATCTCGCGCCATTGAGCTCTTTCGGAAGCCTTTGGCAAAAATTAAGCATGCAGTCACAACTACCAAACTTAAGCGTTTTGTTTATTTCATGATTAATCATTCTTTAAAGCTTAGCCCATGGCTCTACCCAATCTTACCGGGAAGGTTTCAAGATTCTATCCAAATTTCTAGATCAACATCTAGAACATATATCAAGGGAAACCTATGGTTTATGAAACTTAGGCTCTGATACCACAAAGACTGTCATGCCCCGACGCAGAATATCGAGGCGCGACGAGTCGTAAACATTCGTGTCGATCAAGAGCATGTATAATAGGGTCCAACCATAATGGGACACAAGAAGAAAATGATACTTTTATTTCATCGAAATAAAGTTTTACAACATTCTTAAGCCTTAAGAGACATAATACAACTTCCAAGTACATAATTCTAGCAAGAGTACTACTCATAAACCTAAGTAACTAAGATAATCTTGTTCTCTCGTTTCACTCTTGCCCGTCCCTATATGTTTGGGGTTCATCGTCGGAACTACCTGCAATGTTAACTGAAAACGTAGGGTGAGCGAAATGCTCAGTAGGATTTATATCTCTATACTAGGTAACATAAAGTAATTAACATTTTTGGATAAAGTTACTATGCTATGCCGAGAAACGTAGATAAAATATGAAACATGAATAGGGGAGAAGGTAAAGAATGGAATCGCAAGTAGACAAGATATCAAGAGTAAAGTTCAAGTAGAAAACGATCATGTAGAAAGTATTATTATGGAATTAGTCATTTCGTGCAAGTATGTACAAGTCAAGTATTTCACGTAATTCAAGTACTTCAAGTAATTCACGAACTGTGGAATATCATAAATCAATCTAGCAAGTCAAGCACTTCAGTGCAATGCCACACCATGTCATTCAACTCCCATGGACACAAGTACTTTCAGGTATTCCTCCGAGGACCAGACCGGGCCCCATTAACACCAGGCATTGTGATTATGGATCATAGATCCTAAGTATATTTAGACATCCATATAATATGTATGGCCAAAGAATTTTAAGGTAAAGATTACTAAATAAAGAACAGATTTAGTAAAATTTATCATTCGAGGTATGAGTAGTAGAAGAATTACAAGTAATTGAAAGAGAAGTTTGAAAAGGATTTAAGGCATCATGTTTAACGACATTAAGTCGACAAAAGATTGGATTGTCAGACAAGGCACAATCAGCTGTTGTGAAAAATCTCATAAAATGGGTTTAGATCAAGTTTTTCACAGTCGGGTGTTTAGCCAAAAAATCGAGGAATTATGGTCAAGTAAGAGGTGGGACAGTGGGAGGCTCCCCTCGCATTCGCGAGGTCCTAATTAAGAAACTACTTATCCACTTAAAGTGTTTGCCCGTGGACCTCTTTCTTAGACACCATTTTTCCTTGAGATTCTGCTAATTAGACGACTTGTTGAAAATGAGGCATAATTCTAGTAGAAATTCTATCCTATTTTTTCGCAGTCGGAACTTAACTAGAAAATCGAAGAATCACAGTCAGGTAAGAGGTCGGACAGTGGGAGGCTCTCCTCGTATTCACAAGGACCTAATTAAGTAACCACTTATCCACTTAAAGCATTTGCCCGTGGACCTGTTTCCTTAGACACCGTTCTTATTTAGAAATCTAGCAAACTACGTGACTTGTCGAAAACACAGTAACACGATAACATGGAAATCCTTGAACTCGTATTGATCACGATCATGCAATTAAGCCCATGTAATTTTAACATATAATATCTATTCCATTTAACATGTCAGAAAGATAATATAGTCATGGAGATCAAAGATATCATGAGAGTAATAAGAACTAGGACGAAAATATAAGCTTATGGAATAGAATTATTATCTTCCATATCCTTAACTTAATCGTGTGTGAATTGGAATGATATGCAACTTAACATGTCATATTTAACATGCTAGATAATATATTGGTTCAATTAGAATCTAAAGACATCACGATTGGGGCGGAGATCGCGCATCTGGAACACAGTCTTAGAAAGACACCGTGATCCGAGACGGATCTTCTGGTGGTTAAGAATCTCGGTTAGAATCTTATGTCCAGTTGTATGGACATCATTCTTAATACTCAATAAAAATTGGGAAAAATGATATATAATCAAAGTAGACATGTATTTACATCTAATTTATGCATCAATTTGAGTTTAGCCTGAGAGAATACCTACCTAGTGGAAGATCGAAGAGGAAGAACAACAAAAACGAAGAATATTTCAAACACTCCTCCAAACTTCAATATTTTCCCCTCTCTACAACTAACACTTCCCCAATGGATTTATGCTTTGAGTAGGGAAGATCCCAGCCCTATTTATAGGCCAAGTCCCATAATTATTTTACTACTAATTTCATTCTATCTTCCCCCTAATTTTCTATGTCACTCACCCATGTTACTATTACACCAACTTATGTTGACAATAATTTCTAACATGTGGATGTTGAAATAAATCTATCTTCATTACATAATCAATTACCTCATTTATTCAATGATATTTTATTACTAATTTAATTCTAAGTCAATTTTTCATCTAATTTTCCTATTTCACTAACTCATGTTACTATTACACCAACTTATGTTGACATTAATTTCCAACATGTAAATATTGAATTAAATCCCCCTTTATGACATAATCCATGACCTCATTTATTCAATTAGGTAAGAAATTATATCATCCACTAATTAGGATTTAATTAAAGCTAATAATTCTCTCTTAAATCAGATGCAATAGTACTATTACAATACTGACGTCTTCGCCTTCTCAGAATCGTGTCGCGAATCTCGTCGTTCATGTTAACACGTGAGATAGATTCGCGTTTATATATTCTACACTTTAAAGAGATAAAGAAAAATATTTATCATTTATTTTATTTTCATCTTTCATTATATTTTTTTTACAAAATTTTGAGTTGCTACATTTATCACGTATATATCGCATAGTAAACTTGGGTAATTATAGCCGGCGGTAAGTGTTGAGAATTTTGTATAACCAGTTCTACATATATGGACAAGTAGTACGTCAGAACATTCTAATCTGAAAAAAAAATATTCTTTTTACGGAAACTCCAAACTAGGGGACTTTTACGAATTTTCGTGTAGATGAAGAGGTCACGATGATAGACACTGTTGATCCGCGATCCACGTGATGTCATTGTTTCAGTTCGGTCTTCTTGGCTACGCCCACGGAAACATTTTCCTCTGCACAGAACTGGGGCGTGTCCACCGCATGCTCCAAGGTTTATGCCTCAAGCCTCTCTCTCTCTCTCTCTCTCTCTCTCTCTCTCAATTTCTTCGGGAGATCATCACGAAGACACGAAAAGGGAAATGAGATAAAAAAAAGGGGGGATCATTTGCAGGTTTACTTGGTGTTTCATGGCCAGTGCAAAAGTTTACTTGCACATCCGAGTTTGTCTCTGGCAAGGTTCAGCTAGCTAGTGACGGCCCAATTAAGTTAGTTCTCCGGGAAAATGGATTAACGAAGGAGTATTGAGAGAGACACCTCTTCCTCGCCGTCACCATCTGAAAGAAACGTTTAGTTCCGTGTTTCTCAAGAGGGAAGCTGCTCGCTCTCCATACATAATAAATTGGCCACCCAACAACCTTTCAAATCCCAAGGCAAAAAAATCTAGCTACCGGAACCGTAAAATATGCTCATCTTTCTCTCTGCGTGTGTGTGTGTGTGTGGGTGAGAGAGAGAGAGAGAGAGAGAGAGAGAGAGAGAGCCATTAATGTCTTGCCGAGGTGGGGATGATGCATGCCTGGCAAATCTTAGGTTTTAGAAATCGAAGGCACACGCTACGTACCCCCAGCTGTCGTCTGAGATTAAAAAACTAGTTACGCATAGAAACGTTTATTTAATTAATCCAGCACTAACCAAATGTTTAAGTTTTGAAACAAATATCGATCAATTAATCAGTACCCCTCACGCACGCCAGCATTTGTTTACAGCCGGCCATGCACCATTTTTATGCACCATGTACTGTAGTGGCTGCTCGTACAGAGTGTGGATAAGTACAGCTAGCCCACTACAAGGTTTCGCCGGCTTCCGCTAAGCTACTCCATGCATGCTTAATTTCTTGGAGGTTCGATCACCACCACCACGGTACCATCGATCTCTAGCTAGCTGCCTGCGCGCCTGGCTAGCTAGCTTGTTGTTTTCACTCGTAACCCTGAAGACATTCCGCGTTCAGGAAAGGGACGTGCATATGATCATTTGTAGTGCTATAGCTAGCTAGCTTGAGGGGAAGCATTCATGCAGCTGAATGTATATATGCTTAATACATGCATATGATTAAGCTTATATGTATATGACACCCCACACAACGTATAACGTATAGCCAGCACCTTCTTGAGTTCCTAGACTAGACTGATTAGTTTCGCAGTACTGATATAGATATATATATATATATATATATCGTCCTCCAAGGCATTTCAAATCTCCATATATAAATGTTCTGCCTTCAGGATTTAAATCCGTTCTTTGGAGGATATATATATATAGCAAATTAATTAATTAATTAATTAATTAATTAAATGGGAGGTCTCATCTAGCTTGCTAAGAGAGTCCGAAATCAAATCTCGCCCACCAGGGATCTTCTTCCTTTGAGAAAAGGCAGCAGCTAGCTAGCTAGCACATAATTAAGGAGCTAGCTAGCACAACATCACTCGTGCAATTCAGATAGCGAGTGAAGTTACATAATCGCCTGGGTTTCTTTCAACATCTAGCTAGCTAGTAATCAAGACGGAAAGCAGAGGCATGCATGATCGATCGATCGATGCACCCGATGAAGAAGAGAAATTAACAACAAACATCTGCGTTTGTATATATATATATATATAAATCATCTTGGTCATTGTCGATTCCAGGTAGCTAGCCAGTACTATTTCCAATTATTATTGGATGGTCGTTGTCCTTGTGCGCATCGATCACAACGTGCTGTGCTGTTTTAATTCTTTCATATTATCTATCAACATCTCTATCATATCCCCCAGTTCTTATATATATATATATATATATATATATGTATGTATGTATGTATGTATGTATGTATATATCCTCTTTCGTTTACCTTAACCGTAGGTAAGTTAGTCGAGAAAAAAGACTAGCTAATATATTTTTATTTAATCTCCTCATATATATACGTCTCCTGTATACTCCTTCGAAGATTTTTTTTCATTAAACTCTGGCTGCCGCTACAAAATCATGCTGTCAAAATAAAAAAGATTAATATTATATATGTGAAAATGTGTAAAAATAACTCTTATTTCAAAAATTATAGAATTGTCATTTTTTGTTATTATTATACATAATCTCACCATGTTGCAATTCTTGTAAAAATACCCTTTTTGTCACTTGCTATTTGTGTTCCGTTAAAATATCTTAATTATTTAACAATGATTACTCTTTAATTATTTGAATTGAAAAAAAACTAAAATATCCTTAATCTTGTTCAAATTCTTTTTTTCTTTTCACATATCTATCGATCTCTTTATCTCTTTTTCTCTCTCTCTCTTTGGCATAATGTGCTAAGAAAAATAATAATCTTATAGTGATATTTTCATCTAAAATTTTAATTTTAGAGATCCAAACGAAATGATAACTAATCTCAAGCTAGGATAATTTTGCAATAATATTCATCCAAGAGAGATATTTATAACAATAGCTGAACAAGGGTGGTAATTCTACAATTACTGAAATTACAGAGTTATTTTTTACATATTATATCAATATTATATATTCACGATATATATTAGCGCTGGTCATTCAACTGAAAGCTTTATTTGCGATTGACGTACGTGGCCTTCTTTAGACTTTTGGGGAGGGGAGGGGAAGGGAATCCCCAGGCAAATGTTTATCGTCTCGTGCATGGCTCCTTCCTGCAAAATCCTGCAGGTAATACAAGTACAGTGGAAAGATTAATCTTTTACCCATGTCTCTAGAAACTCGATCACCGTGAGAAATTAGAATTGATTGCTCAACTGGGTAAAGCTGTGCTTGTATATATATACACTGTCCGGACGAGTGACACGTACGTGTGGTAATCTTGTGGTCTGTCTTAACCTATTGTTAGGGTTTTCCCATTCGCCAACTCATGTGGATGAGAGTTTTTGTGGTTAATTTATTTATTGCTCTGCCCTTATGGCTGGAAGACAGGGTAAGGGCCTTGAACCCTCCAGAATCTTATTTTATCTGCAGGTATGAGTTGTCTCAGGTTTTTCTTTTCTTTTCTGCCAAACATGGCACCTACACGAGAAGTGATCTAAGGCCTTAAGCCGGCCGGAGAACTTAAATTCTGGATATGCAAATCCAAAGGAATACATCTTTTTACTCGCTGGTGTGGTAGTTGAGTCCAGCTTTCATAGCATGAGGTTCTGAAAGGGAGGGGGAAGATGCAAGGATCATATCTAGCATGTTCCATTTCCCCATCGTAGATGGAGAAATTGAGGAAGCTGATCGAAGAGCTCAATAAGGTGCGGACACAGTGAAAAGCTTCAGCACTTTTCACACTAGCTTGGTAGTGAATATAAAGTTCGATCGAGACTCGATCGTTTACAGGACGGAGGCCGTGGCCATAGGGCATTCACCGACGAAATATGTCCAAGTCCAACTCGATCGGGTTGCCGTCACGAAATTGTTTCCTTGCATGCCCACGGCTGACAAAATCGTTTCTGAAAACAGGAAACAGAAACAGTCAAAGATCTCTTAAAGAAGAAAGGGGAAGATGAGAGAGAAGAATAATCAGACAAAGCGCAAAGGGGGTTGCCCTATCAACGCCCACAACCCCGACGACAAGAAAAACAAACACAGCTATGGAGCGATCGATGGAGAAAGATCTCTCTCTCTCTCTCTCTCTCTTTCTCACACACACACACACACACACACACACACACACACACACACACACACAAACACACACACACACACGAACACAGACGACACTCCCTTTGTCTATCACACACTCGCACATACAGATGCACGTAACCCTCTCTCTCTCTCACACACACACACATACACACACACACACCCCCACTCTCTCTCATTCTCAGAGGGAGAGTACTTCTACCTTGAAAAAGGAATAAGTTAAAATGTGTTTAAATTGGTGGACTCTCTCAACTCAAATCTTAAGATTTTGAATTGGATGACCTAATTTAACAATTTTAACATGATATCAGAGTATTATGGTCTGAACTACCTACCCTATGTGTGTGATAGTTTACATGACAGAATCTATCTCAGCCGTGAAGAGATATTTGAATAGTTCAATATTGAAAAAGAAACAAAGTAAGGTTACTTGACAGACTCTAAGCTGACCTCAACGTGAAGGGAAATGTTAGAACAATCCAATGTTGAAAAAAAAAGACAATAAATTGTCTTTGAAACAGTGGACTCTCTCCACTCAACATAGTTTTGAGTTGGAGGGCCGAACCTATTAACTTCGACATAGGTTGAGCCACAACCAATGAATTATCAGCTCTATCGATTTCTTTGTTGAACGTATGGATCCACTATCATACTATTCATTGGTTAATTCTATGGCGAATTTGCTGGATTAATATTGCATGCAAATTAATGGGTTCATGTCAATTCCAGTTTTTCTCTATTGGATATCTCCCACATATCACTCCATCGAATTGCACGTCATGAATGTGCACTTTAATTGGCTGCTATCCCTTCCCTCTCTCTACATCCGATTTCCCTCTCCTTCTGCCCTTTCGTGAACGAGCCAGGTTGATGAACGTGTCTCTCCCTCCACTCCATAACTGTTAAATACTCCGTTTCTTTTAACGTGCGCATGCACGTTTCCCCTCTGGTGTTGTTAATTATGTCACTCACCCAAGTACAAAGGGGAGACAATATGAAGAAGCGAATCTATATGAATTAGGGGAGGAGAACTTCTACGTATTCCATCTCTCACATATATATCCCACGTGTACCATTCAACATAAAACACCGGCCGGAAGGATCACGGTCTTGGATTTATCTTCTAACGCCTTGCATGGTGAATAACATTGAAATAGTATCTTTCTTTCTTGAGTGTCTTGACAACCTACATATTGGAGGTGAAGAGATAAGAAAGATCGAGGAGAAAACTCTCCTGGGTGGGTAGCAGGATGTCATCACGAGAGTCCGGGGTCCCCATCATGAGTACCGGCCCAGTAAAATTCCGACATCTCCCATACAGCTAGGTGCCCTTCTTGTGTTATGTATACCTATATGTACACTTGTACATAGTAGGAAGTAACTAACATTGCATAGGCATATAGGGAATTAATTGAGGGAGACCAATATTTAAAGTTTGGGGAGCCACCTATACTGTCAAAGACTAGATAGAGGGGTGGGGGGGAATTGGCAGAAGCTCTCGGAAGAGCAGGTGGTGGAACCGAGATGGGTCATCACTGTTGCAGCAAACAGAAGGTTAAGAGAGGGCTCTGGTCTCCTGAAGAAGACGAGAAGCTCATCAGATACATCACCACCCACGGCCATGCCTGCTGGAGCACTGTCCCCAAACAAGCTGGTCTCTCCCTCTTTCTCTATCTGTTCAATCAATCTGTTTGTCGGTCTATCTCATGCCCGTCTCTCTTCTATCTAGCTATCTCCATTTTTGGTGTGTTAATATAGGGTTGCAGAGGTGTGGAAAGAGCTGCAGGCTTAGATGGATCAATTACCTGAGGCCTGACCTGAAGAGGGGCACCTTCTCGGAACAAGAGGAGAGGATCATTGTAGATGTTCACAGGATTCTAGGCAACAGGTACCTGACGAAACCCTAATTTCATGTGCAGTGCACCCACAGCAGTCTTTATATATATATGCAGTGATTCTCACCGGCCGGTTGCCTTTTCAATCCTCCTTTTCTTTTCTCCCTGTTAATTCTTCCCCCAGGTGGGCTCAGATAGCAAAGCACCTGCCCGGAAGAACAGACAACGAGGTGAAGAACTTCTGGAACTCCAGCATCAAGAAGAAACTCATTGCCCAGGGGCTGGACCCCAAGACCCACAATCTCCTCCCTTCTTCGCGCACCGGCAGCAGCAGCAGCAGCAATACTAGCCATCCCTCTCAAACATCGACGGCACCCTTCACCATTAGTTCCAGCGTAAAGAGCCAAAACGGACAAGTGAAGCAAACAAACTGCCCGGGGGGGATCACCCCTCCTGTTGTCACGTTGCCTCCCAACCATGGCCTCCATTTTCAACAGGGTGCATCCACGCCAAATTTTTATACCCAAGACCCCAGCGGTGTCTTGATGAGCTTCAGAGATCAAGACCTGCAGCCACAAACCCCTGTGGGTTATTTCAGCAACATTGGAGATGGTTCCATTTTGGACCAGACCCAAGTAGACGTCTCCTCAGGACTGAATCCCCTGGGTTTCATGGATGAGGCATGCGTCTTGTGGGCTGCTGCTGAGGCAACATTGGAAGCCCCAAGCCATGGCAGCATTGGATTAGACAACGAAGGGCATGAGCGACAGCAGTCTGTGGTGCCAAGATTTGATGTCGGAGACCCCAACCAAGTGAAAGACAATGTCCTCGACCCCTCATACAGCACTCCAAGCTTCGATCTCGAGCTGATGGAGATGCCATTAATCCCCTGCGATGCATTTTGTAATACAGGCTCTATGGAGCAGTTGCACTGGGAGTGCTAGGTTTTATCGTACGTATTTCCTTATTCTTGTTCTTCTAAAGCTTTTCTTAATCTTTATATATATATATATGTATGTAGTCATCATCTCTTTCCATAATTTAATTTTAGAGGAGTCTGTCATGGATGCAGACCAAAAGCTCATGAAACAGTTTAAAGATTTGATGGATGTTGATCTTAATTCTTCTCTATCATGAAGGGATGGGGTTGTAAATATGGTTTGCGGCATGTGCATGGTTTTCGTTGAAGTTGCATTTAATTGCATTATCCAGGTAGGGTTGTATATATGTGTGCCCATCTATCCTTTTGTACTTCAAGCTAGCACCAGGTAGCTGGTAGTATATGAAATCAGTTGGATGTTTCTTCTCTTCCTTCATTGTCATCACCTCCTTGACGATGGATTTCTTGCTCGAATGAATTCAAAGAAAAATTTCGTCAGACATACGTAAGATGCCTGCAAATATATGCAAGTGAATTGGTTATTTCTAATGTATGAAGATCATTTTAATATATATGTTTCTTTCTCCTTAATTCCTACGTACTGCTGGAGCACGTAATTCTTCGCTTAGGCGGATATATGGCAAATCGATCAAACCTCAGTCGATGATATATACTCATGTAGCTAGTTTCCAATGTCTAATGTGCTAGCTTTTGTTTTCCTTTCTCCTTTTTTTCGTTTTACTGACATAGATGTGTACAAGTCATGTTTGAAATTAATGATTCCTAACGGAGATCCTGGCGGGTAAGGCCACATGGAATTGTACATCTCTAGCTAGGGTCACTTCAAGAGGCCGTCCTGTATGATGAGTTCTGGTAACAAGAATCAAGGGTGAAAGAAATTAAATGAATTATGGAGGACCACGTGCAGGAATACAAATTAAGTCCCTTTCATACATTAATTCTACTATTGCCTGAACGGGTAGAATTAAGAACAGGTTAAAGAAATGAGGTACGTACGTAGTCGTTGCTGGTTACAGCACGAATGAACATGGCTGATGAATTCAGAAGGCAATCCTAGCTAGGACGAGTGGGGAGACTGATAAAGAGATCATAAAATGGTGAAAACTAACCTGAGGTGCCAATGGGCAAGTTGCCTTGAGGCGGCTGAATTGACCAATTAGGAGGAAATGAAAGGAGGGTGATCATTTGAGAGATCGATTAACCTAGGGTATTGTTGGCGGTTTAGTTTAATTAAGAAGGGTAGGCTAGGAGTAATTAGTCGAACTGGAATATATATCCCCTGTTGCTCAAGAAAGTATGCACAGTACAATGAAAAGGAAGGATGAAAAGGAGCTTTAATTTGTGGCCACATTAAATTAACTAGACGTAGAAATTAGAGGCCTATATATGATAGACTGGAATGGAACTATATATATATTGGATACACCACCGGCAGCCATGGGCTGCGGCAATTCAACAGATCACGACTGATCCATGATGTTGCAGGTAGATGGTTAAAGTCTTGCCAGGGATACAAAGACAAGGGCATCCTCTTTATTATTTCCCCACATATTTTCATCCTATATGATCTCTCTACGTACTGCAGTCCAAATTCAAGATTCGGAAGGAAGTTTTTGGTCATAAATTAAGTGATGAAGGGTACAGCTTTGATTATCAGTCATCAGTAGTTGATGGATATATTAGCTCACACATCAGTAGTTCATATATATATATATATATATATATATATGGCTTACTGGCGGTAATGCTGAAGAGGCCAGACGCCTTGGAAGACAACAGATTATGAGATGCTTGCAAAGCTGAGGACTCTTTAATTAAGAATATTAACTCCTCACGTACGGCAAAGAACTTGAAAATTAATGGCTAGCGGAAGCGGATGGCCAAATTATTAATGTTTCTCTGGAAAGTTAATTTGGACTAGCTAGCGGTCTGCCTTATAATCAATAGAAATGCCTGCTAAAAACGGTGACCTACAAATTCTAATGTGAATGGATTTTAAGTCCATATATTAAACATCTGTTGTTTGAAGGGCGCTAGCTAGAATTCGATCGGGGGACCGCTCAGACATGGCCGGTTAGATTAATTAATGCGAAGCTAACACCACAGATCGAGTTTAACGGAAGAACGTATATGTCCAATAGTGGCAGGTAGTAAGTGCATATTGACGATATGCTCCGAAACAGATGGGAAATCGGCACTCTGTTTTTTGAAACGGAACACTGTTTTCTAACGCAACACATCTGTTGTTGTAAATATGTCATTTGTTGTCTTTATCACTATAACAACTTAATGTATATCTCTGTAACAACTTGATCATTATATATACAATCTCTCGATGGAACCAGAGGATCCATCAGAAGAGAGTTTCTCTGTTCACGTCTTCTTCGGCTCTTTCTTCCTAACTCCTTTAGTGTAGATTGATGGCATATATATATATATATATATATATATACTACCTGTGACATCCCGTGCTTCTAACATTTTAATTTCAAAGTGATATATGTATGTTAAAGTATTCATCTTGTTTCTTTCAGAAATAATAATTTTTTTAAAATAACTTCTAAACCATGACGAAGAACGTATGAATCAAACCATTATATATATAATTATATATATAATGATTTGATTCATACGTTCTTGGTCATAGTTTAGAAGTCATTTTAAGAAATCTATTATTTCTGAAAGAAACAAGATTATATACATATAATGGTTTGATTCGTACGTTCTTCGTCATGGTTTAGAAGTTATTTTTAAAAATTTATTATTTTTGAAAGAAACAAGATAGTCATTTTAAGAAATCTACTATTTCTGAAAGAAACAAGATTATATATATATAATGGTTTGATTCATACGTGAAGGGGTGTGATCTCGTGTTGGTCCTGAGCTGGGACCCTGATCACCGGAGAGTGAACTACAGAGAAAGGGAAACGAATCAGGAGGCCCAGGGATGATTTCCTGGGGAAAACCCTCCGATGCTTAAGTCAGTAGAACAATGGTGGAAGGTATTGAGGGAGATATAAAGAGGTGCACGGGATCCTCCAACACCAAGATGGTGAAGTGGTTCCTGCTCAGGGAGTTTTAGGCCTGCATGTGCCTTTCCTACCGCCGGAGGGAGTCCCTGGTTTATATAGTGAGCTCCCCTGATGAGTCCCATAAGCTGAGGAGTTTCAGGCGGGAGTTACGTCCTCATCATGGGATCGTTACGTCCTCATCGTGGGATTGTTACGTCCTCATCGTGGGCTCTTCATGGCCTTGAGGGATCATGGCTCCCTTATCCCTCTAAACACTTGCTCATAAAGGGCTTTCAACGGCTGCATGGATAAACACTTGTCAGTCGATCCGAGCATAAGAGGTGCCAACCCTGTCCGGGTGATAGGCGTAGCTCGGATGCTGTCAGGTCGGAGTGGGCGCGGAGCGCTCGCCCTTATCCCGGTGGAGGGATTGCTCGGGCGTGGGTCTTCCTCCGTTCTGACGTTCGGGCCTCCCGAGCCTAAGGGCCGCCGAGGAAGGATGGGATCCCGAGTGGTCTTTATTGGGCTTTTTTGCCGAAGTGGGCCCTAGAGGGCTGTCACTTGGATGAGCTGAGCCTCGTTCGGTCCTGATGGGCCTAGTTTGGCTGCTCTTAATTGGGCTACAGAAATCACCCTCTCCACTTATCCCCCTCCTACTCCCGAGCTTTAGTAAGCTCGGACGAGTAGCTGTTTGGGGTTTCGGACCAGTGTGGCTCAGGTGGGTGGAGATCTGGCGGTGTTAGGAAGCCACGTGTCGTGGTCACCTGGGCCCGTGTTAATGATGATCCTGACGGATTTGAACTAAAGGGGCCCCCTTTTCTTGGAGGTCGGAACGACGCGCCGCCTCCCGCGTGGGTTTATAGGCGTTGGGCGCTTGTTGCCATTCCAGACTCCCTTCATCTTTAGGGTTTTGGCTCTCCTTCGTTTTTGTTTTTGGGCTCTTCGATGCCCCATGAGGACACGACGGAGGAGCAGAGGCTTGCAACGGCGTTTGAGGAGTTGGCGGAGATAACCGCGGAGGCAGTCTGACAGCTTCCTACAGACAGCGCCAGATGAAGGGGTGTGATCTCGTGCTGGTCCTGAGCTGCGAGGGTGATCACCGGAGAGTGAACTGCAGAGAAAGAGAAACGAATCAGGAGGCCCAGGGATGGTTCCCTGGGGAAAACCCTCCAATGCTTAAGTCAGTATAGCAATGGTGGAAGGTATTGAGGGAGATAAAAAGAGGTGCACGAGATCCCCCAACACCAAGATGGTGAAGTGGTTCCTGCTCAGGGAGTTTTAGGCATGTATGTGCCTTACCTGTCGCCGGAGGGAGTCCTTGGTTTATATAGCAAGCTCCCTTGATGAGTCCCATAAGCTGAGGAGTTTCAGGCGGGAGTTACGTCCTCATCATGGGATCGTTACGTCTTCATCATGGGATCGTTACGTCCTCGTCGTGGGCTCTTCATGGCCTTGAGGGATCATGGCTCCCTTATCCCTCTAAACTCCTGCTCATAAAGGGCTTTCAACTGCTGCATGGATAAACACTTGTCATTCGATCCGAGCATAAGAGGTGCCAACCCTGTCCGGGCGATAGGCGTAGCTCGGATTCTGTCAGGTCGGAGTGGGCGCGGAGCGCTCGCCCTTATCCCGGTGGAGGGATAGCTCGGGCGTGGGTCATCCTCCGTTTTGACGTTCGGGCCTCCCGAGCCTAAGGGCCGCCGAGGAAGGATGGGATCCCTAGTGGTCTTTATTGGGCTTTTTTGCCAAAGTGGGCCCTAGAGGGCTGTCACTTGGATGAGCTGAGCCTCGTTTGGTCCTGATGGGCCTAGTTTGGCTGCTCTTAATTGGGCTACAAAAATCCCCCTCTCCACTTGTCCCCCTCCTACTCCCGAGCTTTAGTAAGCTCGGACGAGTAGCTGTTTGGGGTTTCGGACCAGCGTGGCTCAGGTGGGTCGAGATCTGGCGGTGTTAGGAAGCCACGTGTCGTGGTCACCTGGGCCCGTGTTAATGATGATCCTGACGAATTTGAATTGAAGGGCCCCCCTTTTCTCGGAGGTCTGAATGACGCGCCGCCTCCCGCGTGGGTTTATAGGCGTTGGGCACTTATTGCCATTCCAGACTCCCTTCATCTTTAGGGTTTTGGCTCTCCTTCGTTTTTATTTTTGGGGCTCTTCGATGAGCCGTGAGGACACGACGGAGGAGCAGAGGCTTGCAACGGCGTTTGAGGAGTTGGCGGAGATAACCGCGGAGGCAGTCCGGCAGCTTCCTCCTCCCCCAGAATCTTCAGGGTCTCGGGACCACCTTTCCTCAGAGTCTTCTCCTGACTCCATGGCGGGCCAGAGCCCAGAGGTTGAGGAGTGGGAGGACGAGCCGGTGGCGAGGGCGCCGGTCCCCAACTGCAGCGAACTAGGGGAGGCGGATGTGAGGAGGCTGGAGCACCAATTTCGTATGCCCCACAAGTTCAGTTTTGCCACTGCTACTCCATACGAGACGAGCCTGGACTCTCGTACATGCCACATCTGTATGTTTCTTCTATCGTGGAACGGTAGATTCCGCCTGCCTTTCGAACCTTTCGACCTTCAGCTTCTAGATTTTTTTCGGTTGGTGCCCATTCAGTTGGTAGCAACTCTTATGTCCTCCTTTCCGCCTTCCGTATTCGCCGCCGCCAGTGCGGAGTTCCTCCTTCCATGGACCTCTTCCACTATTTCTTTGAGTTGAAAGCACATCCTTCGGCTGGGAAGGGCTTCTATTTCGTCCAGGCGAGGCAGAATAGGAGTTGTATCTCTTTGGCGGCGAAGGATTCTTTACATAAGGGGTGGAAGACCCAATTCTTCTGGGTGGGAATTTGTTCAGTGGAGAAAACCTGGAGGTGCCTGGTAATCCCCAATTTCCACCCTAATATCCCTCCTAGACAGGACGAGTTCTCCCCTCACGTGGAGAAGTATGCAGCCATCTTGCTGAAGCACCGCCAGTCCACCGAGGAACTGGTGACACCGGAGAATATCGAGCGGTGTCTTCTCACGCCGCTGCACCCGTCGGGCTCAGGTGCCACAACTTAGATTTTTCTTCGAATGTGGGGGTCATCTTTCTTTTCCTGAACACGTCTTCTTCTTCGTGCAGACACCGGGCGGGAGCCTCTGAAGGAGGCCGCAGAGGTGATCGAGCTTAGAGATGACTCGGCTGCCGACGAACCGACTGTTCCCGTGGGTCGCTCCTGAACCAAAGATAAGGGCAAGGGAGTGGCCCAGGGCGAATCCTCCAAACCGCGGGGAGGAAGCCAAGTGTCTTCGGCGGGAGGCCGAGGCTGATCGAGCTGAGGCGGAGAAGCAGGTGGCAGTGGCCGAAGGGCGGACTGCTGAGGCCGAGCGGAAGGCAGTCGAGGCGGAGCAGAGGGAGGCCGAGCTCGCTGGTAGGGTGGGATCGGCAGGGGCGGAGGCTCTCGAGCAATACAAGAGCTCAGAGGCTTACCGGTTCGACCTTAAGGAGGCTGCCCTCCCCTACTACGAGCTAGGACTTCGCCGGGGCAACCGCAAGGGGTTCCAGCAGGGCTACAACCGGGCCATCTCTTACGCCGAGGAGCAGGCATCCGGAGTGGTTGACTTCCCGTCCGGTCAATGTTATGACTCGGACTTATCATCCTCTAGTTCCTCTGTTTCGGCGCAAGATGAAGAGGATCCCGAGGGCTCATCGTCCGAGGGGTCACCAACTCCGGATGCCTCGGGAGGGCACGCAACCAAGGCAGTTCCCACGCCGGTGGGGTCGGTGCCAGGGTCAGCCGTCGTCGAGGCTGCCGGGGGCAGACCGCTCGAGCCCTCTATTTCTGGTCTTCAAGGTGGGCCAGAGGCCTGATGTATCTGCTTCGCTTCTTCTTTTTGTATACCTTTTTCCTTTTTGAAGAAAAAGACTTCCTTTTTTGTGTAGAGATAAATAAGGCAGTAGCATTGTGATGAAGACTTATATGTTCCATATCGCCATTGCCGTATTTTGTTCAGCGTATCTATAGTGGTTGGAAAGAGCCAATTCTTTCTGCGTGAATCTCGCATAATGGTTGGGTAATCCTCTGACAGGGTGTCTTTCCGTTTTCTCATGCTTTGAATGCATGGCCGCTTCGTGTATCCCGCTGGGGCAGAAGGTGAGAAGTTTGAGGTGACCGTTCGTAGGGAGAAATCCCTTTGGCGTGTTTTTTAGGAGAGAATCATTTAAGGCGAGTAGCCTCCCTTTGCCTATAAAAGGACTGAGGGGCGTCCCTTCCTCTCCACCGCTTAGGGTTTTCCCTGACAGTCTTTCCTCATTCCTTCTTCACGTAGCGTTGTGCCGTTGTATTCGGAGGATGGAGGAAGTTCCGAAAGATGAGGCGGCCGACGACGGGGGGCAGAGAGTTCTTGCTGCTCTGGACATGAAGAGGATTCGACGGTCGACGGGCAGACTTGAAAAGGGTTCGACGTGCGGAGGCACGCCGTTTTCCCTTTATCAGTTCCGGCGGCGCTTGCAGGGGGGCGAGATGGAGGACGGATGGGGGGCATCAAACATCCATGCTGCCCATCCCTTCCTGCTCGCTTCACGGATGGGAGGAGGAAGCCAACTAAGCTCCATCCCTTCCGGGCCTTCCCCTGCCTCCTCATCCAGCTCTGCTGGTTTCTTTTTCTTTCTTGTAGCCTCTTTTTCCCTCTTCTGCTCTACTCCTCCTTTCTTTCACTCTTCGGAGGGTGCCTGCACTCTCTTTCTTCCAAAGAGTTGGCAGTTTGGCGGGGGAGATGCTTTCATATGCATTCCCTCTTCCCCTTCTCTTCCAAGTTCAACTTGGAAGGTAGCCTTCTCTTTCTTAATCCCTCTGTCACCTTTGTCTCGAGCTACCCGAGCCAACGGGGTCAACTATCCTTTATCCGAGCTAGTTTCTACATGAGGCAGAGTAAGTGGCTGGACGCAGGAAGGTCATCCGAGTCAGCCGAGCGATGGGCTCATACGACGGCGCCAGATGGATCTTTTTACTTTTTTGACATGTATTCTATTGGCTTCGGCCTTCCTGATGTACAAACGGGTTGTTTGAATAAAAAGAAAGGATCCTTTTGTTTTATCTCATGTCGTTTGCACAATACTCAATACTCAGAAGTAGAACTTGCGTAATGTAGTTGCGTTCCAGGTCCGAGAGATGAGCTCTCCTTCCATCGTAGATAGACGGTATGCTCCTTTTCCGAGCGTCTCGACCACTCGGTAGGGGCCTTCCCAGTTAGGGGATAACTTGCCCGCCGCCTCAAGTGGTCGAGAGGCTTCAACTTTCCTGAGGATGAAGTCTTCCGGCTGGAAGTGTTTGTTTCAGACTTTGGCGTTGTAGTATCGAGTGAGGCGGCGTCGGTATTCCGTTGCTCTGATGCTGGAAATCTCCCGGATTTCATCTGCTAAGTCGAGATTTTCGAGCAGTTTCTGGTCGTTTGTCTCGGACGAGAAGTAGATGACTCGGAGGGAGGGGTTGCCAATCTCCAACGGGATCACGGCCTCGGTACCGTACACCAGCTGAAAGGGGCTTTCACCGGTTGTCGCTCTGGGAGTCGTTATGGACGACCAAAGTACGTTCGACAATTCCTCGAGCCAGCTGCCCTTGGCTTTGCTGAGCCTAGTCTTGATGCCTTTTAAGATAGTCTTATAACACTACAAGAAAATAGACCTTTAGGAGCATTTTTAAACTGCCCCAAAAATAGGAGATAAATGCCCTAATAACTTTTAGGGGCATTTTGATTAGTATTTGTGACATTTTAAAATGTGCCCCTGTTGCCACGGTCCCTAAAAATTTTTGGGGCACTTTTTAAAAAATGCCCCTAATATTATCATTAGAGGCACTAATAATTGCCCCTAAATATTTTAATATGAGCATTTTTTTGGCCAAATGCCTCTGATGAACATATTTTAGGGGCAATTCCTCCTTCAAACTGTCCCAAATAACCTATTTTAAGAATAGTCATGTAAAAATCATCCTGTACTAATCACTTAGAATAATGTGTTTAAAAGGTATTTTTGTCCCCAAACGGTCGCAAGCGACCAATATAAGAGCTCCAATTTCTAAATATTGCACCAAAATAACCATCCTAAAATATAAAAATTACAGTCAACATTCTTAACATACAATTAGTACATGGATCATATTCTTCGTTATTCAACGACATACATAAACACCCACCATTATACACCACACATTCATATATAAATTGTCCACCTTTTGACAGAAGCATAAATAGGACATGCTAGTCATTGATAACAATAATCTCTTAATAAAGCCATATTATTGAATCAAATCATGAAAATATCCCAATTACACAAGACATATAGCATCCATGACTTATAAATACAACTCCGACAGTGGAACCTCAATTTTTCACTCTACAACTAAAATATAGAAACTCAACTCTTCAGAAAAGATAAAATAATTTCCCCTTTGTGCTCTTTAGGTACAAACATTTTCTTGCTAGTGGACGAGTAGTAAGGGAAGCCAATTGATTGGATGGTTTGGTATGTACTCTTGGCCAACTTCTCTTCCACCTCTTCTCTATCAGTTTAATTCTCCCTTCTACACCTTGAGCTTCACATGCCTTGCAAGATTGATGATGTTACACACCTAAAAGAAGAAACACAATTGGCACAATGGTGCCGATGAATAATTCAGAACAATCAATGTATATGTTAAGTTGACCAATGTAAAACTACATACCACAATACGAATTGTAATAGAAGCTGCATAGATCTGCAAAAGTAAACATGCCATCATCAGTGAAGAACTTCAGTCTGCCAATTAAAATGTTAATAGTAGTTTCAAACCAGAACCAAAGCATATACTCTGTAATTTTTCATTCTCTAGAAAATAGCACGGCTTGTCTGGACGACGCTGATTATAACACTAAGGCCAGGTTCTGTAAGAATAATGTCTGAAGCACTACGTGCTGTGTCAGTTGCATCCACAATTGCTATTCCAATGTATGACATAACAATTACAAGAAAACAAGATAATCAAGAAAAATGTTTGTCAAGCAATACATTGCCTCCCCATGTTTTAGTAGTTGTAGTGGATGATAATTCACTCTTTGAGGATGCAACAAATGTGTCACTCGACTGTGAGACAGTGGAGGGTGCATCTTCCTGCAGAGAGTGAAAGTTGAACCAAAACTTGCAATATTAGCATGAATTATCTGAGACTATTGATTAAGCCAAGATTGTAGCACATAGTATAGGGGTAGGCAAAGGTGCAAGTTTACTTCATTGTGTGTTAATTCCACTACATTACATTGAAATAAGTAAAAATCATAGTTTAGAACACCATAGACATTATTGAAAGGAAGAATTTTAATGATATGTAAATATCGATATCAGATTCTAGCAAGATTGCAGGAACTTCCTTGCCACTAAAGTCCCATTGAATCTGGAAAAGGGTACAGGACCTGATTGACTAATGTCTTGAGATCCCATTAAGTTTTATCTATATTATGTTCTGATCATCACAATTTCAAAAACATATATATGTTCTGATGGCCAGTTCATACTACACTAGATCCAATCACATTTGACTGGAACTAGGAAAATAAACAAAATGAATTTGGCTCCTCTTTTCCATACCAGGTGCTCATCCAGCATTAGAAAATAGGACGGATAAGGAGAATAAGAAGAGAGACACTTAACCAAGAACATGATACACTTCCTAACTTGGATCGTGATGATCATCTTAGCTTTAGCTAACCCCATATCCTCTCTAGGTGCCCTGAAATCCTACATTGAGCAGATCAGGATCATTGAACGAGTCTTAGAGTCTTGCCATGATTCATTTGAATACTAACTGGCACCTGCATTGCAGGTTTCCAACTTTGCAAAATCTGTAGAAGAATACCAACCATAATCCCTGACAAAAAAAAACTTCACTTAAAGATATTATACCAGCAAAACAATTAGTATATCCATAGATACGGCTTTCTAATCCCCCCAACAAGATCAGTCTACAAAAGCTATAAAAGCTACCATGTGAAAAGAAAGGGGGGAAAAACAAACCTTGACTCTTTGGCGTCCATTTTCAATGATTGAACGGAGTTTGGGCTCAGAAAGTAGGGAGCTTGCTGTGCTTCCTGGTGCTGTGATCTTTTTCTCATTCAATTTAGAGTCTGCCACAGGATCAAAATCCATAAAAACTTCCCTGCAACAGATGTTGAAAGATAAAACTATAAGAACTCTAAACTAATGTATAACGGATTTAATCAGGGTCTGGCCGGTTACCTAAATGTGTCTCTTTTACCAAGAATCGTCAGCCATGTAAGCTCAGCCAATGCACCTGACAGTACAAGCAACTCAAACAGCTTCCTGCATATAGTCAAAAACATCAAGTACCAGAACTTTATCAGCACCATAACATGTAAAAACACTATGAAATAAAGAAGAAACTGACATGACATGAGGGTCAAGTTAACTTATCTATCATCATGGACAGGAACTCCCCATTCCTCATCATGAAAGGAAACATAGCTGGCATCTGTCAAAATAAGTAAGAAAAAATTTAAAAATTAAACTTAAAAACATTCAATGAAACTTATTTTTTCCAAGAAGATAAAGAATACAGAGCACATTGGGTTTTTATACCCTAATCAATATCAATAAAAATCTGAAAGGATAAAACAGAGCACTGCAGTTAGCAATGATACTTTTAATGAATATTAAAAAATGACCCATCTAAGTGTTTTAGCATGGAAGAACTAGTTTGCATTCAATTCCAAGATGGTAAACAAAAAAAAATTGAAAAGTATCTCTGCCATCTGTCTTTTACAGTAGCAGATCATGCTAACTGCATTCAAAACAACCGCTTGCCATGCACTTATTAGTTCACACCAAAGCATGTGTGGCATAAGATGACCGACATATGGTGCAAATATTTACCTCAGACATACACAAGTTCTGTATGCTACAAATAAATTCAACTGTTTGGATCTGTCATGAGGTCAAGTATACGGTGTTATAGATTAGCATATCTTATAGCCCACCACAACAGGTAAAATGAAATGTTCATGAGAATTTTCACAGGTTTCACATGAATGTAGAAAATCTGGCTAAGTTTCAAAAGTTGTATGATCATTGATCATGATGAACTGGAATATGGTTATATGGGATGCATGAGCAATGAGAAGGGCTATGTGCCACTCCCTTGGTTTACAGTATAATCGTCGCATCAGCCTATTTCAAGATTGGTGGACTTTCTAGACCATGGACAATTAAAAATATAGGACCTGCTTCATATTTGGATATAGATAGTCATCAATCATTGGAAGTAATACTTATCAATTAAGGACATGTTCACAAAGGAGACAAGAAAGAGGGAAAGAGTTAAATCTCTATAACAGCACAAAAATAGATAATCTATCCATTAATAAACACCTCACAAATAGATCCCAGCAACCTAAAGCTGATTAAGAGTCAAAGGACACCTCCCCAACCTAAAGCTATCTTAACTACTTATCAATGACAGACTTTGACATAGCAAGGTGGTACTGACAGGAAAAGGAGAAAACTAGAAACCTACCCATAGCTAGACGAGTACAGTTACATTAAGCATTATTCTTTTGATGCAGCCATCAACAATGGCTTACATTAAGTTCATATCCAAAATACACGGTATACCCATCTGCCAACAGTGAGTAAGTCATGCTGAACAAGAATGACATTTCTAAACTCCAGGTGTCACTCCTTTGCCGGATACATTCCAAGAAAGAAGACTTTGGTACCAAGCTCCAGGAAGATAGATAATGTTTTCTGGCATCAAAAACAAGCATTCTTTCTCTTGAAATAATAATGAATCTATAAGAGATTGAAGAAAAAACATGTCCTCTGTGCTTCCGAATGCTTCTTTATGAAAATTGACACCATATACTTTGATAATTATGTGAGATTGCCTGATTGGGCATTGAATTCTAAAACACTAGAAAGAAACCTTCGGACAATCTGAAACATGCAGAAAAGTTAATAGTATCCCTGCAGTACATAAACGTTTGAATCCAGGATAATGCTATTATAGGGCACAACCACCTTGACAGCTAATGCACGAGCTATATCTAAAAGAAAGCATCAGTTAAAAAGTAACAAGAATTAGAGCCTGCAGGTCAACATTGAAGGTTGGCAATGCCACACTTTCTGTTAATAACATATTTAAGCATACTAGGTCCCTTGCATGCATACAGTCTCTGGGTGCATGAACTATGCGTTGATCAATAAATGCAGCCAAGAGCTCTTACACATTTGTCATAAACCTGGACATGATATGTTCTCTGCACACATATAGCTTCTGCACTCAGCATGGAAGATAACAGAAGAACTACACATCCATTGCTTCACAGCTGCAGTCAAAAATTTCATGAACAATGTGTGCTCAGATATATGTTCAATCACCTTGAACCATGCTTTTCAGTTTTATTGTCTTAATAGGGTCACAAATGAAGTGTACTCTTGCGACAGTCTGCCATGGGTCAAACAAAGATCAACCACCTGACCTTCACAGCAACCATGCTCAGCAACCTTGTGATGGACTTCAATAAAGCATACCTCAAAAAAGATTGAATATGTCTCTATAAAGATGCTTCCAAGCATAGACAAAAATGAATTGCTTTCACACTTTTCATAATAGAGATGTTGAAATTCATGTCTGAAGAGAATTCATTTTTTTCCAAAAAAGGTAGATTGTTCTACCAATTTTATTTAAAAAAATGAGGTACTACAATCAGGGAGGAGGAGAGGCTACTCTTCATCGATAAGGAAAAGAATCACATGAACATTCAACACACTACATTTGCAGCTTAGGGTGATCAACAACTGATTTCAAAATGGCATGACTCCAAGTACCAAAGAAAACAACAGCCCTAATACAAATGTTCTCTATATAGACCTAAGAGAAGTCATTTTTATGCTATTAAAGTAATGGCATCGCCAGGAAAATCCCTCAACCTTGCACCATGGTTGAAAGATTAATTGCACAAGCAGAATCATTAAGAGGTTCAACTCCTGAAGACATAAGCACAAAGAGATAATGTAAGAATTTAAAATCATGCTTAAAAAATGGTTAATGGACAGCATACAATCTGGATGATGATGAAGATATTGAAAAGCTGGAATAATGGGTAACATGAGGCTGGTAGAGAAAATTACATGGAACAAGCAGTTATGATGTATACACTAACACTGCTTGTGGAAATAGATTTTTGAGAGCCATCTTTCACATTGGAAGCAGCCTACAGCAACCCGCCCACAAGTAAACATAGCCCATACCCTCATTAAGATGTCTGCTGCATTCCATGAAATTAATGGCATGCCAACATGTTGCATGATTCAATAATTTTGTCAAACTGAGTGGTTTCCAGTTTGCATTGAGATTTCTCTTGGTGGCAACTAAGGTAATGACAGGTTCAGCAAGGTGATCCCATATATCATGGAGGTGAAGACATGGATGAGGGGAAAACTGATTTCCTAGATATCTAACACCAGTGAAACTCTTTTATTCCATGGAAGTGCATCGATGCAGATAGTATATTCTACACCTGTGTTCTTAAAAAGGAACTCAAGGCCCTAAGCGTATCAATGGCAATAAGCCTTGAAGAAAGAGAGGGAAAAATAAACCACAAACATCTGTCTGGTTCCTTTCCCCTTGACCACTCCCATAAGCAGTGCCACACAATCCCCCCAAGAAAGTAGATCAGTGAGATAAAATGTATGCCAACACCTTTGAATTCTGCTTGGGATCCAAAAACATTTAGCATCATATTTTTTCAATTATAAAGCAAACATCCAATTACCTACATTATTTTCTTTCTTTTTTATGCTTATACACAAATGTGTGTTGTGCCCTTTAGGCACAAGCATGTGCTATGTTGTTTTGATGATAGCAATGCTATTTTGTTTTGATGATTGCAACACAGTGAGTGCATTTGTTATTGTGTTTTGATGATAGCAATATGAATGCATGTGACTGTGACTGATATATCATCTGGAGAATGCATGTGTATGACTGATATATTATTTCTGTAGACTTCTGTTATGTGCATAGTCTATACACTGCACGTTCAAGATCAAAGTCTATACATTGCTACATTACCTGCTAGAGTGAAGTCTGTACAGCCGATGCACACATATCAACTCTATACCTTGAAGCTACTGTGCAAGTCCACAAATTGGCCTTCAGGCTTGAAAGTCTGTACATTGGACTGCGTCAACTCATTGCATTGACATACACTGAAGCGTCAACTCATTGCATTGGCTAAGTCTATACACTGTCCGTCTCATTTAGAGTCTAAGGCAAAGTCTGTACATTGGACAGTGTCAGGCGAAGTCTGTACATTGAGAGTCTTAATGAGCGTCTCATGTAAGTCCATACATTGGACTGTAGCATGCATTTGTCAATGGCATTTAAGTCTGGACATTGGACCGTCTCTATTTGCGTCTTATGCCAAGTCCGTACAGTGTCCATCAGCATTTATAAGTCTATACAGTCAACCGTCTTCATCAGCGTCTCATGCATATAGAAAGTCTAGACATTGCACTGTAGCATGCATTTCTTTAAAGTCTATACATCGCTACAGTGCACACACCGTCTCACTTAGCGTCTATATGCATCGGTGAAGTCTATACATTGCATCGTCTCAACTTGCGTCTCATGCCAAGACTGTACAGCCTGCATCGTCTC
This sequence comes from Amorphophallus konjac, assembly GCA_022559845.1. Taxonomy (NCBI): domain Eukaryota; kingdom Viridiplantae; phylum Streptophyta; class Magnoliopsida; order Alismatales; family Araceae; genus Amorphophallus; species Amorphophallus konjac. Next base: position 168,468,534 of record CM040124.1, on the reverse strand, counting down.
ATGCAGCATCTTATTTGAAGTCTATACATTGGGTTTTTACCTACAGTGCTTGAAACGAAGTCTACACACTGGTTGTACTTCATAGTCTGTACAGTGTCTCTAGTTGGCTAAGTATACCAAGTCTACACACTGGTTGTACTTCATAGTCTGTACAATGTCTCTAGTTGGCTAAGTCTATACACCGAGGACGTTGAAAGCTTTCAAGTGTATACATTCTCACAATGTTCATACTTGCTTCCTGTTCCAAGCCTATACAGCCTTTTCATCTTGAAAGTCTATACATCAGGAAGTCTTCACATTGGCTGTTGAATGATGAGCAAGTCTGTACAGTGGACCGTCTCAGTTACCGTCTTATGCATTGAGCAAAGTCTATACAGACTCCACCGTCTTATTCTGCGTCTTAGACTGCTCAAGTCCATACATTGGCTTCAAGACTTTCAAGTCTATACACTGACGGCTGAACTGAGAACTCTATACATCGTCTGTCTGCATTAGAGTCTCATGGAGTCCATACATTGCACAGCGTTCATAAGTCTATACATCGTGCTGTTTCACGTTTCACAAGTATATACATTGCATGCTCTTTTAATAAAGTCCATACACTGAGCAAGTATATACATTGTCTGTCTGTCGATTGAAAAGTCTATACAGAGTTCTTCACTTAACCTGACAATCCGATACTCTGTCTGACAGGGATTCTTACCAAGACTGATGACCTGGCTCGTGATCCCAGGTGGACGAGGTGTGCAGATGCTGACACGTGGATGGAATTGTCTCGGATCTGGCGAATTCACTTGGGCGGGAAAACGTGGAAGCCACGCGCCCTTATCCACCTGCTGTTGCCAGTATATATAGTAGTCTTCATCCTCTGTTGAAGTAAGATCGATCGACTGAAGAGTGACAAGTCTATACATCCAGTCCAAAGGCAGCAGAGTGCTATCGATCTACAGAAGAGAAGAAGAGAAAGAGAGTAAGAAAGAGAGAAAGAAAGAGAGACAGTGAGATCGAGAGAAGAAGAGTGAAGTCTGAAGATTTGTTCACTAGACCGTGGATCAAATCCAGGCCAGTCTGCTTTGTTGAGAGCTATATTGTGTTCTTCATTTACAACTTTCCGATTGCTGTTTCGTTTTATTTTCGTTTTCCACTTTATCCCTTATTCAAGCTGTATGTCAGCGGATGCAGTGGAGGTTTCCACTGGACAGGTAAAGCTGTAATCCTCAGCTGGCGAGACTTGGTCTCGGACGGGTTAAGCTGTATTTCCCCAGCGGTTTGTAGAGGTGTATCCTCTGGACAGCAAGCTGTGTTGCTCAGCGGGTAGTGGAGGATTCCACTGGACAGCAAGCTGTGTTGCTCAGCGGTTTGTAGGCCAAGCTGTATTGCCCAGCGGACGCAAGCTGTGTTGCGCAGCAGTAAGCCATACTCGATTGAGTGTGGGGTGGACGTAGGTCATTGACCGAACCACCTAAAATCTTGTGTGCATTGTGGTTGTGAATTTGTTCGTGAACTGGTGCTTGACTGAATCTCTTGATTATCTTCACAGATCGCTCGTGATTTTGCTAAGTTTAGACACTCGAGTTAGTGTTTTAGTAGATTTGCCTTTATTCCACATTTGAACCTCCAACTGGTTTCAAATTAGGCTGTAGATCTTTTCACCGCCCTCTAGATCCACACTTCGTGGAGATATATAGACTGCATCCATCTAACTCCAACACTTGGTATCAGAGCCTAACTCTTCTGCAGGGACTCATCGCCCGAAGAGGAAAGGCAAAGATGGATGTTCGAGGGATGATAGCTGAAGGTCACTCAACCACAAAGCCCCCATTCTTCGACGGATCTAACTACGCATACTGGAAGAATCGTATGCAAGTGTTTCTGAGGGCTAAGGATTACGAGCTCTGGAAGGTGGTCAGCAAGGGACCTTATGAGCTGTCCCCGAATGAGGAAGTCTGGACCAAGGAGGAAATCAGACGGTCCACGCTCAACTGGAGTGCAATCAACGCAGTCTAATGTTCTCTGCATCCCACTGAATTTTCTCGAGTATCAGCCTACAATTCAGCTAAGGAGATGTGGGATGCACTGGAAGCAATTCATGAAGGGACTTCTCAGGTTAGAGAGACGAAGGCCAATTTGCTTATGTCTGAATATGAAGCCTTCAAGATGAAACCCAACGAGACCATCAAGGAGATGTATGCTAGATTGACAACTATTACTAATGGCCTCAGAGGATTCGGGAAAAAATATTCTGAGTATGATGTAGTCAGGAAGATCTTGCGATCCTTGACTCCAATTTGGCACACCAAGGCCACAGTTATGGAAGAGTCAAGAGTGTTGTGCCCCTTGTGCCTTGCTAATGATGTGATGTTTTAATGATAGCAACATGAATGAGTCACCACATTGTCTTGAATTTGTCTGACCTTTTCTGTGGGAGAGTGCATAAGTGTGCCATGTCTGAATTGTGAAAAATGCATGCATGCGTATGCTTGAGTCATGCTGTATGCTTGAGTCATGCTATGATATATTGGCTTGTGCTTGAGTTCTGTTCTGTGCATTGCTTCTCTGCTGATATGTTCATGCATTGTCTTAGGCTAAGTCTGTACAGCCTACGTCTCTTGCAGCGTCAACGCTGTGAGCATTCTCACGTCTGCAGCGTCAACGCTGTGTGTATGCACTTTGTTTCAGTTCTTCAAGTCTATATAGACTTTGTCGTCTCATTTAGCGTCTAAGGCAAAGTCTACACATTGGCTAAGTGTGTACATCGCTTACATTTCTTGAGATCAAGTCCATACATTGCATAATGTTCGACAAGCCAATGCATTGCACTGTAGATGCATCGAAGGAAGTATGCACATTGGTATGTTCATATGAAGTCTGCACATTGAGGTTTCACGAGAAGTCTACACATTGGTCTCCACCTGGAGTCTATACATTGGCTAAGGGTCTTCAAGTCCATACACAGTTGTCTGATGCATATTGTTTGGAGTCTGTACATTACCTTCAAAGCCTTCCAAGTATGTACACCGGTCTGTTGAAGAATAAAGTCTATACAGCGTGAAGTCTGCACATTGGTCTTCGAATTCAAAGTCTGCACATTGGGTTTTTCACATGAAGTATGTACAACCGTTCACTGTTGAAGTCCATACACTGGTCGGTGGAATTTGAAGTCTGTACACTGACTCGTTTCATTTCCTCATATGTCTATACATTTGCCTCCATGATTCTAAGTCTATACATTCGCTACAGAGACCTTTGTCAAGTCTATACATCGACTGTCTTGTTTGAGCTTAAGTCTGTACTGAGTCAGCGTCTCGTTGACCGTCTCTTGTTGTGTCCTCATGTTATTTCTGCGTTTGTGTCTTCGTGTTGATTTTACTTCGTGCACTTTTCTCTTAATTCAAGCTTTAAGTGTCTCAAGTCGAGTCTGACTGTGTTGTCTCCATGTCGTCCTTAGTTCGAGTCGTTTCTTTGTTATTTCTGTCTTCGTGTTGGCTTTTCCTAAACCTCGTGTCTTTCTTGTTTTGTAACCACACTTCGTGTCGATTTCTGTTTTCGTCTTCGAGTCGTTCATACGTTCGAGCAACTTAGTACTCGAGTTGTTTTCGTGTGTATTCAAGTCTTTTTAGTAAAGTGTCGTTTCACCTCGTGCCGTTCTCTCTGCTGTATGCTATGTCGTGTTGCTTTTATATTCGTGTCTTCGTGTTGCTTTTGTATTCGTGTCTTCGTGTTGATTTTGTATTCGTGTCTTCGTGTTGATTTTATATTCGTGTCTTCGTGTTGCTTTTGTATTCGTGTCTTCGTGTTGATTTTGTATTCGTGTCTTCGTGTTGATTTTGTATTCGTGTCTTCGTGTTGCTTTTGTATTCGTGTCTTCGTGTTGCTTGTGTATCTCGTGTCGTTCTCTTCGTAGTGGTTGTCTTGCTACAGTGATACTTCATGTCGTTCTCTTTGTAGTGTTAGCCTTATGTATCTCGTGTCGTAATCTTTCTACCGCGTGCTGTTTTAATCTGACCTCGTGTCATTCTCTCTTTATTTTCATACTGTGGTAATCTTGTGTATCTCGTGTCGTTCTCAGTACAGTGCATCTCGTATTGCTATCAAATACCTCATGCAGTTTTAGTTTTTATGGCCTTGAGTTTTGCTGAACGAATGTCTTTGAATTGTAGGGCACGTGATCCGAGGTGCCTGGCTCGTGAACGAGGATGCTGCCACGTGGTCCGAATTTCTAGGGCAGGAAACGTGGAAGCCACACGTGCCAGTGTGCTACTGCTGCTGCTATATATACTGGTCTTCTTCCACTAAAGAATTTGGATCGATATAGGCGCCTGAAGAGCAGAAAGCCCTTTGATCCAGAAAAAGAGAAGAAGAAGAGATAGAAGAGAGAAGCCGTGAAGGAAGAGTAGAGAGGGAGAGATTAGGAGAGCAGAAGAGAAAGAGAAAGAGAGATCGTGAGTTGAGAAGAAGAAGAAGAGAAGTAGCAGAAGAAGCTCCTAGGAGAGCAGAAGAGAAAGAAAGAGAGATAGAGAGTGAGCGAGAGAGCTCGTGGAGAAGAAGGAAGAAGCTGCTCGAAGATCTGTCTTCACTGGACCGTGGATCAGATCCAGGCCAGTCAGTTCCGTTGAGAGTCACATTATGCATTTCATTTTTTTAGCTTTCTGTTTGCGGAAGTTATTTTCATTTCGTGTTTTTGTTTCTTCTTTTTCATTTGGTTATCTGGTTCTTCCGATTGCCCTGCTAGGAATCGGGTTCCTCCTGTGGATCAGGAGAAGGGAGATCTGATCTCCGGTTGCAAGTAGCTGGGAGCTACTTGTGGGTTCCCTCTGGTCAGAGGAAGGGAGACTTGTCTCCGGTTCTGTGCTTGCGGGTTGCAAGTCCAGGGGTCCCTCCGGTTGGAGGAAGAGAGGTCTTCGACCTCTGGTTTGCTGGTGACTGGAAGTCACCGGTTGGTTCCCTCCTGGTCTGGAGGAAGAGAGACTTCGGTCTCTGGTTTCCAAGTGGCTGAGAGTCACTTGGGGTGTCCCTCCGGTTGGGAGGAAGAGGGGAGGGTGTTCCCCTGGTCAAGCTGTTTGGCAGCATTTGTTGCAGACTGAGTCTGCTGTGCTAGCGTTGGCTAGTGAAGCCTCACTCCAGTTGGGAGTGAGGGGTGGATGTAGGTCTGAAGGACCGAACCACCTTAAAACTATTTGTGCAGTGGTTTGCCTTGCGTTAGCTCCATATCGTCTACCTCCCATTCACAGGTTGTGCATGCTTGGCTAGTTGCATTATCTAGAGAGTTAATTTTTGAGCATTATATTCTGCTTAGTGTGATTGCGTAGTTTAGCTCTGCCTTCGTTTCTGGTTGATCAGGTGGCTGCATTGTTGCAGTCCAACTGTTTGTCCATGTGTTGCCTTATCATTTCATCCTGGAAAGCTCATTAGTCTTATTCCGCATATCTGAGCTTTAATGTTTTAATTTGGGCTATATTTTCTAGAGGGTTACATTCACCCCCCCTCTGTATCCGGGCCTAGCACCCTAACAGTTGGTATCAAAGCGGGTTTCTGCTTAGAAGGTCCAGCGACCTGTATATCCGATATTGTAGTCTTGGGTGATTATTTACTATTAGTGCATCAATATTCCTGTTGCTTTGAATCTGCTTGCCATTTGTTCTTAATGGCTCATCCTCCACTATTCAGTAGTTCAAATATTGAATTCTGGCTATATCGTATGCACAATCATGTTAACTCTATTAATCCACAATTGTGGAAGGTTATCTCTCGCAGTCCTCATGAACTTCCTAAGGATAAGTCCAAGTGGACTCATGTTCACAAGTTGAAAAATGATGACAATGTGAGAGCTCTTAACCTAATGAAGGCTGCAATTGATTCTGACGTTTTTCTTTTTATCTCAGATTGTAGCACTGCAAAGGAAATGTTTGATAGAGTGACTACAACACACGTGGAACATGAAGAAGAATTTCTCATGGCAAGAAGGAGTGATCAATCAGATGAGTCCTCATCCCAGGTAAACTCTGAGACCGAGGATATTAGTCATGATGATTTAGTTGCCTTGCATGAGCATCTACTGGAAAAATATGAAAGAGTTAAGTCAGAAAAGAGAAAATTAAGAAACGAGAAAAATGCTGAAATCACAAGTCTAAAGGCTGAAAATGAAAATCTAAAATCTGAATTGAAATTGAAAGAAGAATTTGAAAACAAGTTAATTGAAGAAAATTCTCATCTAAAAGATCAAAATAAAAGGCTAATGGTTCTTAATACTGTCTTTTCTGAAAAATGGTTGTCATTTGAAAAAGAAAAATCTGCTGATAAGGAAATTCAATTTGAGAATGAATTGAAACTGAAACAGGAACTAGAAATAGTTAAAAATTTGAATGATATCATGCAGAGACAAATTTACACATGTGAGGAAGACATGACTAATTCAGAACTCAAAATTTATTCTCTCCAATCTGAAATAAGTAAACTTGTTCGTTCCATGTCTAAATCTATCAAGGGAAAAGAGAAAATGAATGTTCCTTTGTGTGATAACGCCAGTAAATCAAGTGGAGAGCAAGGATGCAAATCCCAATTTGAAAAATCTGTTAAGAAAAAGTTGTACACTACTTTTGTTCGCAGCTCTGACATTGCAAGCTGCTCTGGGCCTCCTAAAACATCTACATCATCTATTTTCCAATTCAAGGCCCAGAAAAATGAAGAACAAATAAAAGTTGTGAACAAGGGTAAACAAATGAGCAAAAACGGTAAGAAAAACAAGGATAAACATGTCCCTACTTGTGTCTTTAAATCTGCTACCTATACTGCATCTGATGACTCAATGCATACTGCTCATAGCTCAATTAATTATCCATATGGATCTGATAAGAGTGTTTCATGCCATTATTATGGCAAGGTAGGCCATGTAATGGATGATTGCAGATTGTTGATTGAAGATGGGCATGCAAGTGAAACATTGCATTCAAGAAATTCATTTGGTAAAAATCATGCTACTAGGAAGTCTGATACATCTTGTCATTACTGTGGTAGGCATGGTCATTTCATGGATGCCTGTTTCATCATGAAACAAGATGATAAAATGCATGCTAGGTCTTCTGTTCATCATCACCCCAAAAGAAACATGTATGCTTCAAACCAACACATCATTTGTTATAATTGTAACAAACGTGGTCATAAAGCTGTTGAGTGTTGGTTTAGGACTTCACGGGGATATAATGGTTCAAGAGGTAAGCACTTAAGGTGTTTTGAATGTGGCAAGTATGGGCATGCAGTCAAGGACTACTGATATGCTCAGGGAAAATATTTTAATTCCAAATTTGATAAATTCCCTGAAAATAGAAATTTTCTTGGCAGAAATAAATCTATTTTTAAAGAAAATATTCTTGTATGTTTTGAATGTGGAAAACCTGGCCACCGAGCTTCTGAATGCTTGTGGGCAGGCAATGCTAAATCAAAACCTCATGCAAGTAACAAAAATTTTCATACAAACTCACATAGATTCCATGATGATAATAATGTCCACAAAAAGAATTCAAGGTTTGCTACATCTTGTAGAGATTGTGGAAAATTTGGTCATCTCATGGATAACTGTTACCTGGTGGATCATGATGATAATACTGCTAAGAAATTGTTTAGAACACTTGTTAAGGATAAAACAGGACCCAAGGCTGCTTGGGTTCCTGCAAGATCAAAGTGATTATTTTGCAGGTGTGCCTTGGGACTGGAATAAAAGGGGTAATGATCCAAGGCACTCAAGGATGAATAACCCCATTCTCACACTATTCAGGTAAACTCTCTACATTTCATGTTTTGAAATTCATCTAGTGCATGCATGTTAAATCTGTTCTTGCATATCATTCATCATCTGTCAGTTGCATTATTTTCTGATCATGCACCTGCTGAGTGTTCTGTGCAAATTTGAGTTTAAAGGGGTTGTCTGTATCTGATGCATACATAGGCTAATTGCAATTGCTTGATAATTGTGTTATGCATAAACTCTGAAAACAAATTGCATTTCGAATTCTCTGAAAAATCTGAACTGCTTATGAGTGTGACTTGAAATTTGTGTGTTGCAATAGCTCTCTGATATTCTGAATTGCATATAGGACTGCATGTTGAATAATCATGCATGACCTCAATGGTATATAAATGGTAAGGTACCAAAAGGCAGGGAGGTCTGTCTGGAGGTTCTTACTATGTATGAGGTGGTCTTTTAGACCAATTGCTCCGCCTCGTACCATGGGTCACTTTGCTGGTTAGGACAGTCTGAATGTGCATGAATCAAAATCATATGTTCAGTGTCTCATGGCAAACATTGCATGTTTTCAGGGGGAGTTATGTATAGCATACATTTAGTTAACTGCATTACATTTTATGAAAAATGCCAAAAATGTTGTTTGAATGCATATTGTAAGGGGGAGTCATTGCATTGCATATAGGTTGTCAAATGCATACATGGGTCAGAACTCATTGCATATCCTCTCTTACTGATTTTGTTGGCAAACCTTAATCATATTCTGAAAACTTTGAGCTTCACAATCTCTCTCTTAACAATTGGTATTTCTCCTATCAATTGGTATCATTTGGCTTCAGAATTCCATCAGTCCTTTCATGAAGATTTCAATGGGCTATCTCGATCATAAATCTGAAAATTCTTGAACTAGAAATCTTCTGTTATACGTTTTTATGAATGACTGAAATAACTCATGTGGTTTAAGTTCAATGTATTCAATGAGTTTGGCTTTAAAATCTCTTAAAAAATATCTGAAGCATGTTTAATAAACCTTAACCATCTGTTTCATGATGTGTCTTGTAAAATCTTCTGAAATCTACATTATTGAATACATGACTTTATTTGGTTAAGTACATGAAATTGTTATTGTTTTGAAGCAAATGAATTTTTCTGAAAATGTCTAAAGGGTATTTTCTGTCAGAGCAATGACCTTGGTCACTGAGAAACACATGTCCAAAAGACTGTGTCATGAGGTACCATAGCTAACTCTGAGTAAGATTAATTGAAATTCAGGCAGAGCAATGGCATGCACACTGAGAAATATAACTCACTCATCAAGAAATGATTTGCAGTGTGTCATGATGTGTAAATGCTAACTCTGTTCACATAAAGCATGACAGTTAGTCACACTAAGGGCTTAGGGATATTGGCCTCTAATCAAGGTATATCCTCTAGTTGCAATGTGTGCACTGAACTAGAGTGCTCGTAAAATTTGTAGCAAGAAAATTCTTGAACAAATTGAAATATCTGAATATTGATGCTAAAATCAAATTGCTACAACCCTAGACAAAATCATATGACTTCATAATTGCTTGATTTCAATACTAGTGCATGTAATTCTGAAGGAAGTCAATAAAGTTGATTGTGTAAGAGAAAGGGAGTTTTATCAAGATAAATATGAGGGCTTGGTTCATTTTTATTAAACCATGGTTTTAGATATCAATAAATAATTTTATTGATAAACTCTACATACATCATGTCTAAACCATGTTGTTCAATAAAGCTCATTCATAAGCCCTTATAATAGAAGATTTTGAAAACTTATGTTTTAGATTTATGAGAATGACATTTCCTTGGAAATCTGACTGAAATTCTTGTAGTTGAAGCCTCTTTAGAAATCTGCTAATTGAACCTGTTCTTGGCTCATTGACCTGAACTTCTCCTTGTGTGCCCCTGTGGTCTCCTCTCATCTATCTCATAAGATTCCACTTATTGAGGGGGTGCTTCCATGTCATGCATCACTTGCATATCAATTTGCATCTATTCAGGGGGAGCATTCCTTGTCACACTGAATCATGTTCATATCACTTGTGACCTTGCATTCAAATCCCTCATGATCAGATTTATGCATGATCAACAAACTGTATAGTCAACTCCCTTCTTATCAGTTGACTGATTCCATCTGCATTTTCTGACCATACAAATGTGAGGTGCCACTCCCATTATTACCTTGTTCACTTGCAGCCCTCTGAACTTCAGAATCCTTATGGTGGTGGATTTCAGATTGATTCCTGAGATGCATTTCTCTCCACACTGTTGGAATCTTCCATCTTGTTCTGTAATAAGCTCTGATTCTGTGGTATCTTCACCAGAATTCAGATTCTTTGTAATGACTGAATTCAGATTGATTTATTGGATAACTTGAGTCCATTCCTGTGCTTCAGGGGGAGTTATGGTTTATTATCATCTAAGGGGAGAGTAGTCAATCATGCATGTTGATAGGGGAAGAACTGTGTCACTGTCATAAGGGAGATCTTTTTTTAAAGAACCTTGACTCATTCTCTACATTGTTGTGCTGCATTTGACTATCAAACCATTTCCCTTCTTTTTGATTATGTCAAAGGGGGAGAATAGTTTGATGAGTCAGTGGGACTCATTATGTTGCCATCATCAAAAAGGGGGAGATTGTTGTGCCCTTTGTGCCTTGTTGATGATGTGATGTTTTAATGATAGCAACATGAATGAGTCACCACACTATCTTGAATTTGTCTGACCTTTTCTGTGGGAGAGTGCATAAGTGTGCCATGTATGAATTGTGAAAAATGCATGCATGCGTATGCTTGAGTCATGCTGTATGCTTGAGTCATGCTATGATATATTGGCTTGTGCTTGAGTTCTGTTCTGTGCATTGCTTCTCTGCTGATATGTTCATGCATTGTCTTAGGCTAAGTCTGTACAGCCTACGTCTCTTGCAGCGTCAACGCTGTGAGCATTTCACGTCTGCAGCGTCAACGCTGTGTGTCTGCACTTTGTTTCAGTTCTTCAAGTCTATATAGACTTTGTCGTCTCATTTAGCGTCTAAGGCAAAGTCTACACATTGGCTAAGTGTGTACATCGCTTGCATTTCTTGAGATCAAGTCCATACATTGCATAATGTTCGACAAGCCAATGCATTGCACTGTAGATGCATCGAAGGGAAGTATGCACATTGGTATGTTCATATGAAGTCTGCACATTGAGGTTTCACGAGAAGTCTACACATTGGTCTCCACTTGGAGTCTATACATTGGCTAAGGGTCTTCAAGTCCATACACAGTTGTCTGATGCATATTGTTTGGAGTCTGTACATTGCCTTCAAAGCCTTCCAAGTATGTACACCGGTCTGTTGAAGACTAAAGTCTGTACAGCGTGAAGTCTGCACATTGGTCTTCGAATTCAAAGTCTGTACATTGGATTTTTCACATGAAGTATGTACAGCCGTTCACTGTTGAAGTCCATACACTGATCGGTGGAATTTGAAGTCTGTACACTGACTCGTTTCATTTCCTCAGATGTCTATACATTTGCCTCCATGATCCTAAGTCTATACATTCGCTGCAGAGCCCTTTGTCAAGTCTATACATCGACTGTCTTGCTTGAGCTTAAGTCTGTACCGAGTCAGCGTCTCGTTGACCATCTCTTGTTGTGTCCTCATGTTATTTCTGCGTTTGTGTCTTCGTGTTGATTTTACTTCGTGCACTTTTCTCTTAATTCAAGCTTTAAGTGTCTCAAGTCGAGTCTGACTGTGTTGTCTCCATGTCGTCCTTAGTTCGAGTCGTTTTGTTATTTCTATCTTCGTGTTGGCTTTTCCTAGACCTCGTGTCTTTCTTGTTTTGTAACCACACTTCATGTCGGTTTCTGTTTTCGTCTTCGAGTCGTTCGTACGTTCGAGCAACTTAGTACTCGAGTTGTTTTCGTGTGTATTCAAGTCTTTTTAGTAAAGTGTCGTTTCACCTCGTGCCGTTCTCTCTGCTGTATGCTATGTCATGTTGCTTTTATATTCGTGTCTTCGTGTTGCTTTTGTATTCGTGTCTTCATGTTGATTTTGTATTCGTGTCTTCGTGTTGATTTTATATTCGTGTCTTCGTGTTGCTTTTGTATTCGTGTCTTCGTGTTGATTTTGTATTCGTGTCTTCGTGTTGATTTTGTATTCGTGTCTTCGTGTTGCTTGTGTATCTCGTGTCGTTCTCTTCGTAGTGGTTGTCTTGTTACAGTGATACTTCATATCGTTCTCTTTGTAGTGTTAGCCTTATGTATCACGTGTCGTTCTCTTTCTACCGCATGCTGTTTTAATCTGACCTCGTGTCATTCTCTCTTTATTTTCGTACTGTGATAATCTTGTGTATCTCATGTCGTTCTCAGTACAGTGCATCTCGTATTGCTATCAAATACCTCATGCAGTTTTAGTTTTTATGGCCTTGAGTTTTGCTGAACGAATGTCTTTGAATTGTAGGGCACGTGATCCGAGGTGCCTGGCTCGTGAACGAGGATGCTGCCACGTGGTCCGAATTTCTAGGGCAGGAAACGTGGAAGCCACACGCGCCAGTGTGCTGCTGCTGCTGCTATATATACTGGTCTTCTTCCACTAAAGAATTTGGATCGATATAGCAGCCTGAAGTGCAGAAAGCCCTTCGATCCAGAAAAAGAGAAGAAGAAGAGATAGAAGAGAGAAGCCGTGAAGGAAGAGTAGAGAGGGAGAGATTAGGAGAGCAGAAGAGAAAGAGAGAGAGGGATCGTGAGTTGAGAAGAAGAAGAAGAGAAGTAGCAGAAGAAGCTCCTAGGAGAGCAGAAGAGAAAGAAAGAGAGATAGAGAGTGAGCGAGAGAGCTCGTGGAGAAGAAGGAAGAAGCTGCTCGAAGATCTGTCTTCACTGGACCGTGGATCAGATCTAGGCCAGTCAGCTCCGTTGAGAGCCACATTGTGCATTTCATTTTTTCAGCTTTCTGTTTGCTGAAGTTATTTTCATTTCGTGTTTTTGTTTCTTCTTTTTCATTTGGTTATCTGGTTCTTCCGATTGCCCTGCTGGGAATCGGGTTCCTCCTGTGGATCAGGAGAAGGGAGATCTGATCTCCGGTTGCAAGTAGCTGGGAGCTACTTGTGGGTTCCCTCTGGTCAGAGGAAGGGAGACTTGTCTTCGGTTCTGGGCTTGCGGGTTGCAAGTCCAGGGGTCCCTCCGGTTGGAGGAAGAGAGGTCTTCGACCTCTGGTTTGCTGGTGACTGGAAGTCACCGGTTGGTTCCCTCCTGGTCTGGAGGAAGAGAGACTTCGGTCTCTGGTTTCCAAGTGGCTGAGAGTCACTTGGGGTGTCCCTCCGGTTGGGAGGAAGAGGGGAGGGTGTTCCCCTGGTCAAGCTGTTTGGCAGCATTTGTTGCAGACTCAGTCTGCTGTGCTAGCGTTGGCTAGTGAAGCCTCACTCCGGTTGGGAGTGAGGGGTGGATGTAGGTCTGAAGGACCGAACCCCCTTAAAACTATTTGTGCAGTGGTTTGCCTTGCGTTAGCTCCATATCGTCTACCTCCCATTCATAGGTTGCGCATGCTTGGCTAGTTGCATTATCTAGAGAGTTAATTTTTGAGCATTATATTCTACTTAGTGTGATTGCGTAGTTTAGCTCTGTCTTCGTTTCTGGTTGATCAGGTGGCTACATTGTTGCAGTCCAACTGTTTGTCCATGTGTTGCCTTATCATTTCATCCTAGAAAGCTCATTAGTCTTATTCCGCATATCTGAGCTTTAATGTTTTAATTTGGGCTATATTTTCTAGAGGGTTACATTCACCCCCCCTCTGTATCTAGGCCTAGCACCCTAACAAAGAGATCTGCACAATACTAAGGCAGATGAGCTGATCGGATCTCTAATGGCATATGAGATGAATCTGCCGAAGGTAGATGAAACTGAAGAGAAGAGGAAACCGATCGCACTGAAGGCTGGTGCTAGCAAATCCAGTAAATCAAACCGATCCAGCTCTAGCAGATCATCATCCGAGGAGAGCTTGAATGAACAAGACATAACTCATACTGAGATGGCCATGATGACTAGAGAGTTCAGGCGGTTCCTCAAGAGAGAAGGAGGACAATTCAACCGAAGGAACCATAGTGGCGGCCGGCAGGACACAAGGTATAAATCTAAACCTGCAAATCAATATGGAACTTACGTGTGTTACCAATGCAGGAACTCTGGCCATCTGAAAGCTGACTGTCCGGAGAACCAGAAGCACAAGGACAAATCAAATAGAAAGAACACGAAAGGAAGAGCCATGATCAGCACATGGAGCGATGAGGATGAAGGTTGTCTCAGTAATACTTCGGACAGTGAAGTTGAAGCTGAAAAACCCATCTGTCTCATGGCAACTAGCTCTGAAGACAGAGAGGAAGATTCATATGAGGTAACTTCTCTATTTAATAATTTTACTATTGTTGAGTGGGTAGATGCCTATCATAAACTAGCTGATCAAGCAGATGATATTAGAAGGGAAAATAGGCATCTAAAAAGAAAAATCAATTCCATGCAAAATGATACCTCATTGTCTGATAAAATTGCATGTCTTGAAGCTGAGAATAAAAAACTCAAACTCACATGTTCTGAATCAGAGGAAATTAAGAATGAGTTAAAAACTTCTAGGGAAGAGAATGTGAGGTTAGAAAAGGAAATTGATGAATGGAAACTGAAAATTCAAAAATATGAGAGTGAGATGAAGCTGGTGAATGAGAAATATGAAGCTGTCCAAATTGTGAATACTGAACTTAAGAAATCTGTTGAAGATATTCAAAAGGACAATGAGGACAAGCTTAAGACCATTAAGAAAATGACCCAAGGTATAGAGAATCTAAATGCTTTGTTAGGGTCAAAGGTTAATTTCAGAAAAGAGGGCCTAGGATTTAATTCTAGTGCAACAAAAATAGTTGGGATGAAAACAATTTCATTTGTTGCTCAAAAAGAAAAGGGACCTCTAATTAGCATGAACTCAACCATTTCAATGAACAAAACTGCTAATCTGAAAAAGCCCAGTGCTGAGGAGAAGGGCAAACAAAAGGTTAATGAGCCTAGTAGAGCCAGCACATCCAAGCAAAATCCCAAGGCTCAATCACAGGTTAGGGGTCAACCTAAACAGTTCTATAAACCCCATGTCAAGGCCACCAAGTCTCCACCATCACCATCACCTCTGAAGAAGACCCAATACACACCCATGAATAGGTCAGTAGGGTCCAAAGTACAGGGGAGACAGAATGCTGCCAGGAGTCAACCCAATTATTTCTATCAACCCAGAGCTCAGACTTACTACAATACACAGCCAACCTATTTCAATAGGTCAGGTTGGACTAGAACTCCGGGAAGGTGTACAGGTCTTGCATATCAGGCTGCACAATATCATAGACCTTACACTAGAAATTGGGTTAGTGGGTATGGCAACTGGTCACCTAGAAATATGCATTATTTCAGTCAGCCCAGGAACTACTATGGCCAAAACTTCGTGAACACACCCTGGCCAAGGCACTGGCAAAGAAACAACACTGTCAATAATTATGCTAGTGTAAATAAGAAGAAAAATAACAAAAAGAAAAGGAACAACAATAGAAAGAAATCTGTAGGATCCATTGAACAAAATTCTTTCAAACAAATGTGGATACCAAAAAGTCTGCTGTCTTGCTTTACTTCTATTCCATCTTCTCTGGAGCCCAATCAGACTTGGGTTCCAAACTCATTTACCTGATTGTGTGTGCAAGTATGTCTGGCAGCCAAGGACAAATCTGTGGTACTTGGATAGTGGCTGCTTCAGGCATATGATAGGAGATAAGGCCATAAATTCAAAAGCTAAAAGAGATTGGAGGCCTTGTCAACAATCTGATGGAACACTAAGGGTAAAAATAAATCAGTCAGGTAAAGCAGGTAAGTGACTTATCTTCAGAATTGAATTGAGAAAGTAATGTCGATTTGATTGGTTAATTCCTAACTTTCTCTTCTTGTCTAGCTGATCAGTCTGCATTCCAGACTCAGCTACTGAATTTAAATTCTGCACAAAAGCTGATGATTCTCTTCTCTTTGCATACTATTGCACTGTGTACACTGAATGCTAGAAACTGAATTATCTTGAAGAATTGATTGCTCCCGAATGATGCTCTCTGAATGAATAAACTCTCTGATGGTTTTATGAATGTTGGATGTTGCAACAGACTCATGATCATGCATGACACTCATACTTTTCATGATCATCATTGCATATCATTTAGTCATGAATGTGTCTGAAATCACATGCATATTAAAATTGCTTTGAACTGCTTTTCTCTGCATAGCCGTGGTATATTAAATAGTAAGCTACTAAAGGGCAGGGAAATCTATCTGGAGGTTCTTACTATGTGTGAGATGGTCCTTGAGACCAGGTTCTCCGCCTAGTACCATGGGTTATATTGATTGATAGGGCAGTCTGAATGAGCATGAATTTCAAAATCCCTTGTTTAGTTTTCAGAGAAGACATTGCATATATTCAGGGGGAGCTTGTTGAGTCTTTGCATATCATTCATTTATGACCTATGCATAAGCTCTCTCTATCTTTTAATTCCTGCCATTCATTAGCAAAATTGCATGCATATAGACAGGGGGAGTATTGTTAGAAATTCAGAGTGGTACTCAACCTTCTTGAATTTACTCATCCTTTAACTCCGAATGCTTGAGTCTGACAATATGGCAATATGTTAGTCAGTTCTGATTCCTAAGTAATAGAAAATAGATTTCTTCTCTCATAAGAACTTTAAATTGCTTAAAGACTGAATTAATGGTTTAAATTTGATAATCTTTGAAGTTTAAAGATTGCAATCAGTAAATAAGAAAGCTGAAAATTGATAAAACTCTCAACCCCTTTCTTATTTCATGTCAGACAAAGCTCATCATATCTGAAATCTGAAAACTCATCTGAAATCAAGTTAGAGAAGCTAAGTATGTGTACTATTCTTAAACAAGTCATTCTGAAACATATAAAGGACAGCTAAGAAAGATATTGAAAAATATTGAAAATCATTGAAAATTAACATTGGCAGAGCAATGACTGATAAATCACTGAGAAACTGAGTGATCCATCAAAGAAGTGGATAACACTCATGTCATGAAGTGTATCAGCTATCTCTGTATAAAATGATCAAAACAGTAGGCTAATTTCACTAAGTACCTGGGGGTAACTGGCGTCTGATAAACGTGTACCCTCACACAAAAAGGCTTAAATCAGTTCTGTTGAATTTGATCATAGGCAGAATGGTCCATCATGTTGAGTATCTAGGGGTATTGGCGTCTGATAAACGTATACCCTTACGCAAAAAGACTTTTGGTACCTGAATGCCCTAAATGAAATATATTGAAAATGCTGTTCCTTCAAAGAAATTTCATGGATGTCATTTGTTTATTTTCAATACATGACCTGGCACCTCTTAACAACTTTTAATGAGTATACGAAAGTAGGATATCTTGAAACTGAATCTTTCATGCAAATGTGATTCTGGTTTATTGTTTTATCATGCACAGTCAACTTATCCATTGATTGTAGTGCATGAACTCAAAAATTATAACCTTTAAACCAGACTTCTATCTGAAAGTAGTTTCTAACTTCATATGACTGAAGGTTCTGTGCTTTAGAATGCTTATTCCTGAACTACTTGTTCAGAATGCCAGTCAGATGATTTCTTGATCTTTCCCTTTGTATATTTGATTTCTTGAACACAATATCCCATTTCATAGGGGAGAATTCATTCAGGGGGAGTCCTATCTTCAGGGGGAGTCCTATCTTCAGGGAGAGGTTCTTGTTCTAAGGGTATTTGCATTCATATTGCCATGTTGTTCTCATGTTCATACTACTTTTCTCTTTTTGATTATGTCGAAGGGGGAGAAAATTTTGTGTGTAACTCACTGTCACATTGTGTTGCCATCATCAAAAAGGGAGAGAATGTTGTGCCCCTTAGGCACAAGCATGTGCTATGTTGTTTTGATGATAGCAATGCTATTTTGTTTTGATGATTGTAACACAGTAAGTGCATTTGTTATTGTGTTTTGATGATAGCAATATGAATGCATGTGACTGTGACTGATATATCATCTGGAGAATGCATGTGTATGACTGATATATTGTTTGTGTAAACTTCTGTTATGTGCATAGTCTATACACTGCACGTTCAAGATCAAAGTCTATACATTGCTACATTACCTGCTAGAGTGAAGTCTGTACAGCCGATGCACACATATCAACTCTATACCTTGAAGCTACTGTGCAAGTCCACACATTGGCCTTCAGGCTTCACTACCAGAAAAAGCGGGATTTCAGACGGAATTTTCAGACGGAAATTTCAGACGGAAATTTCCGTCTTAAATTTGTGACGGATTTTTTTCCGTCGGAAATCCCGTCTGAAATATGCAATTACACACCGAATTTCAGACGGAAATTGTGACGGAAAATATTCCGTCACAAATTTCAGACGGAATTTGGGACGAAAAATTTAATCTGTCAGAAATTTATGACCAAGAATTTGTGACGGCCACATTTGTGACGGATCCGTCTGACAATCCGTCACAAATGTGTCTTCTCACGGATTTTCAGACGGAAATTAATCCGTCACAAAATTTTTGCGCCCCCAATCCGTCGCAAATGTGCCTTTGCGACGGATTGGGGGCGCAAAAATTTTGTGACGGATTAATTTCCGTCTGAAAATCCGTGAGAAGACACATTTGTGACGGATTGTCAGACGGATCCGTCACAAATGTGGCCGTCACAAATTCTTGGTCATAAATTTCTGACAGATTAAATTTTCCGTCCCAAATTCCGTCTGAAATTTGTGACGGAATATTTTCCGTCACAATTTCCGTCTGAAATTCGGTGTGTAATTGCATATTTCAAACGGGATTTCCGACGAAAAAAAATCCGTCACAAATTTCAGACGGAAATTTCCGTCTGAAATTTCCGTCTGAAATCCCGCTTTTTCTGGTAGTGCTTGAAAGTCTGTACATTGGACTGCGTCAACTCATTGCATTGACATACACTGAAGCGTCAACTCATTGCATTGGCTAAGTGTATACACTGTCCGTCTCATTTAGAGTCTAAGGCAAAGTCTGTACATTGGACAGTGTCAGGCGAAGTCTGTACATTGAGCGTCTTAATGAGCGTCTCATGTAAGTCCATACATTGGACTGTAGCATGCATTTGTCAATGGCATTTAAGTCTGGACATTGGACCGTCTCTATTTGCGTCTTATGCCAAGTCCGTACAGTGTCCATCAGCATTTAGAAGTCTATACAGTCCACCGTCTTCATCAGCGTCTCATGCATATAGCAAGTCTAGACATTGCACTATAGCATGCATTTCTTTAAAGTCTATACATTCGCTACAGTGCACACACCGTCTCACTTAGCGTCTATAT
Source organism: Amorphophallus konjac (assembly GCA_022559845.1). NCBI lineage: Eukaryota > Viridiplantae > Streptophyta > Magnoliopsida > Alismatales > Araceae > Amorphophallus > Amorphophallus konjac. The sequence goes on along the minus strand of CM040124.1, from coordinate 168,449,391 downwards.
GCATCGGTGAAGTCTATACATTGCATCGTCTCAACTTGCGTCTCATGCCAAGACTGTACAGACTGCATCGTCTCATGCAGCATCTTATTTGAAGTCTATACATTGGGTTTTTACCTACGGTGCTTGAAATGAAGTCTACACATTGGTTGTACTTCATAGTATGTACAGTGTCTCTAGTTGGCTAAGTATACCAAGTCTACACACTGGTTGTACTTCATAGTCTGTACAGTGTCTCTAGTTGGCTAAGTCTATACACCGACGACGTTGAAAGCTTTCAAGTGTATACATTCTCACAATGTTCATACTTGCTTCCTGTTCCAAGTCTATACAGCCTTTTCATCTTGAAAGTCTATACATCAGGAAGTCTTCACATTGGCTGTTGAATGATGAGCAAGTCTGTACAGTGGACCGTCTCAATTACCGTCTTATGCATTGAGCAAAGTCTATACAGACTCCACCGTCTTATTCTGTGTCTTAGACTGCTCAAGTCTATACACTGACGGCTGAACTGAGAACTCTATACATCGTCTGTCTGCATTAGAGTCTCATGGAGTCCATACATTGCACAGCGTTCATAAGTCTATACATCATGCTGTTTCACGTTTCACAAGTATATACATTGCATGCTCTTTTAATAAAGTCCATACACTGAGCAAGTATATACATTGTCTGTCTGTCGATTGAAAAGTCTATACAGAGTTCTTCACTTAACCTGACAATCCGATACTCTGTCTGACAGGGATTCTTACCAAGACTGATGACCTGGCTCGTGATCCCAGGAGGACGAGGTGTGCAGATGCTGACACGTGGATGGAATTGTCTCGAATCTGGCGAATTCACTTGGGCGGGAAAACGTGGAAGCCACGTGCCCTTATCCACCTGCTGCTGCCAGTATATATAGTAGTCTTCATCCTCTGTTGAAGTAAGATCGATCGACTGAAGAGTGACAAGTCTATACATCCAGTCCAAAGGCAGTAGAGTGCTATCGATCTATAGAAGAGAAGAAGAGAAAGAGAGAAAGAAAGAGAGACAGTGAGATCGAGAGAAGAAGAGTGAAGTCTGAAGATTTGTTCACTGGACCGTGGATCAAATCCAGGCCAGTCTGCTCTGTTGAGAGCTATATTGTGTTCTTCATTTATAGCTTTCCGATTGTTGTTTCGTTCTATTTTCGTTTTCCACTTTATCCATTATTCAAGCTGTATGTCAGCGGATGCAATGGAGGTTTCCACTGGACAGGTAAAGCTATAATCCTCAACTGGCGAGACTTGGTCTCGGACGGGTTAAGCTGTATTTCCCCAGCGGTTTGCAGAGGTGTATCCTCTGGACAGCAAGCTATGTTGCTCAGCGGGCAGTGGAGGATTCCACTGGACAGCAAGCTGTGTTACTCAGCGGTTTGTAGGCCAAGCTGTATTGCCCAGCAGATGCAAGCTGTGTTGCGCAGCAGTAAGCCATACTCGGTTGAGTGTGGGGTGGACGTAGGTCATTGACCGAACCACCTAAAATCTTGTGTGCATTGTGGTTGTGAATTTGTTCATGAACTGGTGCTTGACTGAATCTCTTGATTATCTTCACAGATCGCTCGTGATTTTGCTAAGTTTAGACACTCAAGTTAGTGTTTTAGTAGATCTGCCTTTATTCCGCATTTGAACCTCCAACTGGTTTCAAATTAGGCTGTAGATCTATTCACCCCCCTCTAGATCCACACTTCGTGGAGATAGACTGCGTCCATCTAACTCCAATGTGAACATGCTTCATGAAAATTACTATTGAAAGAATCCCATTTACCTGCAAAACCAAGGAGGCCGTGTAGATAAACCCACATTAATATCAATATCCAGGGCTGGTTTAGGCTTGTTAACCTTTGCATGTGCATCATGAGCAGATTTTGTTTCACCTTTTGGGCCATATTTCTCCTGAAAATGGAAAAAAATTTGATGATGCCATACAAATTATGTTGATAGGAGTTCATGACAGAATAGCTTATCAAATTTGGTTGAAGATTACGTTTCTAGGACAAGCATATGTGCGCTACCATCATTTTAAAAAGACAACAATACTTGGGGTGTGTTCTTAGAAGCAGAGGGCGTGAATGATGGAACCGGCGTCCAGCGAATAATGCCGCTTCCCCGCAGCCAGGTCCCACAGGAGCGTCACCCCGTCCTTCCCACCGCTGGCGCAGAGGGACCCGTCAGGGGTGATAGCGACCGTGTTGACGTACCCGCCGTGGCCGGTGAGGGTGTACCTGAGCTTACAGTTGCTGAGGTTCCAAACCTTGATGGTGCGGTCCCAGGAGGCAGAGACGATGGTGGGGACGAAGGTGTTGGGGCTGAAACGGACGCAGCTGACCCAGTTGGTGTGGCTGTCGCCATCCTGGATGGTGTATTTGGACTCCCCGAGGGTGTTCCAGACCTTGATGCTGCGGCCGCGGGAGGCAGACATGATCTGGCGGTTGTCGACGGAGAATGCGATGGAAAGGACGTCCTTAGAGTGGCCAACGAAGCGGCGGGTGGTGGCGACGGTGCCGAGGTCCCAGAGACGGAGCTAGCGGTCCCAAGAGCCGGAGAGGGCAAACTGGCCGTCGGAGGAGAGGATGACGTCCTAGACGAAGTGGGAGTGGCCGGTCAGGTGGCGGCGCGGGATGCCGTAGTCGGTGGAGGAGCCGCCATCGGCGGAGGGGGTGGAGTCCTTGGTGAGGTGCCACACGAGGACGGACTTGTCCTGCGAGGCAGAGACGACCATGTCGGAGTTGTCAATAGGGGTGGCGATGGCGGTCACCACGTCCGTGTGGCCCTTCATGACGCCCTTGAGCACGATCACTTCCGCCATGGCCACCATTGCTGGTTCCTCCTGTGGATCTGCGGGCACGGTTTTCCTGCTTGGAGCAGTGGTGGCGCTCCCTACAGTGGTGGGCAACCATAGATCTAAGAAAGAGTGAGGGAGGAGAGGGGGCATGAGGAAGAGTCTACGGGAGGGGAGAGACGGTGGCTGGGGAGGTGAGGAGGTGAAGGGGGAAGCGGGAGGAAGAGTCTACAAATGCCAAGAAACTCGATCGGGAGGGAGGGAAACAGGAATAGTCCGTGGGGGAAAAGAAGTTACAGGGGGGAACAGTTAGACTCTCGTAAAAAAAAAAACACAGAAAGGATTCCCACGAGTTTGAAGAGGGTACCATTCAGCGGCATTTTTAATAATTTTTTTATAATAATATTTAGGGTTCAAACTATTTTACGGGCATTATTAAATAAAATGTCCCTATTGATAATACATTTGGGGCAGTTTTAACAAATGCCTTTAAGTAAACTGCCACTATATCTCATTTTTCTTGTAGTGTTATTGGCATTTTCGACCAGCCCGTTAGCCTGAGGGTGGGCGACCGAAGTGAAGTGATTGCGAATATTAAGATCAGTGCATCTGTCTCGGAAATACCGAGAATCAAATTGCTGACCATTATTGCTCACTGTCACCCGGGGGATGCCATAGCGACAGATGATCGTCTTCTAGACGAAATTCCAGACAACTGTCTCGGTGATCCTTGCAGTGGCTTCGGCCTCGATCCACTTAGTGAAGTAGTCGATGGCGACGATAATGAACTTCTTCTGGGCCTGGGCCGTGGGGAATGGCCCGAGGATGTCGATTCCCCAGCGAGCGAAAGGATAAGGCTCGGCTAGGGTGATAAGCTCCATTGCTGGTTGATGGACCAAGTGGTCGAATCGCTGGCAGCGGTCACAACGTTGTGTGTAGGCCGAGCAGTCACGCTGTAGGGTGGGCCACCAATAACCTTGCCGTAGCAAGATCCTGGCGAGCGACCTTCCCCCCAAATGCGCTCCGCACAGACCTTCGTGCACTTCTTTGATCGCTCGGTCGGCTTCATCGGTACCGAGGCACTTCAAAAGAGGGCCGGAGATGGATCTCCGGTAGAGTGCGCCATCCAGAGTGACGAATCATCGAGCTTGGTATTTCAATCTTCGCGCTTCCCGAGGGTCGGGAGGCTCCTGGGAGTCTTTGTAGCCACGACAGGTAGGGGGCACGCTAGTCGCTTGGGGAGGCTGAGTCAACAGCTAGGAGCTCTGAATCGATGCTCGGGCGCTCTAGTTCTGCAAGAAGGACCAATTGAGTACCCTCGAGGTCAAGAGAAGAGGCTAGCCGAGAGAGGGCGTCCGCTCGGGAGTTTTCCTCCCGAGCTATTCGGACTACCTCAAAACTCTCAAACTGTTGTGCCACAGTCTTGACCAGTTGGAGGTATTTGATCATCGGTGCCTCCCTAGCTTCATAATCGCCGTTGATCTGGCTAGCGACCAGTTGGGAGTCGGTGTGAATCTTGACTCGCTCAGCCCCTAACCGTCGGGCCATGCGGGCTCCCGATATGAGGGCCTCATACTCGAAAGCGTTGTTGGATGCATAGAAGTTAAACTTCATGGCGTACTGTAGCTCTGCTCTTTCGGGGGACTTCAGGAGGATGCCGGCACCGCTTCCGGCTAAGTTGGAAGATCCCTCGACGAACAGTTCCCAGGATGGCCCGGGTGCGGACGGAGATCTTTCTTCAGTCGGGATGGTGCTCTCGGCGATGAAGTCGGCGAGCTCCTGGCCTTTGATAGCTGAGCGAGGTCGATACGATATATCATAGGCCCCAAGCATGATGGCCCACTTGACGAGGCGTCTTGAGGCTTCAGGGTGAGCGAGGATCCTCTTCAATGGTTCGCCGGTCAGCACGGTGATGGAGTGCCCTTGGAAATAGGGTCGGAGGTGCTTAGCCGAGGTAACCAACGCTAGCACGAGTTTTTCGGTTGCGGGGTACCTTTTCTCAGTCTCATTGAGCACCTTGCTGGTGTAGTAAACCGGTCTCTCGATTCCTGAGTCATTTTTGACTAGGACCGAGCTAACCGTAGACGGAGTCGCCGAGAGATAGAGATGCAAGGCTTCACCTGGGATGGGCTTGGCAAGCACTGGGGGCAAATCCAGGAACTCCTTAAGCTCGGTAAATGCTCTTTGGCATCCCTCGTCCCACGCGAATGTAGCAGATGTCATTTTGGGCCCCCTCAACAGTTTAAAGAAGGGTAGGCATCGTTCGGCCGCGCGAGACAGGAATCTGATGAGCGCAGTGATGCGCCCGGTAAGGCGTTGAACGTCTTTGATGCAGGTGGGTGGGCACATGTCCAGGATGGCCTGGACCTTGTCGGGGTTGACCTCGATCCCACGCTGGGTGACTAAGAAGCCCAAGAATTTCCCGGACCTTACTCCGAAGGCGCACTTGGCGGGGTTGAGCTTCATGTTGTACTTTAGGAGGGTGTCGAAAGTTTCTGCTAGGTCGGTGAAGTGGTCCTCGGCCTTGGGGGTCTTCACGAGCATGTCGTCAATATAGGCCTCGACGTTCCGACCGAGCTGTCCCTCGAACTTATGGTTGATCAGCCTTTGGTACGTGGCTCCGGCATTCTTCAATCCGAAAGGCATCCGGGTGTAGCAGTGTATGCCGAAGTTGGTGAGAAAGGCGGTCTTCTCGATGTCTTCGGGGTGCATTCTTATCTGGTGGTAACCTGAGTAGGCATCCAGGAAGCTGAGTATCTCATTGTCTGAGGTTGAATCAACCAGTTGGTCGATGCTCGGCAAGGGATAGCAGTCCTTTAGAGTAGCCTTGTTCAAGTCGGTGAAGTCCACGCACATCCGCCACTTTCCTGAAGCTTTCGGCACCAGGACGACGTTAGCTAGCCACGTCGGGTACATGACCGGTCTGAAAAGGCCAGTCTTCTGCCCCTTGGTGACATACTCCTTGATAATCGTCTGCTTCTCTGGGGCATGCTTCCTTCTGCGTTGTTGCACAGGCTTCATGGTTGGGTCGAGGTTGAGCTTATGCACCACCGTCTCTTCCGGTATCCCGGGGAGTTGATCATCAGACCATGCAAAGACCCGGATGTATGCGGAAAGGAACTCTTTGTATTGCTGTTGAACCTCAGATGTTAGGTCAGCTCCGATCTTTACTCCTAGGGTCGGGTCGTCGTTCAGGAAAATCGCTATCAATTCGCCTCCAGGTTCGGCGATCGCGGATTTTTCCTCAACTTCCCGGGGGCCCTTGTTTTTCCCGTCCGGCCTTGTGGCTTCAACCGAGATATTGTAGCACCTTCGGGCCATTGCCTGGTTACCTCGGACTTCCCCCAATCCATTTTTGGTGGGGAACTTCATCTTTTGGTGATAGGTAAAAGGCACCACTTTCGTTCGACTGAGGATTCCTCGGTCGAAGATTGTGTTGTATGCTATCATACCTTTGATCTCTATGAAGTCCACCATGACCGTAACGATTTTAGGTGGGGTGCCAAGAGTAACCGGCAGGCTTAGGGCTCCCTCGGGATAGGTGGCCTGGCCATTGAACCCGCACAGGGGGGTCCGGATCGGGTGGAGTTTAGACGGATCCTCCCCCATCTTAAGGAAACATTCGTAGGATAATACCTCAGGGGCACTTCCATTATCAACCAGAATCCTGTCTACGTTACAATGGTTTATTGTGGCCGATATCATTAGGGCGTCATCATGCGGGGTGCTCAGCCCCTCCAGGTCTTGGTCGGAGAAGACTATGACCTGGGGTTCGCTTGGCGGGGCCCTGGGAGGCTCGATGGCTCGGCTCGCCCGCTCGGCATGACGCTTCCTTCCTCGGCCACTGTCTCCTCCTGATGCAGCTCCTCCGGTGATGACGTTGATGTGGACCCCTCGGGCGGCGTTGTCGATCTCCTCTAGGGCGCCTCGGTCTTCCTGGTGCCCGGCCACGAACCGAGAGAGGTGCCCTTGACGAACGAGACGCTTGATCTCATCCTGGAGCTAGTGGTAGTCGCCGGTATGATGCCCGTGGTCGGTGTGGAACAGACAATGCTTGCTGCGACTGCGGTTCGTTGACTTCATCAGCTCGGGTTGGCGGAGGAGGCCCGAGCCTTTGATGTCTTCATGAATCTCGTATACTGGAGCGGTTAGGGGAGTGTACCGCTCGTACTTCCGTGACGGTTCCTTGCGTTCCCCGTCTCGGTTCCGTCTTTTTCCTTGGCCCGAGCTTGGCTCGGGTGCCCGCTTCTTGTCCCCCTCCCGACCCGAGCCGGTTGCGTCTCGGCATGCACTAAGCACTTCCTCGCACTCGGCGTGGCGCAATGCCAGAGTCACTAGTGCAGCAAGGGTCGAGGGAAGGTGGAGGACAAGCTCACGGCGGAGGTTTTCGTCGCGGGTGCCCCCGGTCAGAGCGGTTATGGCCGAGGCGACGTCTAGGCGGGGGATCCTAAGGACTTCCGATTTGAATCAGAGAATGTAGGCCTGAAGTTTTTCCCCTTGCGCCTGTTTGAGGGCCAAAAGCCCCGCTATCGACCTTGGGGGACTGCTACCGGCGAAACTCTCCTTGAATACTCGCCCGAATTGCTTGAAGTCTCGGATGGATCCGGGGGTGAGGGCCCAGAACCATGCTTGGGCGCCTTGGACCGGGGTGGTCGCAAAGGCTCGGCATTTGATGGCGTCAAACACTCCGTGAAGAGTCATCAGAGCGTCGAAGCTGTCGAAGTGGTCAGCTGGGTCGCCCTGGCTGTTGTAGGGCTTGAAGGTCGGGATGGAGACTCGGGGAGATACCTCTGCCATCAAGATATGGTCAGAGAACGGGGATCTCTCCTCGTCCTCTGGCGGAGAGGTCTTCTGCAGGGCTCGCAGGGCACGCTCCTGCTCTGTGAAACGCCTCTCGAATTCTCGCAGTCGGAGGGATATCTCCGGCTGCCGCTGCGCCGTAGGGCTGAGGGGGCGTGAAGGCAGGCTGTTCTGGCGCTCCCTGGGGACTTCGATCTCCGGGAGGGGACGGCGTGCCCCATGCCTGTCCCGCTTCGGCGTGGAGGAAGCCTCTTGCTTCGGAGGGGGGGCTTGCGAGGGTCCTCCTACTTTGTTGCGGATGAGCTGCTGTCCTCGGAGGGTGAAGCGGCCTCCGGTGGTGTGCTGGGACACGTTCTCACGGGGAGGGCTCTCCGGAGGGGCGCGTGACCTTCCATCCCTGGCCGCCTGAGTACTCATGAGTTCCACGAGGACATCTAGTTTCGCGTTGAGGGCTTAGAAAGCGTCGGTGCCACCGTTGAGCGGCATCCCCACCGCCGTGGAAGGAGGGGGCGGTAGCCCGGCCGCAGGCGGAAGGGGCGGTCCGTCGGCGGGAGTGCTGGCACCGGAGGGGGGGTTTTGGGAGGCTTGTGAGGGGCCTTCCCCCACCGCCGTCGTGGCCTTTCCCTTGTCACCGGCGGACCTCCTCTCTGAACTTCTTCTCACCATGCTGGCTCTTTGGTCGTTTCCCATAGACGGTGCCAGATGAAGGGGCATGACCTCGTGCTGGTCCTGAGCTGGGAGGGTGATCACCGGAGAGTGAACTGCAGAGAAAGGGAAACGAATCAGGAGGCCCAGGGATGGTTCTCTGGGGAAAACCCTCCGATGCTTAAGTCAGTAGAGCAATGGTGGAAGGTATTGAGGGAGATAAAAAGTGGTGCATGAGATCCCCCAACACCAAGATGGTGAAGTGGTTCCTGCTCAGGGAGTTTTAGGCCAGTATGTGCCTTTCCTGCCGCCGGAGGGAGTCCCTGGTTTATATAGCGAGCTCCCCTGATGAGTCCCATAAGCTGAGGAGTTTCAGGCGAGAGTTACGTCCTCATCATGGGATCGTTACGTCCTCATCGTGGGATTGTTACGTCCTCGTCGTGGGCTCTTCATGGCCTTGAGGGATCATGGCTCAATTATCCCTCTAAACTCTTGCTCATAAAGGGCTTTCAATTGCTGAATGGATAAACACTTGGCAGTCGATCCGAGCATAAGAGGTGCCAACCCTGTCCGGGCGATAGGCGTAGCTCGGATGCTGTCAGGTCGGAGTGGGCGCGGAGCGCTTGCCCTTATCCCGGTGGAGGGATAACTCGGGCGTGGGTCTTCCTCCGTTCTGACGTTCGGGCCTCCATAGCCTAAGGGCCGCCGAGGAAGGATGGGATCTCGAGTGGTCTTTATTGGGCTTTTTTGCCGAAGTGGGCCCTAGAGGACTGTCACTTGGATGAGCTGAGCCTCGTTCGGTCCGGATGGGCCTAATTTAACTGCTCTTAATTGGGCTACATAAATCCCCCTCTCCAGTACGTTCTTCGTCATAATTTAGAAGTCATTTTAAGAAAGCTATTATTTCTGAAAGAAACAAGATGAATACTTTAACATACATATATCACTTTGAAATTAAAATGTTAGAAGCACGGGATGTCACAGGTAGACGCATCGTTTGTTAATTTGTGTGGTTCGGGTAGTTTATGTACTAGTGATATATATATAGTTAAAACAACTCCGTTGCTAAAAATGCTACGAGAGCGGTTCGTCTAGATGTTGTACGTTGCGAGCATCGAACAAAACTCCATCATGATCTTATTGTGCACTATGTATATATGTTGCATCCCTAAATGATGGGGTATGGTATATAAGGATGCCATATAATGCACAATAAAACAAAATATTGTGAGTCCTATAAAGCTACATCACATTTTTTTTATAGTGCATTGCTTCACTATTTTTCAGGTTTTTTTTGGGGGGGCGGGGGGGGCGGGGGGGAAAGAGGAACGCAGCACATATAGAAAAAGAGTACAAAGATAACACACCTAGCTACAGAAGAGACAAGCGCCAGAAACAGCGCAGCTAGCTAGGGGCTTCACTATGTTTCTGGTAGTTGAAACCATTTACGCTGTTAATTAAATCTGTCTACTCCAATTCATGTCAGTTTTTTTATTTTATTTTAATTTTTGGAGGTGTGAGACCTTGGTAGGTTATTGAAGAACTTTAGACTATGGGTATAACATTGGCTTCCTCTTAAGAGTGGTATAAGAAAATTATTCATGTCACGTGACATGCATGCTTCTGCGTACTGTAATGCTTTGATTTTTTTCCCACGACATAAAAATATTCAAACAAAATTTCTGACCTAACATGCACCGTAGGAGAACCAAAAACTTCAAACAAAACTCAACCAACTTCGTGCAACTGGCATGTGCATGGAACCCTAAGCAATCGCTTGCACCAATTGATGTTCCACTTCACCTCTCACAAACAACCAGCTCGATCGTACCATCCACATGATAGGATTCCACAAAGCCCATTAAGTATGTACGTTTGTGTATATGAGAAGAAGGTGGTGAGGCACATTCACTCACAAGAATAGCACAAACAAGGTGTAATTGGAAGAGTTTTCTCTTATGCTCCCAACCCAAGGCTTCCACTTCTATTTATAGTGATGTTGGTACATAATAGATACTAGAGCATTGATGGCTCAAACACTCTCGTTTAAAAATGCTGTGGTACAATTTCAAAAATATATCGAACTCACTCACAAAAAAAAATTTAAATTAATGTAAAGTAAGAGTACGGGTCGATCCCACGAGGAAGAAATATTATCTTTTTTAGTAAGTTGAAAACCTCTTGTATTTGTGAAAGCCAAGTTTGAGTGAGTTTATGAAAGAGAAAATAAGAGTGTGTGAATTGAAATTGCTTAAAAGTAAATCTACCTAAAGAAGATTAGAGGGTTGAGAAGAGAAATTTGGAGGAGGTAGAGAGAGAGAGAAAGAAGAATAATTACAAAAATTAACTTTTATTGCCAAGAGGAAAGATTACAAAATAAAAATTATTACTTGCACAAAATAAAAGAACAAGAGAGGAAAAGAGCCAGGGAATTGAAAGAATAGTGCCGTCCACACGCCGTGCTGAGCCTTTGAGATATTGGTCACCCCTCTTTGGAGATGAACGCCGCCTTTAGAGCACCGAAGTAGAAAATCCACCTTAGGGAATTGAGAGAATATAGAGGAGGGAGAGATATAAGAGGAGAGGAAGAAGATTACTGTAAAAACATATGTGTGCTGTTGAAAATAGAGAGAAAGGAGAGGGTTGAGAACAAGGAGATGAGAGGTTATGGGAGGAAGAAAAGAGGAACAGTAAAATAAAAATAATAAAAGTAGAGTAAAATTGAAAGTGACATAACTTTGAAACTAAGGAGGATTTGAAGATGTGGAAGAAGATAAAGTTGAAGATCTAGAAGAGAGTAAGAAGTTTGGTGAAGAGAGCAGAGGGAGAAGAAGAGCACATGATGGTGAAAACGGGGGAAGAACAGAGAGCTATGTGCGGATGAACAGTAAAAATGGAAGAACATAACTTTACAAAAAAAAGGAAATAACATACAAACTAGAGAGAACTAGCTAAAGGTGAAGAAGAATAAAATCTAGAGCATTGAAAAATAAAGAACTTTGATGAAGAAGGAAGAAGGAGAAAATAAGCACAAGAAGGTGAAAATTGGGGAAAAATGGAGGGCTGCGCGCGCGAAAGATGAGTAAACCGTAAAAGATAGAACTTTAAAAATAGGAAATAATTAAAAAACGAGAGAGATCTAGCTAAAAGTGTAAAAGAAGAAGTTGCAGAACTCATAAAAACGAACAACTTTGATGAAGGAAGAAAAATGAAAAGATGACCTTAAAGGCATGACAATAGGCTAAGATCTCCGATCGGTTGCTCTTGGGCGGGTATTTATAGTGCACAAGGCTTCCTTAGGCTGGTTTCCTAATTGGACAATGATCCTCCTAATTTCTCTCCAATAATTTCTCCACAAGATAATTTCATAAATATTCTTTCTTATTTCTCCCTTCACACAAATAAGGCATGGCGGCTAGCTTTGATTTGGTCAACAAGAGGAGGGAAAGGGGGCTGCGCCCTAGGGCATCCCTTGCCCTGGTTCTATGACAAATTAGTCCCTGGCCCTTCTAGCAAATGCCGAGAGTGTCCTGCACATACAATATTTGAATTAAATTCGTGAAAAATTGTTACTTTGGACATAAAGATCATGAGTGCTCACAATTATGCAATGAGAAATCAATCCTCATGCCCCTCAACCCCTTGTTATTCATTAATTTATCCATAAATTAAGTTAATTTGCATAAAAGGCCTTGATTCAAGTGAGGTTGAATTTAGCTATAAAATATGCATAATTGTCTAATTGTGTGCACTTAAAGTGATGTGTGTGGCGTGAATTATCATAGAATTATGAGCAGTCCTCACACCCCCCAACTTACTCATTGCTTGTCCCTTAGCAATGAAATTGGATTAAAATTTAAGACCAACAAGAGTTTGCAAAGTTTATTCCTTTATATCTAGCTCTCCCTTCACAGAATCAACCAAGGATTAGAAATCCGGAAGCATTAACACACACTAGCCTTAGTTTGGAAATTTAGGTACATTATTAAGAATACAAATCAAAGTTCAATAGCACTTGTGTATGTGTAATACTAAATCCACAGCATAGATAATTGCACCCCCCATTTACTATTCTAGATAGATGTCCTTCAACTCTGTACCTCCTAGATCAGAGCATTGATCACAATAGCTTTTGCCTGCCTACCTTTTTTTTTTCCAATACACACATGATGCTGCACATCCCTTCACTGTTTAACGCGAACCTCGACTCATACCTTAGGAGGAGTAGACCCAGTAACTAAGATCATGGGTCTATTTTTCGTTTGACGTGAACCTCAACACTTGTTAGGTGAAGCAGGCCCGGTTACTAAGATTATGGGTATTTTTCATGGTGTTCTTTTTTTTCATGTACTTTTACACTTATTTAATAGATAACTTTGACAGATAACTATATCAAAAAGATCTCATCTCTAAGAAATGCAGAGTTTTAGACACCATTCTAAAATAACAGAAGGCTCGTCCTGTTTGTTTTATTAGCGTGCAAAGCGATTTCTTTTTCTAAAGTACACATGAACTTTAAAGAGATTCTTAAATCAATTTTCCATAGCTAGATCGAATAAATTATCCATCATCCTTCTCCCTAGTCTTTCATATTCCAGAATTACTTTCAATTCAAGCATGAATCAAGAAAACTTAGTTGGGAATTTCATCCTTTCACTTTATATGATATGCAAGATAGAAGGATATGAAGGACATTAAGTAAGAACTCATGTCAGGTTGTACTATATCCATCATGAAAATTTTCTCTCCCCCCCAACTTGAATGACATTGTCCTCAATGGCATATGTAAGTAATAGAAGTAACATAACAATATAATAATAAATATTACTGAATAGGAAAGAGACAACCTGATATGCGGGGTGAAAAACTCCATCATTGATATAGACGACGATAGCTCCATCTCCTAGATTTGACCTGACTACTTTTTTTATTCCAAAAAGCCCTACCTAGGAGTAGATGGGGACCATCGGCCACTAGGGGGTGAATTTTATTACTGAATATGATGAATGAAAATTACATCAGACGGATGCTGGGCATACCCAGCTTATCTATTCGAGCCTCTCCCTTTATAACAGAGGGTAACTCATTATAGGGAAAAAAAGGCATTACATTTGGAGGAGCAGGCTAAAGAGGCCAGATGATCCGCTACTTTATTTCCTTCTTTGTAAGTATGGACAATCTTTTCAACCTGAGTAATAGACCTCCAGATCTCTCTTGCATAAGACAGAATTGCCCATGGACAATTATACTCCTTTTTAACAACCCGAACTAGAACCTGTGAATCACATTCAATATAGGCGGGACGGTCTGAGATTGTATGCAAATAATGTATTCCATCCATGAGAGCTCTAGCCTCTGCAACAATGCTATTGGCCTGACCATAGAAATGGGAGAATGCTAGGAGAACATTTCCATAATGATCTCTGATGACACCACCTCCTCCAGAATATCCATCGGATTTGCAAGCCCCATCAGTGTTTAATTTTAAGAATGGCCAAGGGGGGGAAACCCATTTAATGATTTTCAGCTGAACACCAATTGAAGTTGAGGCAGAAATCCCTAAAGAGTCTAGAATCCTTCTTTTGCTAATATCATATTCTTTGTAAGAAGCATTTTTGCAGGCCTGCTGAACTTTGGCTTTGATTTGGTGGAGGATCCGGCTTTTGGATAATGTGCAGCCATCATATCTCACAGAGTTCCTAGCTCTCCAAACATCCCAGCAGCCAAAGCCAATCACTGCTAGAATTAGGAGGCCAAAAGCAGAGTTCAGCCTTATGTGTCGAGCAACATTTGATATGAAGGATGCGACAGAATTCCCTTCCAAAGGCAGCCCCACAGATTGGAAATAAGACCATATGTGTGAGGCTAGTTCACTGTGTATGAATAAATGATTCAGACTTTCCCTCTGATGGGTATGACAGCATGAGCAGATGGAACACAATTGAATACCCAGTCATTGAATATTTGTGTCTACAGGGAGGCTATTGTGAAGAAGCTTCCATAGATGAACAGAGATTTTGGTTGGCAACCATGGAGACCAAAGCTTTGACCATTGAGTGAATGGCTGATTGGGGGCAGTTTCAGAAATAACTTTGTAAGTGGAAGCCACCGAGCACTGACCTGTGGATGACAGGGTCCAAACAGGGAGATCAGAATCTGAATTGAGAGTTGTGTGCAAAATGGCTATTTTGAGATGAGCAGGAATGAAACTGTCCATTAAGGCTGTATCCTCACTTGGGGAGTGCAATAGGAAATCCTTTACAGTGATGTTTGAATTTGGGATACTGTTGGGGGGAACAAAATCAGACAAACAATGCATTCCAATCCATTTATCAAACCAAAAATTGGTGAGGTTTCCATCTCCAATGATGAACTTGTGATACTGCAGAAGAATCTGTTTTGCCTTGATCCAGCTACTTCTAGCATGACCAGCCATGTTCTTAAAATGCACATCTCTCAAATGACTCTGCCCAATATACTTAGCTCTGAAGAAAGTTGCCCACAAGGAGGTTGAATACATAGCTTGCCATAACATCTTAACTCTGAGAGCAATGTCCATTTGCCTAATAGACATGATACCCAGTCCACTCTTTGAGATAGGTCTGCAGATGATATCCCAGGATCTCCAATGTCTTTTGTTCCCATTCGGTGAAGAGCCCAAGAAAAAATTAGCAAAAGAAATCTCCAGTAGGTGGTGAGTACCAGAGTGAAGGGGTGCCGTGGACAAAGAATAAATAGGAATAGAGGTGAGAACATGCTTGATCAAAATCAGCTTAGCACCTTGTGAAAGAAGACTGGATTTCCATCCAGAGATCCTTTTTTGAATGGTGTGAATAATACCTGCAAAGTGGACTTTTTTCCTTCGGCCTATAACCAGAGGAAAGCCAAGATATTTAATCGGAAAGCTATGTCTGGTGAAACCAGTAAGCCTGGAAATCCGATTAGCAATGGATTCTGAAAATAAACTAAAACAAAACATCAAATAACAAAAATATTGGGTTACCTCCCAGAAGCGCTAATTTTTTCATCTTCAACCAGACGCATGAAAGCTCTATAGCCAACGAGTTGAGTTAAGAATGAGCCACCACGTGATCTCATCTTCTTTCAAGTTCCACCATTTGTGCCATGCAAAGACAAGATCATGAAAAAATGTATGTGGCCTAAAGATAGATTGGTTGTTAGCATGATTGATTTTTTCGTGTAACGCGTATGCTAACAATTCTTCTTCCGTGGGCGTCATGTAAAAATCAACATTCATTATTTTTGATTTGGCCGTCATTGCATACCATGATGAGTTTAATAGGCCAAACGGACTGCCCCGGTCAGAAAATGAAAGAGGAATTATCATATCATCAATTATAAAATATTCCTCTTCAAACTTGAGATCTTTATAAGTGTTAAAAATATGAATTCCGACCTTATTATCTTCCAATTTTTTTTCTACAACCTTAATTTTAAGAATTACATGAATATTTGTGAGGTGAGAATAGATCGAAGGGAGAGGAGTTCCCACAAATTGATTAGTGTCAAGGAGATTATCAATTGTGAAAGACGCATGCTCCTCAACACAATACTCGTGGGGCTCGATATGATCAGACAGATCGGAAAACTATAGAATGTCTACGTTAAAATTAGATTCGTCGAAATCATGAATAGGTAAAAGCTCAATATCCTCCCCTTGATCAAAAGATGCCCAATCGAGATGAAAGTTATGAAGGGTATCCGCCTCCTCCTTTATCCAAGAGAGATCAATTATAGCCTCACTCAATTCATTCTCTACTCGCACATCCTCTTCATCCTTCCCTTGGAACAAGGTCTCCCCAAATTCAAGAATAGAAGCGAAAGGGATTTGATCATAGACTAGCACATTACTTTCTTCTTCTTCACCCCCCAACTTGAGATCATCAACTTCTTTAGAACCCTTTTCATAATGGCAATTAAGCTCATGCTGCTCGAACTCATCTTTTCGATCATCATCATGACTATAGCTAACTCCCTCAAAAACTTCCTGATAAGACTCCTCCATATTTCCCACATGATCTAAGTCGAGAGTGATTTGAGTATTGTGTTCATGGGAAACCATGGGTTGATCATAAAAACTTTTAGTACTGTCAAATTGTGGATATTGGTAATCAGAATTGGCATTGGAGTAGCTAGGCAATTGATCCAATTCCATGCCCTTGATGGTTTCAACAAGTTGATCTAGTCGGGCTTGATTTTGGGCCATGATGAATTGATGAAATTGATTAATTCTCTCCTCTTGATTAAGAGTTGAGCGTGGAGGAGATAGAGTTGTAAGTTGAGAAGCAGAGTTCGAAGGATAAGAAGTTGAATAATGATCAACTTGATAGTGAGGTAGGGGAGAGGATGTGGGTTGTCCTTTATAGTGGGTTTGATCATGAAAGTTATTTGAAGATGGAGCCCAATTTTGAAAGAATTGATCCGGAGGATTTTGGGCCAGGTCTTGATAAGAATACCAAGAACTATTATGTTGTCCTTCCCAATAAGAATCATAAGAAGCGGTGGAGAGTCCTGGAGTAATTTGGACTTGTTCTTGGGTGCAAGATGAATTATAAGGCCCATGAAAAAATTATGTGGATTGGATATGATCTTGATTAAAGGAATGAAGTTGGGCCCCCATGAGTGATGGGCTTTCATTGTAAGCCGACCAAGAGTATGTGCTTTCGTAGTGGGTCGGGCCATTGTGGGTGAATGATAAAGGTTGAGTTGGACTATAATGGGTCGACTTGGCCCATAGGTGAGAAAAAGGTGGTATAAAAGAATTTGGATTCATAGCCCAAGGAATGTATCAAGAAAAATGGGCCAACAACTCCACCTCATTGAATTTATGAGCCCACTCAAAGATTGGAGTTTTCTCATCCATTTTTTTATTTATTTATTTATTTTATTTTTGAAGCAATGTAATCAATTAACAACTATATGAATAGTGTATGCAACATGATGATTTTTTTTTATTTTATTTTTTACCTTCTAGGGGCAAACTAACTTCAGGGTGCTTCTTGGTGTAACCTGCCCGGCGTCTATGAGGGAATCCACAGGTGCGGAGACTTATGGAGGTCTTAGAAAAAGAGATTCAGTCCAAAGAGATGGAATACTCAATAGAGTCCTTCCAATTCCAAGAAGGGTGTGCCTAAATTACCCTTAAGAAGGAGAAAGAGAGAAGAGAAAGATTTTTTTTTCTTCAAATAATGCAAGTAAATGAACAAAGAGTCAACTAAATGCAACTATGCATGTAAGAGATGCAACTAGCATGAAAACATGATATCATGATGATGATGTATTTTTTTCTATTTTCTAATTTTTTAGAAGTTTTTTTTCTGATTTATTTTTCAAAGAATGATAAATATGAGAAAATTAGCAACTAAAACATCAATCAACATGTAAATATACTATAAAATAAAGCCTAAAATCATGTTTTTCTGAAGTTTCAAGTTTTTCAATTTTTTTATATTTTATAGAAATTTTTTAGATTTTTTTGATATTTTTCAAGAGTTTTTCAGATTTTTTTTGAAAATTCATAAAACAGAATCTATTCCTACGCTTACTGACCTTTGGCGACGTTTAATTTTCAAGAATTTTTGATTTTCTGATTTTCTGCTCCCTTTGGTGACAGTTTTCAGCCCTTTAGCGACACTTTCTGATTTTCTGTGACAGATGATTTTCTATAGTTTTCAGGTCTGAATTTCCACTTTTTTTGATTTTTTAATTTTTTTTCTTTTTATTGTAAAATAAATATAAAAAAATTAGTATATAAATATACACATCAAACACAAAAATTTTTAACTATCAAAAATTATTTCCTCCCAAGCAACGGCACAAAAAATTGATGGCTCAAACACTCGTCGTTTAAAAATACCATGCCACAATTTCAAAAATATATCGCACTCACTCACAAAAAAAATTTTAAATTAAAGTAAAGTGAGAGTACGGGTCGATCCCACGAGGAAGAAATATTATCTTTTTTAGTAAGTTGAAAACCTCTTGTATTTGTGAAAGCCAAGTTTGAGTGAGTTTATGAAAGAGAAAATAAGAGTGTGTGAATTGAAATTGCTTAAAATTAAATCTACCTAAAGAAGATTAGAGGGTTGAGAAGAGAAATTTGGAAGAGGTAGAGAAAGAAAGAAAGAATAATAATTACAAAAATTAACTTTTATTACTAAAAGGAAAGATTATAAGTCTATGAAAATAAAAATTATTACTTGCATAAAATAACATAATAAGGGAAGAAAAGAGCCAGGGAATTGAAAGAATAACGCCGTCCACACGCCGTGCTGAGCCTTTGAGATGGTCGCCCCGCTTTGGAGATGAACGCCGCCTTTAGAGCACCGAAGTAGAAAATCCACCTTAGAGAATTGAGAGGAATATATAGGAGGGAGAGATAGAAGAGGAGAGGAAGAAGATTACTGTAAAAACGTATGTGTGCTGCTGAAAATAGAGAGAAAGGAGAGGGTTGAGAAAAAAGAGATGAGAGGTTACGGGAGGAAGAAAAGAGGAACAGTAAAATAAAAATAATAAAAATAGAGTAAAATTGAAAGTGACATACCTTTGAAACTAAGGAGAATTAGAAGATGTGAAAGAAGCGAAAGTTGAAAATCTAGAAGAGAGGATGAAGTTTGGTGAAGAGAGCAGAGGGAGAAGAAGAGCGGAGTATGGTAAAAACGGGGGAAGAATAGTGAGCTGTGCGCTGACGAACAGTAAAAATGGAAGAACATAGCTTTGAAAAAAAGGAAATAACATACAAACTAGAGAGAACTAGGTAAATGTGAAGAAGAATAAAATCTAGAGCATTAAAAAATAAAGAACTTTGATGAAGAGAGCAGAGGGAGAAAATAAGCAGAAGAAGGTGAAAACTAGGGAAAAACGGGTGGCTACATGCGCGGATGAACGGTAAACCGTAAAAGATAGAATTTTGAAAAATACGAAATAACTGAAAAATGAGAGAGATCTAGCTAAAAGCATTGAAGAAGAAGTTGCAGAACTCTTAAAAACGAACAACGTTTACGAAGGAAGCAAAATGAAAAGATGACCTTATAGGCATGAAAATAGGCTAAGATCTCCAGCCAGTTGCTCTTGGGCGGGTATTTATAGTGCACATGGCTTCCTTGGGCTGGTTTCCCAATTGGACAAGGATCCTCCTAATTTCTCTCCAATAATTTCTCCACAAGATAATTTCATAAATTTTCTTTCTTATTTCTCCCTTCACACAAATAAGACATGGCAGCTTGCTTTGATTTGGTCAACAAGAGGAGGGAAAGGGGGCTGCGCCCTAGGGCATCCCTTGCCCTGGTTCTGTGACAAATTCACCCCTGGCCCTTCTAGCAAATGCCGAGAGTGTCCTGCACACATAATATTTGAATTAAATTTGTGAAAAATTGTTACTTTGCGCATAAAAATCACGAGTTCTCACAATTATGTAATGAAAAATTAATCCTCATGCCCCTCAACCCCTTGTTATTCATTAATTTATCCATAAATTAAGTTAATTTGCATAAAATGCCTTGATTCAAGTGAGATTGAGTTTAGCTATAAAATATGCATAATTGTCTAATTGTGTGCACTTAAAGTGACTTGTGTGACGTGAATTATCATTGATTATGAGCACTCATCAAGCATCTTGGACACTTGGAAAGTGATGCTCTTTCTAGAAGACACATTACAAAAAGTAAAAGAAATAGAGACACCTCATAGGACACTTGTCCATAATTCAATATACAAGAGAACACTTCATCTAGTATGTAGAAACTTCCTAGGACACCTCTATAAAAAGGCAAGCTAAGAGGATGTCTTAACTTTACACGTCCACAAAAATATAAAAGAGACTCATTATGATGTAGAACAATTAGACACATCATCATGCTATGTGTAATTTATTCCTTGATTAGGTGTTGGAGAGCTTCTAGATGATTAGGACACTTGTCCATAATTCAATATACAAGAGAACACTTCATCTAGTATGTAGAAACTTCCTAGGACACCTCTATAAAAAGACAAGCTAAGAGGATGTCTTAACTTTACACGTCCACAAAAATATAAAAGAGACTCATTATGATGTAGAACAATTAGACACATCATCATGCTATGTGTAATTTATTCCTTGATTAGGTGTTGGAGAGCTTCTAGATGATTTCGACAAAATCAATTTGCCTTTTTCTGGCAGCTTCGACATTCTTCAATTGAAGAGCTAATCTGCTTGAGTGAATTTGATGTTGACGTAGCTATATCGTCCGAGAATGGATAACTAACTCTTCATCTAGATAATGGCGTATCACTTGAGGCTCTGAAAAATTAATCCTTTGAAAGAAATTACAAAGATTTTGTTCCCAATCATTAAGAGATATGATGTCATTAAAGAAATTCCTAGAACTTGAATTTGGATATAACTGTCTCCTTGGAATGATAATGTCATCTAAAATATTTTTGTCAATCAACCAATCCAATATTTCGGGTTCCAGGGAAGTCCATTTGAGATTATTAATGAGACAACTGATTCTTTCAGCATATGTCATATAAAGATCTAAATTTGGATATTCTCGCTTATTTGAGTTGCCATAAGGAAATAATGTTCTGATGTGTTGGCATAAATGTAATCTTTGTTGCAGAGTTCTGACAGATAATCGTTTCCATGAAGTCAATTTCGTAATATCTTTATTTGAATTGATTTTAACTCCTTGTCAATGCATCAGGAAGATGACGATCTTTACCAGTAACTCATTCAATTGTAAATTGATATTGAGCAAAAATTAACTGCCACCATGCATATCTTCGGAGTTTGGCATTATCATATGATTTCCTTTTTATAAAGGCTCTGAGAGTAGAGGATTCTGTGCGAAGGATAAAATTTCCCCCTATCAGATAAGTGTGAAATTTTTGAAAACATTTTACTGTTGCTATTATTTCTTTCTCAGCAGGCCAATAATTAAGTTCATGCTCTTTAAACTGCCCACTCTAATATGCATAAATATTTTCTTCTCTGTCCCTTTTGTGAAGAAGAACTGCAGACCAAGTCTCTTCTAATGCATCTGTAGCTAGAATATATGGGCCTTGATAGGCTGGCGAAAAAGGAAAAAGATGTTTACATTATTCCTATAATTGTAATACTTCTTGTGTTGTTTCATAAGTCCAAACAAATGACTTTGATCTCATTGCTCTTCAAATATTCTTGGTCTTCTCAAATAACTTTTTGATGAAGCTGCGTAAATAATTAACACATCCCATAAATTTTTGACATTGTTGTAAATTTTTCAACTGAGATGAAAATTGTGAAAGCTTCTCAAAAGGATGTGGCTACATATATATTTTTTGGTTTTTGATAGTAATTCCTAGAAAATCTACTTGTTCCACTGCTATCTGAAATTTATCTACTATAGCAGATAGTCCAATCCCATGCTTAGTAATAATTTCCATAAAGATATGAAGATGCTCCAAATGTTCTCGCATGGTGTCTGAGAAGATAAGAAAATCATCTATATAATTGGCTATAAAAGAAGAATAAGGTTTAAATATTTCATCCATTCTTCGTTGGAATTGAGAAGGGGCATTCTTAAGTCCAAATGGAAGTACCGGCCATTCATGTAATCCTTAGGGTGAAGAAAAAATAGTTTTATGAATATCTTCTTCAACTATTTTGATGTGATGATATCCTGATTTACAGTCGAATTTCCTTAATATAGATTTTTGAGCTACTCTCTGGATTAATTCCTCCTTATTAGGAAGTGGCCATTTGATACAGTAATGGCATTTAAAGGACCCTAATCAATAACCATTCTAGCTTTTCCTCATTTTTGTTCTGCATGTCCTCTGACTATAAAAGCTGAGTAGGAATAATTAGAATTTGAAGGTTGCATATATTGTTTGTCCATAAATTCTGAAATTTGTTTTCATATTTCTGCCTCGTCTTCCATTGAATGTCTTATAGGTGTTGAACCCCCTCTTTGTGAGTATATTTAATGATTTTTAATGATGACCAAACACTATATATTTGCATGTTAAAATGTTCTAACTTGTATGCCATGATAAGCTTTGGAAGTACAGGAATCACCTCTATTGCTAAGAAGATCAATCTTAATTTGCGAACGCCAAAGCTAACTCAGAATGCATGTCTTGATAGGGGCAAGAAGGCAGTTAAGGACTTGAATGACACAAGGACATTTGGTGAGATCAATCCTAGCTCTTTTAATATCCTTGTTGAAATTCATGCCTTGCATTAAGTAGGTAATAGAGTAATTTTCAGAATCTAAGGTAATTTAATTGGTTCTTCATTATTCATGCCTTAGATTCATGCATTTTATTGGTGTAAACTCTATTCCTTAACTCAACTAGGTTGGCACCATTTCTAGGTGGTTTTTACCACTTTCTGGATGTTCTGGCTGCAAGGGTCGACCTTAAGGGTCGACCCATGTAAAATTCTATTTTACAGAATGCTCCAAGCACGAGGGTCGACCCCTGTAACATTTCTTTTTGGCAGAATCTTTTTGAACGATGGTCGACCCCAAGGGTCGACCCATTGCTCCAGAAGTTGTTTACCCTCTTCGAGGGTCGACCCCAAGGGTCGACCCTTTCAGGTCCGACATCCAGCCATGATTTTTGACCTCCGTTTCTTTACACTAAAAGTCTTCCTATCCTAGTCCAACCTCCACAAAACATTCCACAAAATGTGGATCTGGTTACCTAGCTTTTCTTGACTGTCCTAAAACAATTAAACAAGTCCATGTGGCTTAGGAAAAAGACGATGCTAGGTGAGATTAAAAGAATAGAAGGCCCTTTTCAATAGATATATATGTTTTTGGTATGCACGGTCGCAGCAAGAGCTCCCAAGCCTTCTTCCATCTTGATCTGAAGCTGAAAGTGAAGGGAAGAGGTTGGAATCAAGTCCCCATATCATCTGCAATTGGAAGCTGCAAGGGAATTCAAGCTACAACTTCATTTCTGCACTATTCTCCTCCAGTCTTCCTCCAAGATCAACCGTTCCTCCTGAAGAAGCATTCAACTACCTTCAAAGAAGTGAAAGGGGGAGCTTCAACCACGATAAATCTTTCTTCACTCCCTATTCTCTGAATCATTCAAGTTTGAGCTTGAGCATTCGTTGTACAACTTGATTCATATTCTTGTGTGTAGTGTTCGTGCTCGGAAACACGAACATGTGTGTGTGTGTGTGTGTGTGTGTGTGTGTGTGTGTGTGTGTGTGTTTGTTTGGCAGCCCAGATCGGGTGCCGTGTGTGTGAGCGTTTGCTGTTATACACAGCGTGTCTGTGTGGCTCACTTTATAGTGAAGTCTTGATCCTCACGAGTGAGGGGTAGACGTAGGGGACACGGCAGTGTACCCGAACCACCTAAAAATTCTGTGTGTCTCTTGTTGTTTGTCTTTCCGCTTCCTTAATCAAGTGGGCTTCACGGTGAGTTGAGCGTACAACTATTTCATTGTCAAACATCTACATTTTTCACACGCATTAACAAGTGCATCCATGTTTTGGTGAGTTCTAGTGCTTGCATGCTTAATTTACAAGTTTTCTCGTAGAAGTAAATTTTATTGGCCAATCAATTCACCCCTCCCCTCTTGATTGCCTCCCTTTGGGACTCAACAATTGGTATCAGAGCTTTGTTCTATGTTTCACTCGACCACACGGTCGTAGAGCAGTTCCTTTTATATGGTAAACAAGGGGATGATGCCTGAAGGGCATTCGATTCAAAGACCCCCGTTCTTTGATGGATCAAATTACCCCTACTGAAAAAATAGAATGTATGTGTTTCTTCGTGCCAAAGACTATGACGTGTGGCGCGTCATTAGCAAGGGTCCGTATACTCTATTTCAAAATGAGGATGAGTGGGATGATGAGGACATAAATAAATGCTCAACAAACTTTAAAGCTATGAATATAATTCAGTGTGCCATTCATCTTAATGAATACTCACGTATTTCCATGTGTTCTTCTGTGCAGGAGATGTAGAACTAGCTGCGGTTAATCTATGAAGGAACATCGGAAGTAAAGGAACCCAAGGCGAACCTGTTAGTCCGAGATTATGAGTTATTTATGATGAAACCAGAGGAGTCCATTTTGATATGTTTGCGAGATTGACGGAAATCACGAATGGATTAAAGGGTCTTGGTAAAGAATATTCCGATAAGGAACTCGTCAGAAAGGTACTAAGATCCATGTCACCACAGTGGCATACAAAGGCCACTGTAATCGAGGATTCAAAGGATCTCAGCACCTTGAAATTGGATGAGCTAATTAGCTCCTTGATGACTTATGAAATCAACATCAAGAGGAGCGAGGAGGACCACAAAAAGAAGAAGGTAGTCACACCTTTGGCCCTAAAAGTGAACCGACAAGATTCAGAGGGCAGTGACAATGATTCAACCGGCAACACTGAAGATGAAGAGCTGGTTGCCATGATCACAAGAAGAGCAAGAAGATTCGTCAAAGGAACAAGAAAGTTCAGAGGTCAATTCAGAAAAGGACCAAGGAAGCAAGGTCCTAACAAAGGTGAGAGTAGCAAGAAGGAAGAAGTAATTTGCTACGAATCCAAAAAACCCGGCCATATGCGGGGTGAGTGCCCCGATCTGATGAAAAAGTTCAAGAAAGAAAAATTCAAGAAGCCCAAGGCCATGGTGGCCACTTGGAGCGATGAAGATGAGGAAGAGTCCGGGAATGAAGATGGACTAGATGAGCTGGTCTAGAATCTATGTTTCATGGCAAATGATGATGATGGAAATGAGGTAGATTCTGAAACTGAAACTCTCACTTGTGAACAATGGCAAATTGCATATGAGTCGTTATATGAAAAATGTAAAAAATTTAGATTTGAAAATAGACATCTGAAAAAGAAAATTGAGCATCATCCTCATGCTGAAAACTCATGTGAAAATTACCATGTGTTGAAATCTGAAAATGAAAATTTGAAACATGAGAATGAAATTCTTGCATCCAAAATTGAACTGTTTGAAAAAGAAATCTCATGTATGAGAGAAGAACAATCCACACTAATTAAAATGCATGATGATTTGAAACGTAATCTGGAACAAGAAAAGATTGAAAGCATGGCATGCAATCAAGCTAAAGAAAAGGCTAAAAATCAAGTTCATTCTCTAATGCATGAAAATCATTTGTTGAAGGATGCTATTGCCATTTTTAAAAAGGGGAAAACTTTACAATCTGAAACACATTCAACTCACATGCCTCCCAGAAGTTCATCTCCATCCACGTCAAAAACACATGTGCATAATTCATTCTTGAATAAAGGAAGGAGAAGAAACAAGGACAGAGACATTACATGCTTTTATTGTGGAAGGTTAGGCCATGATATGTATGATTGCAGAATTCTGAAATTTGATGATGAAAGTTTTGCTAGAATGAGAAATAGATCATACATATCTCATGTTTCTAACCATCATGGACCCAAGCATGCTTGGGTACCAAAATTTACATAAGTACAGTTGTTGTGACTGCAGGTCTGCTTGAGAGCTCAATGGAATAGGTGGTATTTGGATAGTGGATGCTCTCGGCACATGACGGGAAACAAAGAATTATTTGCGGACCTGCATGAAAAGGATGGTGGAACAGTGGCATTTGGTGGTAAGGACAAGGATAAAATCATCGAAGAAGGTAAGATAGGTAAGAATCAAAATCATGCCATTGAGAATGTCTTGCTCGTGAAAGGATTGCATCATAATCTTTTGAGTATAAGTCAACTTTGTGATAAAGGATGAAATGTGATTTTTGATTCTAACTACTGCACCGTTGTAAATAAAAATACTCATGAGATAAAGTTCATTGGTCTCAGGCATAATAATGTATATATGATTGATTTGGATGAACCCTCTTATGAAAATCTGTGTTTGGTTGCAAGGAATAATGATGATGTTTGGCTTTGGCATCGCCGACTTGGGCATGCTAGTTTTAATGTTTTGCTAAAATTGTCTCGGAATGATTTGGTTGTTGGATTGCCTAAGCTGAAGGTTACTGATGAAGGAGTCTGTGGGGCGTGCAGCATGGGTAAGCAAACAAGGACATCATTCAAGTGCAAGAATGATATAACTACATCAAGGCCCCTTGAGTTAATCCACATTGACCTATTTGGACCAAGCAGAACACATAGCTTGGGTGGTAAACTGTATGGGTTTGTCATTAGGGATGATTACTATAGATTTTGTTGGGTTTATTTCCTTTCACATAAAAATGATGCCCTGACAGAATTTGAAGTATTCTGCAGGGTAGTCCAAAATGAAAAGGGGTGTTGCGTCAAGGCTGTGCGGAGCGATCACGGTAAGGAATTTGATAACCATGAGTTCAGCAATTTTTGCAGGGCTCAAGGCTATACGCATGACTTCTTCGCACCAAGAACCCCCGAACAGAATGGTGTTGTTGAAAGGAAGAACATGACGCTAATTGAGAGGGCAAGAACCATGCTAAACGAGAATAATTTACCAAGGTACTTTTGGGCTGAAGCAGTGAACACTGCTTGCTACATTGTCAATCGCGCCATGGTAAGACCACTATTGAAGAAAACCCCTTATGAGTTGTACCGAGGTAAGAAGCCAAACATTTCTTATCTTAGACCGTTCGGCTCAGTTTGTTACATTCACAATAATGGTAAGGTGGACATGGCTAAATTTGACCCCAAAAGTGATAAAGGTATATTTCTTGGATACTCTCTTAGCTCAAGAGCTTATCGAGTGTATAACTTGAGAACTCTTGTAGTTGAGGAAAGCCCCCATGTCATCATTGATGAATTATCTTCTAAAAGTACTAATGAAAATTCTGTATTGCAGGATGATGTATTGAATGATGGTAATATCGAGAAGATGGAAGAAAAAT
Source organism: Amorphophallus konjac (assembly GCA_022559845.1). Classification (NCBI taxonomy): domain Eukaryota; kingdom Viridiplantae; phylum Streptophyta; class Magnoliopsida; order Alismatales; family Araceae; genus Amorphophallus; species Amorphophallus konjac. The sequence goes on along the minus strand of CM040124.1, from coordinate 168,422,311 downwards.
TGAAAAACAAGAAGTAAAAGAACCACAAGAAGATGATGCAAATCCGAAAGATCAGTTGGAACAACAACTTCCAAGGCAATGGACTTTTGAAAAGGACCATCCGCTGGAGAATGTGATCGGCAATGTTGAAGACGAAACAAGAACACGAGCCTCCTTCAGGGAAGTTGAAAACCAGGACTATATTACCTTACTTTCCCAGTTTGAACCTCACTCGTTTGAAGAGGCTTTGAAGGATGAGTCTTGGATCATGGCTATGCAAGAAGAACTACACCAGTTCCAAAGGAACAAAGTGTGGTTCCTCGTGCCATGTCCTAGGAACCACTCAGTGATCGAAACAAAGTGGGTTTTTCGAAACAAAACAAACGATCAAGGAGTGGTAACTAGGAATAAGGCCAGGCTAGTAGCTAAATGCTATAGCCAAGAGCTTGGAATTGATTTCGATGAGTCTTTTGCTCCAGTAGCAAGACTCGAGGCTGTGAGAGTCCTATTAGTATTTGTATGCTGTAACAACATTAGATTGTTTCAAATGGATGTTAAGAGTGCATTTTTGAATGGCTACATACAGGAGGACGTGTACGTGGAGCAACCACCGGGGTTTGAGGACACAAAGCATCCAGACCATGTGTACAAGCTAGACAAGGCACTCTACGGTCTGAAACAAGCACCCCGGGTATGGTATGAACGGTTAAGTGATTTCCTCATTCAAAATGGATTCAAACGAGGTAATGTTGATCAAACCCTTTTCACGAAGTTGAATGGTGAGGAAATCTTAATTGTTCAAATTTACATAGATGATATTATTTTTGGCTCCACCAACGATGCTCTCAGTAAAGACTTTGCCAAATTAATGCAAAGTGAGTTTGAAATGAGTCTTATAGGAGAACTGACATTCTTCTTCGGATTGCAGGTCACACAGACGGCTGACGGTATGTTCATACATCAGAAGAAGTATGCATTGGAATTGCTAAAAAGGCTTAACTTGACCTCTACCAAACCACAACCAACTCCCATGTCCACCTCAATAAAAATTGATCAAGATGAATCAGGTAAATCCGTGGATCAAAAACTTTTCATAAGCATGATACGTTCCTTGTTATATTTAACTGCCAGCAGGCCTGACATTCAATTTGCTGTGTGTTTATGTGCACGATTTCAGTCCAATCCAAAAGAATCACACATGTCGGCTGTTAAACGAATCTTCAGATATATCGCTGGTTCAAGTAATTTAGGATTGTGGTATCCGCGTAATTCGAGCATTGATTTAGTTGCTTATTCTGACGCCGATTATGCGGGTTGTAAAGTGGATCGTGTTGTGCATGTAATTTTGATGATTACAAAATGACTTTATTGTTTGGCCTTGCTTGGCCTTGTGCTTGAATGATACTTCATGTTCTCATATGCTTGAATGCCATCAACATGAATGAGTCTTTATGCTCATTTGAATGCTATCATGCTCACTTGTTTGTAATAGCTTAACTCTCACTTGAATGGGAGTCATGTTCATTTGAATGCAAGTATGCTAATCTTCTTGCATTGCAGGAACGAGTCTTGATGGGCATCAAATGGAACTCAAGAGAATGCTTAAATAAGTCATCTTGTTGTCCACCATTAAGAACTTGTGTTAATTCTATCTCCATTCTTCAAAGAACCATTGGTAAGGCTTTGTAATTCACATATCTTCAGTTAAGTGAATTTTGGGTAAGAAAGCTATAGTGTACTGACCTACAGTACTTGTGCATAGATATACATGTGGTTTCATGTACCTTCTTCATGAGTCATTAAGGTTTGAAGATGTATGCTTCATGCATTTTCTATATGAGGTTTTGAGGGTCATACATGTTATTCAAATGCATGGGTTATGATGTTGATTTTTGGTTGAGACGCCTTGGGCTTTCATGCATATTCTTCTAAGTTGCCAAAGACATGAATGTGGTTCATGCACTTTCTACTTGAAGCTTTTAAGCTTGTGATGTGCTTGAAATATTCGTACAAGACTTCTGAGAGTTGGTTCTATATTGCTCATGCATTGCATGAATGCTTGGCCTTGTGAGCTACGCACTAAAAGCTTGATTTATTAAATTGATGTGTGAAAGAATTGCATGAACATGGCTCTTATGAAGATGATTTCAATTAGGTCTCAATCAATGAGATTGTGTTCATTGAACACACCTTTCTATTTGAATGACAGTGTCATATCATTCATGAGGTTATTATGATTTTAATGTATGGATGATTAAAATGATCCCTTGTTTATATCAATGCTCCTCGTGATATCAATACTTCATGAATGTTAGCATTTGTCAACAAGAATGCCATTTGAATGAATGTGTGTTTGAATGGTTAGCATGTTATAAACTTTCATGAGGCATGAATGTTTGCAATTTGAATGTTGAAAGAAAGCCCTGCAATTGAATGATAATGTAATTGTGGAAACATCTTTATAAATATGCATAGCTACATGTGTGTATGAGATCATGGTGATGCATAATAAAAATGCATATTTACATATGTTTGCATATGTGTGTGTTTAGGTGTTCGCACTTTGTCAAATTGAGTTTCATGATATGTAAGCCTATCTTGGCAATGTTATTTGAATGATTGAGCTCCCATATCATTACATATGCCTTAGATGCAATAGAAGATTCAAAGTTCCCCAAATGCCATAGCTCGTGACTTATGTCTTTATGGAAACATTTATTTATGCAATGAGCATTTGGATGGTTGACAAGTTATGGAGGTTCTTTTGGAAGAATCTAGTTTATGAGCTCTTAACTTTCACACCTGTGGTAACCTGATACTCTTGTGTTTTTGCAGGTCCAAGGATGGTTTTTATACCCTCCCATATCAAGTGGATCATGGTAATACACTAACCACCATGTGTGCTTGAAATGGAGGTAGTTGAGGTTGAGCTTTCATACCTTTGTATTTGGAGAATTGAGAGATTCAATTTCATTACAACAAACACTTGTCATATGGTGGAATGTGTTTTTGTTGGTTGTAAATGGAAAGCCAAACACATGTTTGAATGGGTTGTATGATGCATTTTTATGTGAACAAGTTGAAATTGTTGATGCTTGATTAATGAACTTTGATTATGATCTAACCGCTTGTTTCATCATGTGTTTCAGGTTAAGAAATCATGTTTGATCATCATGGGACTTTGGTAACATCTAAACATTTATTTTCCCATGTATTTTTAGTGATTTGATAAGTTTTTGAAACTCACACTAACATGGGTCGACCCCTGGGGTCGACTCGTGAAGCTTCTGGTTCAGACAGAACCAAAATTGTGACCCAGTGTGTAGGGGTCGACCCACACAGCATGGGTCGACCCCATGGGTTGACCCACACATCCATGGGTCGACCCATGGGGTCGACCCCTGGAAACTGAGTTTCCATTTCTTATCTGCCTGCCCTCTGGTTGTCCAGGGGTCGACCCATGGGGTCGACCCATTCCGACACGGGATTCTCAGGAGCATCCGAAACCCAATGAAAATATGTCTAAACTTTACCAAACTACCCCCAATGGTTTCTAATGTTATTAGGGTGTTTCTAACATGTTTTAGGAGGGTTATATGAATCTTTTATCCAGTTCTCTATATATATGAATGTGAACTCCGATTTTGGGAGGCAAGAACCCTAATGTGCTATCTTTCTATCTTGTAGGGCAAGGAAAGGGGGAAAAGGAAGTGGAGCTTTTGCAAGGTGGTTTTCATCTACTTCCATGGATATTTGAAGCTCGTGGTAGAAGAAGAAAAGAAGCATATCGAAGAGAGGAACGTGAGGACGCTAAAATCGCGGCCATCCGACAACGAGCCAAGAAGAGCGCGCCGGAGTCCTTCTTGAAGGGGGAGCTTCATACATGCTTTATCTTCTTTGATTCAGTCTCTAGAGTTTGTTTGGGGCTCAATGCATCTATTTATCTTTGCTTCTTAAATTTCTAAAAGGATATATTGTGTGGGGGTTCGGAGAAAGGGTTCTCCGAGTGTTTATGTTGATGTGTGTGCGTCGTTTTGTGCGGAGCATATCTGCTTGTGTGCTTGGACATATCTTGGAGTGTGTTCCCCGTGTGTGGTTGGGAGTTTACTCCCATGTGATTGTGTAGGCTTCGCCCTACGTGTGTGTGTTGGAGCTTAGCTCCTTGTGTGTGTGGGGATTTATCCCCGGGCTGTTTTATACAGCAGTGAAGCCTCACCGGTTTGGTGAGGGGTGGACGTAGGGAGCCCATCGTGGTCCCGAACCACCTTAAAAATCCTCGTGCATTGTGGCTTGCATTGTGGTTTGTGTTGTGGTGGTTTGCTTTATTGTTTATATCTAATTATCCGTTCGAGTGAGTACGGTGAGATTGAGAGAATCAAGTCTATTCCAATTAGTTTAAATTCCTCACTCTTGCTAATCTTGCTAATTCTGCTGTGAGTTAGTAAATAGTTTTAATTGGACATAATTTTAGTAGAGGGTTCTATTCACCCCCCCTCTAGAACCGTGTTCCTACACTACGGGACCCAACAATTGGTATCAAAGTGAGGCTCTGTTGTCCCTAGGTCTAACGATCTACAGAGTGATCCTAGTGCATTGTCAATCATGAATTTTTCTATTGATCAAATCTCTATGAATTGCCTTCCTATTTTTAATGGTCATGATTATATTTCTTGGAGAAATGCTATGTGTGTTTATCTTGGTTTGCATGAGCCTAATGTTTGGAAGGTCATATGTGAAGGTCCATACAAGCTTCCTACTGAACATAACAAATGGGATGATATGCATGTCAAGAAAAATGCAATGAATCTTAGAGCATTGGATTTTCTCTTGAATGTGATTGAGTCTAATATACTTTCACAAATTCCCTTGTGTAGGTCGGCAAGAGACCTTTGGGACGAATTGGCACGGAAGTATGAAGAATAAGTAATGGCTCATGGTGAAGAAATTTCAAATGAGGTAAATTCTAACTCTGACTCTGATGAAGACGAAATGTCATTTGAAGAACTTCTTGATGCTTATGAGGAGTTATAGAGTCGATATAAGAAAATCAAATCTGAAAATAAAAATCTGAAAAAGAAAACTAGTGAGAATGTGCATGCTAGTGTTTCCTGTGAAAAATGCATTGAGTTAGAATCAAAAATTGAAAATCTAGAAAATGATAATGAACTTCTAGAATCCAAAGTTGAATTATTTTCAGATAAAATATCTTGTATGAATGAAGAGCTTGAAATGTTCAGAAAATCTAATAGTGCTCTTGAAATTGAAAATGATTCCGATGATTTGCTTGATCAGAATAAACTTTTATTGTCTAAGATTTCATTGCTTGAAGAAACTGAAAAATATCTTAGAAACAAGTTGGATTCCTTATCTGACGATGATAAAATGCTTGAAAAATTTCTTGATTCTGAAATTGATAGCAAGAGCATCATGTTTGAAAATGAGGAACTTAAAAATAAAAATGGTGCCATGCTAATCGAGAATGCTTTGCTTGAAGGTAGATTGAACAGTTTTGATAAAAGTGAAAAAGAAAATGTGTTGTTGAAATCTGAAAATGAAAAGTTGAAACAATTAAACAACGCCATGTCTGAAAGACTGCTAGTTCTTGAAAAAGGAAAATCTGTTAATGTCAAATTGCATGAAGATGAATGTGAAAAAATACATGTGCTAGAACAAGAAATTGAGAGCTATAAAACTACAAATAGAGTATTGAATGAGAGCATTATTTGTAATGAACAGGAGATAGCTAGCTATGAATTGCACATTGCATCCCTTGAATCTGAAATTGTAGACTTAAATGTATCATTGTCTAAATTTGTCAAAGGGAAGGAGAACTTAGACAAAATGCTAGGTGTTAAGGTCAACTTTCAAAACGAGGGTCTTGGATATTCTCCAATCAACAAAAAGTCTTTTGAATCAAAACTAAAAACCTCTTTTGTTCATGCTTCTGATATCCCTAACACTTCAAAAGCTCATCCTCCTATTACACAAATAAAAATTTCTGAAAAATATTTTGAGAAAAATAAAAATGTTCACACAAAACCCACCATGGAAAAACAATTTCAAAAAGTTCAAAGTGGGCGAAAAATGAAATCAAATGTTGAATGTTTCCATTGTGGATTGAATGGACATGTGATGGATGATTATGTTGTCATAAAAGAGGATGACAAACATGCGTGCAAAGATAAACATGTTTTCAAATCAAAAGGAAATATTTCTTGCCTTCATTGTGGTAAGCTAGGTTATAGGATGAAAAATTATTTTTCAAAGCAGAAAAGTGAACAAAATACTTTTAATAGAAAAAGAAATGTTTCTTGTTTCTATTGTCATAAACTTGGGCATGTCATGGATAATTGCTTCAAGAAATAAAATGATGATTATTGTGCCATGAATGCTAAGTTTGATCTTCAAGGAAAATTCAGTGACAAATATGCCTTTCGTGCTCAAAGGTTTTCATCTAACAAGGGAAAGTTCTTTGGAAAAACTTTTGCTCATAATGATAAATCATTTGTTAGAACTACTTCTCCTTGTTGCTATCATTGTGGGAAGTACGGACATGTTATGAAAGAATGTTGGTGTTTGAAAACTAATAATTTTCATGCTTCTAGAATGAATGCTAGGTTTAATTTTGTTAGACCTAGATCTTTGGAAATAGGAGATGGAAAACTTTTGAAAATGTCTTTGCTCTTAAAAGGAAATCCTTTGCTAGAAATGTCATCCCTCAATACTTTTATTGTGGAAACCATGGACATGTCAATGAGGATTGCATGATCATGAAGGATGATGATATAGTGGCAATGAAAAAGTCAAAGAAAACATTTGGAAGAGATGCTACTAACATCCAAGGACCTAAGAAGGCTTGGGTGCCAAGATCCGACAAATGAGTTGGTTGTTATGAAGGTGTACCTTGAGGTAAATAAAGAATGAAAGGGGTTCCAATAAAATGGAACAAGGCACACTCATAAGGTAAAACCCCAACTTTACCTTTTCATTATTAAACTTGATGATTTTGATGTTTGGTATGTTATTCTGTTGTAGTTTTCATATGATGCTTGAATTGCATTTCCTCACAAATCATACAAGCCTTCAATGGATGAATTTTTGGTATATCAAATAGTGATATGTGAAATAACAGATCAAGTCTGTTAGGAAGTTATCACTATGTGTGAGGTGATCTTAGGATCAATGTCCTCCACCTTGTATCAAAATTCAGAAATTAAATTATTTGACTAATGTTGAAACATGTCTTTTTGAATGAAATCAATTTGCCTTGATTTGCATGTGCTTTCAATTTGAATCTGAAAATCTTTCTTGTTTTAAGAAGGCAAAATCTTTAAAAATCTATTTTTGAACAACTTCTAAAAATAATCAGGTTGCATTACTTGATTTTGATCATTTTTGCACCCTTGTTCCTGAAGGCCATGTCATGGAGAATGTTTGTTGTTTATCATTTGAATGTGAATGCTTTCATGTGCAATTTATCATGATAGTCTAAAAATCAAACTCTTGGATTTTACTTTTACATATTGCATTGCATTCTTAAGTTGCGTATAGGTTGCATGCATAAGAGTTCATGCATTAGGGGCATTGAAACATTCAAATAAAATCTGAAATTCTGCATTCATGGTGCATTCTACATTTGCATTTTGCACGTTTCCACTATGTACTTGCATGTTAATATATTCTACAACCCCTTCCTTGTAAATTCTAAGACCGTACACTCCATTGATAAATAATATTACATCTGAGTCTTAACAAGTGTGTTTCTTGTCATACACTCAGGGGGAGTAAATATTTGATAAGTGTATCTAGATAGGGGGAGTTACATTGCTATGTGCTCATAATATTTTCGATATACATGCTAAATCAAATTCGCACACCTCTTGCACAATATGTGAATATGAGTGTTAAAGATATGAATATATGAATTTCTTTTCAACACTCTAGAGATATTAAACCTGCTGTATGTATGTTGAAGAGACAGTTGAGGAAAAACCTGCCTACCTATCTTTGTTAAAGGAATGTGAAATGAAAGGCAGAGCAATGTTTAGTCTCACTGAGTAAATTGGGCACATGTCACCCGAGATGTGATGTGGTTCATTTAAGAAAGGTGTTGTACTAAAGTATCTCTGTTCAAAATGAATTGAAATGGTTCAGTATTCTGAGTAACCGGGGAGTCTAGCATGAGCTCCATATGTCTCCTCGTGTAAAAAGGAATTATTTGAACCTGATCATTCTTAGAAAAATTCTGATTATCTTTGTGAAATCAATGAAAAATTTTGATGTGAAAAATATTGAGGTAGAGCGTAGCCTCCAATACGCTGTTCTCAGATTGTAGTGTAGCTTGTATAATCTCTCGATGTGTTGATCTTAAAATCTAAATATCCATATTGCAACAATCTATTTTCATGTTATTCACTTACACATATGGAAATTTGATTTAATATGTATTCATAAAATTGATTGATTGCATTGGCTTTTGCTTCATTCTCCTATATGATTGCACAATCCCCTAGGTGTACACTTGAGCAAACTGGTTTCATTAACTCACCTGCACTTTTCGTACACCTATCCTCTCACTATAAATAAATTGGGAGAGCTATATTACATGTATATAGATCTACTTGCTTGGAAGTCAATCATACTTGATCATTCTACTTGCATTCTGCATGTTCATATTGCCCATAACTTGCATTTCAAACATGTGCAATTAGTTCATGCATATTTGGCATTTAATGCATTCACACATGCATATTTGAATTACATCTTCTTGAACATAGTGTGCATATGGTTCTCTTAATAACCCCGTTGTCCGTCGATTCATTGTTAATGACAAAGGGGGAGAGACTGGCAACTGTTCCTTGTGCTTCTTTCATGAATATCATATGTTTTTGCTTGACTGTTCTCATTTTGCAATAAGGGGAGTAAGCTTGCTGATTTTGGTTTTAATGCTATCGTGAACTCCCCATGTTGATCCACATTTCTGATTATGTCAAAGGGGGAGAGAGCATTAATGCATAACATTTTATCATCATCAAAATAGGGGAGATTGTTATGCATGTGATTTTGATGATTACAATATGACTTTATTGTTTGGCCTTACTTGGCCTTGTGCTTGAATGATACTTCATATTCTCATATACTTGAATGCCATCAACATGAATGAGTCTTTATGCTCATTTGAATGCTATCATGCTCACTTGTTTGTAATAGCGTAACTCTCACTTGAATGAGAGTCATGTTCATTTGAATGCAAGTATGCTAATCTTCTTGAATTGCAGGAACGAGTCTTGATGGACATCAAATGGAACTCAAGAGAATGCTTAAATAAGTCATCTTGTTGTCCACCATTCAGAACTTGTGTTAATTCTATCTCCATTCTTCAAAGAACCATTGGTAAGGCTTTGTAATTCACATATCTTCAGTTAAGTGAATTTTGTGTAAGAAAGCTATAGTGTACTGACCCAGAGTACTTATGCATAGATATACATGTGGTTTCATGTACCTTCTTCATGAGTCATTAAGGTTTTAAGATGTATGCTTCATGCATTTTCTATATGAGATTTTGAGGGTCATACATGTTATTCAAATGCATGGGTTATGATGTTGATTTTTGGTTGAGACGCCTTGGGCTTTCATGCATATTCTTCTAAGTTGCCAAAGACATGAATGTGGTTCATGCACTTTCTACTTGAAGCTTTTAAGCTTGTGATGTGCTTGAAATATTCATACAAGACTTCTGAGAGTTGGTTCTATACTGCTCATGCATTGCATGAATGCTTGGTCTTGTGAGCTACGCACTAAAAGCTTGATTTATTAAATTGATGTGTGAAAGAATTGCATGAACATGGCTCTTATGAAGATGGCTTCAATTAGGTCTCAATCAATGAGATTGTGTTCATTGAACACACCTTTCTATTTGAATGACAGTGTCATATCATTCATGAGGTTATTGTGATTTCAATGTATGGATGATTAAAAAGATCCCTTGTTTATATCAATGCTCCTCGTGATATCATTGCTTCATGAATGTTAGCATTTGTCAACAAGAATGTCATTTGAATGAATGTGTGTTTGAATGGTTAGCATGTTATAAACTTTCATGAGGCATGAATGTTTGCAATTTGAATGTTGAAAGAAAGCCTTGCAATTGAATGATAATGTAATTATGGAAACATCTTTATAAATATGCATAGCTACATGTGTGTATGAGATCATGGTGATGCATAATGAAAATGCATATTTACATATGATTGCATATGTGTGTGTTTAGGTGTTCGCACTTTGTCAAATTGAGTTTCATGATATGTAAGCGTATCTTGGTAATATTATTTGAATGATTGAGCTCTCATATCATTACATATGCCTTAGATGCAATGGAAGATTCAAAGTTCCCCAAATGCCATAGCTCGTGACTTATGTCTTTATGGAAACATTTATTTATGCAATGAACAGTTGGATGGTTGACAAGTTATGGATGTTCTTTTAGAAGAATCTAGTTTATGAGCTCTTAACTTTCACACCTGTGGTAACCTGATACTCTTGTGTTTTTGCAGGTCCAAGGATGGTTTTTATACCCTCCCATATCAAGTGGATCATGGTAATACACTAACCACCTTGTGTTCTTGAAATGGAGGTAGTTGAGGTTGAGCTTTCATACCTTTGTATTTGGACAATTGAGAGATTCAATTTCATTACAACAAACACTTGTCATATGGTGGAATGTGTTTTTGTTGGTTGTAAATGGAAAGCCAAACACATGTTTGAATGGGTTGTATGATGCATTTTTATGTGAACAAGTTGAAATTGTTGATGCTTGATTCATGAACTTTGATTATGATCTAACCACTTGTTTCATCATGTGTTTCAGGTCAAGAAATCATGTTTGATCATCATGGGACTTTGGTAACATCTAAACATTTATTTTCCCATGTATTTTTAGTGATTTGATAAGTTTTTGAAGCTCACACTGACAAGGGTCGACCCCTGGGGTCGACTCGTGAAGCTTTTGGTTTGGACAGAACCAAAATTGTGACCCAGTGTGTAGGGGTCGACCCATGGGGTCGACCCACACAGCATGGGTCAACCCCATGGGTCGACCCACACATCCATGGGTCGACCCATGGGTTCGACCCTTGGAAACTGAGTTTCTATTTCTTATTTGCCCACCCTCTGGTTGTCTAGGGGTCGACCCATTCCGGCACGGGATTCTCGGGAGCATCTGAAACCCAATGAAAACATGTCTAAACTTTACCAAACTACCCCCCAATGGTTTCTAATGTTATTAGGGTGTTTCTAACATGTTTTAGGAGGGTTATATGAGTCTTTTATTCAGTTCTCTATATATATGAATGTGAACTCCGATTTTGGGAGGCAAGAACCCTAATGTGCTATCTTTCTATTTTGTAGGGCAAGGAAAGGGGGAAAAGGAAGTGGAGCTCTTGCAAGGTGGTTTTTATCTACTTCCATGGAGATTTGAAGCTCGTGGTAGAAGAAGAAAAGACGTGTCTCGAAGAGAGGAACGCGAGGACGCTGAAATCGCGGCCATCCGACAACGAGCCAAGAAGATCCAGAGTCCTTCTTGAAGGGGGAACTTCATACATGCTTGATCTTTTTTGATTCAGTCTCTAGAGTTTGTTTGGGGCTCAATGCATCTATTTGTCTTTGCTTCTTAAAATTTTGAAAGGATATATTGTGTGGGGGTTCGGAGAAAGGGTTCTCCGAGTGTTTATGTTGACGCGTGTGCATCGTTTTGTGCGGAGCATATCCGCGTGTGTGCTTGGACATATCTTGGGGTGTGTTCCCCGTGTGTGGTTGGGAGTTTACTCCCGTGTGATTGTGTAGGCTTCGCCCTACGTGTGTGTGTTGGAGCTTGGCTCCGTGTGTGCGTGGGGATTTATCCCCGGGCTATTTTATACAGCAGCGAAGCCTCACCGGTTTGGTGAGGGGTGGACGTAGGGAGCCCATCGTGGTCCCGAACCACCTTAAAAATCCTCGTACATTGTGGCTTGCATTGTGGTTTGTGTTGTGGTGGTTTGCTTTATTGTTCTTATCTAATTATCCGTTCGAGTGAGTACGGTGAGATTGAGAGAATCAAGTCTATTCCAATTAGTTTAAATTCCTCACTCTTGCTAATCTTGCTAATTCCGCTGTGAGCTAGTAAATAGTTTTAATTGGACATAATTTTAGTAGAGGGTTCTATTCACCCCCCCTCTAGAACCGTGTTCCTACACTACGGGACCCAACAGATCAGAAAAGTACCAGCGGGTATTGCCAATTTCTTGGGGGGTGCGTGGTCTCATGGGCCTCCAAGAAACAAAACTCAGTGGCTCTATCAACCGCCGAAGCCGAATATGTGGGTGTCGGGAGTTGTGTTGCCCAGGTGCTATGGATCCAACAACAAATGATTGATTATGGTGAATCCTTCAAAAACACTGTAATTCTTTGTGACAACACATCAGCCATAAATCTATCCAAGAACCCAGTCCATCATTCTCGCACCAAGCATATTGAAATTAGACATCATTTCATTAGAGATCATGTTTGCAAGGGTGATGTAGATATCAGCTTCATTGAGACAAATCATCAAATTACCGATATTTTCACAAAACCCCTCTGTGAAGAGAAATTCACAACCTTTAGAAGAGAATTAGGGGTCTGTAGAATAGAAGAGTCTACATCTTGATTATGTGTGTCAGTGTGTGTATAGATCACCTCACTACATTCATTTGCATTAGTCATATGCTAGTTTATATTTTCCTTGTCATACATGTGCATCAAGTTGTGTGAAAAATCATAAAGACCAAAAACATTGCATGATCAATTATCTTCGTGTGTTCTTGCATTTCTTCTATCTATATTATATTCCCACATATTTGTTGTCACTTCTTTGTCCAATTATGACCTTGAATACGTTTGCATGCCATCGATGGAGCAAAACTGTCCTAATTCTGAATTCCGGAGCAATGGATATAAGCATGCAAAAATATGATCTTAAAATTAATATGGTAATTCCCCAATTGTTTAAAACCTTAAAAACACTCTCATTTTCATTGATTCCACATTTTTTTTCATTGGGGACTCGAGCCTAACATTTTTTTTGGCCCTCCGATTATTTTTCCATCCTTCTGCTGAATTTTAGTAAAGGGGTCGACCCCTGGGGTCGACCCTCGCAAAAATAGTTTCTATCGGGGTTTAAGTTTCAGGGGTCGACCCAATGGGTCAACCCATTCCGACGGTGCGTTTCGTCCGCGTCCGGGCCGTCCGCGAATGGGGTTCTAACCTTAAGTTAACCCATCCCATGCCTACATAAATACTTATAACCCCCTCCAAGGCCAGCCACCACCTCTTGCAAGCTCTAAAAACACATTCTTAGCTCCAAAATCTTCCAACCCTATCCGCGGATCTCCCAGTGGCTACCCGCGCGAGTTTCCTTCCTTCGAGTCCAAGGATCGTTCCTTGCTCCTCCAATCTCTTGAGGTATGCTCTTGGTGTGTGTGGAGGATCATAAATTCTTTTGTATAGCTTTCCTCTCCGGTTGAACCATCTCGCTCTATACCACATCATGAGGCCCTTTCAATTTTTGTTTAGATGGCCCCAAGGAGACGTCCATCTCGTCGAGGTGAAGAATCGAGCATGGCAAGAGAGCTTCGCTCTAAACAAGCCGAACAATGTGCAACACTATGTGGTCACCCGTCGTCCAGCAAGGTGCTCAATCGGAAGGTTCTCCATCCCCGGGCAGTCGATTTCGATAATCTGAGCAACCATATTCCAAGTCTAGTTGATGTCATTTGTAGTCAGCCGAACTTGGACGTTTTCATGTCTTCCCACCGACGGTTATATCCCAACTTAGTGCATCAGTTCTATAGCAACCTGTCAATGGCCTGTGACAATCCCATCTCTAAGGTCAATGGGGTTCAGATTATTCTTTCCCCACAGCTACTAGGTGAAGCATTTCAGCTTCCTCATGTGGGATATGCTTTTGGTGATATTCTTGTTCCAGAAGATACAATTTATCTATACATGACTTTTGAAGACCGAGCAGGCCGTTCCGTTGCTGGGTCGAATGCCAATCGCTTCCCTCCTGTTCAACACATTCTTAATGGAATGATTACTACCATTCTGCTTCCAAGAGGCGGAGGACATGACAAAGTAACAGAAATCCATATGTTTCTTATTTACTGCCTCTTGGATGGGATTCCAATCAACTTTCCAGCACTTATTTTGGAGCATATATGCTCGAGCATCAAACACAAGAATCGAACTTTGCCTTATGCTGCTACATTAACTGCCATTTTCCAATACAAGGAGATAGATCTTTCAGCAGAATCTTCACAGACTATGCGAGATGCTGACATTTTTACCATTCACTCAATCTGTCACAACATGGGCTATGTTATGCATGATGGTGAATTAGTTCGCCAGCTGAAAAGCACCATTCCAGTTGCAAGTTCTGAAGAGGATGATGAGGCTGAAGAAGAACAAGATGGGGAGGGATCACCCCCTGCTCCTGCGGCAGATATACCCTCCGAGGCAGCCAGGCTAATCATAGATCATTTGGATCACATTGATGAACGGTTGGACAAGTATGGAGAGACCTTGGAAGTTATTGAAAACGAACTTCATGATCTGAAGCTTTATCACCAAGAATGCACTCAATCATTCACCGATGCCTTGGCTCATCACACCCAACTGTACCACAAAATTTTGGATTATATCAGGCGTCCTCCAAGTCCACGCACTCTGGATGATCATTAGGCCGTTGCACTTCATTCACATGGCACACTTCTTATCCCATTTCACCCCCTCTTTTTGATGTTGCCAAAGGGGGAGAAGTTTTGTCTATATTTATGCCCGGCTAGCTATTCGGCGCAGCTACTTATAGTCTATGTGTGATGTATGCTTGCATGCATGTGTGTTGCATTCTCATATTGTATTTGCATTCATGTACTGTCTTAGGTGCCGCGTTGTCTTCTAAATCATGGCATGGCATCTTGTTGCATTGTACTTCACTTCCCCTTGTTAATATATTCAGTTTATGGCTGTGGTTGTTCTTCCAATTCAATTATCGGTAAGTATTGTTGGAACATGCCTCTTATTGATCAATTTGACAGAGGTCCTATTATGGTTCATGGTTGTGTGATGGAAGGTCAAGTGCTTCTCATGTTGTTCAGGCTCCTTGTTATCTTACAACTATCTCTTGGCATATAGTTTCAAGTCTGTCTTTCGCAATATAGTGTTTTGTCATCATCAAAAAGGGGGAGATTGTTGAACCCCCTCTTTGTGAGTATATTTAATGATTTTTAATGATGACCAAACACTATATATTTGCATGTTAAAATGTTCTAACTTGTATGCCATGATAAGCTTTGGAAGTACATGAATCACCTCTATTGGTAAGAAGTTCAATCTTAATTTGCAAACGCCAAAGCTAACTCAGAATGAATGTCTTGACAGGGGCAAGAAGGCAGTTAAGGACTTGAATGACACAAGGACATTTGGTGAGATCAATCCTATCTCTTTTAATATCCTTGTTGAAATTCATGCCTTGCATTAAGTAGGTAATAGAGTAATTTTCAGAATCTAAGGTAATTTAATTGGTTCTTCATTATTCATGCCTTAGATTCATGCATTTTATTGGTGTAAACTCTATTCCTTAACTCCACTAGGTTGGCACCATTTCTAGGTGGTTTTTACCACTTTCTGGATGTTCTGGCTGCAAGGGTCGACCCCAAGGGTCGACCCATGTAAAATTCTATTTAACAGAATGCTCCAAGCACGAGGGTCAACCCCAAGGGTCGACCCCTGTAACATTTCTTTTTGGCAGAATCTTTTTGAACGAGGGTCGACCCCAAGGGTCGACCCATTACTCCAGAAGTTGTTTACCCTCTTCGAGGGTCGACCCCAAGGGTCGACCCTTTCAGGTCCGACATCCAGTCGTGATTTTTGACCTCCTTTTCTTTGCACTAAAAGTCTTCCTATCCTTGTCCAACCTCCACAAAACATTCCACAAAATGTGGATCTGGTTCCCTAGCTTTTCTTGACTGTCCTAAAACAATTAAACAAGTCCATGTGGCTTAAGAAAAAAGACGATGCTAGGTGAGATTAAAAGAATAGAAGGCCCTTTTAAATAGATATATATGTTTTTGGTGTGCAGGGTCGCAGCAAGAGCTCCCAAGCCTTCTTTCACCTTGATCTGAAGCTGAAAGTGAAGGGAAGAGGTTGGAATCAAGCCCCCATATCATCTGCAATTGGAAGCTGCAAGGGAATTCAAGTTACAACTTCATTTCTGCACCATTCTCCTCCAGTCTTCCTCCAAGATCAACTGTTCCTCCTGAAGAAGCATTCAACTACCTTCAAAGAAGTGAACGGGGGAGCTTCAACCACGATAAATCTTTCTTCACTCCCTATTCTCTGAATCATTCAAGTTTGAGCTTGAGCATCTATTGTAAAACTTGATTCATATTCTTGTGTGTGGTGTTCGTGCTCGGAAACACGAACGTGTGTGTGTGTGTGTGTGTGTGTATGTGTGCGTGTGTGTGTGTGTGTGTGTGTGTGTGTGTGTGTGTGTGTGTGTGTGTGTGTGTGTGTGTGTGTGTGTGTGTGTGTGTGTGTGTGTGTGTGTGTGTGTGTGTGTGTGTGTGTTTGTTTGTTTGTTTGGCAGCCCAGATATGGTGCCGTGTGTGTGAGCGTTTGCTGTTATACACAGCGTGTGTGTGTGGCTCACTTCATAGTGAAGTCTTGATCCTCACGAGTGAGGGGTGGACGTAGGGGACACGGTAGTGTACCTGAACCATCTAAAAATTCTGTGTGTCTCTTGTGGTTTGTCTTTCCGCTTCCTTAATCAAGTGGGCTTCACAGTGAGTTGAGCGTACAACTATTTCATTGTCAAACATCTACATTTTTCACACGCATTAACAAGTGCATCCATGTTTCGGTGAGTTCTAGTGCTTGCATGCTTAATTTACAAGTTTTCTCGTAGAAGTAAATTTTATTGGCCAATCAATTCACCCCTCCCCTCTTGATTGCCGCCCTTTGGGACTCAACAATAGGTTTACCTTATACTGGGATATTATGAATGGTTGGAATATAAGCCACTGGCGAATCCATATCCCATTTTTCCAAGGGATGTTCAATGCAACAATCTTGTAATTTCTTTGTAATCTCCATGAAAGATGTCAGATATGCTTGTGCTGGGGAAGAAATTTGATTGAGCTGTTTGATAATTGAATATTTATCAGATTTTTCCTGTTACTTTTCTTGGATTTTGATAAGTTGTGAAATAGATAAATCTTTTGACTTTACTAAATTAGACTATGATTTAAAATAAGCAGATATTTGAGGAATAATCTCTCTATCTTGATTGATATTGAGAAGCAGCATATCTTGTGCAATAGTATATGGTCCAAGTTTATCAAGAGTAACACAGCCAATACCCATATCATATCTACCATCATTAATTTGAACAAAATATAAAAATAAGATCTTCTTTTCGAGTTTAATAGGGACCTGTAGGGTAAAATCTACTATTGCTCTTTCTCCATTCATAGTTTGAATAGTAAATCCACCTAAAGGATAATAAATCCAAAATTTCCAGAATTCTTTAACACACCAATTAATGTTAGCTCCTATATCAATAAAAATTTGGCATTTTCTCCATTTTTCATTTCCATCGATAGCTACTAACCCTGGTATAATAATACTCTGTGTAAGCTTGATCATCTTTTTGATTTGTAGTACCTGATTTTCTGGAATAGTCTGGTGCTACGATGGAAGGAGAATTTCTGGAACAAGATTTCTCTTATAATCACTTTAAAAGGGAACAAATGAAGGAGTGCCATATTTCGTGATATCTGTTTGCGAACAACAAATAGTGGAAAAAACCTCTTTTTCATCTTCAGAAGTAGAAATTGTCGTAGAAGAATATTCTTCTTCAATATCATAATAAATAGACTAAGAATGAGATGATGTAGAAGGAACATTATTGTTCGTTTCCTCTTCTTCGGAACTAGAACTAAAGTAGAGTGCCTTATTGAAATTATCTTTAGAGTGTATCATCTATACTTGTAAGAGATCACCTTCATCTGGTGATGAATAAGTAGAACTTGATGACTCTATATCAGAAACTAATTGATAAATAGTTTCTCCACTATTATGAGCTTGGAGTAATTGTTCTTCTGATTCAATAAGTTCCTAGTCTGTATCAATTTCTTCAATCTGAAATAAAGCTCTGACTTGTTGAGGTGCTTTACTAGTACACTGCCTTGCATAGTGTCCTTTCTTTTTGCAAGCATAGCATTCATCATCTTCGGAGGCTTTATGAGGAGTTCTTCTCCTGCGAAATAATTTGTAGGGTCTAAAGGATTTTCTACGCTTTAAACGCTAAAATCTGGGCTTTCTTTTCATTCTTCTAAAATGCTTCTTGGCAAATTTCTTTGGAATATTATATGTTTCAGCTCCTTCAATCTGAAAACATGCTTTCTGAGAAATTCTAGGAAGAGTTTTCTGAGCATTCATATTGTAACACAATTTCTTTATCTCTTGACAAACATGTTTAGCAATATCAACAAATAACAAGCTTTCCAAAGATATATTCATAGATCTTAATTTTGCTAGAACTAAATTACTTATTGCTTCAGGAAAAGAAGCTAAAAATTAAGCTTTAGCTATTGTTGAATAATGTTGTCCCAATCGATAAACTTCTTTAATATAATTGTTCACATAATACTCAAAATCATCTAAATTACGTAGACGGCGTCTAGGTTGCATAAGAAGATCAATACTAGCTTGATGACCACGAATTGGATAAAATTCTCATAAGATAATATTACTCAAATTTTCTACATCTTTTTCAATTATTTCTTCTTTATTAGGGTCGGGCAAGTAAGACCACCAATGTTTTACTTTTCCAAAAAATGTTAGATATAAACTATAAAATAACTACTGATTGGATACTTTACTTGCTTGTTGGGCTAGATATGTTCGCTGTGTCCAAATTTTGACACTATCCTCAATATCATCAACTTTTGCATCATCTAAGGAGAGAATTGGAATATCCATACCCAACATAATAACATGATCAGTAATTTTATGCCTACCTAGTGACATTGCTTCTTATTCTAGTACTTTAGTTCTCATCATTTTAAGTAATGGGGTAAGATTCAATTGATCTGCAGGTAATATGATAGATTGCGCCAGCTCTAATTCCTTTCTCTGACTAAATGGCATATTAATTTCTCTTAAAAAATTTAAATTTACTTCATGAGTAGATAATACTCTTTGTTCCAAGAAAGGTTGTAGAGAGGGGTAAAATCAGCGGCCCATTGACATGTGGCCCAAAACGGCCCAAATAGGTCCATTCTCAACCCAAGCAGGCCAGACTCCCAAAGTGATAGCCCCCTTTTTACAGGCCCACTATATTCGAAGCCCAAAACTTGCTCGGCCCAATACTTCCTAGGCAGCCTACGGGCCCGAAAGACCTAGTAACGGTCGCTCGAGAGAATCCCAATCGGGAGCCGAGTGTAACCGCCCGACAATGCGCCTGGCACCCGAGAAAAGCCCTAAATGGGCACTTCACGCTCTACAAAGCTGCCGAACGCCTATCCAGGCGGAGGTTATGCCATCACCTGGAGCAAGAAACTCAAAGGGATAAGGGAGAGCAAGAGTCCTCAAGTTATGAAGAGCCCACAACTAGGACGTAACTCCCCATAGTCCTTCAAGCTTCCTCAACTCCAGAACGGGAGCAAGCGACTATATAAACCCTTGGAAAACCCTCCATAAAGTTAAGGTGATCTTGAGTACTCAACATCACACTCACTGGTGGACAACGATGTCGTGCCCATCACTTTTTCTCCTACATTCCTTCCACCTACGCTCTATCAGCTTGCAGACTTAAGCATCAGAGGGTTTTCCCCGGGATCTCAACCCTGGGCTCCTCTGATCTGTTTTCTGCTTTGTAGATCCTCAATCATGGTGACGATGATAAGCGCTCATCTAGGATCGTACGGCTCAAGATCCAGCATGAGATCACCCCTCTTCATCTGGCGCCGTCTCTGGGAAACGTACAAAGAGCCAATATGGTGTGAAAAAGTTCGAGTAGGAGAAATGCTGGCGACCACGGAGGGGGAACATGCGCCCTCCCGTTCTTCCATGGGCCCCCTCTCCAACAACAAAGCCAATGCCTTACCCCCGCCTGCCGTGGGGGGACTACCCACCCCCGGGAACCCCGAAGCCCTCCAGACCCTCAACGCCAAATTGGATATCATTGTCGAGTTGATGAGGACCCAAGTGCCTAGGGAGGAGAGGTCGCGGCTTCCTCTGGTAAGTCCGCCCCACATAGAAGCCTCTCGATAAACAGCTGGAGGCCGCTTCACCCTCCAAGGTGGGCGCCTTATTCGTAATGGCCCAGGTGGGCCCTCGCAAGCCCCACCTCCGGAGCAAGAAGTTTCCTCCAATCCGAGAGGGAGAAAGTTTTGGTTACTACAGTAACCCTCAGAAGTCGACGCCCCCGCCGAAGAGCGGCGGGGCAACTGCCGGGGACATGGGTCTGGTCCCTTGGCTCAGCGATAGCCAGAGTTTTTCCACCGCCTGCGGGACTTCGAGCGGTGTTTCGCGGAACAGGAGCGCCCCCATTGTGCCCTACAAAATAGCTCCACACTGGATGATACAATTTTTTTTAACTCGAAGTGAATACTTGCAAGGTGAGTTGAGGATTCTGACACATCCCTTCATTGCGGAAGGAAGTGAATGTTCCACCCCGATGACCAGACAAGCGATTATATATATGAAAGCAGGAAGATACAGGAAGAGGGTAGGTGAAGAGGAGGAGCAGAGGCGCCCAAACTTATAGAAATGAAAGGGGCCACAAACAACGAAAAGAAACCATAGGCAACATCAATAGTCACAGTCCCGCGAAGAGGAGGTGGAATTGGAGCTCCTATGAGATCGCCTGGGAGCACCGCCATCCATCCTGAGAGGCGGTCTAGAGCGATCCGGGGCAGAGGTTCCCACGAAGGCCACATGGACAGCAGTGGAGAAAGGTAGACCCGCTTGCGGCTCGAGACCGGGCATGGTAAGCGCCTGGATGAGCAGAAGAAACTGGATCCGATCCCCAGGAGACGGGGGGGGGGGGGGGGGAGACCCCACTGCCTGACGCACAGGGGAAGTGGCTGGCGGAGAATCTACGGACGGACCGGGCGGCGCTCGGTTAATCTTCTTCTTCAAAGCTCATGCAAAGGATAGACGGGGGCAAACAGTCGCCGAATGAGGTGAGACTTGTGCACCATCCTCGGCGCCCGCCGGACAAGCAGACCGCGACCCCGGGGACCAAGAAGCGGCCGTCGGGTTGAGACCACCGATAGTGGGACCCACACAAAGAGGTGCCTTGCCACTAGAAGTAGAATCCGGCACAGTGGGGGGCATCAGAGATAACTCTGCCTGAATAGACCCAGCAGCGGCCTCCACAGGATCGGAGCAGTCGAGCTCTATCACCGGAGCAAGAGCAGCAAAGGAGACGTTGACCGAGCCAGCAGCAGCAGAGGGGAGCTCTGACCCAAGAGGAGGAAGGCCTGCCGGAGCCCGGGAGGCAGCATACGGGGTGGAGTGATTAGGATCGGCACTCTCCGTCTGAGTGAAGCCGTCAGCGTGGAGGTAGGGCCTCGCAAGGGGTAGCTCCAAGGCATGGAGCCCAGGGGCAGCAACAGCAAAGACCGCACTCGGATGGTGGACAACAGGAGAAGAGATGACTCCTAGAGGCTGGGTGTTGGCCTCCACGCGGACGGAGTCACCATAGGGCTTAGAGCAAGGCAGGGGCCGTGTGTTGCCGGGTGGATGAAAAGGACCAGAGCCCAGCAGACCCGCTGGGTGAACTGTGGCTAGCTTCGGTGAGGAATCCGACGGAAGGCAGATGGAGGGCATGGTGCAGAGGACAGGTTGGAGGGAGCCAGCAGCAGACCCCGGAGGTGCAGTGATGCCAGGAGATACAAGTGCCAGGGAGCCGTGGGAGGTACTGCCAAGAGAGGGAAAGCATGCTTGATGCAAAGCCATGGAGGGGAGGGCATGGTCTGCACGGTCAACCTCTTGGCCAGCAGAAGGAGGAGAGGTGAGTGGTCCCAAAGGCTGAGAGACCCCAGCCGGCTGAGGAGCTGTAGGAGTGGACGTTGCCGGGCCTTTAGCAGCACGGCGAGCAAGTTTCGACTGCGAAGCCTCAGACGGTCTAGCAGGGGGCTTCTTGCAATGGAGCAGCGGGTGGCCAAGGCACTTGCAGTTGGAGCAGAACAAGGGGAGGCTGGGGTACCCCAAGGCCTGCCAGAAGCCGTTGCCACCATACCCGATCCATGCTGGGGGGGGCTTCTTAGAGATGTCAATTAGCATACATACCCTGTCCGAGTGCGACCTGGTGCGGCACAAAGTGTTGCTATCCACTTTCAGAGGGGAACCAAGGCCTCCTGTAATGGATAAGAGCATAGCTTCGTAGTAAAAGTTTGCAGGAAGCCCTGGCATCTCGATCCAAACCAGGACGAGAGGTGAATCTTCGTCGGCAGAGAAGTTCAAGGACCACTTGAAGAAGGAGAACGGCTGGCCTTTCACATGGAGAGACTCTCTAAGGAGCACCTGGAGATAGTCCTCCTTGTTGTGGAAGCATAGATGAAGATGCCTCTGATCCATGGAGCTAATGAGGAAATCTTGAGAGAATTAAAATCGTTGAGCAAGGTGTGCTCGGATCTTCTGAAACGGGAGGCGTCCCTGCGGCGTCCCTGCGATAATGGCGAACTGCAGAGGGCCGCAAGACAGGGAAATTTCCTCCATCCTGAAGAAGGTTGCCGGCTCCCCACCGTCAGTGAAAGTAGGAGCATGGACGCACAGTGGTAGGGCCGGTGGTGCTAGGGACTGGAGTAGCACGTGGGCGAAGGAGGGAGTAGTTGCAGTCGATGGAGGCGACCCCGCCTGCTCCGCAGCAAGCAACGTCGGGGTACCCCCACCAGGCACAGATGGGCGAGCAGGGCCATACCATGGGGATCTGGCGGGCAGTGAGGCACCTGCAGGAGGCACCATGGCGGGGGCACCAAGACGGGAACGTCCAATGGATGGCAGCATGGGAGCAGGGCCAGCCCCATAGCCGGGACCATCGGGACGTCGACCACCCTTGCCTCCGGAGAGGATCCCCGATAGAGGGTATGAGACACCATCCGTCGGAGGAGAAGACACGCCCGTATGTCAGGGAACGCCACTAGCCGACAGGGGGAGCAGGGCTTCTCCCGAGGGAGAAGAGAAGGGTGCATCACCGGGAGCCACGGCAAGGCCATGGTGGAGCACGGATGAGGACACGAACGCTGCCCCTCCTGGTCCAAGGATGCCAACAGTGGAGGTGGTGCAATCAGGGGACGGAGAGCGAGCCAGCACAGGGGATGGCTCGGACCCTTCGAGCAGAGCACTAGACAGAGGGATGGCTTGGAGCGAAAAAAGAGTACCATTTTCGCCCAAGGTCCCGTCGAGGGTAGGTGGAGTGAGGCCCAAAAGGAGAGGGATGGATGACGTGGCAGGAAGGGAAGCCAATCGATCGTGGGGGTCATCGAAAGAAGACCTAGTGTGGGTTCCCGCCAACGAAAGCGTGCAAGCCTGGCCAAAGACGTGTCGGTCAACGGGTGGGCGAGAAGCGCTCGAACTGATTGCAGGTGACAACGAAGTGGCAAATGCAGGCATCTCCGGCAAGAGTCTGGCAGACGGCAGGCCAGTGGCAACAGAGGACTTGCCATGGGATGGCGAAGCTGAGCCCAAGGACACCGGGGGAGGATCACGGGAGGGGACAGGCCCAGCTGAAGACGATGGCGGGGCTGAGGACGTAGGGGGCGCGGAGGCGTGACCGAGAATGAGACCGAAAGAGGGAGGAAGCCCATTGTCCGAACGAAGCGCATGGGCCACCGGGCCCAGGGGAGAAGGTCCTGTAAGCACACCGACTCTGGCAGGAAGCGCATCAGCGTCGCCCACGACGGAGCAGACCGGGGCTGGGCAACGTAGACCAGACGCCGGGGACACCATGGTAGGGCCACCGGCGGTAGGGGCCACCGTCGAAGGGAGAGGACCAGGGAGGGAGGGGGGAGGCACAGCACCCCCCCCACCGCCGGCGATCGCAGGAGAGCAGCAGCCGCGGCCGGATCAAAATGCAGAGGGGAGGAAAGGCACGCGAGAAGGGAACGGGAGGGGGGAAATTTTGGAAGAGTTTGTTGGTGGATGATATAGTTCTCCAACCAAATCTGTTAGCGCAACAAGAGTGATATAGAAGGGGGGGGATGAATAGATCACTCCCAATTTGCAGAGTTTAGGCGAGAAAATAAATCTAACGCTTATGCCCCTTCTAAACTAGCACACAAAGAATCCAAATGCAGGAATCAATCTAGATCGAATGAGAGAATGATGATGAATGGGCTGAACAAACAACTAGATGAAGAGACAAGCAGATAGAGAGCGCTGATAAGGACCGCAAGCCACAGAGAAGACAACCGGTTTTTAGGTGGTTCGACTGCAGTCCGCAATCTACATCCACCCCTCACTCCAACTTGAGTGAGGATTCCACTAGCCACTGCTAGAGCACAGCAGACTCAGTCTGCGAACAACTTGCTGCCAAACAGCTTGAAAAACCAAGGGAGACAAATCCCTCAACCAAGCTCTGCTACCCACAGAGCTTGAAACCTGTTCTAGCACCCAGCACGAACAGAACCGGAGAGTGCCTCTCCCTTCCTCCACACACCGGAGGGAACCTGCTAATGACAACCCGTCACTAGCAACACCAGAGATCAGCGATCTCTCTTCCTCTGCAACCCAGAGGGAAACCGGAGTTAGACTCCCTTCCTCCACACACCGGAGGGGAACAGATCAGAATTAGACAAAGAACACATAAAGAAAATCAGAAAAGAAACTAAAGACTGATCCAGAAAACATTCGATACTGAAAGTTAATACAAATGTAGCTTCTTGGGAAGCAAAACCAGATACTGCTAACTCTCTTTCTCTCTTCACTGCTATCTCTCTCTCTTTCTTTCTCTTCACTGCTATCTCTCTCTCTCTTTCTTTCTCTTCACTGCTATCTCTCTTTTTCTTTTTCTTCACTGCTGGATCGAGCTCTCTGTAACACTGCCTTTTCTTTCTTGGCTCTGATCACCCTTCATCGGTGGGCGAAGGTTTCTATTTATAGCGGTAGCAGACGGATAGGGCACAAAACGTGTGTGCCTCCCACGCTCGATCCAGAACTTTCATGCCACGTGACCTTACTGGACTGGTTCCTCTTGTCTTGGATCACGTGCACCCCATTTATTTGGGAGTATTCTTCCTCGTACCTGTAAGAAGATAAAACCGTTAACACGCTGTATGCTCACTAAAAACTAAAGCTGCCTGAGGTATTTGATAACAACACGACGTGACTTCTACACGAAATAAGAAAAGAACGACACGAGATACATGAGAACACGGGTAACACAACAACGAAGACGTTACGAGATCAGATGAAGTCAGCACGAGGTGAGAAAGGACAATACGAGATAAGAAAGAGGGAACACGGACATAAGCACAAGAATAACACGAAGACACAATAATAAGTCAACACGGAGAGGCGAGTACAAGGGTAACACTAAGACGACTGAAATGACACGAAGTGGTTTGCAAATCAGGAAAGACTCGAGGTGTGGGAAAAACAACACGGAGTTAGAAATAACAAGGAAACAACTCGCACTAAGTACGACATGAAGACAGATGACAGAAACCGTCACAAGTTGAAAACAACATGAAGACGAAATCTGAAATCGACACGGAGATAGAACGAAGATCAACACAGAAACCAACACGAGGTGTGGTTTCAAAAAACAAACGACATCGACACGAGATGAACAATACTTAGAGAAAGACTGCACGAAGTGAAAACAAGAACGACACTAAGTGTAACAGGAACGACACGAAGTGTAGTAGTGACAGAACACGCACTACACAGAGAACGACACGAAGTTGAGAGAGGAGAAACGACACGGAGTGTGGTCAAAGCGAGAAAGACACGAAGACTAAAAATGAAAGACCAATAGAAAGACAGAATACAAAGAACAACACGAAGTGAAGTTGACACAGTGAAAAACAGCACGAAGACGAAGAAAAATGACACGAGGTGAAGACAACACTAAGACGAAATAGTAATTGACACGAAGTCAAAACGACACGAACTTGAAGATGACAAGGATAAACTACACGAAGTATTACCTCATACGAGTTTTCCTGTCAAGCATGGAAATAAACACAGAGTGTTGTAAGCTTAGACGACACAAAATCATTTCCGTGTTAGTGAGAGGAAACAACATGAAGTGTGGCTTAAGTGACACGAAAACAACTCCCAAAATCACCTGAAGTGGCTCGAGGATTTACATTAACACAGAGAAGTATTTTTGTTCACAAAAGTTCATAGTGTTGAAACCATCAAGACATTATTACTCAGGCAACACTAAAATTCATTTGATCAATTTGTTCAATTGAACAGGACATTCCCTTACTGTTTAATCCATTCACTTACATGATGAAATATGAGATTATCTTGAGATAATGAAATGATTTATAGTGTGAGACATCATCAAAATCATAGGGACACAACAATCTCCCCCTTTTTGATGATGGCAACACTTTGAATCAGGCAATATCAAGGATTTATCAAGGTTTAACATGAAATGAAAGCAGTACCAACTGCAACAACAAATTAAATTCAAGGGACAAGGCATGCTCATGCAAGTGAATTAAACATACCCTACAAATCACTCATAAACAGGAACTTCCCCAAGGCAACTTGCCACAACCAACTGATTAATACATTGAACCTCTTGCCACTGATTAATTCACGACCTGAACCTCTCCCCCTTTGACATCAGCAAAAAGAAATGCCGAAGACATAACAGTGCTGGAGGCATGAAGAAGAAGTGCAGTAACGTTCTTAGCGCAGAAAGTCACGAGTAGGTCTTAAGGAAATAAGTGAGGTTCTAACATCAAGAGAAGATTCTTTAAGCTTCAGTACACAATGGAGAAATAGGATTATGAGAAGTATATCAGCATACATAGTGGATGATTTAGAGCAGGAGTTGACAAGTATGGCCAAATATAGCTGATCATTCAACTATTCCACAAGACATCAAGAGTAAAATTCAGAGAGGTGTTCTCAAGGTATTGAGGACAAGCAATCCATTAGGTGCAATAACAACAAGGGTTTTTTTTTTATTGTAAAAGATTTTTCAAGAAGATCAATGAGTAAGTTGGTAGGTCACTTCCTTTGACATTAGGGAGACACCTTGGTTAGAGGCCTGAAACCCCAGTTACTCAGAGTGAGTACCTCATTACTTCCTCCCCCCCCCCCTTTTTTTTATTATGAAGGAACAGAGTTAGTAACTGTGGCTTTTGACGTGAGGAGACACCTTGATCAAAGGTCAGAATCCCCAGTTACTCACCAGCAAGCCACCATTGCTCTGTCATGATTTTTCATTGATGTTATGCATTTTGACACCTCATGACTTGGGAGAAATATTCATTTCATTGATGAAGCTCCCAGTTTCTCAGTGATAAAAACAGAACATGTTTGTTCAGTTAAGCCCTTGAGTTAAAGAGATAGATTGATTGAAGATAACACCAAAAAGTACTTTTCTTGAATTGAGTCTTGAAGTCTAGATTTCAAGTTGATTGGGTCAGATATCAAGACATACAAGTTTTTGGCCTGAACCAAAATCAATGACAGTGTAGGAAGATATACTTTATGCAATTAGTCCAGATCTCTGAAGGAGTACCAAAGGAAAGATTCTGACTTGGAGATTAGAGTCACTGACTTATAAACTTAAGAGATAAGTGACACTCTACTTTCTGAGAGAATCACACTAAATCAGTCATGCAAGACCAGCAAAGGTACACATCTGGACAGCCCCTTTTGAATCTGTCAAAGTACTTCTCTTTTCACATTACAACTCAGCTCCCCCTAAGACATAGCGTTCCTCAATAAAACATTTCAGCAAAATCTCAAGGCTCCCCCTTACTTAGAGCATTCTAAAAGCTAACCAGTGGGGATTCAGAACTCCTCCTTAGACCAGCATGCAGGAAGGCTAAACAACAGATAGACACAACTCCCCCTCACAACAAGACCAGGCTTCTTAATTAAGACAATTTGTATAAGCCTAAATCTCTTCTCAATGTGGAAAATTTTTCATTATCCAGAGGTTTTGTGAAAATGTCAGCAATCTGATTATCTGTGCCTACATGAATCAGTTCAAAATTATTCTTAGACACTTCATCTCTTATAAAATGATGTCTTATCTCTATGTGTTTTGTACGAGAATGCAAAACAGGATTTTTAGCAAGATTGATGGCACTTGTATTATCACAGTAAATAGGTGTGCACCCCAGGTCTACTTGGTAGTCCTGAAGCTGGTGTTTAATCCATATAACTTGTGTTCCACAACTCCCTACAGCCACATATTCAGCTTCTGCAGTGGAGAGGGCCACATAATGTTATTTCTTGGAGCCCCAAGATACTAAACACCCACCCAAGAATTCACAATGGCCACTTGTGCTTTTCCTGTCTAGTTTACAGCCTGCATAGTCAGCATCTGTGTATGCTACTAGATTCAAAGTGCGAGAAGTAGGAAACCATAAACCAAGAGAGTGACTAGCTGACAAATATCTGAAGATCCTTTTAACTGCAGCTAGGTGAAGTTCAGTGGGTCTAGACTGATACCTTGCACACATTCCTACACTGAATTGTATATCAGGTCTAGAGGCTGTCAAGTAAAGAAGTGATCCAATCATACCTCTATAAAGTTTGGCATTTACTTCTTTACCTGTCTCGTCTGCATCCAGTGATGTATTGGTGCCCATGGGTGTAGTAATATGCTTTAAGTTTTCCATGCCAAACCTTTTGAACAATTCCATTGTGTATTTGGTTTGGTTGATGAAGCACCCATCTTCTAGCTGCTGTACCTGCAATCCAAGAAAGTATTTTAGTTCTCCAACCAAGCTCATTTCAAATTCAGCAGACATCATGGTAGAAAATTCATCACATAGTTCATGCCTAGTTGATCCAAATACAATGTCATCTACATATACTTGAACTATGATGAGATCTTTACTCATGCCCTTGGTAAATAAAGTCTGATCAACTTTACCTCTTTTGTAGCCCTTGCTGATCAGAAATTCAGACAGTCTTTCACACCAAGCTCTTGGAGCCTGCTTTAGACCATACAAGGCTTTGTTTAACCTGAAAACTTGGTTAGGTTGAGGAGAAAATTGAAATCCAGGAGGTTGTTCAACAAAGACTTCTTCTTTAATAACTCCATTTAAAAAGGCACTTTTAACATCCATTTGTTGGAGTTTAATGTTCTTTGAGCATGCAAAGGCAAGCAACAATCTTATAGCTTCCATCCTAGCAACTGGTGCATAGGATTCATCAAAGTCTACACCGAATTCCTGACAGTAGCCTTTGGCTACTAGTCTGGCCTTGTTCCTGGAGATGATTCCATCTTCATTCATCTTATTTTTGAACACCCACTTGGTTCCTATGACATTAATACCATCTGGTCTTGGGACAAGCTCCCAGACATTATTCCTTTCAAACTGACCTAATTCCTCACTCATAGCATTTACCCAACCTTGATCAGCTAAGGCCTCTTCTACTGTTTTGGGTTCAATTTGAGAGACTAACGCAATTAGGTCATCATTATTCACATTTCTAAAATGAGATCTAGTCCTAAGAGGATCTTCAGGATTGCCTATGATTTTATCTAAAGGATGGTCTTTAAGAAATCTGACATTTGTTGAAGACTCACCTGTTTCTCTTGGCCCTACCTGATTGGGGGAATTTGTTCCTTCATTTGGCTGAGTCTTCTCTTCTTCTTGTTGGTTTTCCAGAAAATCTCCACCATGGTTGGAGTCCCTGTCAAGATTTTCAACATTAGTAACATCTTTCTTTTCACTGAAAAGAATGTGTGGAGATTCTTCCACTTTCTGATCTGGTACATTAAATACCCTATATGCCCTTGACACTTCAGAGTAACCCAAGAATATTCCATGTGAACTCTTGGCTTCAAACTTGTCTAAATCCTTTTTATCATTGTTATGAATAAAACATTTTGCTCCAAAAATTCTGAAGTGAAACAAGTTAGGTTTCTTACCTCTTAGAAGCTCATAGGGTGTTTTCTTGTGTATGGGTCTTACCATGGCCCTGTTGATTATGTAGGTTGCTGTATTGGCCGCTTCTGCCCAAAACCTTCTAGGTAACTTACTCTCAATTAACATGGTTCGGGCCATTTCCACCACTGTTCTATTTCTTCTCTCCACGATCCCATTCTGTTCAGGTGTCCTGGGAGAGGAAAACCTGTGAGTTAGTCCTTCTTTGTCACAAAGTTCAGTAAACATGGAATTTTCAAACTCACCTCCATGATCAGATTGAATAGAACTAACCTTGAACTTTCCTTCCTGTTTGACCTTATTGAAAAATAGATTAAACTTTTGAAATGCATCACTCTTATTTGCTAAGAAAAATATCCAAGAATATCTGGAGAAGTCATCTATGATGACATAGCCAAACCTGTTACCATTTAGACTCTGAGTTCTGGTTGGACCGAAAAGATCCATATGAAGAAGTTCCATTGGTCTAGAAGACAATGGCTCAGATCTTAATTTGAAAGAGTTTCTGGTCTGTTTGCTTAGAGCACAGGCATCACATGATTTTGAAATGGAATTGAATTTAATTCTAGGCATGCCCTTAACTAAATCGAGTTTGACCAGTTTATTTAAAGTAGAAAAGCTAGCATGACCTAAACGTCTATGCCATTCAAAAGCATCAATTTCAGAGTTAGCAGATAAACAAATAGTAGATTCAGATTTCTCATTTAAGTCTATAATGTAGACATTATTGTTCCGGTTGGCTACAAATTTAATCTCATCAGAATTTATTTCAAAGATCTTGCATGAAGCATCATCAAAAACAACCTTGTGACCCTTGTCACATAACTGACTGATGCTGATCAGATTATGTTGTAGCCCTTCCACAAGTAAGACTTTTTCAATGGAGTTTGTGGAAGACTTACCTACTGTGCCAACTCCAATTATTTTACCTTTGTTCTTTCCTCCAAACTTGACCAGACCTCCTGGCTTCATCTCTATCTTGTTGAACTTGGATCGGTCTCCTGTCATATGCCTGGAGCAGCCACTGTCGAGGTACCACTTGTTGTCTTCAGCTGCCAGGCCGACCTACACAAGTATATCAAGCAGAGTGATTTGGAACCCAAGATGAGTTGGGTCCAAGGACATTGTTTAAATCTCTGATCAAGTGTTTGGGTATCCAGATTTGTTTCAGCATGATTTTCTCTGTCACCTTCCTTTCTGGTTTATTAAAGTTCAATCCAGCTGAACTGGAGTAGTGATTTCTATTCCTTTCATTGGTCTTCCTATTCCTAGGAAATTTCCTGTAGGCTTGTTGATTGGTATATCTTTGACCATGAAAATTATTCCTCCAGTAGGTCTTGTTTGGACCCATCTGATTGTTATAATTCCAGCTTTTATTCTGATTTGTTTTCTTGGTCCAATTACCAGTTGTTTTCTGATGAGTGGACTTAATGTTATTCTTCATAAAGTTCATTCCACTCTTAAACGGTTGTCCAGTACTGGTCGTTGTGTTTTCTTTAGGACTTTGAGTTTTCTTAGAGCTGTTTGAGCTGGATGGTGTGTCCAGCTTTTCTTTTCCCTTCTCTGGACAGAAGGTGATGGTCTTGAATTGCAAGGGTCTCTTGTTGGTTGGGTCATACCCTAGACCTTCCTTGTTGAAATTGACCCTAGTTCCTAGTATAGCATCTAGGCTAGTCTTTCCTTGGATAAACTTTTCTAAGACTTTCTATTTGTCTTCCAGCTCCTTTTGAAGAAACTCAGAGTTCTTTAGGAGTTCAGCATTCACTTTCTTCACAGCTTCATATTTCTCTGAATTCATTTTGATTTCACTCATGCTTTCTTCAATTTTAGTTTTGAATTCATTGAGCTGTTTTTTACTTTCTTGGATTTCTCCCCTAAACTTATCATTCTCTTTCCTTTGTGAGGTCATTTCTTCTAGTTGTTCTTTTAGCTTTGCATTTTCCTCACAGACCAGAGTTTGTTCTTCAACATTTGTGTTAAATTTTCTTTTTAGAACTCTGTGCTCTTTGCTAAGAGAATTAAATTTATCTAGCAAATCACCATAAGCATCCTCCCAGTCATCGATTGAGAAATTTTCAAAGACATTTATTACCTCCTCTTCGCTGTTTGCCATAAGGCAAATTCCTTCTTCATATTCTTCTGAGGAAGCATCTTCAGGGTCTTCTTCTTCCTCACTCCATGTGCAGACCATCGCCTGTGGCTTTTTCTTCTTCTGCACCTTTGTGAACTTCTTCTGAAAATAGGGACCTTTCTTTTGGAGTTCTGGACATTCGCCTTTCATGTGTCCCTATTTGTTACAGTTGAAACAAGTCAGTTTCTTAGGATTTCGATCCCTGTAATTGGTAAACTCAGCATTCTTGTTAAAAGGATGTGGGTTCCTTTTCCTAAAGGTCTTTCCCTTAGTTCTCAGAAACTTTCTGAACTGACGAGTGAGCATAGCCTGGTCCCCCTGGTCGAGATCTGAAAAACCTTCAAGCTCGGACTCAGACTCGGGGCTACTGCTGCTGCTCCCACTTTTACTACCCTTCTTGCGGGAAGCTCTTAGAGCAACATTTTTACCCTTCCTCTCACTTCCTTCTCCACCTCCTTGAAAATTCATCTCATAGGTCATCAGGGATCCTATGAGTTCATTCACAGTTAAGACATTCAAATCCTTTGACTCCTCAATCACAATGGCCTTAGTGTGCCACGCCGGGGATAAAGATCTAAGGATTTTCCTGACTATATCTGCCTCAGCAAGATCCTTCCCTAGCCCTTTCAGAGTGTTAGTGATCAAGGATAACCTGGCATACATTTCGGTTATATTCTCATCAGCATTCATCTTAAACATTTCATACTTGGAGGTGTAGAGATTTACCTTCGAAGCTTTCACTTGAGCTGTACCTTCATAAATCAATTGCAGCTCATCCCACATTCGCTTGGCAGTTCTGTATGCAGATATATGAGCATATTCCTCTGGATGAACAGCACACTGGATTATGTTCAGCGCCGTCCAGTTGAGTGACGAGAGCTTCACATGATCATCCGTCCAAGCATCCTCGTTTGGTGGCAACTCATATGGCCCCACCGTGATTACTCTCCACAATTTATGACTCTGAGCTCTGATGAACACTTACATCCTGTTCTTCCAAAACAGATAGTTACTACCATCGAAATAAGGAGGGCGACTAATGGATTGACCTTCGGCCATGAAGGTTCTAGGACCACCACCATTTCCTTGGCCGTTCGCCCACATGGTGTAAACCCGCTCTGATACCAAATGTTAGCGCAGCAAGAGTGATATAGAAGGGGGGGGATGAATAGATCACTCCCAATTTGCAGAGTTTAGGCGAGAAAATAAATCTAACGCTTATGCCCCTTCTAAACTAGCACACAAAGAATCCAAATGCAGGAATCAATCTAGATCGAATGAGAGAATGATGATGAATGGGCTGAACAAACAACTAGATGAAGAGACAAGCAGATAGAGAGCGCTGATAAGGACCGCAAGCCACAGAGAAGACAACCAGTTTTTAGGTGGTTCGACTGCAGTCCGCAATCTACATCCACCCCTCACTCCAACTAGAGTGAGGATTCCACTAGCCACTGCTAGAGCACAGCAGACTCAGTCTGCGAACAACTTGCTGCCAAACAGCTTGAAAAACCAAGGGAGACAAATCCCTCAACCAAGCTCTGCTACCCACAGAGCTTGAAACCTGTTCTAGCACCCAGCACGAACAGAACCGGAGAGTGCCTCTCCCTTCCTCCACACACCGGAGGGAACTTGCTAATGACAACCCGTCACTAGCAACACCAGAGATCAGCGATCTCTCTTCCTCTGCAACCCAGAGGGAAACCGGAGTTAGACTCCCTTCCTCCACACACCGGAGGGGAACAGATCAGAATTAGACAAAGAACACATAAAGAAAATCAGAAAAGAAACTAAAGACTGATCGAGAAAACATTCGATACTGAAAGTTAATACAAATGTAGCTTCCTGGGAAGCAAAACCAGATACTGCTAACTCTCTTTCTCTCTTCACTGCTATCTCTCTCTCTTTCTTTCTCTTCACTGCTATCTCTCTCTCTTTCTTTCTCTTCACTGCTATGTCTCTTTTTCTTTTTCTTCACTGCTGGATCGAGCTCTCTGTAACACTGCCTTTTCTTTCTTGGCTCTAATCACCCTTCATCGGTGGGCGAAGGTTTCTATTTATAGCGGTAGCAGACGGATAGGGCACAAAACGCGTGTGCCTCCCACGCTCGATCCAGAACTTTCATGCCACGTGACCTTACTAGATTGGTTCCTCTTGTCTTGGATCACGTGCACCCCATTTATTTGGGAGTATTCTTCCTCGTACCTGTAAGAAGATAAAACCGTTAACACGCTGTATGCTCACTAAAAACTAAAGCTGCATGAGGTATTTGATAACAACACGACGTGACTTCTACACGAAATAAGAAAAGAACGACACGAGATACATGAGAACACGGGTAACACAACAACGAAGACGTTACGAGATCAGATGAAGTCAGCATGAGGTGAGAAAGGACAATACGAGATAAGAAAGAGGGAACACGGACATAAGCACAAGAATAACACGAAGACACAATAATAAGTCAACACGGAGAGGTGAGTACAAGGGTAACACTAAGACGACTGAAACGACACGAAGTGGTTTGCAAATCAGGAAAGACTCGAGGTGTGGGAAAAACAACACGGAGTCATAAATAACAAGGAAACAACTCGCACTAAGTATGACATGAAGACAGATGACAGAAACCGTCACAAGTTGAAAACAACATGAAGATGAAATCTGAAATCGACACGGAGACAGAACGAAGATCAACACAGAAACCAACACGAGGTGTGGTTTCAAAAAACAAACGACATCGACACGAGATGAACAATACTTAGAGAAAGACTGCACGAAGTGAAAACAAGAACGACACTAAGTGTAACAAGAACGACACGAAGTGTAGTAGTGACAGAACACGCACTACACAGAGAACGACACGAAGTTGAGAGAGGAGAAACGACACGGAGTGTGGTCAAAGCGAGAAAGACACGAAGACTAAAAACGAAAGACCAATAGAAAGACAGAATACAAAGAACAACACGAAGTGAAGTTGACACAGTGAAAAATAGTACGAAGACGAAGAAAAATGACACGAGGTGAAGACAACACTAAGACGAAACAGTAATTGACACGAAGTCAAAACGACACGAACTTGAAGATGACAAGGATAAACTACACGAAGTATTACCTCATACGAGTTTTCCTGTCAAGCATGGAAATCAACACAGAGTGTTGTAAGCTCAGACGACACAAAATCATTTCCGTGTTAGTGAGAGGAAACAACACGAAGTGTGGCTTAAGTGACACGAAAACAACTCCCAAAATCACCTGAAGTGGCTCGAGGATTTACATTAACACAGAGAAGTATTTTTGTTCACAAAAGTTCATAGTGTTGAAACCATCAAGACATTATTACTCAGGCAACACTAAAATTCATTTGATCAATTTGTTCAATTGAACATGACATTCCCTTACTGTTTAATCCATTCACTTACATGATGAAATATGAGATTATCTTGAGATAATGAAATGATTTATAGTGTGAGACATCATCAAAATCATAGGGACACAACAAAATCTTGAAGGCTGAAGTCTCCCCGAGAGTCTCACTACCAACCTTCAAGTCCTATGACGACCAGGGTGACCCGACCGACCATTATGATAGCTTTGACGCCCTAATGACTCTACACGGAGCATCTAACGTTGTCAAGTGCCGAGCGTTCATGACTACTTTGATCCAAGGCGGTCAAGCCTAGTTCCGAGCGCTCTCCCCTGGCAGCATCAACAACTTCAGATAGTTCGGGCGACTGTTCAAGGAAAGCTTCGTCGGCAGCGGCCCTCCAAGGTCAATTGCGGGGCTGTTGTAGCTAAAGCAGGTATAGGGGGGAAAGCTGCGACGTATACATCAACCGATTTAAGTCGGAAGCCCTACGCCTCCCCTGCCTGGACGTCACCTCGGCCATCACCGCATTAACCGGTGGCACTCGAGACAAAAACCTCCAGCGAGAGTTGGTACTCCATCCTCCCTTCTCTCTCACCGATCTGGTGACCCTGGCTCTATGCCACGTAGAGTGCAAAGAATTCCTCAATGCTTGCCGAGACCCAGCAAGCTCAGGACGAGAAGTAGACAAGAAGCGGCCGTCCGAACAAACCTCGAGCCAGAGGAAGAGGAGGAATCGAGACGGAGACCGCAAGGAGCCTCCCCGAAAGTTTAAGCAGTACACTCCTCTGTCCACTCCGGTCTATGAGATCTATCAAGAAATCAAGGACTCGAGTCTTCTTCGCCGGCCCGAGCCTATGAAGGCTGATCCCCGACGCTGCAGTCGCCGAAAGCATTTCCAGTTCCACAATGACCACAACCACCATACTGGGGATTGTCAACACCTCAAGGATGAGATTGAGAGTCTCATCCTCCAAGGGCGCCTTTCCCAGTACGTGGCCGAGTGGCAGGTGGATCGCAGGGTCCCCCCAAAAGTAATCGATAATCATCCTTGTGGGGTCCACATCAACGTCATTTCAGGGGGATCTGCCTCTGGAGGGGATAACAGCTGAGGGAGAAAGTGTCATGCCGAGCGAGCCAGCCAGGCTTCCGAGCCCCCTAGAACCTCGCCGGCAAGCGACCAAGTAGGCCTTGGTGTTCTCCGACCAGGACTTGGAAGGAGTAACCACCCCGCATGATGAAGCCCTTGTAATCTTGGCTACTATAAACCACTGTAATGTAGATAGGATATTAGTGGACAATGGTAGCGCCCCTGATGGTTTGGCGTACAAATGTTCTTGAAAATGGGTGAAAACCCATCTAAGCTGCGCCCGATTCGAACCCCTCTCTGTGGGTTCAATGGCCAGGCAACTTATCCCGAGGGAGCCCTGAGCCTGTCGATTACTCTTGGTACCCCTCCTAAGACCATCATGTTTATGGCAAACTTCGTGGTGATTAAGGGGATGTCGGCCTATAATGCCATCTTCGGCTGAGGTATCCTCGGTCAAACAAAGGCAGTGTCCTTCACCTACCACGAAAAAATGAAGTTTCCCACAAAATACGGTATTGGGGAAGTCCGAGGTAACCAGGAAACAACTAGAAGGTTCTATGTAATCTCGGTCGAAGTCATAAGGCCAGAGGGAAAAAAGAAAGAGGTCGAGGAAGTCGAGGACAAGATGATGATAGGGAAACATGGCGTTGAGCTGCTGTCAATCTTCCCAAAAGATGACCCAGCTGTCGAAGTGAAAATTAGGGCAGATTTACCACCCGATGTACAAAAGCAATATAAAGAGTTCCTTTCCGAGTACCTTCAAGTCTTCGCATGGTCTGATGATGATCTCCCTAGAATACCTGAAAAGGTTACCGGTAATGCATAAACTCAACCTCGACCCATCGGTGAGACCCATCCAGTAGCGGAGAACAAGACATGTCCCAGAAAAATAGGCGGTCATCAAAGATCAGATCAACAAGGGGAAGAAAACCAGGCTATTTCATCTGGTCCTTTACCCGACGTGGCTCGCCAATGCCGTTCTGGTACCAAGAGCTACGGGAAAGTGACGGATGTGTGTGGACTTAACCGACCTCGACAAAGTCACTCCGAAGGACTACTACCCATTACTGAGCATCAATCAGTTGGTCGATTCAACCTCCGGTACTGAACTTCTCAGCTTCCTGGACGCTTATTCCGGCTACCATCAGATTTGGATGGACCCCGAAGATATCAAGAAGACCGCCTTCATCACCGACTTCAGCGTATACTGCTACACCCGAATGCCCTTTGGGCTGAAAAAGGCCGGAGCAACGTATCAGAGGCTGATCAACCACATTTTCGAAGCCCACATCGGGCAGAACATCGAGGCCTATATTGACGATATGCTCGTCAAGATGCCCAAGGCCGAGGACCATTTCGTCGACCTGGATCGAGGCCAACACCGATAAGGTCCAGGCCATCCTGGACATGCGGCAACTCGCTTGTGTCAAGGACGTCCAATGCCTAACTAGATGAGTTGCTACACTCAACCGTTTCCTATCATGAGCGGCGGAACGATGCCTGCCCTTCTTCAAATTGCCAATAGGACCGAAGTTGGTGTTTGCCAGCTTCGCCTAGGATGATGAGTGCTAGAAGGCATTCACCGAGCTAAAAGAATTCCAGGGTTCACCTCAAGTGCTATCAAAGCCAGTTCTTGGAGAGGCACTATACCCCTATCTCTTGGTGACTCCCTCCATAGTAAGCTCAGTCCTCGTTCGAGATGATGGAGGCATACAGAAGCCGGTATATTACATCAGCAATGTGCTCCTTGAAGCCAAAAAAAGGTACCCCGTAACCGAGAAACTCGTGCTAGCATTGGTAACCTCAGCTAAGTGCCTCCGGCCTTGTTTCCAAGGACATTCCATCGTGGTGCTCATTAGCGAGCCCCTGAAAAAGATTTTGGCTCACCCTGAAGCTTCTGGTCGCCTCGTCAAGTGGGCCATACTGCTCGGGGCCTATGACATCTCTTACCACCGCCGCATGGCCATCAAGGGACAAGCTCTCGCAGACTTCATCGCGGAGAGCACTCTCCCGACCGAGGAGACATCCCTGCCAACGTCTGGCCCCACCTGGGACCTATTCGTTGACGGGTCATCCAAATCGGCCGACTGCGGTGCTGTTATCCTCCTCAGATCTCCAGAAGGAGCAGAACTACAATACGCCCTGAAATTCAGCTTCTCGGCGTCCAACAACATCTCCGAGTATGAGGCTCTTATCTCGGGAGCCAGGATGGCCCGGCCCCTGGGAGCTGAGTGAGTCAGAATCTATACTGACTCCCAACTGGTTGCCAATCAGATCAACGGGGACTACGAGGCTCGGGAGGCATAAATGATCAAGTACCTTCAGCTAGTGAGGGGAATAGGCAACTGTTCGAGAGCTTTCAGGTAATCAAGATAGCTCGGGTAGAAAATTCTCGGGCGGATGCCCTCTCTCGCCTAGCCTCCTCCATCAGCCTAAAAGGCACCCGGTCGATCCTCCTAGAGGAATTAGAGCGACCGAGTGTGGAAACCGAGCTCGTGACCATTGTTCAAATATCGCCTGGCGATTGGCAGACCCCGTATATATCTTGGCTCTGGGACTCTCAAGAGCCTCCCAATCCTCGGGAAGCTCGGAGACTGAAGTATCAAGCTCAGCGTTTCGTCCTCCTAGATGAGATGATATACCAAAGGTCCTTTGCCTGTCCTCTCCTGAAGTGCCTCAATGCTCTAGAAGCTCGATGAGCGATTGAAGAAGTCCACGAAGGCATCTACGACGTGCACCAGGGGGAAGGTTGATCGCAAGGATCCTTCTACGACAAGGCTAGTGGTGGCCCACCCTCCAACGTGACTGCTCGACCTGCGTTTAGAAGTGTGATTGATGCCAGCGGTTTGATCATCTAGTCCACCAGCCAACCGCAAAACTCGTGACCCTAACCGACCCTTATCCCTTTGCTCGATGGGTAATCGACATCCTAGGCCCATTTCCCATGGTCCAGGCTTCGAAGAAGTTCTTCATCGTCGCCATCGACTATTTTTACAAGTGGATCGAGGCCGAGGCCACCGCCAAAATTACTGAAGTAGTCATCTGGAGTTTCGTTTGGAGGATGATCATTTGTCATTTTGGAATCCCCCGAGTGATCGTGAGCGTAACGATAGGCAATTTGAATCCACTTATTTTAAAAATAAGTGCGCCGACCTACACACTCGCAATCACTTCACTTCGTTAGCCCACCACTAGGCTAACGGGCTAGTCAAGAATGCTAACAAAACTATCCTAAAAGGCATCAAGACTAGGCTCGAGAAAGCCAAGGGTAATTGGATCGAGGAATTGCCGAGCGTACTGTGGTCATACCGAACTACTCCAAGAGCTGCTACGGGTGAAAGTCCTTCCCAACTGGTGTATGGCACAGAGGCTGTGATTCCCCTGGAGATCGACAGCCCGTCCCTCCGAGTCATCAACTTCTCGCCCGAGCAGAATGAGCAGAAGTTTTTAGAAAACTTGGACCTAGCAGACAAGGTATACGATGTAATGTCTCGGGTTTTTCAGACATTTTTCGGATCTGGATCCGTGGGTTTCGGATCACTTTTGGGGGTCCCGGTGCTTATTTTGTGGTTTACACGTGTTTTTCCCTGACGGACCCGCGGAACGCCATAGCGGGCAAACCATTGCGTTCTCCTCCTCCAGGACTGTACCAGTGCCTTGAGCGTGTTCCGAGGATCGCGGAAATGATTTTTCCTAATTTTTCATATTTTTGACATTTTTCAAATTTTCTATATAGAACCCTTTTTCTTTCTTCTTCTTTCTTCTCCCCCGTGAGCCGTGGCGGACCGTTGCCCCCTCTCTCCCGTTGGAGCACTTTGCGGCCTCTTCCTCCTCCGGCGACCGGCGGTGGACGATGACAGCGGCACGGTGACGACGGCGGTGGTGAGAGGAACGCGGCGGTGTCCTTTTCGCAGCGTGGGAGAGGCCTTCTTGGGCAGCCAAGATTTGTGATCGGCGTTGAATCAGAACATTTTGGCCTTCCTTGAGGTAGGGGGACGGATCCTTACCCTCCTTATTGCTTCCCCGGTGATTTGTAGGCCGTGGGGTGGTCGAGAGCGGCGTTTTTTAGCCGGGTAGGGTAAATTCCATAATTTTGGGTTGAGCGTCGGATCTCCCATTTCGTGGGATTTTTGACCGATCTAAGGGCTTAGATGCATGCTATTGGTTGGGGAAGGTTTCCCCTTTTTTTCCCCATCATCGGGTGATGATCGAGCCGTGGATGGGCATTTTTGGAATTTCCCGCCGGTTTTGCGCTCGGGGTGATCTAGAGGTTGTTCCAGTGACCGCTAGACTCCCTTTGGTGGTCTCAGGGAGACCGCTAGGAGATTTTGAACATTAGTTGGCCTTAGCAGACTTCCTTGGACCGCTAGGGTCTGGGTGGCGGTCACGCGATAGACTGCTACCCTTGTGCTAGCGGTCGTCAGACGACCGTTTTCCCCGTTTGACCGAGCGCCCTCGGGGTGCGTGTTTTCGACCGTTGGGATCATGTGCCTCCTAGCGGT
Source organism: Amorphophallus konjac (assembly GCA_022559845.1). Classification (NCBI taxonomy): domain Eukaryota; kingdom Viridiplantae; phylum Streptophyta; class Magnoliopsida; order Alismatales; family Araceae; genus Amorphophallus; species Amorphophallus konjac. The sequence goes on along the minus strand of CM040124.1, from coordinate 168,381,063 downwards.
CATGGTGATGATCACTTATGGCTGCCTAGCGGTCCAAGGAGAACTGCTAGGCTGGGGCTGGCGGTCATGCGACAGACCGCTAGGCCTCTCGTGGTCCATTTCCTTGCGGTCCAATAGGGGACCACTTTGCCTCTCCTAGCGGTCCAGTAGAGGACCGCTAGGCCCCCTTGCGGTCCGAGAGAGGACCGTAAGGCTGAGGGGCAGTCTTGTGAGGACCGCCACTCGGTTTCCTTTCGAGCAGTAATTTTCATGAGTTGAGTCTTACCTCCGGTGACACACCCACTAGTTGTAGCCTTCTTATGTCATGCGTGTGCTGACCCACCCGGGAGTGGTGGAGCGGCTTATCCGAGAGAGACGGTTTTTAAGCTGGTTTCCATAGGGCCCCTTGCCTTTGTAGCCGAAGTCCGACTGGGGGGAAAATCAGCTAGAGGACCTGACCTAGAGCAGTTGGTCTATGTGTGCACGCGTAGTTGGGGGCAGAGGACCCATGCTGACGAGCGCGACCCCAGCTAGTCCTTGTTTTGAGTTCTTGGTTATTGTTGTGTGTCTCAGTCTCCGCCTGGGACGTTGTAGGGAGACACTTGAGGCGCGGTGTAAGACATCACGGGACGCATCCGGCTGTTCTTCTAGTGGTTGGTGCTCCTATCTTCTGGCAGGTACGGAATTATTTTTCCGCCAGTTGAGGTAGGCCGGCTTGGTGCGGTTAGTCGTGGTGAGCTTTTCCGTTTATTTATTACTGCTTGCTACTTCTACCGTACTTCTGTTAGGTAACGTTACCTTCCGGGCTTGTTCGCGTCTTTTTACCTTATTTTCCTCATTGTGCGGTGGGGGTCCGAGGGATCCCTACTGGGCCAATGAAATGAGGCTCACCCCTACTTTTCAGGCGAGGCGGGGTCGTCGAGAGGCGCAGCAGAGTTTCAGCGTGGTTCTTCTAGCCAAGGTTAGTCGCCAGTTTGCCAGAGCCGGGGTATGCCCCATGTACTTGTACTTTTCTTTCTGTTGACTGTACTTAATTTGGACATGAGATACACTAGACCTTGTAGCAGTTTATTTATTTATTTTATTCTGTGCATTTTATTTTAGATTAATTGTGCTATCTCTATAGTTATTTCAGCTTCTCTTGTATTCTCACACCATCCTTTTTAACCATTCCCAGTCTTTGGGCTCGTGAGTGGTGGGCCGAGATTCTAGACGCGCCGGTTCCTATCCGGTACTCGGATCCCACGTCGTTACAGTTGGTATCAGAGCGTAGGTTGTGGAAGTACATAAGAATATGAGATAATTGCAGTGGTCCAGAAGGTCCATGAATGTCCTATACAGTCGGCGACTGACGTAGGGCCCCGCGTGTTTTATTAATTTTACTGTTTGTTTCTGATAATAGGAGTTATGGAACCCAGTGATGGGGACATCGGAGCAAGACCACACACATATTTTGTTTGCATTTATATCCTTTTATATTTGTATTTATACCCTTGTGTTAATTGAGTACGTAATTGTAAGTCTTAGTGGGTTTATTTACAAAAGGGCACGTAGGCCCAGCAGGGCTCCCCTCCCTCCCTCTTATTGGTCCACATGGATTCTAGGGCCCATGGGGCTGGTCCATGGTCCAAATGTGGACTTGGACAAAGAATTAAATAAAGAAGCAAAATCCATTTTGGTCTCTTTTAAGGAGGGGGGCGCACCCCCTTTGTTTATTATTTTTATTTTTGTGTTTTTTTTACCATGTGGGGAGAATATCTCCTATCCCATGTATGCCCCTCCCCTAACCCTAGATCTGGGGTCAATTAGGTCATTACGGTGGATCTATATAACACATGTATTTTTCATTTTATGGGAATTAATGAGAAGAAAAAAATCAAAGTGTTCTTGAGCCAAGGTGCGCCCCTCTCTCTTCCTCCCCTCTCTTGCAGCTGGATTGCTTTATTTTAGGGTGGATTCCCAGCAAGAACTTGGTGTATTCCAAGTGTTATCTCCTCTCAGAGTGTGACGCTCCACCGCCGCTTCCGTTCGTGCCGCCATCCCACCGCCATCGCCGGAGTTCTATCCAAATCAGGACAGAGGTCCATTGTCTGAATTTTCTCTCCAAAATCCCAGATCTAACGAAGCTGAGATTTTGAGGGTAGGTTCCCCACATAAATCCCCATCTCCAGAAAAATTCTCACGATTTTAGACCTTCATTTCATTTTCGTTTCCCTTTAAGCTTCTAGACCCACACAGGTCTGTCCTTGTGCAGATCTTGTTACAGCAGCAATGTTCTTCTTTTGTTCGACCCCCTTAACCATTCTTGATTGAGCTCAAATTTGGACTAGGTGTTCTGCCCACCAAAAAAAACTCCACAATTTTCTTCACGAATTTATAATTTCATTTACCCCTCTGGAAAATTAAAACTCAAGCCAAAATCTGTTATATCTTGTGTAGTCCAGATCTGACCCCTGACCACCATAAAATCTATTTCACGTATCAAACCACCTTTAGAAAATCCACAAAAAATAGTGGCGTCTTCCTTACTTCCCCCTCTATCTCCCATAAAAATCCCAGCCTCCAGATCTGACATTTTCCCTCCGGTCAAACCCCATTCTTAGGAAGATCCAAATTTGTCCTAACAGATCTGGTTCCATGAACCAGTAGGTTGTAAATTCGACCAAGGCTAGTACAAAGACATACAAAATTCCTTCTCTGGCCTAGGGTCATAGCTCTCTAAAAGAACTTTCCAACCGCACCAGTCTCGCGTCAATCAGAGGTCGGGGATGATCGCAGCAGCCGTTCTCGCCGTGTCATGCGCTATAGGGACAGAAGAACAGCTCGTGGACAGCAAGCAACAATCCCCCTAGGGCGGCCGCCTCGCCTTCCACAAGGCAAACCAGCACGTCACCTTCCCAGAGAACGTCCCTCCAGGAGCCACCGTTGCAGCAGTACCATCCCCGGCCCACTCGGGCCACTAGCCAGGACGTGGACCCCACGGTTGCCGACATGCGCTACCACCAGAGTTGTCCAAGTTGCTACCCGTCAACCCAAGATCGGTCCTCCCGGGCCCATTTTGTAGCCCTTTACCTCCCTGCGTAGAGTGGGCTGTAAATTCATTTTTAAAATTATTATAATATTTTTATCGGGAGTTACCGTACTTGGCCGGGGTCGTCTTCCCCACGCCCGAAGCGTGGAGGTACACTCTCCACCCTCCTCGTAGGCATTTGCTTATTTCGTATACTTCATATGCCTCTACAAGTGATAGGTTAACTAGCTCGTTTCAATTCAATCATCGCTGCGAGAGTGAGTGAGGGAACCCGTCCCGTGATTCGATCCGAGCACGGAAGAGCCGAGTACCCTTGACTCATTACCGGTTCCTCAACCGCGCAGATCCACGCATTTCCCTCGCTAGGGACGTCCGTGAGCTAGAGTCCCAGGATCGCATTTTGTCCCGCATCAAATTGGTATCAGAGCGGAAGGTTGAGTCTAGGGTAATATTTGTGTAAAAATTTAAAAAAAAAGAGTCATTTAAGTCGGTCCAAGGTTGCATTGCATCCCAATACCTGGTATATCAAAAGGTGTTGCCCGAACGTTAGGTTACGCCTATTAGGAAGGTCGCACACTTGCGAGAGAGGATCTTCGGATCCCGTAACTCCGCCAAGTACCAGGTTTTGGTTAAGTCTAGGTTCCTTAGTGTGCATTAGTTAGTGCATTCCAACTTGTGTCGTTGCATGCCCACCCGGCGAGGTACCCAATACCATCGCCCTGCACCTATGGCCAACCCACGGGATACCGTCGCAGGAGACCTCCACTCCTTACATGAGGCGATCATGGCCCTCATAGCCTAGATGGACCAATCCGAGGCCACCTTTAGTTGCTTCTCGGACCGTATGGATGGCCGACTTAACGCCATGGAGGAACGGATGGAGACATCCGATAGATCTGTCCAAGGTCTGGTCGGACGGTTTGATAGGATGTCACACGGGGACCCTCCTAGAGCAGTCCCGAGCCCTCCCACACCCGCTCCAGCGGTAGCCCAAAGCCAAGTAGTTGCCCAGGACCCGCCCGTACATGCTCCCCAACCGGCACATGCTCCTCAGTCCGCCCCTCGCCGGGCTCGCGAACCACAGCTCCTTGACCCTAGTCATGAAGACTATGGGTCTGATAACGCTTATGAGGGGTATGGTCGACGCCATCATGGCTTTCAGTCGAGAGATGAGGAGGACGATAGGGTCCTTCGGACTGTGTGAGCGGACCCTCCCATTTTTGACGAGTCTTTGGATCTAAAAGTCTATTTAGATTGGGAGTCTGGCATAGAACGGTACTTCAATTGGTTTGACATGTCAAACCATCGGAGAGTCCGATTCGCTACTATGAAGTTGATGGGACAGACACAAACATATTGGAAGAACGTGGAGAGCCTATTATTTCATCGGCAAGAGCCCCAGGTTGAGACATGGGGTGAGATGAAGGTCAAGCTTCGGCAAAAATACCTTCCCGCCACATACCGTCTGCGACTCATTGATAGGTGACAGAATGTCAGCCAGGGAGATCGGTCCGTCTCCGAGTACATCACTGAATTTGATGAATATTTCTTGCGATGTGGTGTCACAGAGGAGAGCACCATGCCCACTTCCCGCTTCCGTCGGGGTCTGCGGCCCCACTATCAGCATGAGCTCTTTCGCCGCAATGTGACCAAGTTGGAAGACGCGTATCAAGTTGCTCTAGAGTTGGAGTAGTTTGAGAGAAAGTCTGAGTCTATCCAACGGTCGGGCCCCATTCCCCACCGTAGTGTCGAGCCCCTTAGCTCCTTAGTCCCGTATCCGAGGGCCCCAATGGCTCATCCTCTGGAGCCCGCCCGTCAGGAGCAATTCGCTCCAAGGCCTCGTCCTCCCCCACCTAGGGATCCACCTCCACCCCAACCACCGACATCCATTGCCAGCGCCTCGGCACCCATTGCCCGTCCTCTGGCACCCACACCTCCCCCTATGTTGCCTACACCCCCAGTCCATCGGGAAGATAAGGGTAAGGGACCACTCATCGGAGAGACTAGTGGGTCACGATAGTAGTGTTATCACTGCCATGGGTTTGGCTACATTGCTAGTCAATGCCCCACCCGTACATCACTAGTCATTGGGGACCCAAGGGTTGGGGAAGCCTCGCCATCGGAGCTAGTGCCAGTCAGCTATGAGGTAGAGCAAGACCTAGTTGAGGAGTTCTTTCGGGATGAGGGCGATGTCCAGGGGGATCCACCAGGTATCCAAGATACTCAGTAGCCAGTATCTGCATTAGGTATGAGTCTAGGGTCGTGTGTGAGTCTGTTTTATTTTCTTTTGTTGTCGTCAAGTCTGTTGGAAGTCTGCATGTGTCTAGTTTGAGTTTGCATACGTTGAGTCCAGTCTGTCTATGTAAGCTCGCGATATCAGTCCCTTTTGCGTGTGAGGCAAGTCGGATCTCATGCGTACGTTGTGGACTTGCCTAAACGAATAGGGGATCAGCTCTACCATTCTATGTTTCAGATCCAGTCATATACAGGGACCCAGCGGTGATTCCCAGCGAGTCATTGTGCCATCTCCTCCCCTTGTGAGTGACCCCACCTTGGAGTGTCCACCTCAGCCTCATTCCCCAGCAGCGTGAGCATATCTAATATATACGGGGTGAGCAGGTGATGATTTACGTGGAGTGGATCCTACTCCGCGCTTCCTGGTTCAGTGATGGATCCACAGGAGCCACAACATCGCCGCACCCCTTACTCGACAGGGTCGAGTTCCTCCCACCTGAGGAGAATTGATGGGGACATCAGAGCAAGACCACCCATATTTTATTTGCATTTATGTCCTTTTATATTTGTATTTATACCCTTGTGTTAATTGGGTACATAATCGTAAGTCTTGGCGGGTTTATTTGCAAAAGGCCATTGGGTTTCTTTGCGAAAGGGCACGTAGGCGCAGTAGGGGTCCCCTCCCTCCCTCTTATTGATCCACATGGATTCTAGGGCCGATAGGGCTGGTCCATGGTCCAAATGTGGACTTGGACCAAGAATTAAATAAAGAAGTAAAACCCATTTTGGTCTCTTTAAGGAGGGGGGCACACCCCTTTGTTTATTGTTTTTATTTTTATGTTTTTTTTTACCATGTGGGGAGAATATCTCCTATCCCATGTATTCCCCTCCCCTAACCCTAGATCTGGGGTCGATTAGGTCATTAGGGTGGATCTATATAACACATGCTTTTTTCATTTTATGGGAATTAATGAGAAGAAAAAAAGCAAAGTGTTCTTGAGCCAAGGTGCGCCCCTCTCTCTTCCTCCCCTCTCTTGCAGTTAGATTGCTGTATTCTAGGGTGGATTCCTTGCAAGAACTTGGTGGATTCCAAGTGTTATCTCTTCCCGGAGTGTGAAGCTCCGCCGTCGCTTCCGTTCGTGCTGCCATCGCACCGCCATCGCCGGAGCTCTGTCCAAATCAGGACACAGGTCCCTTGTCCAAATTTTCTCTCCCAAATCCCAGATCTGACGAAGTTGAGATTTTAAGGGTAGGTTCCCCACATAAATCCCCATCTCCCTAAAATTTTTCATGATTTTAGAACTTCATTTCATTTTCGTTTCCCTTTAAGCTTCTAAACCCACACAGATCTGTCCATGTGGAGATCTTGTTATAGCAACCATGTTCTTCCTTTGTTCGACCACCTTAACCATTTCTGATTGAGCTCAAATTTGGCATGGGTGTTCTGCCCACCAAAACTCACCTCCACAATTTTTTCCACGAATTTAGAATTTCATGTACCCATCTGGAAAATTAAAACTCAAGTCAAAATCTGTTCTGCCCTGTGCAGTCCAGATCCGACCCCTGACCACCATAAAATCCATTTCCCCTGTCAAACCACCTTTCAAAAATCCACAAAAAACATTGGTGTCTTCCTTACTTCCCCCTCTATCTCCCATAAAAATTCCAGCCTCCAGATCTGACGTTTTCCCTCCGGTCAAACCCCATTCTCAGAAAGATCCAAATCTGTCCTGCCAGATCTGGTTCTGTAATACAGCAGGTTGTAAATTCGACCAAGGCCAATACAGAGAAATAAAAAATTCTTTCTCTAGCCTAGAGTCGTAGATCTATGAAAGAGCTTTCTAACGGTGCTAGTCTTGCATCAATCAGAGGTCGGGGGTAATTGCAGCCGCCGTTCTCGCTGGGTGACGCACTGTAGGGACAGAAGAACAACTCATGGATAGCAAGCAACAATCACCCCCGGGGCGGCCGCCTCGCCTTCCACAAGGTGAACCAGGACGTCGCCTTCCCAGGGAACATCCCTCCAGGAGCCACCGTCGTAGCAGTACCATCCCCGGCCCACTCGGGCCACCAACCAGGACATGGACCCCACGGTTGCCGGCACATGCTACCACCGGAGTTGTCCAAGTTGCTGCCCGTCAACCCAAGATCGGTCCTCCCCGACCCTTTTTGTAGCCCTTTACCTCCCTGCATGGAGTGGACAATAAATTCATTTCTAAAATTATTGTAATATTTTTATCGGGAGTTACCGTACCTGGCCGGGGTCGTCTTCCCTACGCCCGGAGCGTGGAGGTACACTCGTCACCCTCCTCGTAGGCATTTGCTTATTTCGTATACTTCATATGCCGCTGCAAGTGTTAGGTTAACTAGCTCATTTCAATTCAATCACTGCTGCGAGATTGAGTGAGTGGAACCCGTCCCGTGACTCGATCATAGCACGGAAGAGCTGAGTACCCTTGACTCATTGCCGGTTCCTCAACTGCGCAGATCCATGCGGTTCCCTCGCTAGGGACGTCCGCGAGCTAGAGTCCTAGGTTCGCATTTTGTCCCGCATCACCCAGGAGAGCGATTCGTTCCCTACAGGGAGAGTCGGGTGGGGGCCAGGAGGGGCAGAGTAGAGCAGAGCTTACGGCAGATGCAGCTGGAGAGGCGAGAGTTCTCGGACCAGAGGAGTTCTTCCGGGGCATGTATCAGTATGTTCTTCAGTAGTAGTAGCAGGGCGGTGATGTTGGTGAGGGTTCGTCATCTGGAGGTTGTCCTGGCCGCATGCTGAGAGATTTCTTGCAGTTCCAGCCGTCTCTTTTCATCGGGCAGCTAGATCCAGAGGTGGCTAGGGAGTGGTTAGATCACTACCAGAAAAGGCGGGATTTCAGACGGCCAACTTTCGTCTGAAATCCGTCTGAAATTCCGTATGAACTCTGTTTTGTAACGGATTTCGGACGGAAAGATGCCGTCTCATATTTTTGGTTACAAATTTCGGACAGACTAGTATCTGTCTCAAATTGCGTCTGAAATTTCACACAGAATAAATTCCGTCTCAAATTCCGTCTATAAATACAAGTTTATGACAGATTAATATCAGTCACAAATGCCGTCTGAAATTTGACATGGAATCTTTTCCGTCTTAAATACTGTCTGAAATGTTTCCGTCTGAAATTTCACACGGACAATATTCCGTGTGGGACACCGTCTGAAATTATCCGTCTGAAATACCGTTCCAATATCCGTCTAAAATTTCAGATGTAGTTTCAGACGCATACGTTGAAATCCGTCTGAAATTTTAGATGTAGATGCACAAATACAAAATTGTATCCGTCTGAAAATTCAGATGGATCCGTCTGAAAATCCATCCGAAAAAACTTTTAATAATTTTTTTAAAAAATACAAAATTGTTTAAAAACCTGTTAAAATCAAACTAATGACTAAAAATAAAACAATAAATAAGAAACTCAACATTCATAGATAAAAAAGTATGCCGATCAAATATCCTCCTCGACATCGTCTATATCCTCGTCCTTGCCCTGCTCATCTCCTCTATCGTCGCCCGCGGAAGGATCCTCATGCATTAACAAAATAACATTCATTCATTGATAAAAAAATTAGTGCAAAGATAAATTAGATATTTTATTACATTAGATAAATTGAAATCATAATATCAAATCGATAACTGCATAGATTTTATAGACCCCAACAAACCTAGCTGTCATCAGTAATTTAAATTAATTACATTTAGAGACTGCACTTTTGAGTGTCGGCCCAAAATCGGGTATCCGATTTGGATCTCGCCAGTTCTCACAAGTCTCTTTTATCTCCCAGGTCATGTTGGAATGATCGGCATGCCGATCAGACCGGTATTTCAGATTTTAGACGCCCGGACCCCGACTTCTTTAATTTTAGACTGAGTGTATTTACAAAATACACTTTTGAGTGTCACCCCAAACCGGGTATCCGATTTGGATCTCGCCAGTTCTCACAAGTCTCTTTTATCTCCCAGGTCCTGTTGGAATGATCGGCATGTCGATCAGACCGGTATTTCAGATTTTAGACCCCCAGACCCCGAGTTCTTTAATTTTAGACTAAGTGTATTTACAAAATGCACTTTTGAGCGTCAGCCCCAAACCTGGTATTCGATTTGGATCTCGTCAGTTCTCGCAAGTCTCTTTTATCTCCCAGGTCCTGTTGGAATGATCGACATGCTGATCAGACCGGTATTTCAGATTTTAGACCCGACCCTACTTCTTTAACTTTAGACTAAATGTATATACAAAATGTACTTTTGAGCGTCGGCCCCAAACCGGGTATCCGATTTGGATCTCGACAGTTCTCACAAGTCTCTTTTATCTCCCAGGTGCTGTTGGAATGATCGACACGCCGATCAGACCGGTATTTCAGATTTTAGACCCCCGGATCCCGACTTCTTTAATTTTAGACTAAGTGTATTTACAAAATGCACTTTTGAGCGTCGGCCCCAAACCAGGTATCCGATTTGGATCTCGACAGTTCTCACAAGTCTCTTTTATCTCCCAGGTGCTGTTGGAATGATCGGCACGCCAATCAGACCGATATTTCAAATTTTAGACCCCCGGACCCCGACCTCTTTAGTTTTTGACTAAGTGTATTTACAAAATACACTTTTGAGCGTCGGCCCCAAACTGGGTATCCGATTTGGATCTCGCCAGTTCTCACAAGTCTCTTTTATCTCCCAGGTCCTGTTGGAATGATTGGCACACTGATCAGACCGGTATTTCAGATTTTAGACTCCCGGACCCCGACTTCTTTAATTTTAGACTAAGTGTATTTACAAAATGCACTTTTGAGCGTCAGCCCCAAACCGGGTATCCGATTTGGATCTCGCTAGTTCTCACAAGTCTCTTTTATCTCCCAGGTCCTGTTGGAATGATCGGCACGCCGATCAGACTGGTATTTCAGATTTTAGACCCCCGGACCCCGACTTCTTTAATTTTAGACTAAGTGTATTTACAAAATTCACTTTTGAGCGTCGGCCCCAAACCGGGTATCCGATTTGGATCTCGTCAGTTCTCACAAGTCTATTTTATCTTTCAAGTCCTGTTGGAATGATCGGCACGCCGATCAGACCGGTATTTCAGATTTTAGACTCCCGGACCCCGACTTTTTTAATTTTAGACTAAGTGTATTTACAAAATACACTTTTGAGCGTCGGCCCCAAACCGGGTATCCGATTTGGATCTCGCCAGTTCTCACAAGTCTCTTTTATCTCCCAGGTCCTGTTGGAATGATCGGCATGCCGATCAGATCGGTATTTCAGATTTTAGACCCCCGTACCCTGAATTAAATGAATCCTTCTAAACTAAGTTAGTTTTGAAAACACACTTAGTTTTGAATTGAGTTATTTGAGCGTCAGGGTCAAACCGGATATCTGATTTATAATCCGTCAGCTGACTCAGCTCTCAAAAGTCACGTGTACCTTGCAAGTCGTGTTAGAACGATCGGCACGCCGATCAGGCCTGTATTTTACATTTTGGACCCCCGACCCAAAATTTTCCCAATTTTTCTAAACTAAGTTACTTTTGAAAACTAACTTAGTTTTAAAATTAATTATGAATGAAGAGGCGAAATCTCGCGCTGTGTCCTGAGCGGGCTGTGGATCACCAGAAGATGAACTGCAAGACAGTGAAACGTATCAGAGGGCCCAGGGGGTTTCCCTGGGGAAAAACCTTCCGATGGCTAAGTCAGTAGAGCTGTGGTGGAAGCAATAATGGGAGGAGAAAAATTGGTGCGCGAGATTCCTCTCCACTAGAGGGGTGAAGCGGATTGCTCAGGAGTTTTTGAGTATGAGTGCCTTAATGGCTCCCTTTTTCTTCTTAACTTCCACCGGAGGGTAGCCCTAGTTTAAATAGTACGCCGCCTTCAAGAGTCCTGCAAGCTGAGGGGTTTCCGGTGGGAGTTACGTCCTCAACGTGGGCTTTCGTGGCCTTATCGTGGGGACGTTATCGCCTTGAAGTCCGGCGGTTTCTAGATTCCCCTGTGCGTTGGGGACTCTTAACGGCAGCACGAACGGATAATATCCGGTCTGGCCGAGCTCACGAAATGCCAGCCCAGTCCGGGTGATGAGCTTAGCTCGGCGGAGGAGGGGTCGGATAGGTCGGCGAACGCCTATCTCTCCCGGGCGGGGAAACGGCTTGGGCCGGACCCTCCTTGTGACCTGACCATCACTCGGGCCCTCCGAGCCCAGGGGCCGCCGGGGAGAGTTGGTTCCTCGAGTGTTTGTTCATTGGGCTTTTCTTTCCTAAGTGGGCCCCGTGGGCTGTCACTCAGGTGAGCTTGCCTCGTTGGACCCTGTGGGGTCTTGTTGGGCTGCTTTTTGAGTGGGCTGCAGAAATCCCCCTCTCCACTTGCCCCCCTCCTACTTCCGAGCCATGGAGGCTCGATCGAGTAGTTTTTGAGGCTTTGGACCGGCGTGGCTCAGGTGGGTGGAATTCTGTTGGCGTTATGGAGCCACGTGTAGTGGTCGCCTGGGCCCGCAATGATGATCCTGACGGATTTGAACTGAACGGGCCCCCCTTTTCTCGGAGCACGGAATGACGCGCCACCTTCCTCCAGGGTTTTATAGGCGCTGGGCGCTGTTCGTCATTCTAGGCTTCTCAGGGTTTTAGGCTTTCCTTAGTTTCTTTGCTTCTGGGGCTCCTTGATGCGCTGTGAGAGCACAGCGGAGACGCAAGGTCTTGCGGCGGCGTTTGAGGAGTTGGCGAGGATAACCACGGAAGCGGTCCTGCACGTCCTTCCCCCCGGAGTCCTCGAGCTCATGCAAGGGATCATCTTCCGGCTCGATGGCTGATCTGCCTCTGGAAGTCGAGCAGGTGAGGCGGGAGCCCGTCCCCAACTGCAGCGAGTTGGGGGAAGCTGAGGTTAGGAAGCTGGAGCATCGTTTTCGCTTGCCTCTCAGGTACAGCTTCGCTGCCGCCGCCCCGTATGAGAGAAGTCTGGACAACCGTACGGGGCACATTTGCACTTTTCTTCTGGTTTGGAAGAGTGGGTTCCGCCTTCCCTTCGAGCCTCTTGTGCTTAAGCTTCTTGAGTTTTTCCGGTTGGCGCCTATTCAGTTGGTGGCCAACTCGTATCTCCTTCTCTCCGCCTTTCGGATTCTCTGTCGTCAGCACGACATTTTTCCTTCCTTGGACCTCTTTTACTATTTTTTCGAGTTGAAAGCGCACCCGTTGGCGGGGAAGGGCTTCTACTTTATCCAGGCGAGGAGGAACAGGAGTTGCATCTCACTCGCGGTGAAGGACTCCTCGCACAAGGGGTGGAAGACCCAATTCTTCTGGGTGAAGGCGGAGGCGACGGACGAGTCTTGGAGATGTCTGGTTTCGCCCAATTTTCATCCAAATCTTCCCCCTCGCCAGGAGGAGTTCCCTCCCCACGTGGAGCGGTAGGCCGCTCGTCTGCTGGATAACCGCCAGTCGACCGAGGAGCTGGTGACGCCGGAGAACATCGAACGGTGTTTTCTCACGCGGTTGACGTCGACAGGTACCGCTCTCGAGGCTTTTCTCCTGGGGTGGTAGTTACTTTCTTTCTCCTGACCGGGTCTTCTTCCTTTGTTGCAGACGTGAGGTGGGAACCTCTGGAGGAAGCTGCTGAGGTCATTGATCTGGGAGATGACTTTGCGGCCGATGAGCCAGGTGCTTCTGCGAGTCGCGCCCAAGCCCGAGATAAGGGCAAGGGGGTGGCCCTCGAGGGATCTTCACGACCGGCTGGTACGAAGCGCAAGGATCCCACGACGGGAAGGTTGCGGGAGGCCGCGAAGGCCGGTCTTCCTTCTACCGCCGGGGGCGACTCCGGCTCGGCGGCGCTCCCCTCTCGGGGGCAAGATGGGGCCGACCCCTCGGGGCCAGCTCCCTCACCTGCCAGGCGAGAGGGGGCCGAGGAGACCGGGGGCCCTCCAGAGGGCAGCGATAGGTCGGCTCTCCCCCCCACGGGGGTAGAGGGGGCCGATATCGAGGGAGTTGACGCCGAGACCGGGGGATCGGTCGGAGGCGGTGATGTCTCGGTCGGCGAGGTGCGGGCCGAGACAGGCAGGGCTGGGGGTTCGCCCGCGAGGATGTTGCAGCCCCAGGTGCTTGAAGCTCCCGGTGCGGTCGGTCCCGCGGCGCCGGTCGAGGTTGGGGGTTCGCCCGGGGAGGCGTCGCAACCCCAACCGACCATGGCGCGCGAGGCGGTCAGCTCCATCGCTCGGGCAGAGCCTTCTGGCGGGGTGCCCCGGGCGGAGCGGTCCCCTCTGCCGGAGCCCTTGGAAAGGCTCGGCATTACGGGTGACCTGTATCGGGTCTGCCGGTCGATTGCCACAAGGACGAAGGGGGGAGAAAGGCGCAATACCCCTCCCCCCCCCCGAGGATCCTTGATGTTCTGATGGAGGGCGGCCTGGTCATAGCTTGGTCAGCAGCTTTGATGTCGGAGGCGCACGCCCGGACGGAGGGGGAGCGGTCAAAACTCGCCTAGACCCTTGGAGGATGCGAAAGGAAACTGGCCCGACTCAAGGGGGGGCATGAGGGGCTCCGACAGGAGTTTTCCGCATTCCGGGAGGTGGCGCGGGCGAGCCGTCTGGAAGTCGGGGTGCTGACCGAACAGCTTGCCAAGACCCGGGAGTCTCTTGAGAGGACAAACCGATCCTTGGAGGAGGAGCGTCTGCGTCGCCTCGAGCTAGACAATCGCTGGGAGCTCGAACATGCCTAGCTGCTAGATCAGGCGGAGGTGGCAGAGCGTCTCCGAGCTGAGGCTGAGGTGGACTGGGCCCGGGCAGAGGAGCGTGCGAGGGAAGCCGAGCGGAGGACGGTCGAGGCAGAGGAGCGTGCGGCCGAGGCGGAGCGGGCTCGGGTCGAGCTCGTCGGAAGGGCGGGGCAGATCGAGGCAGAGGCGATCGAGCGCTATAGGAGCTCGGATGCTTACTCGGTCGACCTGGTGGAAGCCGCCCTACCCTATTACGAGGTAGCACTACGTCAGGGTGCTCGAAAGGGGTTCAAGCAGGGCTATCGCCGAGCGGTAGACTACGCCGATGAGCAAAACTCCGCGATCGAGTTCCCCTTTGGCCAGCGTTATGACTCGGATGAGTCGGTTTTCAGCTCTTTGTCGTCGGTCCGGGAAGATTCGGAGGGGTCACCTCCATCAGGGTCACCGGCTCTGGTCGTTTCGAGAGGGCTCACGACCGAGATAGTTCTCGCACAGGCGAGGTCAGTGTCCGAGCCGGCCGTCACCGAAGGTGCCGGGGATGACGCGTCCCCTTCCGCCGTTCTCGAGTGTCAAAGTGGGCCTGAGGCCTGATGTATCTTGCCTTGTTTCGCCCCTTTCCCTTTTTGTCTCTCTTTCCTCTTTTTAGAGAGTTTCCTTTTGGTGTGATAATAAATGACTTGCTCTATTTGAGTACCATCTTTGCCGTGATTTGGTTGGCGTATCTTGAGTAGTTGGGAGGTGCCGATACGTTCTGCGCAGTTTTCGCATGCTGATTCAGTAGACTTCTGACGGGGCGTCCTTTTGTTCCTTCACGCTTTGAATGCCAGGCCGCTTCGTGAATCCCGCTTGGGCGGGGATCGAGGAGTTGGAGGTGACCATTCAGGGGGATCCCTTGGCGTGTTTTAAAAGGGGGGAGTCATTTAAGGCGCGCGGCCTCCCTTTGTCTATAAGAGAGACCGAAGGGCGCTCCTTCCTCCTTAACGCTAAGGATCCCCGCCGTCGATCTGTCCTTACTCCTTCTTCTTCACTCTGCGTTACGCCGCTGCAATCTGAGCATGGAGGGTCCCGCGGAGGGTGACGCTGTCGACGATGGGGAGCGGCGGGCTCCCGCTATCCTGGAATGTTGAACGGATCCCACGGTCGCCGCGCGTGCACGAGACGGGTCCGACGGTCGCCACGTGGATCTGGGGAGGGCTTCGGCGTGTGGAAGCACGCCGTTTGCCTCCTCTTAGCTCCGGCGAGGCTTCCGGGTGGACGCCGAGGCGGAGGATGGATGGGGGTATCAGGGGAGCCTGCCGTCACTTCCCTCCGTGTGAGGGGAGGAGGCGACTCCAGCTCCCTCCTAACCTCTCCCAGCAGCCTCTTTTTCCCTCTTCTACTCTTCATTTCTTTCACTCTTCGGGGGCTGCTTGCTCTCTCCTTCCTTCCAAGGAGTTGGCAGATTGGAAGAGGGGAGGCCTTCACGGCGCTCCTTTTTCCTGGTTGTTGCCAACTTGGGAGGTAGCCTTCCTCAACATTTAAAGGTGGCCTCCCTTCTGCAGTCCCTCTGTCACCTTTGTCACGGGCCACCCGAGCCAACTGGCTCGACCACCTTTTATCCGAGCCAGTTTCCGCACGAGGCAGAGTCAGTGGCTGGACGCGAGGAGATCAAGACCGAGTCAGTCGAGCGATGACCCCTTGAAGCGGTGTTAGACGGATTTTTGCTTTTTACTATGTGATGTACTGGCATTTGCCTATCTGATGTACCAATGGTTTGGAATGAAAAGAAAAGGGATTTATTCCGTCCATCTTGCTGTACAATTTCAAAAATAGAATTTGCGTAGTGCGGCTGCGTTCCATGTCCGAGGAATGGGTTCCCCTTCCATTGTCGCTAACCTGTACGTACCTTTTCCGAGCGTCTCGACCACTCGGTAGGGGCCTTCCCAGTTAGGGGACAGCTTGCCCGCCGCCTCTAGTGGTCGAGAGGCTTCGGCCTTCCTGAGGACGAAGTCCCCCGGTTGGAAACGTCTGTCTCGGACCTTGGCGTTGTAGTATCGAGTGAGGCGGCGCTGGTACTCCGTTGCTCGGACGTTCGCGATCTCTCGGAGTTCGTCTGCCAGGTCGAGGTTCTCGAGCAACTTTTGCCCATTTGCCTCGGGTGAGAAGCTGATCACTCGGAGAGACGGATTGGCGATCTCCAATGGAACGATGGCTTCGGTGCCATATACCAACTGAAAAGGGCTTTCACCGGTTGCCGTCCTGGGGGTCGTTCGGTGCGACCATAGTACGCTAGGCAATTCCTCGAGCCAGCCACCCTTAGCCTTGCCAAGTCTGGTTTTTATGCCTTTCAAGATAGTCTTGTTGGCATTTTCAACCAGCCCGTTGGCCTGAGGGTGGGCGACCGAAGTGAAGTGGTTGCGGATATTTAGGTCGGCGCATCTGTCTCGGAAGTACCGCGAGTCAAATTTCCGACCGTTATCGCTTACTATCACTCGGGGGATGCCAAAGCGATAAATGATCGATTTCCAAACAAAGCCCCAAACGACTGTCTCGGTGATCCTTGCCGTAGCCTCAGCCTCGATCCACTTGGTGAAGTAGTCGATGGCGACGATGATGAACTTCTTCTGGGACTGGGCCGTTGGGAATGGCCCAAGGATATCGACTCCCCACCGAGCGAAAGGGTAAGGCTCGGCTGGGGTGACAAGTTCCGTAGCCGGCTGATAGACCAAGTGGTCGAACCGCTGGCATCGTTCGCACTGTTGAACATAGGCCGAGCAGTCGCGCTGCAGGGTGGGACACTAGTACCCCTGTCGTAACAGGATTCTGGCCAGCGACCTTGCCTCTGAGTGCGCTCCGCACAGGCCTTCATGAATCTCTTGGATGGCTCGGCTTGCTTCGTCGGGACCGAGGCACTTCAGGAGGGGACCGGAGAATGATCTTCGGTAGAGAGTGTTGTCGAGGATGACGAAGCGCCGAGCTTGATACTTCATTCGGCGGGCTTCCCGAGGGTCGGAGGGCTCTTGGGAGTCTTGTAGCCAGGACAGGTAGGGGGAGCGCCAGTCACTAGGAGTGGCCGAGTCAACAGCGAGGAGCTCCGTGTCTATGCTCGGGCGCTCTAGCTCTTCTAGGAGGACCGATCGTGTACCTTCCGGGTCTAGGGAGGAGGCCAATCGAGAGAGGGCGTCCGCCCGAGAGTTTTGCTCCCGAGCTATCCGGACTACCCCAAATTCCTCGAACTGTTGGGCCAGGCTCCGGACCAACTGAAGGTATTTGATCATGGGTGCCTCCCGAGCTTCATACTCACCGTTGACCTGACCTGCGACTAGTTGAGAGTCGGTGTGGATCCTGACTCGCTCGACCCCCAACCGTCGAGCCATGCGTGCTCCCGAGATAAGGGCCTCGTACTCGGAAGCATTGTTGGATGCCTAAAAGTTGAATTTCAAGGCGTACTGTAGCTCTATCCCTTCGACGGACCTCAGGAGGATCCCCGCACCACTGCCTGCCGAATTGGATGATCCATCGACGAACAGTTCCCAGGTTGGCCCGGTCATGGTCGGAGGCCTGTCCTCGGCTGGGATGGTGCTTTCGGCAATGAAGTCGGCAAGCGCTTGGCCTTTGATTGCTGATCGCGACCGGTACGAGATGTCGTAGGCCCCGAGCATAATGGCCCATTTGACGAGTCACCCTGAGGCCTCGGGGTGGGCCAGAATCTTCTTCAACGGCTCGCCGGTTAGCACGGTGATGGGGTGCCCCTGGAAGTAGGGGCGGAGGTGCCTTGCGTAGGTAGCCAATGCTAGCACGAGTTTCTCGGTTGCGGGGTACCTCCGTTCGGCCTCATTGAGCACCTTGCTGGTGTAGTAGACCGGTCTCTCGATTCCTGAGTCATTCCTAACCAGGACCGAGCTGACCGTGGATGGCGTCGCCGAGAGGTAGAGTAGCAAGACTTCTCCTGGGACGGGCTTGGAGAGCACAGGCGGTGAAGCCAGGAACTTTATAAGCTCGGCGAATGCTATCTGGCACTCCTCATCCCATGCGAACGTAGCAGACGCTAGCTTGGGTCCCCTCATCAGTTTGAAGAAGGGCAAGCATCGTTCGGCCGCACGGGACAGGAAATGGCTGAGAGCGGCGACACGCCCTGTCAGACACTGGACGTCTTTAACGCACGTGGGTGGGCGCATGTCCAGGATGGCCTGGACTTTGTCGGGGTTGGCTTCGATCCCGCGCTGAGTGACCAGGAAACCCAGGAACTTCCCGGATTTTACTCCAAAGGCGTACTTGGTAGGGTTGAGCTTCATGTTGTACTTCAGGAGGGTGCCGAAGGTTTCAGCAAGGTCGGTGAAGTGGTCTTGGGCCTTGGGGGTCTTGACGCGCATGTCGTCGATGTAAGCCTCGACGTTCCGACCTAACTGTTCCTCGAACATGTAATTTACCAGTCGCTGATATGTGGCTCCAGCGTTCTTCAACCCGAAGGGCATCCGGGTATAGCAGTACACACCGCAGTCGGTGATGAAGGCGGTCTTCTCGACGTCTTCTGGATTCATTCTGATCTAGTGATAACCCGAATAGGCATCCAGGAAACTGAGTATCTCGTTGTCCGAGGTTGAATCAATCAATTGGTCGATGCTCGGTAGCGGATAGCAGTCCTTGGGGGTAGCCTTATTCAGGTCGGTGAAGTCTACGCACATCCGCCATTTGCCTGCGGTTTTTGGCACCAGGACGATGTTGGCTAGCCACGTTGGGTATCGGACTGGTCTGAAGAGGCCAGTCTCTTGTCCCTCGGTGACCTGCGCCTTGATGATCGCCTATTTCTCGGGCGCATGCTTCCTTCTCCGTTGCTATACGGGCCTCACAGTGGGGTCGAGGTTGAGCTTGCGCATCACGGTCTCCTCTGGTATGCCAGGGAGTTGATCATCGGACCAAGCAAAGACCTGGACGTACTCAAAAAGAAATTTCTTGTATTGCTGCTATTCCTTGGGTGGTAGGTCGGCTCCGATCCTTACTCCGAGGGCCGGGTCATCGTTTAGGAATACCGTTAGTAAATCGCCATCGGGCTCGGTGGTTACGGTCTTTCCTTCGATTCCCTTGGGGCCTTTATCCTCCCCGTCTCGCCTTGAGGCTTCCACCGAGATGTTGTAGCACCTTCTAGCCGTGGCCTGGTTACCTCGGACTTCCCCCAAACCATTTTTGGTGGGAAACTTCATTTTCTGCTGATAGGTAGATGGTACAGCCTTTATTCGGCTGAGAATTTTCCGGCCGAAAATGGCGTTGTACGCTATCATACCCTTGATCACTATGAAGTCCGCCATGACCGTAACGGTTTTGGGTGGGGTGCCGATGGTGACCGGCAGGCTTAGGGCTCCCTCGGGGTAGGTGGCCAGGCCGTTAAACCCGCAAAGGGGTGTTCGGATCGGGCGGAGCTTGGATGGGTCTTCCCCCATCTTGAGGAAACAGTCATACGATAATACATCGGGGGCGCTCCCATTGTCAACCAGAATTCTATCTATGTTACAATGGTTTATCGTGGCCGAGATAACGAGGGCATCATCATGCGGGGTGTTCAACCCCTCCAGGTCTTAGTCAGAAAAGACTATGACCTGGGGCTCCCTCGGCGGGCCCCCTGAGGGCTCTAAGACCCGGCTGGCCCGCTCGGCATGACGCTTCCTTCCTTGGCTGGTGTCGCCGCCCGATGCCGTTCCTTCGGAGATGACGTTGATGTGGACCCCTCGGGGGGCATTGTCGATCTCCTCGGCGGCGTCTCGGTTTTCTTTGCGCCCGGCTGCAAATCGGGCCAGGTGCCCCTGACGGATGAGACGCTCGATCTCGTCTTGGAGCTGGTGACAGTCGTCGGTGTGGTGCCCGTGGTCGCCGTGGAACATGCAATGCCTGTCGCGCTTGCGGTTCTTCGATCTCATTGGTTTGGGCTGGCGGAGGAGTCCCGAGTCTTTGATATCTTCATAGATCTCGTAGACTAGCGCGGTCAGCGGGGTGTATCGCTCATACTTCAGTTTGCGCTCTCCTTCCCGATCGCGCTTCTTGCCCGAGCCAGGATTTGGCTCGGAGGCCCGCTTCTTGTCCCCCTCCCGACCCGAGCCAGTTGTGTCTCGGCAAGCGCTGAGTACTTCTTCGCACTCGGCGTGGTGCAGTGCCAGAGTCACTAGCTCGGCCAGGGTCGAGGGAGGGTGGAGGACCAGTTCACGGCGGAGATTCTCGTCCCGGGTGCCCCCGGTCAGAGCGGTCGTGGCCGAGGCCACATCCAGGCGGGGAATTCTGAGGGCTTCCGATTTAAATCGGTGGACATAAGCCCGGAACCTTTCCCCTTGTGCCTGTTTGAGGGCCAGGAGCCCCGCTACTGACCTTGGGGGGGCGCTTTCGGCGAAGCTCCCCTTGAAGACTCGCCTGAATTGCCTGAAGTCCCGGATGGACCCAGGGGCGAGGGCCCGGAACCATGCCTGAGCGCCCTGGACCAGGGTGGCCGCAAAGGCTCGGCATTTAATAGGATCCGGTGTTCCATGCAGAGTTACCAGGGCGTCAAAGCTGTCGTAGTGATCGGCCGGGTCGCCCTGGCCATCATAGAGCTTGAAGGTCGGAATGGAGGTTCTGGGAGACACCTCTGCCTTCAAGATGTATTCGGAGAAAGGGGATTTCTCCTCGTCCTCCGGGAAAGAGGTTTTCTGCAGGGCGCGGAGGGCGCGCTCTTGCTCTGCAAAACGTCTTTCTAAATCCCTCAATCGGAGGGATAGTTCCGGCTACGGTCGTGCCATGGGACTGGGGGGAGCGTCGTGGTGATCCTCAGGAACGTCAGTGCCCGGGCGCGGAGGCCTCGCCCCCTGTTTCCCTTTTCTGGACATGGAGGAAGCCTCTTGCTCCGGGGGCAAAGCTTGCGAGGGTCCTCCCACGTTGTTACGGATGAGCTGCTGACCGCGGAGGGTGAAGCGGCCCCCAGCGGTATGCTGGGACGCACTTCGACGGGGGGGCTCCCGGACGGGGCGCGGGACATGGCATCCCTTACCACCTGGGCCCTCATGAGCTCCACGAGGACGTCGAGCTTCTTATTGAGGGCCTGGAAGACCTCGTCTCCACCGTTGGGGGGTGCCCCCGTCGCTGGCGGAGGGGGCGGCGGCCCGTTGGTGGGGACGCTGGCGTTGGAGGGAGGGTTCTGTGAGGCCCTAGAGGGGCCGTCTCCTGCCGTCACCACGGCCTTACCCCTCTCGCCGGCGGACCTCCTCCCTTAGCTTTTTCTCACCATCTTGGCTCTTCATGCGTTTCCCACAGACGGCGCTAGATGAAGAGGCGAAATCTTGCGCTGTGTCCTGAGCGGGCTGTGGATCACCAGAAGATGAACTGCAAGATAGAGAAACATATCAGAGGGCCCAGGGGGTTTCCCTGGGGAAAAACCCTCCGATGGCTAAGTCAGTAGAGCTGTGGTGGAAGCAATAATGGGAGGAGAAAAACTGGTGCGCGAGATTCCTCTCCACCAGAGGGGTGAAGCGGATTGCTCAGGAGTTTTTGAGTATGAGTGCCTTAATGGCTCCCTTTTTCTTCTTACCTTCCACCGAGGGTAGCCCTGGTTTAAATAGTACGCCGCCTTCAGGAGTCCTGCAAGCTGAGGGGTTTCCGGCGGGAGTTACGTCCTCAACGTGGGCTTTCATGGCCTTATCGTGGGGACATTATCGCCTTGAAGTCCGGCAGTTTCTGGATTCCCCTGTCCGTTGGGGACTCTTAACGGCAGCATAAACGGATAATATCCGGTCTAGCCGAGCTCCCGAAATGCCAGCCCAGTCCGGGCGATGAGCTTAGCTCGGCGGAGGAGGGGTCGGATAGGTCGGCGAACGCCTGTCTCTCCCGGGCGGGGAAACGGCTTGGGCCGGACCGTCCTTGTGACCTGACCATCACTCGGGCCCTCCGAGCCTAGGGGCCGCCGGGGAGAGTTGGTTCCTCGAGTGTTTGTTCATTGGGCTTTTCTTTCCTATGTGGGCCCTGTGGGCTGTCACTCAGGTGAGCTTGCCTCGTTGGACCCTGTGGGGTCTTGTTGGGCTACTTTTTGAGTGGGCTGTAGAAATCCCCCTCTCCAATGAATATAATTGAGTAATTCTATCAAAATAAAAATATAATAAACATGAACCTGATGGGCCTGTGCCGTGGTGGTGGTGGATCCATGATGGAGAATTCCCACCTGGGAGAGGAGGCCACTGATTGCCTGCAACATGGTTGCCTGCTAGCTCGATATCTCCTCTCGGATGTGCTGTGACATCTGCTGCTGCAAATCATCAATCCTTCTTTGGATGATGTCTATGACGTCGCTGGCTTGGGAACTGGGGGTAGGTGGAGGCACACTGAATGAACTGCTACAGGTTTGGGCAGAGCTTGAACTCGCACACGATGATATCACCACGCTAGAGTACAAGCTCTCCCCAAAACCATATAGCCGGCCTTTCTTCGGTACGGCAGCTGCTGCCACCCATTTCGTCGGATCGAACTCCGACTACTGCGTGTCTCCCTCCCCGTACTTCTCTGTCCAGCTCTGCTATATGTTTCCTACAAATTGAATAGCTTGACTAGTCAATTTCATATGAATCAATCCGATTTAAATGAACGGTAGAAGTTGCATATGTAGATAAACTTACCGCTACTGAGTGAGCTCTCTCACTCATAAATTGATCTGTCCCCTTCTTTTTGTTTATTCTATCGAACACCTCGAGGAACGACGGAGCTCGATTAAGCTCCACAACATGTTATACAATTCATAGCAAAAAAAAATGTCATATATATTAACAAAATGTAAGAAGATCAATTGAAACATTACTTACCATTTTTTGTTTATGAGCCGCGAAAGAGATGTACCCACTCGTATGTAAATTTACGCCCGGTTTTGACGCCATGTTTGCTTTGGCCTTTTGGGACTTTGCTATCCAGCTGGGATCGGCAAATTCGTTACGTGCTATCTCCCAATCCTCCTTCCTCATCCACAGAGGGCGCTGCTCCTTCCACAGTTGTCGGTCTTCACTCCCACCAGCCTTATTTTTAGCGTGTGCTCGAGCCTCATGTACTTTCTTCCAGAAATTATCCTTCATAGTCTTCTCCCAGGCTCTCCGACATCTCGCCGCATCATGTCCACACGTGAATTGATATGTCCACTGTAAATAAAATAAGTTTCACACTTAGTATACTGTTGGGAATTGAGTTTGGAAAATACTTGAATTAATTGATGTAATTACGTACTGAGAACATGTCCCATAAGTTGTCGCGGACTTCCACTGGAAATTCTTTCAAAGACATTGCTACGCAGGGCACATGTGCCATTACTAGAGAGTTGAAATGATGGACAGCCTCGTGAGGTTCAAATTTCTTACTGCAATTACAAATGTCAAAATATTCATATTAGACAGTTGAAGGCTAAATAATGAATGTAATAACCTGATAAATTTCCCGGAGATCCAGCACGAGCGACGTCCATCGCGGGTCGTGCCTCCCTCATGACGACTGCCGGTAGTGTCAAGTGGCTGAGTGATGGGGGTGTGCCCTATTTAAAGACAAGGGGGAGGGGACTGTGAACTATAAGAATTAAATATCATAAGTAAAATGAATATTTTGCTGAAAAAAATTTTTACATAATTGGGAAAATACTACAAACTGTAAGAATTAATAAACATAAGTAAACTGTCAAGGATTGGAAGGCTGGAGCTAATCAGATCTGTACTTTCATCCTACTCAATCTATTGGGCAGCTGCCTTAATGCTACCTACATGGTTAATCGAGGAAGTTGAAAGACTTCTGCGCAATTTCTATTGGAATGGTCATTCTTCCAAGGCAGCAACTCACATGGTTTCATGGAAGCATATATGTAAACCCAAATCTGAAGGGGGGCTCGGAATCAAAAACCTGAAGGAATGGAATCAGGCTTCTTTATGTATGCTGCTATGGGATATTCTACAGAAAAAAAAGTCTTTATGGTATTTTTTGGATCAGGAATAAATATCTGGCAAACCGAAATATATGGGACTACAAAATAAAATCTGTATCACTCTTCAGCCTGGAAGGGAATTCTATAAGCAAGGGATTGGAGTCGAAGTCACATTTTTAATTAAATTTGAAATGGCCAAGGCACAAATCTATGGTCTGACCCGTGGCTGAATGGCAACAACATCAACCAATTGTATGGAGATCATATCAGACTGGATTTGGAATTAGGAAAAAATGCAAATGTGGGCCTCTTAATCTCTTAAGGGCAGTGGGTGCTTCCCACTGCACTATCTATGGAAATGGCTAATTTGTGGAATCTTGTTAGGCAAGTTCCAATTCATAATGAATCTTTAGATGCCATCAAGTGAAAGAACCATGAGCAGATCATGAAACCAAGTACCATCTGGGAAGAGATTAGGCAAAAAGGGCATGCCTTTGTCCATCATGAGTGGGTCTGAAAAAATCCTACTACACAAATTGCTTCACATTACACATGGCAGGCGGTTCTTAATAAACTGCCCATAGCAGATAATCTACAAAAGAAGGGCTTTAACATTCCTAGTATGTGTGTTTTATGCAAACAGAACAGGGATACTCAAGATCATCTATACTTTGAGTACCCATATACCAAGTGGATAAACATAAGCAGATTCTACTCAGATTTGACCTCCATAGGCAACCGAATATTGGAGTGTGCCCTAAATCTAGGATTCTCATTCAAATCCTTGAAGATGCTAGAAGCTGCATAGAGTTTCAAAGGCATCAAACACTAACTAGAAGGGAGGAATTGCTTTTTAAAAGATTCATTCTATTTTCTCAAAAAAGCTTTGAGTCCACAACCTGTGTGGCCCTGAGCTTTGTAGCTATGCTAGGAAGACTTTTCATGTACAGTTCTTTCTTCAATTAATACAAGTACAGAATCATTAATTACCTAAAAAAATGAATATATTGTAGAAAATTAAAACATACATACCTGTAGTATTAATGATCTTTTTTAAAGGGATGGTGTCTTGGATGGTGTATGTACAAAGACTATGATCTTTTTGATCCCAGTGTCCGACTATGATCTTTTTGATGCTGGTTTAAAGACTTGTTTAAAGACTCAGTTTTGGAGACCAAGATTTCATTAGATTAGCAGATTTCATTAGCTAAGCAGATTTCATCAGATTAGCAGATTCATTAGATTAGCAGATTCAGATGCAATTATGCATCACATGTAGTGAAGTCCAATAAGAAATGATACTCTAGAAATAATAATGCCGTTTGAAATGAGATAAAATGTAGTACTGAGACAACCTCTTAATTCAGGGTACTAGGTGGAGGTTAATCCTCAACACATGATATGGACTTTCAGATAAACAGAATTTGTCCTTCCATCTCATATCATTTGATATACCTCTGAAATCAAGATAGCAAATGTATGATGTCCATCAAGTATTCACAAGACAAGGTCTGAATCTTTATTCAGAAGCAAGGAACAGTCAATCATAAAATCATTCTTTGTCATATCAGGTCATTTATTTAGTTTAGTGAATTGAAACTAATAACTGAATTCAGAGAAATTATTCAAACATGGATTTTCAGACAGACAAATCATGAGCCAATTTTAGTCAGATCAGTAGATTTATTCCAAGGTAGACAGACATGAATTCACAAACCATTTGAGAAGCTTTATTCAAATCATATCAGAAGGTTTCTCTAACAGCATCATAGACAAAGCCAGAGAACTCATTAGATTGTGTCGTACAAGAAGAGTTGACCAATAAGGCAATTCCCAGAAAATACTTTTCTTGTTCCAGTTGTGATCATTTCCAAAACCAGAGAGTTGGCGTGTGCTACCAGACAATTGTACTACATCTGGTAAATTTTACACCCGTGTTGCCATATGTCGACCCGACACCCTTTGCAAGTCTGCTTCATCCATTTCAACTGTATTTTTTTAAAGGAGTCTTTTTGCCTTCGAAAATGATGGTCACTTGGTAGCAACCACCGATGGCAATCAAACCAGCATGCTTTCCCACCATGTTTCAATACAAATGATTTGATATCTTCCATGCAGTAAGGACATGCTAACCTCCCATGTGTGCTCCAACCAGATAGCATTCCATATGTAGGGAAGTCACTTATTATCCACATCAGTGAAGCCTTCATTACAAAATTTTGCTTCCTACATGCATCATAAGTAGCAACTCCATCAGTCCATAATAAATTGAGCTCATCAATCAACAGCCTGAGATATATGTCTAAATTTTTTCCAAGACTTTTTGGACCAAGATTACTAAGGACAAAAATAGATTTTCTCCCTTCATGCACATGTCCGGCGGAAGGTTGTACGGTGTCATGAACACTGGCCAACAAGAATAAGATGCCACTGAACCACCGAATGGATTAAAACCATCTGTGCATAAACCCAAACGAACATTACGTGGCTCCTTTGAGAAAGTAACATGAGTACGACTGAAGTGCGTCCAAGCTTCACCATCGACAGGATGACTGATTATATCATCGACACGGTGTACTCTTTCGGTGTGCCATGTCATATGTCGAGCCGTCTTTCAGGACATATACAGCCGCTGCAGCCTAGGCACAAGAGGGAAGTATCGTAATGCTTTGTAAGGTACATCTTTTTGCTTTGAATTGCCCCCTCTCTTAGGTTTGAATCTATCATGGTGACAAATAGAACATGATACCTTATCTGCATCATCTTTGTAATATAACATACAGTGATTCGGGCATGCATCTATTTTCACATATCCAAGCCCTAGCTCATTGACCATCTTTTTAGCACGGTAATAAGTTTCTGGCAACATACTCTTGATCAAGAGGAGGAGACGGTCAAAACAAGTCTCACTGATGTGAAATTCAGATTTCAAATTTCAACAATTGTGACACTGCAGACAACCGAGTGTGCCTTTCACAACCATCCTACAGCGGCTCATCAGCATCCCTAAGTAGTTGATAAAATCTTCTGGCTGTCTGGTTCGGCGCTTCTTCCATGTATGCATGTTCCTCATCAACATTAAAAGTAGGACTAGTAGCATTTACAACCATATCCACGTACCCACTTGTGCCTGTAATATTGTCGGGCTCATACCTTAAGTATTCCTGTCACGCCTCGTACTCTATACCGTCGAGGTATTTTCCGCTTTGCCCTACCGACCTCACGGTTTTGTCCCTTTCGAACAGTGATCGACTCTAGAATGGAGGACTTCCCCGACATGTCACCCATCCCACTACTACTCCCCATTAAGCACGCTTAACTTTGGAGTTCTTTTCATGAATTGAGTCGATACTTCAAAAGGTGCCTCGATGATATAGAGTACAACTTAGCTATATTTGAGGGTGTTACAATCTACCCCTCTTATATAGGCGATGTCCTCGTCGCTGGGCACATATAGCACATAATCAAGCCCCCAGACAGGTAGGAATCTAGAGGTCGCCCCTACAGGCTCAAGAGGTGGCTCCCACTATGTAACACTTTGCTCCATTACGGACTCAAGAGGTGGCTCCCATAGCGTAGCACTTTGCCCTACATGGCACTTAGTTCCCACACTTCCGGCTGGAGTATAGCTCTGATACCATTCTGTCATGTCCCCTACTCTATACCGTCGATGTATTGTCCGCTTTGGCCTACCGACCTCACGATTTTGTCCCTTTCGAACAGTTATCGACTCTAGAATGGAGGATTTCCCGGGCATGCCACCCATCCCAGTACTACTCCCCATTAAGCACGCTTAACTTTGGAGTTCTTTTTATGAACTGAGCCGATACTTCAAAAGCCGCCTCGATGATATAGAGTACAACTTAGCTATATTTGAGGGTGTTACAATTCCTCACCATGACACGTGCAATTCGTATAACCATCCACGAACCCTTTCGTGTACAAATGATGTTGCACATCCCATGGTGAATGCCACCTCAAGTTTCTACAATTTGAACAAGGGCATCGAATGTGACCTTCACGGTGTGTTGCTGCATTGGGATTTCCCAATGTAAATTTAACGAAACTCTCAACTCCATGCTTAAAGTCATGCGACACCACCCGATCAAATATTCTACGATACATCCATGATCGATCTGTCATCATTTTACCTGCACCCAATAAATGTTAATACACATCCTAACTTTGAAATCATTACTCCTAAAAATATTCACAACCATTTTCTCACATCATTCGCCATAGACCATTTGCAGTTGGAAGAGGACTATTAATTAGATTATCACTTTTAAACCCATCCATGAAGGTTTGATCACACAATCACTTACTATATATGTTGCACAATTTGCTGAAAATTTCGACAGCATCTCCCCACACTTCTCCGATATACCAAAAATATTTATTGATTTTGACATTTTCTTAAACACTTACAAGTAAGTGGTTAAGAAAACACTCAAAATCAATAATAGTATATCAGAGAAGAGTGAGGAGACGCAACCGAAATTCTCAACAAACCATATAAACACATATACTAAATGACTGCCTAAGTGTGATCAAACATTCATAGACTGTCCTAACAAGACAATTCAAGACTTTGAGGTAGATATATACATTCTCGTAAAAAAATGAGAACATACACATCAATCCCAAAGTCTTGAACGGGAAGGTTCATTGACACAATTTTAACACACTCTCCTGAGGTGCGTGTAATGTTAGGTCGCACCCACGTACCTCAGCTCACAGTGAATACCCCATGTATTTATCTAACATAAAATTAAATAATAAGGCAATTATCATTATGGATATAACAAGTTAAATAACATCCAATTGTTAAAAATTTCCAAATGAAGAACATCAAAGCGAAACAATCCACATTTTTTAGTCAGATCAACATCAAAGATAAATAAAATAAAATAAACAAATGAAGCCACATCAAATAGAGGGCTTCAATTTCTTGGTGAGATACCTAGTGGGTGATAATCTTGGATGCTACATTTTTGCACATGCACCAGGGTCAAGAAATACTTTCATGCTCATTAGCTTTCTTCAGAGTTTTTTGGCTAAATATCATTATTCTTTAAGGAATTCTGCCAATGTGCTTGGCAGCTACACATTGGCAAGTAGAAGAACTTCCTCTGTATGACTTCTACTCTGGTAAGGCTGACAATAGATCTCAGTAGCTTGATGTTCTTCAAAAATGGGAGGAGAACATGAGTATTCTTTTCTTGGGCTATAAACAGTTTTCTAGAATTGTGGGCGATGTAAGAGACGAGATAGGGGCTGCATGTCAGGAGAGGTTACTAAAGGTCCCTAGCCTTCTCATTTTAGATGAAGGCCACACTCCCAGAAATGAAGACATAAATATTCTTCCTACGCTAGAAAAGGTGCAAACTCCCCGTAAGATGATCCTTTCAGGGACACTATTTCAAAATCATGTCAAAGAAGTTTTTAATATATTAAATCTAGTACGTCGTAAGTTTGAGAACATGGACTCGGCACGATCTTGTCATGATGAGTCCATGTTCAGGAAAACTTACGACACACTAAATTCAATATATTAAAAACTTCTTTGACATGATTCTTAAATAGTGTCTATGAAAGGACCACCTTGCGGGGAGTTTGCACCTTTTCTAGCGTAGAAAGACTATTTGTGTCTTCATTTCTGGGAGTATGGCCTTCATCTAAAATGAGAAGGCTAGGGACCTTTACTAACCTCTCCTGACATGCAACCCCTATCTCATCTCCTACATCGCACACAATTCTAGAAAACTGCTTATAGACCAAGTTAAGAATACTCATGTTCTCCTCCCATTTTTGAAAACATCAAGCTGCTGAGATCTATTGTCAGCCTTAACAGAGTAGAAGTCATACAGAGGAAGTTCTTCTACTTGCCAATGTGTAGCTCCCAAGATATACCATCACGAGATGCCATAAGACTCATCACGATATGCCATGAGACGAAAGTATCCTCAGTAGAGCATGTATATCGGGTGGTAGTAGGAGGCACCTGAAAGTTGATGCAGAGGCAGGTTTCTTTGATATAGTGGAAGAAACATTGCAAAATGAAGATCACTGTAAAAGGAGAATTTCTATCACAAATGACCTTCGGGAGATGACCGGAGATGTCTTGCACTACTTCAAAGGCGAATTCTTGGATGAGTTGCCAGGACACATTGATTTCACTGTGCTATTGTGTCTGAGTCCCAGATAGAAAAAACTTCTAGGATACTTCGAGAAATATGAGAAGTTTAAGAGAATTGATGTTGGTAGTGCAATGTACCTGCATCCATGTTTGAAAGATTGTGCTGATTATGCTTCTCAAGACTGGAGTGTCATGAAAGTGAAAGATCAAGAGATTAATAATATTTTAGACTCCATAGACTTGAAAGATGGAGTAGAGACAAAATTCTTTTTGAACATTTTGTCAATTGCAGACTCTGCTGGAGAGAAAGTGATTGTATGATTTCTGGTGACACAAATACTGAGTAGAGGGAATTGGCAATGAAGCAATTCCTCCACTCACCTGATGCTAAGGTTCTATTTGGTTCAATTAAGGCATGTGGAGAAGGCATCTCTCTTATAGGAGTATCCTAGATGTTTAGTATGTATTTATGGGAGGTTTTCATGTGTAGAAAAATCACCCAATGCCATTCAACCAGTTCAAATTAAAGCCTTATGACCCTCTTTGAAAACATGATTTTTCCAGAAAAATGGCATGCAAGATCTAGAGATGCAAAAGGAATGCAAGGTGGCAGCCTTTGTTACCAATGGGTGTTGGTCTTTACCACAACCTGCTTCTTCTAAAATGGCAGACCTTTGGAATACAATATCAGGGATCCCTATTGCATCAGGTGGAAGAGATGAAATCCGATGGAACCATAATAATGGGCTGTTCACTACAGCACATTGTGGGGAAGTAATAAGAGCAAAAGCTACACCTTTGCTTTATAGTGAATGGATCTGGAAGGGGTCGACAATACAAAGAGCCTCTCACTGTCTGTGGCAAGCAGTGTTAAGCAAACTCCCAACTATGGACAATTTACAAAAGAGAGGACAACACCTTGCTTCTATGTGCCACTTTTGCAAAAATAATTGTGAATTTTTAGAACATCTATTCTTTGAATGTCCTTACTCTAATTGGATTTGGAAAGAAATTCTAAGTATGCTAGACTTTCACCCGTCTCCTAAAACTCTCAATCTGGAAATTGCAGAGCTTGCTATTAACTGCCCTAAGAAAGGGCCAATTCTGAAGCTGGTGAGAGTGCTACTGAGAACCACAGTTTGGCATATCTGGAGGCAGAGATGTGAAAGAATTTTCCAATGAGATTATGTGCTTAAAGGAAATCTTCTAATCCAAATATTGGAAGACAGCCGCCACTGCATAGAATTCCATGAAGCATTGACAAGGTTAAAGAGGAAGCGAGATATTAGCATATTCAAAAGAGTTAACATTAATTGTAAAGCTCCTTAGAAGTTTTCCACATTTCTAGTTTTTCTAGTATGATAGAATGCAATGAAGGGAGGTTAGCCGACTGGAGCTAGAGTAGTCATCTCCAACTTCTTCTGTACATTCTCTTACATAATATAAATCATTACTTATAAAAAAAACATGAAGAATAAAAAGATTCAACCAAATCAAATGACATGCAATAAGGGTTATTTTAATGTCAATAGGGAAAAAACATCAAGAATAAAAATATCCTCCGCCAAAATGTGTCGACTCTGAGAGTCGACACTTTCGACTAAATTTTTTGTTTCTTTGCTAGAAACAGACTTCTCGATGAAATGTGTCGACTGTGAGAGTCGACTCTTTCACCCTGTGTTCAGATTTTGTTCTTTGACAGAACACCCGTGAACCCTCATCACAGGGTTTTGAGATGATTCTCAGAATACACCATAGTCCATATGAAGGATGTCGGATGGCATGCATTGAATAATTCATAATATATTTCACAAACATGTAGACGCATAAGGAAAAAAAATAGCCCTATAATATGGTTCCAAAAATCATGAATTGGAGGCCTAGCCCGGTTATCTGAGATCAGAGGAGGCCTCCTCCTCCCCCTTCGAGCTCCCCTACCCTCCCTAAACCCCCCTTCCCCTCCCACCGGCGACCTCCCCCCTCCCTGTACCCACTCCCACCGACGACCTCCCCTCCCCCTCCGAGCTCCCCCTCCCTGCCACCAGTCGCCCTGCCACCGGTCGCCCCTACTTGAACCCCCCTCCCCCTCTGAGCTCCCCCTCCCTGCCACCAGTCACCCTGCCACCGGTCACCCCTCCCTAAACCCCTCCTCCCCTCCCACCGGCAACCTCCCCCTCCCTCTCCGAGCTCCTTCTCCCCCCCACCCTCCCTGAACCCCACCTCCCCTCCCACCGACGACCTCCTACTCCCCCTCCCCCCCCCCCATGTACCCTTCCTGAATCCCTCCGATGATCCCAAAAAAAAGGGCACTTGCGCCCGCAAGGGAGGGGGAGGGGGAGGGGAAGGGGGAGGGGAGGGGGAGGGGAAGAGGGATGGGACTTATCGGAAAGGCGGTGGCGATGACAAGAGGCGATGGCGACGATGAGAGGGAGGAGGCGACGTCACGGATGACGAGAGGGAGGAGGATGGCGGCGGCGGTGACGACGGAGGCTGGCGGAGACGGCGCGGATGGCGGCGGTGACGTCGAGAGGGAGGAGGGTGGTGCCGACTCTGACGGGGAAGACAGAAGAGAAATAGTAAGAGTGAGAGGGAGGGTGGGGGAAATGAGGAAATAAGGAAATGGAGGTCTCTAATGTGGAGGGAGAGATAAAATGTGAGACGGAACTTCGGACGGAAACAATTCCCGTCTCAAATTTCAGACGTAAGATTATTCGTCTGAATATTCGTTTCTATTTTTAGACTAGAATTTTGTCGTCTGAATATCTGTCTGTAAATTCAAACGGATATTCAGACGGAATGATTATGTCCCAAATACAGATGGAATTTGAGATGAATTATATCCGTCTGAATTTACAGATGGAAATGCGATGGAAATTAATCCGTCTGGAATTTCCATCTGAAATACTACTTTTTCTTGTAGTGGATGACCTGGAGCGAGTGTTCTGTTCGATGGAGTGTCCCGAGGAGGAGAAGGTGGTGTTGGCTATGCATCGATTGCAGGTGCCAGCCCGGACTTGGTGGATGTTAGAGTGGGGGGCAGTGTTTCAGTCCCATCCTCTTCGACAGATCATGTGGCAGGCGTTCGTCCCGGCTTTCAAGCGTGCTTTTTGTCCATCCTTCCTCAGGTCGCAGAAGCTGCGCGAGTTTCTAGAGCTAGTCTAGGGTGATATGACCGTGATGCAGTAGAGATCCAGGTTCATTGAGCTGGGCCGTTATGCACCGCACATTGTGGCAGATGTGATGGTGCGGACCGAGCAGTTTGTCGGGGGTTTGAGGCTAGAGCTGAGGCATCCTTTACTTGCGTCGGGCTTGACCGACCTAGATGCGGCTTGTAGAGCAGCAGCGGCATTGGGGAGAGATTTGTAGAAGACTCGAGGTCGGGGTAGTGCAAGTCAGTTGCAGACAGGTCTTAGCCAGCCGATGGATGTGCAGAAGCAGAGTACCATTCAGCCTTCAGTGGGTGGTTCAGGGGCATCTCCGTCTATGGGGTCAGCGGTAGATTCATCTTCCATTGGATCGAAGCTCAAGAAGATGTTTAAGGAAGCTAGGTTTATCAGGAGGCGTCAGGATCGTAAGGAGTCGAGGCAGCAATCAGTGAGTAGTGTTCAACAGCCTACCCAGTTCCAGCGCTAGGGTTCGGTGAGTGGTTCTCGGGGCGGGTTTCCTCGGTGCGGTGATTCTCATCCAGGCAGGTAGTGCACGGTGCCCGTTGTTTACTTCAGGTGTTACCAACCAGGGCACATGGCGTGTGACTGTCCGTAGAGACTGTGTCAACCGCACGAGTTTCAGCAACAGTAGCAATAGTTTTAGCCCCAACAATTACCACCACAGCCGCAGCAGTACCAGCAGTAGGGTCTGTTTCCTCAGTTGACTCAATCAGCTACCATAAGGAGGCAGAGATCCCGAGGTAGAGTTACTCACATGACCAGAGCAGAGGCTGAGGCGTCGCAGTTGGTAGAAGGTACTATTCTGATTTTGGGTTACGCGGCTCGAGTTTTGTTTGATTCTGGTGCATCCCATTCGTTCATTTCGGAGGATTTTACTCAAAGTGCCGAGGAGTTGGCTACTGAGGTGTCTTGTGATCCGGCAGTGGAGTTGCCTACTGGTGATTTCATGCTCACCCCTTATTTCCTTGAGAAGGTGCTTATGTGGGTGGATGTGCAAAACTTACCGGCCAGGCTTTACGCATTACCGCTTCAGGACTTTGATGTGATTTTGGGCGTGGATTCACTCGAGGCTCATCGGGCGGTGGTGGATTGTCGTTCGAAGAGGGTCTACTTCCAGCATCCTAGCAGAACCACTTTCTACTACCAAGGTATTCGATCTTACTCCTCCCATTTTCTTATTTGGGTCATTAAGGCTCGTAGATTGCTTGACACGGGTTGTCAAGGTTTTCTCGCTTCTGTGGTTTTGGTCGATCGGTAGTGTCCGGATGTGGAGGATATTCCGATTATGTGTGAGTTTTCTGATGTTTTTCATGAGGAGTTGCCAGGGTTACCACCGCAGCGAGAGATTGATTTCATGATTGAGGTGGTACCAGGTACGGCGCCTATGGCGAAGGCCCCTTACCGGATGGCACCGGCTGAGTTGAGGGAGTTGAAGGCGCAGTTGCAGGAGTTGCTGGCCAAGGGGTACATTCGTCCTAGCTTTTCCTTTTGGGGTACGCCGGTGTTGTTCGTAAAGAAGAAGGATGGTAGTTTGAGGCTGTGCATCGACTACCAGCAGTTGAACCAGGTGACTGTTAAGAACAAGTATCTGTTGCCTCGGATTGATGACTTGTTTGATCAGCTTCAGTCTGCTCGGGTGTTTTCGCAGATCGACTTGAGATCGGGTTATTACCAGTTGCGGATTCGAGAGTCTAATGTTGAGAAGACTGTGTTCCGCTCGAGGTATGGGCATTATGAGTTCTTGGTGATGCCGTTTGGGCTCACCAATGCCCCCGCAGCATTTATGGATTTGATGCATAGGGTGTTCCGTCCGTATCTAGACCAGTTTGTGGTCATGTTTGTGGACGACATCCTTGTCTATTCGTGGTCTGCTGAGGAGCATGTGTATCATTTAAGGGTGGTGTTGTAGACCTTGTGAGATCACCAGTTGTATGCCAAGCTCAACAAGTGCAAGTTTTGACTGAGTGAGGTGCACTTTCTGGGGCATGTGATTTCTGGTGATGGTGTTTCTGTGGACCCGGCCAAGGTCCAGGCTGTGCTGCAGTGGCCGAGGCCGAGTTCTGTCACGGAGATTCGGAGCTTTTTGGGGCTTGCAGGCTATTATAAGAGATTCATTCAGCATTTTGCTCGTATTGCGGCCCTGATGACCAGGCTTACGCGGAAGGAGGTGCCGTTTGTATGGACAGAGGAGTGTGAGCAGAGCTTCATGGAGTTGAAGAGATTGCTCACTACCGCTCCGGTGTTGGTGTTGCCTTTGGGATAGGGAGGTTTCGTGGTGTGTACGGACGCTTCCAGGGTAGGTTTGGGTGCTGTGCTAATGCATCACGATAGATCTATGGCGTATGCATCTCGGCAGTTGAAGCCACAAGAGGAGAACTACCCTACTCATGATCTTGAGTTGGTGGCGGTGATTTTCACTCTCAAGATCTAGAGGCACTACCTGTACGGCGAGAAGTTCGAGATGTTCAATGATCATCAGAGTTTGAGGTTTGTGTTCATCCAGAAGGATCTTAACCTCAGGCAGAGGAGGTGGGTGGAGTACATGAAGGATTATGAGTTTACTCTGTCGTATCAGCCTGGCAGGATGAACGTCGTGGCTGACGCCTTGAGTAGGAAGGTGGTGGTCCGTTAGATGTTGTTGAGGAAGTGGAGGTTATGGGAACAAGTGTCGGCCATGACTTTTAGGCTCAAGATCCCTCAGGATCAGGGTTCGGCTGTTCTTGCGAGCTTGACTGTCACGGCAGCTATTAATCGTCAGGTGACTGAGGCTCAGCGTGCGGACCCCGAGCTGCCTCGAATTTTGTCGATGGCCGAGGTGGAATTTGGTGAGGATGGAGCTGTGCAGTTCCAGGGTAGGTTGTATGTCCCAGCCGAGGAGCAGGTGAGGCGCGCGGTGTTGCGAGAGGCTCATAGGAGCCGGTATGTCATGCACCCCAGATCGGCTAAGATGTACCAGAACCTAAAGAGGCAGTTTTAGTGGCCTGGGATGAAGAGAGATGTTGCTGAGTTTGTGGATAGGTGTCTGATCAGCCAGCAAGTGAAGGTAGAACACCAGCGACCGGGTGGTACACTTCAGCCCTTGGAGATTCCCACGTGTAAATGGGACCACATGACCACTGATTTCGTGGTCGGGTTACCAAGGACATCCAGTAGGCATAATAGTATTTGGTTACTGGTGGATAAACTGACGAAGATGGCTCGGTTGTTACCGATCAAGGTCAGTTGGAGTGTGCATCGTTTGGCCTGTCTGTATGTGGAGCGGATCGTCCCGTTGCATGGAGCTCCCATCTCAATTGTGTCCGATCACGATCCTCGCTTCACTTCTGGATTTTGGAAGAGCTTCCAGCGAGCTCTAGGCACTGAGCTAGCATTTAGCTCAGCGTACCATCCTCAGTCAGACGGTCAATCGGAGAGGACCATCCAGAGTTTGGAGGACATGTTGAGGTCTTATTGCCTGGAGTGGCAAGTGTGACGACCCAGGCTCCGGATACTGGGTAAACCCGAAAACACTTGGATCCTGTGAGGCCTCCCAAGCGCGGAAAAGCTCCTAAGGGATAAAAGGAGTGTGTGTAGTACATTGAAGTCCCAGATAAAGTAGTAAGCAATTAATTTTTCATTGATCAGGTTTGCTAAAATAGCAAAAATAAAATTACATTTTCAATTAACAATTTAAATTAACAAAGTCCAGTCAAAAAAAGATAAGTACAGCCCAATAGAAAGGAAAACGTACACTGTCGGGGGAAGCCCGACACAGAGAATGCTGGCAACGCTGGCAACAACGAACTGACGCATCGTGCCACGAACCACGAGGAAGAAGAAGACCACACTTGAAAAGCAGGGGTGAGCCTCGTGTCACTGGCTCAGTAGGGGTCACGCATATCCCCACTGGAAACAACGCAGTAACACACTAAACAGTACTAAATAGTAAAGCTGTAAAAAGTAGGAGTAAGCAAGAGTAAGAACAACTAAAGGAACGAGTAAAGTCATACCGAACAGAAACACGGCTGCCGATCGAACCAAGGCTCCCTAAGCTACTCCAAACGGCAACAAAAAGGCGAACCCTGATCTCACAAAGTCAGGCGTTACCGATCCATCGACAAAGCACGAGCTCCAAAAGGAAAGCCTATAAGAATAGGAAAAAGCCCTAGAAAAGACCTACAGAGTCAAAGACACGAACATACACAACTAGATCGTCGTGTACGTTACACAAGATTGGACCTCGAGTAAAGCCACGACTGGCTACTAGGAATCCAATGATGGAAACACATGTCACGAGACACGAGAATCACTAGAGTCATGCATCAAGTCACAAGAGCACCTCCTCACTAGAAGAACAGCCAGATGCGTCCACTGATGTCTTACACTGCGCCAAAAGTATCTCCCACACGTCTGGAACGACGGTAACTGAGACACTCACAGAACCAAGTACAAGGAACAACAGTAACGAGTGACTAGTCAGGGTCACACCTGTCGACGCTCGTCCAAACACCCCTGACCACGTGTGCACACACAAACTCAATGCCTTGAGCCAGGCCTCTAGCTAGCTTTCTCCCCCAGTAGGACGCTACTGTATGGCAAGGGAGCCCACGGAAACTAGCTTACAAACCGTCGATCGGGAAGTGCCCCGCTACCACTCTTAGGTGGACCGACACACTGGAACGCATGCGTCGTCAGGCTACGACTAGTGGAGGCTCACTGGACACAGAGACTCCAAAACACTAGTGTTGAAGTACATACAGGCTAAGCATGCACTGTCGCACATACTACGAAGCACCAGACATAGGGTAGCATACCAGACTGCCACCAGACTCAGGACAAATAGCTAGACCTGCAAACACAACGATCCTTGAGTCAGGAGACTCGAGGTCAAGATCATCATACATAGCGATAATAAGCCGCCAATCGGTCTAATCCCTAAGCCACATCACAGTAAAACACCGATAAAGGAAACGACATAGGATCACCTGCTCCACACCTCCGCATAACACAACTACGGAGATCTGAGGGATCCCCGAGACCCTCCAAGCACATGGACACACAAATTGAGGTAAGATAAAACCTCTAGGCATCCAAAACCATTTCTCGATCCATACCGGATCACCGAGACATTCACGAGTTACATGTCAACCACTGGATCACACCGGGTTGACCAGACACCAGTAATGACTCTGAAAGCAGCACGGAACACTACTCGATATAATGGCACTCCTCAGCCACCCCACAACATGGTCATCACCCTCATAGGATGTCCAGGACATCCACAGAAAGACGAGCAAATCACAAGAGTAAGCTAAGCCAAACAGAGGCCAAACAATGGGAAAACAGAACTCTGGGGAATAAACAGCTACATGCCTGACTGCTAGGCAAACCAAGCGGCCAGTCAAAGAGCTACTATTCACACATAGAGGATGCAAACAGGCAAATGATGGTCACCAAAGGGCCACACAAAGCCATACATAGTCCACCCAAGAGTCTCCATCTGAGTGAAATAGTCATGGGAATGACCGCCACACTCAGAGACTCAAGCGAATAAAACTCTTAAACCATGTAGGGAAAAATGGTCTATCGCTGGGTCACCATAAGAAAGTAGTGGTCAAGCCTTAGGCCGCTACACCCAGTCAAACCCCCTACAGTGAAACCGACTTAACCGGTCAAACAAACCATAGCGGTCATATACTGAACTGCCAAATCCAATTAGTGGTGTGGGCTAGGACCGCCAACCCGACCGACTTAAAAACCTCGAACCGACATAAATGGTGCTTAGCGGTCTAACTATGAACTGCCACAGCTAGCCTAGCGGTCTATCATAAGGCTGCTGGGCCAAACTGACATGACACCTGAATCTAGCGGTTTAACCCTGAACTACCAGACACGGCTTAGCGGTCCTACTATGGGCCGCTAGCTGACACAAACGGTCGATCGCATGACCGCGAAGACCTGAACCGACATAAGATTCACTCGACGCCCAACGCAATCTATCGGTCATACACTAGGCCGCTAGAAGAACCCTTGCAGTCACTGAAAGGACCACTAAGGTGCTACGGCGGGTAAAATAGAGGAAGGGCTGATTCTGGCCGTTCCACGCCCCAATCGCTTCTAAACGACGGGGAAACAACCCTAGATGCGATACAAACCTTCCACAGACCGGAAGGGATCCATTTGACATCAAAAATAATGGAAACGGACGATTCTACCGAATCGACCCTAATTGAGTCATATGGGTTCCCGGGCTCACACTGGTCCCAAATGACAACCAATTGCAATAAAACTAGCGAGAATGGAATGCTAACATGCCAGGGAATCTAATAACACTAATTAGGCTAGAAACCGTCACCTAGGCAGGAGAACTCGTCTCACACCCCCCCAAAGCATGCTTCACCTAAAATAAGACAGAATCAGCTCGTTCTCACACCGAATAGCGTGAAATCACGAAGGAACACAGAACAGGAGTAGGGCATCCATCTCCCTACTTCCACCAAAGTTCTAGCGCGCCGACGTGACTAAACCACGCCAAAAATCGTCTCACGAGCTCGACACGCCAGATTTGAATCCACCGAGGGATCGCACCAACGCCACGCTCAATCCTTCGCCCCATCACACGCCAGGTCAACTCCACGACGTCCCTGCCTCGCCCAGCTCGCAACGGTCGCGTGCCCCGCGGAGAGAGGAGAAGAGAGGAGAGAGAATGCGAGGGAGAGAAGTAACGGCGGTGTGGAGAGAGGACGGAGAAAGAAGAAAGAAGAAATAGAAAAATAGGTAATTTTGTAATTTTTGAAAAATCTGATTTTCAGCCCAAAAATGCACTAAATTAAAAAAAATACGAAAAAATAGTCTAAATGATCCTCGAAAAGAATGCAACGCAACTGTAGCATCCTCGAGTCGATGAATTGAATAATAAACTCACCACGGGGTTCCGTAACCAGTATGAGAGAAAAACCCACGCAGATCGTAAAATACAACTCAGGACCCTCAAAAGCGATCCGAAACTTCGCGATAAAGATTCGAAAGACTCAGGGTCTTACAGCAAGGGAGTTGGATCCACCATTTACCGTTAGTGGAGTTTGCCTACAACAATGGCTATCATTCGAGCATTGGTATGGCTCCGTACGAGGTGTTGTATGGATGACCTTGTTGGACTCCGCTTGATTGGTTCGTGGGAGAGCGTGTCCTGATAGGACCAGATTTAGTGCAGTAGTGTACTGAGGTGGTGCATCTAGTCTGGCAGAAGATGTTGGCAGAGCAGAGATGACAAAAGAGCTATGCTGATCGTAGGAGGCAACGCCTCAGCTTTGCTATGGGAGATCAGGTGTTTTTGCGAGTTTCTCCCATGAAGGGTGTAATGCGCTTCGGTAGGCGTGGGAAGTTGAGTCCCCGCAATATTGGTCCTTTCCTCATTGTCGAGCATATTGGTGAAGTTGCTTATCGGTTGCAGTTGCACTCAGAGCTATCTTCTGTGCATGATGTGTTCCATGTGTCTATGCTTCGGAGGTATATGCCTGATGATTCCCACATTCTGTAGGATGTCGTTTGGCCCGATGTGACCCCAGACTTGTCCCTTCTGGAGTAGCCTATCTGCATCGAGGATCGACGTGAGCAGCACCTGCGGAAGAAGGTTATCCCTCTGGTTAAGGTAGTCTGGCAGCGTCACTCCAGTGGTGAGGCGTCGTGCGAGCGTGAGGATGAGATACGGTAGCTGCATTCTTATTTGTTCAGGTGAGTCTTCTCCCCTATCCCTGTGCCATGTCCTTAATTTCGAGGATGAAATTTATTTAAGGGGGGAGTGCTGTAATGTCCCGAGTTTTTTTGGACATTTTTGGATCTTGATCCATGGGTTTCGCATCACTTTTGGTCGTCCTGGAGCTTGTTTTGTGGTTTACATGTGTTTTTCCCTAACGGACCGATGGAACGTCATAGCGGGTGAACCGTTGCGTTCTCCTCCTCCGGGACTGTACCAGTGCGTTGAGCGTGTTCCGAGGATCGCAGAAATGATTTTTCATCATTTTTCATATTTTTGGCATTTTCCAGATTTTCTATATATAACCCTTTTTCTTTTTCCTTTTTCTTTCTGCTTCTTCTTTCTTCTCCCCCGTGAGCCGCGACCGACCGTTGCCCCCTCTCTCCCGTTGGAGCACTTCGCGGCCTCTTCCTCCTCCGGTGACGTGCGATGGACGACGACAGCGGCACGGTGACGACGGCGGCGACGAGAGAAAGGCGGCGGTGCCCTTTTCGCAGCGTGGGAGAGGCGTTCTTGGGAGGCCAAGATATGTGATCGGCATTGAATTGGAGGATTTTAGCCTTCCTTGTGGTAGGGGGACGGATCCTTACCATCCGTATTACTTTCCTCACGATTTGTAGGCCGTAGGCCGGTCGAGAGGGGCATTTTTGAGCCGGGTAGGGTAAATTCCATGATTTGGGGTTGAGCGCCGGATCTCCCATTTCGTGGAATTTTTGACAGATCTAAGGGCTTAGATGCATGCTAGGTTGGTTGGGGAAGGTTTCCCCTTTGTTTCCCCATCATCAGGTGATGATTGGGGCGTGGATGGGCGTTTTTGGGATTTCCCGCGGTTTCACCCTAGGGCGATCTAGCGGTCGTTCTAGTGACCGCTAGGCTCCCTTTGGCGGTCTCAGGGAGACTGCTAGGGTCTGGGTGGCGGTCGCGCGATAGACCGCTACCCTTGGGCTAGCGGTCGTCAGATGACCATTTTTCCCGTTTGATCGAGCACCCTCGGGGTGCGTGTTTTCGACTGTTGGGATCACGTGCCGCCTAGCGGTCATGGTGATGATCGCTTATGGCTGCCTAGTGGTCCAAGGAGGACAGCTCGGCTGGGGCTGTTGGTCGCGCGATAGATCGCTAGGCCTCCCGTGGTCCATTTCCTGGCGGTCCAATAGGGGACCTCTTGGCATCTCCTAGCGTTCCAGTAGAGGACCGCTAGGCCCCCTTGTGGTCCGAGAGAGGACCGTAAGGCTGAGGGGCAGTCCTGTGAGGACCGCCACTCAGTTTCCTTTCGAGCAGTGATTTCCATGAGTTGAGTCTTACCTCCGGTGACACGCCCACTAGTCGTAGCCTTCTTACGG
Organism: Amorphophallus konjac; assembly: GCA_022559845.1. Taxonomy (NCBI): domain Eukaryota; kingdom Viridiplantae; phylum Streptophyta; class Magnoliopsida; order Alismatales; family Araceae; genus Amorphophallus; species Amorphophallus konjac. The sequence goes on along the minus strand of CM040124.1, from coordinate 168,338,854 downwards.
CACGCGTGTGCTGACCCACCCGGGAGTGGTGGAGCGGGTTACTAGAGAGAGCCGGTTTTTAAGCTAGTTTCCGTAGGGCCCCTTGCCTTTGTAGCCCAAGTCCGACTGGGGGGGAAATTGGCTAGAGGACCCGACCTAGAATAGTTGGTCTGTGTGTGCATGCGTAGTTGGGGGCCGAGGACCCGTGCTGACGAGCGCGACCCCAGCTAGTCCTTGTTCTGAGTTCTTGGTTACTGTTGTGTGTCTCAGTCTCCGCCTGGGGCGTTGTAGGGAGACACTTGAGCCGTAGTGTAAGACGTCAGGGGATGCATCCAGCTGTTCTTCTAGTTTGTGGTGCTCCTGTCTTCTGGCAGGCACGGACTCATTTTTTCATCGGTTGAGGTCTGTCAGCTTGGTGCGGTTAGTCGTTGGGAGCTTTTTTGTTTATTTATTACTGCTGACTGCTTATACCGTACTTCTTTTAGGTAGTGTTACCTTCCGGACTTGTTCGCATCTTTTCGCCTTGTTTTCCTCGTTGCGTAGTGGGGGTCCGAGGGATTCCTACTGGGACAATGAAATGAGGCTCACCCCTACTTTTTAGGCGAGGTGGGGTCATCGAGAGGCGCAGCAGAGTTTCAGCATGGTTCTTCTATCCAGGGTTAGTTGCCAGTTTGCTAGAGCCAGGGTATGCCCCGTGTACTTGTACTTTTCTTTCTGTTGACTATACTTAATTTGGACATGAGATACACTAGACCTTGTAGAAGTTTATTTATTTATTTTATTCTGTGCATTTTATTTTAGATTAATTGTGCTATCTCTGCTGTTATTTCGGCTTCTCTTGTATTCTCACACCATCCTTTTTAACCCTTCCGAGTATTCGGGCTCGTGGGTGGCGAGCCGAGATTCGAGACACGCCGATTCCTTTTCGGTACTCGGATCCCGGGTCGTTACACACGAGGTCGCGAGCATCTGAGCTACGGAATATCAGCGACGCAAGAATCGGTACAATAACGCCAGAGTCTGAGACGAACACTTCCAACCGGGAGACTTCGTTCTGAGAAAGGTCGAAGCCTCTCGACCATTGGAGGCGGTGGGAAAGCTGGCCCCTAACTAAGAAGGTCCCTACCGAGTGGTCGAGACGCTCAGAAAAGTAGCATACCGGTTATCTACCATGGAAGGAACGCCTATCCCTCAGACTTGGAATGTGGCAACATTGCGATAGTTCTTTTTTTGAACTTCTTTCATACATGTAAGAGACAAATTGTGATAATAACTTTACTTTCCATTGCATCAACATCTCCGTACATCAGATAGGCCGTAGCCAGTACAATATATATATATATATATATATATATATAACTGATACAAGATGAACTAATTACTCGATGCGGATGAGGTTAGCAGCTCCAAGCCGAGCCACTGACTCCACCCAGTGTGGAAACTGGCTTGGATAACGGGACGGCTGACTTTGTCTGCTCGAGAAGTTCGGAAGAGATGGTATCAGTAGAAAAGAAAAAGAAGAGGAGGGTTTGCCCGAATGCCAGCTCCGTAGAAAACAAGAGAAGGCCTCCTCTGCCAACTCTCTCGAAGATGGAGCATAAAGGAGCCATCAAGAATTGATGGCGCAGGCAAGAACAAACAGAAAGCAAGCACCCTCTAAGTGGTGCGAGCAAGGGTAAGAAAAAAGAAAAAGTGGCACCCTCCAAAAAGTGAAGACGACAAAAAGAGGATGGTAGAAGAACAGAAGAGAGAAAAAGGATCGAACACTCCCTCGAAGGGAGTGGGAGAGGGGGAGCGGGGATGAAAGAAAGGAGGAGCAATGACGTTGAATGACTCCTCCTCTCTCAATCATCTCCCCCAGGTAGGGTGGCGGTCCAAAGGTCAGGAGGGAGCACGTCGCCATGCGCCATCCCTTCTTGTACGCCGTCCACCCACTCGCCGTCCATTCTTCTATGCCAAAGCAGAATGAACGCCCCAGTAGCCGCCAAAGTCTTCGTCTTCAAAGTCACCCTCCATGCTTCGCCTGAGGACGATCACCAAGAAGAGGACAATCACTTCTCAAAAAGGGTGGAAGAGACATAGACTGCAATGAAAGCCTTATGCGGCGTAGAGAGGATGAGACACCCTTCGGGACCTTTTATAGGCCAAAGGGGGAGATTTTTACCTTAATTGATTCTCCCCTCGAAAAGACGCAAGAGGCAAACGTCCTTCCCTAGGAGCAGTTACGCCACCTCCCACATGGAACCCTCCCACGGGAATACGTGAAACGATAAGTCATTCAAAGCGTGGAAAGATGAAAAGGCGCCAATTCAGCACCAATGACTTTGCCGATCCACACACAAGACTAATTTTTTGGCTACAAATCATACAAGATCTAAGATTTACTGATGATCGCAGATACGATAATCATACTCGGTCAAAGGCGGTAAGAAGCAGCCAATTGCATTTTAAACACTATTGCCATTATATAGAAAGAAAAACATTACACAGCCATGTCCAGGTAGAAATTGCAAAAAGAGAAAGGGAGCAAACAAGGCATGTACAGTCCTTCCTAATCTATGGGAATAGGGGAACTTTGAGAAGCCCATGGCCCCTTTTGAAGCTCGACAGGTAGTGGGCCCTCGACACTCGGAGATTTGCCCCAGGTTCCCTTGGTGACGGCCGGCCAGGCACTGACCCGATTCGTATGGGAACTGCCTCGACCACATGCCCTTCCAAGGCAGCCGGAGTTGGTGATCTCTCCTCCACTGAAGTAGAGGTATCTTCTCTCCCCCCTTCATCGCTCGACGTCGAGGAAGGAGAATCCGGGCCCTCTTCGTTTGAGTCGTAGGGTTACCCGGGAATGAAGACAAGCTCATCAAGTACCTGCTGCTGGGCCTCAGTGATTGCCCCTGATAAAAGCCTTGGGCGAAACCCTTCCACAGCCCCCGCCAGTAGCCCGGCTCGTAACATGCAAAGGCGGCTTGCTTTAGAACTTCTTGGTACTCTTCCGAGCCCCAATAGCACTCAACTGCCTCCGCCACGGCCCCTGCTGCCTTCTTGTCAAGCTCGGCCACCTTTATTTCGACCTCAGTGAGCTTCGCTTTAGCTTTGGACCGTGCCACTTCAGCCTCCCTCTTGGCCAGCTCGGCGTCCTGGTGCCGGCGCCCGAGCTCCTCTCGCTCGGTCGCCCATTGTCCCAATCATGCCACATGAGCCTGATGCTCCTCTTCCAGGAACTTGCTTTTAAGCTCCGCTGTGTACCGAGCTTGGGACAATTTCTCGGCCAGTGACCGAGCTTCCTCCTGGCTCGCCCGATCCCAAGCCCGAAGTGAGGTCACCTCTCGCCGAAGAACCTCAAGCTCTGAGGTCAACTGCCTGATCCTCCGGTCGGACTCAGTACAGACCCGGTTGTGAGCCCTCTCCTCACTCTCAAGCCGCGTGAGGAAATCAGTTATCTTAGCCCCTAGCTGGGCCATGAACAAACCTCCCTCCATGACTCTTTCGAAGAGCATAGAAGGGGAGCAACGTCGGAATTCCTCCTGAACCAACGGAGGTGCCAGAGCTCGGCACCGACTGTATAAGGAGGCCTGGATGATGAACCACCCTTGCTGCATGGGAGAAGCCCTCCCTGCAGGAGTTGGGGCAGGGATATCCCCTCCGGACGTCCCCAAATTTGGGATTGTGCCACTCGGCTCAGCCTGGGCCCTCACCCCAGCTTCCTCCTCCTCAGCACACGCCCCATCAACCTCGATAGGGTCTTCAGAGCCAGCCTCCTCCCCTTGTGTTCCTGTAGGCTCGGTGGAGGTCCTCTCACCTGCTGCGGACACCTCTGGCTCGGTCGACGGAGGCTCAGGTGGTGGACATCCCCGACTGGGGGCTCCTCAGTCGGATGAGATGTTTTTGCCTTCTTCAACCGCTTCTTCTCTGCGGTCAAAGCTTTCATCGAGGACAGTAATAGCCACTCCCCAGGGTCCTTGCGCTTAGACCCTCGTCGCTCTTGGGTGTCCTCCCAGGCAATTTGCTTGCCTTTATCTCGGGCGGAAGAAGGACCCTCAGAAGCTCGAGGCACTCTCAGAGCAGTCGCCTCCTCTAACTCGACGACCTCCTGCTCCGACGGTCACCCATCGTCCTCACCACGCCTCACTTCTACCCATTAGGAAGCAAGTCATCAGCAAGGGCTCGACCTACTTGGACGAGAGAATGCAAAAGTTGAGCTTTCAAAACCCTTACCGCGGGGAGGCAAGGCGAGGCGAGGAAACTCATCAATGTTGTCCGGAATCATCAGCTCAATGGACGATCGATGATTCTCCTGAATAACCCTAATCGGCTCCTCCAGCTCTGAGGAGATCGCCGATTGCTTCGGAGGGAATATCAGCTGAAATTTTTTCTTATCAGGGAAGCCCCAGCTAGCAACACCCTTGCTAGACCCTACCTAGAAAAATTGGGTCTTCCACCCCTTATGTGACGAATCCTGAGGAGAGAGGGTCACACAGCTCCTCCCCCTCCTCGCTTGAAGATAGAAGAAACCCTTTCCGACATGGGTTTGCTCCTTCAGCTCGAAAAAAGTGTGAAAAAGGTCTAAAGAAGCGGTGAGGCCACACTAGCGACATAGGAAGATAAAGGAGAAGATGAAAGTGTACGAATTAAAAACCAACTAGATGGGAGCCAGTTGGTAGAATTGTAGCAACTGCGCAACAAAGGGGTGGAGAGGAAGACAAAAGCCACACTTCCAAGCCAAGAGAAAGATGCAAAAAAGGCCCAAACGAGTATCCAGGCTGGACTCATGGGATTTGGCCGGAGAGAAGAAGTACCGCCATGCAGCTTGTAGCGGTTCTCAATCCCTTTCACCTCGGCCTCGCTCAGCTAGCTGCGCAGATAGTTGCTGGACTTTGGCGCTGAACTCCCCGCGCCTTGTTCAAACTCTCAGACCTCAACCTCGGGGTCATGCTCCGCCATGGAGGAACGATAAGAGAAAGAAGGAGAGGAGGGAATAGCAAAGTCAGAAGACTCAAGGGGAGGAGGAAGCTGATGGATGGCCGCCGCCGTGATCTCTGCCAACTCCGCAAAGGCCTCTACGATTCTCTGCTCCCTCTGGTCACTCTCATGGCGCATGGACTCTCTCACAATGCGAATGCATTGAAGGGAAAAACCCTAAATGGAGGAGACGTGGAACACAAGCATACGTGATATTTATATACCCTAGCGATCCTTGCGGGAAGCGGCGCGATGTTCCGAACTCCAATAAGGGTCTCCCCGCACCAACTCGAGGGAGCCATCATCATATGCATGCCCCCAAGACAGCGGCATTAAATGGCCCTTATCGGCAAAGGATATCCCCCATTCGAGCCACCAACGCTACCCCATTATGCTCTACTCTCCATGCCCGATTTTTGGCTCGGGAGTAGGGGGGCAAGTGAAGAGGGGTAAAATCAACGGCCCAGAGACATGTGGCCTTGAGCGGCCCAAATATGTCCATTCTCAACCAAAGCAGGCCAGACTCCCAAAGTGATAGACCCTTTTTTACGAGCCCACTTTATTCAAAGCCTAAAACTTGCTCGGCCCAATACTTCTTAGGCGCCCTACGGGCCCGGAAGACCGAGTAACGGTCACTTAGGAGAATCCCTATCGGGAGCCGAGTGCAATCTCCCGACGACGCCCCTGGCGCCCGGGAAAAGCCCTAAACGGGTGCCCCACGCTCGACCTAGCTGCTAAACGCCTATCTAGGCGGAGGTTACGCCATCACCCGGAGCAAGGAACTCAAAGGGATAAGGGAGAGCAAGAGTCCTAAGGTTATGAAGAGCCCACAACTAGGACGTAACTCCCCATAGTCCCTCAAGCTTCCTCAACTCCAGAACGGGAGCAAGCGACTATATAAACCCTAGGAAAACCCTCCAGAAAGGTAAGGTGATCCGGAGTACTCAACACCACACTCACTGGTGGAGAGCGATCTCGTGCCCTTCACTTTTTCTTCTACATTCCTTCTACCTACACTCTATCAGCTTGCTGACTTATGCATCGGAGAGTTTTACCCAGGGTCTCAACCCTACGCTCCTCTGATCCATTTCCTGCTTTGTAGATTCTCAATCGTGGTGATGACGACAAGGGCACATCCATGATCGTACGGCTCAAGATCCCGCATGAGATCACCCCTCTTTAGGTTGTTATTTTTGTTGCTCAATAATAGCATTTTTAAGGGCAACCAGATTTGCTTGAATATCATTTAACTGAGTCTCTATATCTATAATGTGTTTCTCAGCAAACGTTGTCCAATGAATAACATAATTTAGTTGCCTTGTTTTATCCTTCAGTGCTTGAACTGAATAAGCCCTATGTCAAAGTAAATAGCATACATCAGCCTTAAGTTCAACTTTTTATTTTTGCAACTGTTCTTGAGTAGTTGTTTTATAGGCCATTTTTGGAGGCCAGTCACCAGAAGTAATATAATGATGGTCAATCATGCCAGAAGCTTCTCCAGTACTAGGGATAGTTTGCATCATTCTTATTGCAGTAGAGTCTCGATTAGGAGATGCAGTAATAGGAGGAGGATACTTTTTTACAATAGGTAATTCAGATATGGATGTGGAAGGAGTCACTATACTAGAGGATTGTAGTAATTTAAGAGTGGAATACCTGAGAGAATATAGTTTAGGAAATTTAGATAACCATTTCTTTTTAGGTTTTTCTGACTAAATTCTGAATGAGATAAGAATTTTTCAATGGCAAGATAACGTTGAAGAAATCCTTCTAATTTTAAATTAGGTGCAACTATAGAAATATTTTTATTTAGAAATAAAAGAAAATGAATTCCATAAGGGTGACAAAAATAAGATAGAACTGAATTATTTATATGAAAAATACATCTTGATGCTATAGTGGCATATACAGATTATGGTATCATATCAATTTCTTTTATTTAGACACACACACCACAAATGCATTTGGAAGATGTGAATCATCTAAGGACAAGGTGAAATTATGTCTAATAGAGTACAAACCATCTTTATTTCAAGTTCTAGTAAACTGACACAATACAGCCTTTTTTCAATCTAAGTGACGCACATCTAATAAGGTTACAAGATAAGGTGCATTGAGGTTATAGGAGAAATGAGGATGGATTAACATATCTATTTGTCCTACATGGACAAACTTAACATTTTTAGACTTCCATAATTATATATCATCAGACGAGAAGAAGGGTAAAAACACAGCTTTGATTCCTGCTCCTTGTACTTGCATATTAACTTCTACTTATTTTATATTGTGGAGCAGTCGAGCTTAAAACTGGGGAAACTGATACATATCTGCCTTATTGACATCAGAGAAAGTAACATTGCCATCTTGGTCATGCTGAATTTCCTGAATAAGAATATAAGAATGGATTGTAGACAAAGGAAGATCAGAAGGAGATAAAAGGTCAGATGGATCAACGGAAGAATATCTAGCTGATTGAATCATATAAATATGAGGGAAATCATCAGGATTCTACTGATTAGAATTTTCAAACTTACCTGAGTCTGGAACCTTTTCTAGCACTACATGTTCACCATTTTATTTTTCTGGTTTATTTTCATCTGATATATTAAATTTAGAAAAGTCATCAAAAATATTTTCCTCTTCACATCTAAGAATCTGATTCCAAGCTTCATCTTGTAATACTGAATTATTGATAGCATGCCAAGCTTCATTACCCTCTTCCATAGTAAGCCACGGGTGTCTAGCTTGCTCAAATAAGGTTGTGAACTTTCTTACTTCTTCTTCAAAGTCTTCAATTGACTCAGAAATAGGTCTATCACCTGAATCATGTATAGTTGAAGATATAAACAGAGTATTTGATACATCTTGTCTTTCATGCATCTCTGTAAGGAATTCAATGGTAGCTTCCTCCATAGATTCATATGTTCTTCCTTTAGGAGAGTAGTAACAATCATTATATAATAGAGGGTCTTCTTGGTGTTTAAACCAAGTAGGTCGATATTCTCTACACTCTTCATGAAATCCAACTTCATAAAGATCATATATAGGATGATACTCAATAGGTTCTTTGAGAATTGGAGGTTTCCATAAATTAAACCTGAAATGGCAAAGTGTATTATTGTGCAGTGGAGTAGGCTCTATATATGCCTTAAGCAGTTCCCGAATTATGAGCTTTCTGCCATAGGTTGTTGAGCACTAACTTCTTTAAAAACGGCTATAAAGTGATTTTCAACATAAGGAACTATATGAGAAATAGCATAATAACGGCCAGAGTTGGTACTCATGACCATTCCTTCCCATTTGCAGATTTTTTCAATAGGAAATGGAATAATATGCCATTCCCTATATTTAATATCAACTCGAAACTAAGGAACAATAGGGATGTAAGTAGGAACCGCAATATCAACTAGCAAAGTGTCATCTTCTTCAAGGAATACGTGAAATGATTTTTGGGAAGCAATAATAAAAATTTGATTTAAATCCAAAGCTTCAAAATGATCATAGTGATCCTATACGGTTGTAAAATGGCATTCAAACTCATAACCATTATCAGCAAGAACGCGATGAGAATTATAGCTATGGAATTGATATGGAATGGGATGCTAAATACCAGAAGCAAGGAGAGTGTCGTAAAGCGCCATAGGAATTGAAAGAGAAGAGATAGAAAAATAAAAACCAAAGAGGCAGATAGCAACCGGTACAACTGAATGCCCTTAGTTGCTCTTCTTTGGCTCCAATACCAATTAAGGTGGACAGAGGACTAAGGCTCTCGAGAGGAAGGTGCAACGCACACTCACTTACAAGAATAGCACACACAAGGTGTAACTTGAATACTGAGGGTTTTCTCTGATGCCCCCTGCCCATGGCTTCCACTTCTATTTATAGTGATGTTGGTACAGAATGGATACAAGACCATCTTGGACACTTGGAATGTGATGCTCTTTCTAGAAGACACTTTACAAAAAGCAAAAGAAAAGGAGACACCTCATAGGACACCTGTCCACAATTCAATATACAAGAAGACACTTCATCTAGTATTTAGAAACTTCCTAGGACACCACTATAAAAAGACAATCTAAGAGGACGTCAAAAGACAAGCTAAGAGGACGTCTTAACTTTACACCTCCACAAAAATACAAAAAACACTCATTATTATGTACAACTATTAAACACATCATCATGCTATGTGTAATTGGTTCATTGATTAGGTGTTGGAGAGCTTCTAGATGATTTGGACAAAATCCATTTTCCTTTCCTGGCAGCTTCGACATTCTTCAATTGAAGAGCTAATCTACTTGAGTGAATTTGCTATTCATGTAGTTGTATCGTCCGAAGAATGGATAACTAACTTATCATCTAGATAATGTCGTATCACTTGAGGCTCTAAAAAATTAATCCTTTGAAAAAATGACAAAGACTTTGTTCCCAATCATTAAGAGATATGATGTCATTAAAGAAATTCTTGGAACAAGAATTTGCATATAACTGTCTCCTTGGAATGATAATGTCATCTAAAATATTTTTGTCAATCAACCAATCCAATATTTCGGGTTCTAGGGAAGTCCATTTGAGATTATTAATGAGACCACTGATTCTTCTAGCAGATGTCCTATAAAGATCTAAATTTGGATATTCCCCCTAAATTAAGCTGCCATAGGGAAATAATGTTATGATGTTTTGGCATAAATGTAATCTTTGTTGCCAAGTTCTGACAGATAATCGTTTCCATGAAGTCTGTGTTTGTAACATCCTTATTTGAATTAATTTTAACTCCCTTGTTAGTGCATCATGAAGATGATGATCTTTACCAGCAAGTCGTTCAATTGTAAATTGATATTGAGCTAAAATAAACTGCCACCATTCATATCTTCGGAGTTTGGCATTATCGGATAATTTTCTTTTTATAAAGGCTCCTAGAGTAGGGAAATCTGTGCGAAGGATAGAGTTTTCCCCTATTAGATAGGTGTGAAATTTTTGAACACATTTTACTGCTGCTAGTATTTCTTTCTTAGTAGGCCAATAATTAAGTTCATGCCTTTTAAACTGCCCACTCTGATATGCACAAATATTTTCTTCTTTGTCCTTTTTGTGAAGAAGAACTGTAGACCAAGTCTCTTCTGATGCATCTGTAGCAAGAATATATGGGCCTTGATAGGCTAGCTTTAAAGGAGTAAGATGTTTACATTCTTCCTATAATTGTAATACTTCTTGTGTTGCTTCATAAGTGCAAATAAATCACTTTGATCTCATTGCTCTACGAATATGTAAGGCACACTCACTCACAAGAATAGCACACACAAGGTATAACTGGAATACTGAGGGTTTTCTCCAATGCCCCCATCCCATGGCTTCCACTTCTATTTATAGTGATGTTGGTACATAATGGATACAAGAGCATCTTGGACACTTGGATAGTTATGCTGTTGCTAGAATACATTTTATAAAAAGCAAAAGAAAAGGAGACACCTCATAGGACACTTTTCCATGATTCATTATATAGGAGGACACTTCATCTAGTATGTAGAAACTTCCTAGGACACCTCTATAAAAAGATAAGCTTAGAGAACGTCTTAACTTTACACCTCCACAAAAATACAAAAAAGACTCATTATCATGTACAACTATTAGACACATCATCATGCTATGTGTAATTTATTCCTTGATTAGGTGTTGGAGAGCTTCTAGATGATTTGGACAAAATCCCTTTTCCTTTTTCTGGCACGTTATTAGGGGACAATTCAACCCCCCTTCTTGTCCGCTCGCCAACCGGGTCAACAGTTGGTATCAGAGCCACGTCTCTATTTTCTTGAGGTCTAGCGACCTATAGAGAGATCCTTGTTGACAAGTTTCTTGAGCAACATGTTTGGTAGCCATTTTTTTACTCTTCCTCCTTGTCATAATGGTAATAATTACATTTATTGGAGAAATAAAATGTGTGCCTATCTTGGTTTTAATGAACCTGAAATCTAAGAAGTTATATGTGAAGGTCCACATAAACTTCCAGCAAATGAAACTGAGTGGAATGACAAGCATGTGAAGAAATATGATATTAATCTTAAGGCTTTGAATATTATGAGGAATAGCATAGAGTCTGATGTTCTTTCCCGAATTTCTTCTTGCTAGTCATCCAGAGATTTATGGGATCAGCTGACGATGTATGAAGCCAATGAAAAGACATTGCAAGTTAGATCAGCATCAATGGCTCATGGAGAGGAAAACTTAAATGAGGTAAATTCTGACTATGGAGAACTCTTAATTGAAGAATGGTAATTAGCATATGCTGAATTACATGATATATGTAAGAAATTCAAATCTGAAAACAATAAACTGAAAAAGAACATTGAAGATCTAGAGTCACAAATTGAATGTTCAGAAAGCCAAAATGAATTTCTGGAATCTAAAATAGAATCGCTTGAAGAAGAAATTTCTGACATGCGTAAAGAACATGCTTTGATTTAAAAATCTGATAACTCTCTTGCATCTGAAAATGAATGTCATGAACTGTGTGAACAAAATAAACTCTTGTTGTCTAAAATCTCATTGCTTGAAGAAACAGAAAAATATCTTAGAAATAAGTTAGATTCATTGTCTGACGATGAAAAAATGTTTGTAAAGCTTCTTGATACTGAAGTTGACAGCAAGAGCATCATGACTGAAAATGAAGATCTTAAAAAGAAAAATAGTGCAATGTTAATTCAGAATTTCTTGCTTGAGAGTAAATTGAAAAGTTTTGATAAACTTGAAAAAGAAAATTTATTGTTGAAATGTGAGAATGAACGGTTGCTTGAAAAGTGTTCAAAGTTTGTTGAAACTTAAAAAGTATATGAAAAGCTAACTGAAAAACTGCACTCGATAAATGAGGAAAATGAAGGTTGCATAAGTTGTTTGTCCATCAATCCTAGAATTTGTTTTCATATTTCTGCCTCATCTTCCATTGAATGTCTTATAGGTGTACCTTATACTGGGATATTACGAATGGTTGGAATATAAGCCACTGGCGAATCCATATCCCATTTTTCAAAGGGATGTTTAATGCAACAATCTTGTAATTTCTCTGTAATCTCCACGAAAGATGTCAGATATGCTTGTGCTAGAGAAGAAATTTGATTGAGCTGTTTGATAATTAAATATTTATCAGCTTTTTCCTATTACTTTTCTTGGATTTTGATAAATTGTGAAATAGATAAATCTTTTGACTTTACTAAATTAGACTATGATTTAAAATAAGCAGATATTCGAGGAATAATCTCTCTATCTTCATTGATATTGAGAAGCAGCATATCTTGTGCAGTAGTATATGGTCCAAGTTCATCAAGAGTAACACAGCCAATACCCATATCATATCTGCCATCATTAATTTGAACAAAATATAATAATAAGATCTTCTTTTCGAGTTTAATAGGGACCTATAGGGCAAAATCTGCTATTGCTCTTTCTCCATTCATAGTTTGAATAGTAAATCCACCTGAAGGATAATAAATCCAATTTTGCTAGAATTCTTTAACACACCAATTAATGTTAGTGTCACGCCCCGAGCGCGGAAGATACCCGGAGATGCGCGACGTGTCTATATCAATCATGTCAATCAGAGTGGTCGTGTATTCGATACAAAGACAGAGATGCGCAAAATAGCAAGATAACCCAATCCTTTATTTCATAATGGATAGACTATTACAAATCCAATACTCTGTTTAATAAAAAGAAAAGTACATAGTTGACTCGAGAAAACTATAGGAAAGACTAGACGACACTTGTAGAAGCTCTATCACTTTCACTCTTGATCATTCCCATCCGATTGACTTCCATCGTCGTCGACTTACCTGAAAAGTAAAAAGGGACAAACGGAATGAGCGAACGCTCAGTAGGAAATTATATCTCAAGTACTAGCAAGTGGTTTAAGTAATTACATCTTTCATGAATGCAAGAAAGTTATGCATGCTCGCATGAAACGACAAGATAGAGAGAATGTAATATCAAGGAAATAAGATGAACTTAATCATGAACTTTCAACAAGATAACAAGTGGTTCAAGATATTCAAGCAAGTACAATTAACAAGTCATGTCAAGAACTTTGGCTATCATGTATCAAGCAAGCAAGTAAATTACCCTTTTTCGGGCCACGCATTTCATTTCATGTCAAGTACGAGTCAAGTACAAGATGTGTGTGGAATGTCCAATCAAGCAAGTCAAGTACTCGGTATAATGCCAGATACCTTATCATTTTAACTCCCATGGGCACAAGTACTTTCGGGTGCTCCTCCCAGGACCAGATCGGGCCCTATATGCGCAGGCATTTATCATGTGTTTTGACATCCACTCTTGTTTATAGCCAACATAGAATTTCAATAATCAAGCTTGTAGACACGTATGACAACTTTGATAGAATAGAGTCCAAAATATGACAAAGGACATAGAATGGCGATAATAACGGTATAATCACGATATCGATAAAACTAGGTAGAATATGATTCCCTTAACTTGGGTACCATGACAAATCAGTATGGACATTCTTTATATAGAATTGAGGTCCACATGAACAGTATATCAAGGTAAGATACCCTCATTCTTATCATAGAATTGAGGTTTACAAGAATGGCATGATATGGCATGATGTCATCATCCCATTAAGAATTTCTTATGATATACTCTTTGTATAATCATAAGGGCCGGTATCCCATGTTTCTTCAGAGTGACATGGCATCAATGGTGTAATGGGTTTTTAGGGTACAACCAGCTCAGTCGGCCTTGAGGGAATCCAAGGCTACGAGGAGTCTTACGGAGGTCTCTATGACTAACTCGCTAGTCCAAAGGAACGGAATGTCCAATGGAGAGCTTGTATGTCAATGAGAGTTGAGTGTGATCGGTAAATCAACATGAAAACATGGGACTATACTCACGGAGTGGAGAATAGTGCCGATATATATATATATTATAATATATAAAACCATCGGTTAGCAAATCAGATGAAAATCAGTTTATAGTAAAATAACGACTTAGGTCAAGTCGTTTCTCAAGTAATTAACGCCTAACAGAAGGGCGTTTACATATGGTCCGTTTTGCAGAATTTTCAATAATTCAATAATTTATCTAAAACGCGCCTTGGGAAGGGGCGTTTCTTCAAGAGTTGACGACTACAGTAGCAGGCGTCTCCTTATTTATATATTTGACAGAATATCAATAATTTCATGAATTGTCTAAAACACGCCCTTAAAAGGGGCGTTACTGTTTAATTCTAATTTTCAGAATATATATATTTCAGGAATTTACAGAAAACGCGCCCTCTGAAGGGGCGTTATTAACATAATTACACCCTAGTTCAGGGCGTTAGTTTCACAAGTCACGACCTAACTTAGGTCGTTAATTCGTCAAGGGTCATGAACAGTAACGAAGTTATATAATCAAGCAATTTTCCAAGACAGGACAGGTAAACTAGCAGGTAGAGTCATGCATTGTATTAGAATCAGGATTTCAAATATATCATCTTTATAACGTGGGTATTTATTATTTTCATAAAAGTAACGCCTGTGTACAGGGCGTTTATTCTGAAACTGACGACCATTGTTATGGTCGTTACTTTTAAAGTAGCGCCCTATTCAAGGGCGCTTCTTTTAATAATATTCCAGCAACGTCCGGGAAACTATAATAAAACTAATACATGATATGCATGATGCTTCTTGTATATATAAATTTAGTTTGGGCTACAAGACTTGAGAAAATCCTACCTTTAAGAGTTGATTTGGAGATGACCGTGAGGGGTTTTTGGCTAGCAGAAGATGATGGCTTTGATGAAGAGGCTTCTACAACAGCTTTCCTATGAGAGAAGAAACTGTATCAGTTTCTTTGAAATCTGATCATCACGTCAAAAGTGAAGAAAAGATCTTTACCAGCTCTCAACGTACGGCCACCGAGCTCCCTTAACCTGTATAGAGAAGAAGATGAAGAATTGTTAATTCTTCATGCAACTGAAGCAGAGAACAAAAAGGGAAATTAAGAAGAACGGTTTGTTCTTCACGTACCTCTGCAGTCGGAGGTATCAAATAGGTTTAGGGTTGTTCGATCAAGGCTTATTTATAAGATTTTGGAAATCCTATTAGGGTTAGTGATTGTGTGGAAGTAATGCTTCCCTAATAGAGTCCTTACCCTAGTAGACACTTACTGGATCAGGTTGATCCTTCCCCTGATAAGCTCTGGGTCGAACGGGTCCGAATGGAATTAACGCCTTAGGTAAGGGCGTCGATTCTTTAATTAACGACCTAGTTCAGGTCGTTTCTTAAGAAACGTCTTGGATAAGGGCGTTCCTTATTTTTGAAACACGCCCCATATATGGGCGTTTCTTTTACTTGCCTATTTGGTCGTGAGAGTTGACGACCGCAATTTCTTTATTCACGCCATGGATAGAGGCGTTTCTTTATAAATTAACGCCTTAATAAGAGGCGTTATTTTTAATTTGTTTTATTTCGTCCAATTAACCCTATTCCTTTTATATATATTACTTCTGTAATATATATGTTTTAATTCATTTCAATTATTCATTTATTAGGGTTGCTACACCCTCCCCCACTTAAAAAGAATTTGGTCCCCAAATTCAATATATATATAATTATACCCATGGAGAGTGTAGGACATATACCTCTTAGAATAACTCGGGAAATCGTTTCTTCATAGATTCCTCGGTCTCACATGTCGCTTCGTGTTCAGGATTCTTATTCCATTGCACCTTAAGCATGGGAATAACCTTATTCCTTAGAGCTCGTATTTCTCGATCTAATATCTTTAAAGGCCTCTGTTCATATGTGAGATCTTTCTGGATCACCAGATCTCCATGCTCAATAATATGTGACGGATCGTGCACATACTTCTTCAACATAGATATGTAAAATACATTGTGTACCTCGGACAACTGAGGAGGCAACGCGATGCGATAAGCAACCTCGCCAACTCTTTCGAGTACCTCAAATGGTCCGATGAATCTTGGCGTAAGCTTGCCCTTAACACCAAATCTTCGTATGTCACGTCCAGGGGATATTTTAAGAAATACATGATCTCCAACCTGGAATTCAAGATCTCTTCTCCTGGTATCAGCATAAGCCTTTTGCCTTGTCTGAGCAACTTGTAATCTTTCTCTGATTACCTGTATCTTCTCAGTTGTATCCCTTACCATGTCTGGACCTAATAGTTGTTTCTCTCCAACTTCGTTCCAACATATGGGAGATCGGCAACTCCTTCCGTATAAGGCTTCGAAAGGTGCCATTTGGATACTAGCTTGGTAGCTATTATTATATGCAAATTCAACTAAAGGTAAGTGGTCATGCCAGCTTCCTCCAAAGTCAATAATGCATGCTCTCAGCATATCTTCAACAACTTGATTAGTTCGCTCGGTCTGACCATCCGTTTGTGGGTGAAAAGTAGTACTAAAGTTGAGCCTTGTTCCCAACGAATGTTGTAATCCCTTCCAAAAATGAGAAGTAAAACGGGGATCTCTATCAGACACGATTGAGACAGGAATTCCATGTATCCTGACTATTTCTTTGATGTATAGTGCAGCTAGCACATCAATTGACCATCGGCTTTTGATTGGCAAGAAATGTGCCGATTTAGTCAATCGGTCAATGATAACCCAGATTCCATCATATCCTCCTTTAGATTTAGACAAACCCATGATGAAGTCCATACCAATATCCTCCCATTTCCACTTAGGAATATCTAGAGGATGTAGTTTTCCCGCAGGCTTTTGGTGTTCCGCCTTGACCTGTTGGCATGTGAGACAGCGTGATACATAGTCCGCTATTTCTCTTTTCATATTAGGCCACCAAAAGTTCCTCTTTACATCTTGGTACATTTTGGTTGATCCTGGATGAATAATGTACCTTGATCGGTGAGCTTCATCTAAGATCTTCTTCTTTAATTCCGGACAATCGGGTATACAAGTTCTATCTTTGAACGATAATCTTCCATCAGAAGTTAGTTGAAAATCAGATTGTCCTTCTAATCTGCCTTTGATTTCTACTAATATAGGATCATCATCTTGAAGTGTTTGTATCTCAGATAACAAATCTGACTGTATGCTTACATGAGATAGTGTGACAAATTTGGATTCTGTGTCCAAGCTTATATTGAGCTCGGAGAATTGTTCAAGTAACCTCCATTCTTGCATCATACAATTTGCTATCATTGCTCTCGGCTTTCGACTAAGGGCGTCAGCAACATAATTACCCTTTCCGGGATGGTATTGTATATTGAAGTCGAAGTCCTTGAGATATTCTAGCCAGCGTCTTTGTCTCATGTTTAGCTCCTTTTGTGAAAATAGATATTTGAGACTTTTGTGATCGGAGTATACAGTAAACTATGCTCCATATAAGTAGTGTCTCCATATCTTTAGGGCAAATACTACCGCGGCCAGTTCTAAGTCATGGACGGGGTAATTCTCCTCATGCTTCTTCAGCTGACGTGAAGAGTATGCTATGACCTTTCCTTGTTGCATTAGGACACATCCAAGGCCAATGCCAGAAGCATCAGTGTAGACCTCGAATTTCTCTCCTTCTGTTGGTAGAGCTAACACTGGAGCTGTAGTGAGATGATCTTTGAGAGTTTGGAAACTTCTTTCACATTCCTCACTCCATTCATATCGGATCTCCTTACGAGTTAACCTTGTAAGTGGCACGGCGATTGTTGAGAAGTCTTTGATGAATCGCCTGTAATAGCCTGCAAGGCCTAAGAAACTTCTGATCTCGCTAGCATTGGTTGGTCTTTCCCATTTCCTAACTGCTTCAACCTTTGACGGATCTACAGATAATCCATCCTTGGATATCACATGTCCGAGAAAAGCCACTTCTTCAAGCCAGAATTCGCATTTGCTGAGCTTAGCATATAATTGATTTGTCCTCAAGATTTGTAATGAAATCCTCAAATGCTCTTCATGTTCTTCCTTAGTCTTGGAATATATCAATATATCATCAATGAAAACCACCACAAATTGATCTAGATAAGGCCTGAATATGCTATTCATCAACTGCATAAAGGCAGCAGGGGCATTTGTTAGTCCAAAAGGCATAACAACAAATTCATAGTGGCCATACCTGCTTCTGAACGCAGTTTTATGAATATCTTCGTCTTTAATCCTCAATTGATGATAACCAGACCTGAGATCAATCTTGGAGAAATGTTTGGATCCAGAAATCTGATCAAATAATTCATCGATTCTCGGCAGTGGATACTTGTTCTTGATAGTAAGATGATTCAACTGTCGATAGTCGATACACAATCTCATGGATCCATCCTTCTTCCTTACAAATAGGACTGGGGCTCCCCACGGGGAAGTACTTGGTCTAATGAACCCTTTTTGAATCAATTCCATCAATTGCTTCTTTAATTCTTTTAGTTCTGCAGGGGACATTCTATAGGGTGCCTTTGAAACAGGACCAGCACCAGGGGCTAAGTCGATGGTAAAGGCCACATCTCTTTGCGGGGGTAATCCCGGCAATTCTTCCGGAAATACGTCTGGAAATTCTCGCACTACCTGAATGTCCTCTATCTTGGTTTCTTTAGCTTCTTTAATAGTGACAAAAGTAAGGAAGGATACACATCCTTTCTTGACGAGCTTGCTTGCTCGAAGAGCCGAAATAAGAGGGGATTTGCTTCGACTCTTAGGACTAGTATAAGTCAGTTCCGGAAATTCCTTGAAAACAATCTTGCTATCACGGCAATCAACCGTTGCCTGGTATTTGGATAACCAATCTGCTCCTAGTATAACATCATACTCTTTTAGATCTAAGCAGATAAGATCAATAGGAAAATTCTTTCCTCGAACCAATACCTCACAGTTTTGGTAATGATGTGTGATATCCGTCTCGTTTCCGAGAGGAGTAGACAATATTAACTTCATCCATTCTGGTTCTAGAGGTAATGGGTCAGCAAACTTCTTGGAAATAATGGAATGCGATGCACCCGTATCAAATAAGACATGTGCATATTTGGAACAAATTTTTAATGTACCTTCCACCAATCCGCCTTCTTCTTCTGGTTCGGTCTCTTGGATTGCATGAAGACGCGCGTTCCTTGTCACTGGGCGTTTACCCTCACCATCTTGGTCATTCATTAATGGACAATCGGGAATCCGATGTTCACGACTCCCACAACGGAGACATGCTCCTAATTTCCTCCAGCATTCTTCTGTTTTGTGACCAGCCTTGTCACAATGCTTGCATACTACGTTTGAAGGTGTAGTGGTGATAGAGAAAGGCTTGGATTTCTTGAACTTCTGATCTTGAGAGGAAGAACCTCCATTATTGGGCCTCTTCTTAAAGTTGGGTTTAAAAGAACCCGAACTTGTGACTTGCTCCTTTTTATCTTTCCCACGGATCCTATCAGATAGTTCCGTGGCATCTTCAAGCAACTGAGCTCGGCGCACTATTTCAGTATAAACTTGAATATCCATAGGCGCCAGTTGAGTAATGTAGTGGGGCCTAAGCCCATTAAGAAATCTACGGGCTTTCATCTTTTCCGTGCTAATTAAATGCTTAGCATATCTAGACAGTCTAGAGAACTGTGCTTCATAATCAGCCACCGATAAAGATCTTTGCTTTAATGCGGCAAATTCGGCGGCCTTCTTTTCCTGGACCCTATCAGAGAAATATTTGGCGTTGAAATATTCAACGAATTCTCCCCATGTAACTTGAGTTGGGTCAATTGTAGCTTCAATCGACTCCCACCAGCATCTAGCATCCTTTTCTAACTGGAAAGTAGCTAATAAGACTTTGTCCTGATCCGTGCATTGCATAACACGGAATATACGTTCAATCTCCCGAACCCAATGCTCGGCATCGTCTGGATCGGTCGATCCCATGAACTTCGGGGGATTCATATTCTTGAATGCTTGGTGTAAGCTTCCAGCTCGTGGAGCACCACCTTGTGCTACCTGTTGTAGCACTTGGGTCATCCCTTGAAGGGTACGCTGCATGTTGCGCCATTGAGCACGTTCGGCAGCCATTATCCTACAATTACAATAGCTATGTTAGTATTATATCACTATGATCTTATAAAGGACTCATTGATCATTTAACCCTTGGTTCTACCCACTCTCACTTGGTTAAAGGTTTTGAAACCTATCCTTGGACTTGGGTTTCCTAGGAATTGAATACCTTAGGCTCTGATACCACAAAGACTGTCACGCCCCGAGCGCGGAAGATACCTGGAGATGCGCGACGTGTCTATATCAATCATGTCAATCAGAGTGGTCGTGTATTCGACACAAAGACAGAGATGCACAAAATAGCAAGATAACCCAATCCTTTATTTCATAATGGATAGACTATTACAAATCCAATACTCTGTTTAATAAAAGGAAAAGTACATAGTTGACTCGAGAAAACTATAGGAAAGACTAGATGACACTTGTAGAAGCTCTATCACTTTCACTCTTGATCATTCCCATCCGATTGACTTCCATCGTCGTCGGACTTACCTGAAAAGTAAAAAGGGACAAACGGAATGAGCGAATGCTCAGTAGGAAATTATATCTCAAGTACTAGCAAGTGGTTTAAGTAATTACATCTTTCATGAATGCAAGAAAGTTATGCATGCTCGCATGAAACGACAAGATAGAGAGAATGTAATATCAAGGAAATAAGATGAACTTAATCATGAACTTTCAACAAGATAACAAGTGGTTCAAGATATTCAAGCAAGTACAATTAACAAGTCATGTCAAGAACTTTGGCTATCATGTATCAAGCAAGCAAGTAAATTACCCTTTTTCGGGCCACGCATTTCATTTCATGCAAGTACGAGTCAAGTACAAGATGTGTGTGGAATGTCCAATCAAGCAAGTCAAGTACTCGGTATAATGCCAGATACCTTATCATTTTAACTCCCATGGGCACAAGTACTTTCGGGTGCTCCTCCCAGGACCAGATCGGGCCCTATATGCGCAGGCATTTATCATGTGTTTTGACATCCACTCTTGTTTATAGCCAACATAGAATTTCAATAATCAAGCTTGTAGACACGTATGACAACTTTGATAGAATAGAGTCCAAAATATGACAAAGGACATAGAATGGCGATAATAACGGTATAATCACGATATCGATAAAACTAGGTAGAATATGATTCCCTTAACTTGGGTACCATGACAAATCAGTATGGACATTCTTTATATAGAATTGAGGTCCACATGAACAGTATATCAAGGTAAG
The DNA here is from genome assembly GCA_022559845.1 of Amorphophallus konjac. Lineage (NCBI taxonomy): Eukaryota > Viridiplantae > Streptophyta > Magnoliopsida > Alismatales > Araceae > Amorphophallus > Amorphophallus konjac. Next base: position 168,317,726 of record CM040124.1, on the reverse strand, counting down.
ATACCCTCATTCTTATCATAGAATTGAGGTTTACAAGAATGGCATGATATGGCATGATGTCATCATCCCATTAAGAATTTCTTATGATATACTCTTTGTATAATCATAAGGGCCGGTATCCCATGTTTCTTCAGAGTGACATGGCATCAATGGTGTAATGGGTTTTTAGGGTACAACCAGCTCAGTCGGCCTTGAGGGAATCCAAGGCTACGAGGAGTCTTACGGAGGTCTCTATGACTAACTCGCTAGTCCAAAGGAACGGAATGTCCAATGGAGAGCTTGTATGTCAATGAGAGTTGAGTGTGATCGGTAAATCAACATGAAAACATGGGACTATACTCACGGAGTGGAGAATAGTGCCGATATATATATATATTATAATATATAAAACCATCGGTTAGCAAATCAGATGAAAATCAGTTTATAGTAAAATAACGACTTAGGTCAAGTCGTTTCTCAAGTAATTAACGCCTAACAGAAGGGCGTTTACATATGGTCCGTTTTGCAGAATTTTCAATAATTCAATAATTTATCTAAAACGCGCCTTGGGAAGGGGCGTTTCTTCAAGAGTTGACGACTACAGTAGCAGGCGTCTCCTTATTTATATATTTGACAGAATATCAATAATTTCATGAATTGTCTAAAACACGCCCTTAAAAGGGGCGTTACTGTTTAATTCTAATTTTCAGAATATATATATTTCAGGAATTTACAGAAAACGCGCCCTCTGAAGGGGCGTTATTAACATAATTACGCCCTAGTTCAGGGCGTTAGTTTCACAAGTCACGACCTAACTTAGGTCGTTAATTCGTCAAGGGTCATGAACAGTAACGAAGTTATATAATCAAGCAATTTTCCAAGACAGGACAGGTAAACTAGCAGGTAGAGTCATGCATTGTATTAGAATCAGGATTTCAAATATATCATCTTTATAACGTGGGTATTTATTATTTTCATAAAAGTAACGCATGTGTACAGGGCGTTTATTCTGAAACTGACGACCATTGTTATGGTCGTTACTTTTAAAGTAGCGCCCTATTCAAGGGCGCTTCTTTTAATAATATTCCAGCAACGTCCGGGAAACTATAATAAAACTAATACATGATATGCATGATGCTTCTTGTATATATAAATTTAGTTTGGGCTACAAGACTTGAGAAAATCCTACCTTTAAGAGTTGATTTGGAGATGACCGTGAGGGGTTTTTGGCTAGCAGAAGATGATGGCTTTGATGAAGAGGCTTCTACAACAGCTTTCCTATGAGAGAAGAAACTGTATCAGTTTCTTTGAAATCTGATCATCACGTCAAAAGTGAAGAAAAGATCTTTACCAGCTCTCAACGTACGGCCACCGAGCTCCCTTAACCTGTATAGAGAAGAAGATGAAGAATTGTTAATTCTTCATGCAACTGAAGCAGAGAACAAAAAGGGAAATTAAGAAGAACGGTTTGTTCTTCACGTACCTCTGCAGTCGGAGGTATCAAATAGGTTTAGGGTTGTTCGATCAAGGCTTATTTATAAGATTTTAGAAATCCTATTAGGGTTAGTGATTGTGTGGAAGTAATGCTTCCCTAATAGAGTCCTTACCCTAGTAGACACTTACTGGATCAGGTTGATCCTTCCCCTGATAAGCTCTGGGTCGAACGGGTCCGAATGGAATTAACGCCTTAGGTAAGGGCGTTGATTCTTTAATTAACGACCTAGTTCAGGTCGTTTCTTAAGAAACGTCTTGGATAAGGGCGTTCCTTGTTTTTGAAACACGCCCCATATATGGGCGTTTCTTTTACTTGCCTATTTGGTCGTGAGAGTTGACGACCGCACGTGTGGGCGTCCTTTCTTTATTCACGCCATGGATAGAGGCGTTTCTTTATAAATTAATGCCTTAATAAGAGGCGTTATTTTTAATTTATTTTATTTCGTCCAATTAACCCTATTCCTTTTATATATATTACTTCTGTAATATATATGTTTTAATTCATTTCAATTATTCATTTATTAGGGTTGCTACAGTTAGCTCCTATATCAATAAAAATTTGGCATTTTCTCCATTTTTCATTTCCATCGATAGCCACTAACCCTGGTATAATAATACTCTGTGTAAGCTTGATCATCTTTTTGATTTGTAGTACCTGATTATCTGGAATAGCCTGGTGCTGCGATGGAAGGAGAATTTCTGGAACACGATTTCTCTTATAATCACTTTAAAAGGAAACAAATGAAGGAGTGCCATATTTCGTGATATCTGTTGTGCCCCTGTGGTTATTTGAGTTTCATATGGTCACTTGGGTCATTCGACATCATTCTATGGTCATATATGTTCTGTGATATTCTTAGTTTTGATAATGGCTAAACACTATTCGTCATTGTTGCTTTTCACTCTTATGTGACTGACATATGTTCTGTTGTGTTTATGACGGATATGCACATGAAAGCTCAATGTTGCGCCCTCGCACGCGGATCGACCTGCGCAGTCAGGTCATGGGGATACTCAGTAATTTGCTTGAATACTCAGTAATAAAACTCAAGACAATCAAGGTCGATGCCACAGACATGAACGGGCGGCTAACGGACTCAAGCGACGGAGCTGGTGCGACCAACGGACCGAACCGGGGTGACCCGGGCTCTTCCCAGCTGGCGGTCGACCGCCAGCACAGGGGCGGTCGACCGCCCCAGCCTGGGATCCCCCGGCTACAGGTTTGCCTGCTGCCGGTCGACCGCCAGCCAGTGGCGGTCGACCGGAATTCCCAGGGGCCATTCGTCTATAGCCTTTTACAGTGGCGGTCGACCGCCAGCCCCGAGCCTTCATTTTTGACTTTGTTTCCAACTTCGAAAAGGGCCATTCAACATGGATTTCTTTAATCCAAATGTCACCTAATCACCCACAAATTGTGGATCTGGTCTGAGGCTTGTCTATAGACCATTCAAGGTCTATAAAACCAACACATGAGGGGATGAAAACCCTAATGCTTCAAGCCTTCAAGGGAGCCCATTTCCGAGCTACTGTAGCACCTCCGTGAACAGTGTTTCGGGAGGAAGTTCTTCATCCATCCAAGGTGATTCAAGCTCAGATCTCAAGCCAAGCAACCTCCTACAAAGCAAGAAGCAATCAAGGGCATGAAGGGTGATCAAAGGAAGCCAGTTTGATTCAAGTTCTTCAAAGGAAATCATCTTCATCCATTCAAGTTCTTTCAAGTTCATTCAAGGTGATATTTCAAGCATTCAAACTCCTAGAAGCTAAAGAAGCAATCAAGATTCAAGGTAGCTTCATCATCTCCTTCATTCATTCAAAGAAATTCAAAGAGAAGATCAAGAGAGAAGAATTGAAGGAAGAGGTACTGTTCACGTGAACAGTACTCCGTGAAGAACATTCATCCAATCAAGGGTGAATCAAGAAGATTGAGTTGAAGCCAAGAGGAGCCTTGTTGCTGATCAACATTCCATACAAGGGCCAATTCATTTTCACTCATAACTCAATCTCTTGTTTTAGTTCCTTCACATTTGTTTCATTTTCATTATTGTTTAAACATTGAAAGTGTGATTCATCCCTACCGGTGGTTAGTAGGAAGGCAATTGGAGGGTGTTCCAATTTGCGGTTGACGTCCCTACCAGGTGGTGAGTAGGAAGGCAATCGGTGGTTTCCGATTCGCGGTTCTGTGCGTTGCACAAGTGAAGCCTCACCGGGTTTTGGTGAGGGGTGGACGTAGGGCTGAGGATTCAGTCCGAACCACCTTAAAAATCCTGTCTAGTGTGGTTTTCTTGTGTGATTGATTCGTTCTAGATGCATGCTTAGGATCGAATTATTATATATCTTGCTTATCTTGCTAAGTGAATCATAGCTTTCTTGAAAGCTAGTTTCTATTCCGCTGCAATTCATTCTAACTAGCTGTTTAGAGGGCCGCATTGCGAAAAGTGGGGCTGATCTATTCACCCCTCCCCTCTAGATCCGCTGTCCACTACACAACAATATCTGCTTACGGACAACAAATAGTGGAAAAGACTTCGTTTTCATCTTCAGAAGTAGAAATTGTTGTAGAAGAATATTCTTCTTCAATATCATAATAAATATACTAAGAATGAGATGATGTAGAAAGAATATTATTATCCGTTTCCTCTTCTTCGGAACTGCAACTAAAGTAGAGTGCCTTATTGAAATTATATTTAGAGTGTATCATCTGTACTTGTAAGAGATCACCTTCATCAGGTGAGGAATAAGTAGAACTTGATGACTCTATATCGAAAATTAATTGATAAATAATTTCTCCAGTATTATGAGCTTGGAGTAATTGTTCTTCTAATTCAATAAGTTTCTAGTCGGTATCAATTTCTTCAATCTGAAATATAGCTCTGACTTGTTGATGTGCTTTACTAGGAGATTGCCTTGCATAGTGTCCTTTCTTTTTGCAAGCATAGCATTCATCATCTTCGGAGGCTTTACGAGGTCTTCTCCTATGAAATAATTTGTAGTGTCTAAAGGATTTTCTACGCTTGAAACGCTGAAATCTAGGCTTTCTTTTCATTATTCTTGAATGCTTCCTGGCAAATTTCTTTGGAATATTATATGTTTCAGCTCCTTCAATCTAAGAACATGCTTTCTAAGAAATTCTAGGAAGAGTTTTCTGAGCATTCATATTGTAACACAATATCTTTATCTCTTGATGAACATGTTTAGCAATATCAACAAATAACAAGCTTTCCAGTGATATATTCCTAGATCTTAATTTTGCTAGAACTAAATTACTTATTGCTTCAGGAAAAGAAGCTAAAAATTGAGCTTTAGCTATTGCTGAATAATGTTGTCCCAATCGATAAACTTCTTTAATATAACTGTTCACATAATACTCAAAATCATCTAAATTACGTAGACGGCATCTAGGTAGCATAAGAAGATCAATACTAGCTTGATGAGCACGAATTGGATAAAATTCTCGTAAGATAATATTACCCAAATTTTCTACGTCTTTTTCAATTATTTCTGCTTTATTAGGGTCGGGAAAGTAAGACCACAAATGTTTTACTTTTCCAATAAATGCTAGATATAAACTATCAAATAACTACTGATTGGATACTTTACTTGCTTGTTGGGCTAGATATGTTCGCTGTGTCCAAATTTTGACACTATCCTCAATATCATCAACTTTTGCATCATCTAAGGAGAGAATTGGAATATCCATACTCAACATAATAACATGATCAATAATTTTATGTCTACCCAGAGACATTTCTTCTTATTTTGGTACTTTAGTTCTCATCATTTTAAGTAATGGGGTAAGATTCAATGGATCTGCAGGTAATATGATAGATTACGCCAGCTCTAATTCCTTTCTCTGACTAAATGGCATATTAATATCTCGTAAAAAATTTAATTTACTTCATGAGCAAATAATGCTCTTTGTTCCAAGATAGGTTGTAGAGAGGGGTAAAATCAGCAGCCCAGAGAAATGTGGCCCGGAGCTGCCCAAATAGGTCCATTCTCAACCCAAGCAGGCTGAACTCCCAAAGTGATAGCCCCTTTTTTACGAGCCCACTATATTCGAAGGCCAAACCTTGCTTGGCCCAATACTTCCTAGGCGGCCTACGGGCCAGGAAGACTGAGTAACGCTCACTCGGGAGAATCCCAATCGGGAGCCGAGTGTAACTACCCGACAATGCCCCTGGCTCCCGAGAAAAGCCCTAAACGGGGGGCCCACGCGCGACCCAACTGCCGAACGCCTATCCAGGCAGAGGTTACGCCATCACCCAGAGCAAGGGATAAGGGAGAGCAAGAGTCCTCGAGTTATGAAGAGCCCACAACTAGGACGTAACTCCCCATAGTCCCTCAAGTTTCCGCAACACCAGAACGGGAGCAAGCGACTATATAAATCTCAGGAAAACCCTCCATAAAGTTAAGGTGATCCTGAGTACTCAACACCACACTCACTGGTGGAGAGCGATCTCATGCCTGTCACTTTTTCTCCTACATTCTTTCCACCTACGCTCTATCAGCTTCCTGACTTAAGCATCAGAGGATTTTCCCCGGGGTCTCAACCCTGGGCTCCTCTGATCTGTTTCCTACTTTGTAGATCCTCAATCGTGGTGATGACGACAAGGGCTCATCTAGGATCGTACGGCTCATGATCTAGCATGAGATCACCCCTCTTCATCTGGCGTCATCTCTGGGAAACGTACAAAGAGACAATATGGTGTGAAAAAGTTCGAGTAGGAGGAATGCTGGTGACCGCGGAGGGGGAACATGTGCCCTCTTGTGCTTCCATGGGCCCCCTCTCCAACAACCAAGCCAATGCCTAACCCCCGCTGGCCGTGGGGGGACAACCCACCCTCGGGAACCCATAAGCCCTCCAGACCCTCAACGCCAAATTGGATATCCTCGTTGAGTTGATGAGGACCCAAGTGCCTAGGGAGAAGAGATCGCGGCTCCCTCTGGTGAGTCCGCCCCACGTAGAAGCCTCTCGACAAACAGCTGGAGGCAGCTTCACACTCCAAGGCGGGCGGCTCATTCGCAATGGGCCAGGTGGGCCCTCGCAAGCCCCATCTCCGGAGCAAGAAGCCTCCTCCAACCCGAGAGGGAGAAAGTCTGGGTTACTGCAGCAACCCTCAGAAGTCGACGCCCCAGCCGAGGAGCGGCGGGGCAACTGTTGAGGACATGCGCCGAGTCCCTCGGCTCCGCGACAGCCAGACTTTTCCCTCCGCCTATGGGACTTCGAGCGGCATTTCACCGAACAGGAGCGTGCCCTTCACGCCCTACAAAATAGCTCCACTCTGGAGGATACAGTTCTGCAACCAAATCTTGAAGGTTGAAGTCTCCCCGAGAGTCTCACTACCAACCTTCAAGTCCTATGATGGCTAGGGTGGCCCGACCGACCATTATGATAGCTTTGACGCCCTAATGACTCTACACGGAGCATCTGACGCTGTCAAGTGCCGAGCGTTCGTGACTACTTTGATCCAAGGTGCTCAAGCCTGGTTCCGAGCACTCGCCCCCACCAGCATCCACAACTTTAGACAGTTCGGGCGACTGTTCAAGGAAAGCTTTGCTGACAGTGGCCCTCCAAGGTCAGTTGCGGGGCTGTTGGAGCTAAAGCAGGCATAGGGGGAAAAGCTATGGACTTACATCAACCAATTTAAGTCAGAAGCCCTACGCATCCCCCGCCTGGACGTCACCTCGACTATCACCTCATTAATCGGAGGCACCCGATACAAAAACCTCTAGCAAGAGTTGGTACTCCATCCTCCCTCCTCTCTCGCCGATCTGGTGACCCTGGCTCTACGCCACGTAGAGTACAAAGAATTCCTCAACGCTTGTCGAGACCCAGCAAGCTCAGGACGAGAAGGAGATAAGAAGCGACCGCCCGAACAAACCTCGGGCTAGAGGAAGAGGAAGAACCGAGACGGAGACCGCAAGGAGCCTCCCCGAAAGTTCGAGCGATACACTCCTCTGTCCACTCTGGTCTATGAGATCTATCAAGAAATCAAGAACTCGGGTCTTCTATGCCTGCCCGAGCCTATGAAGGCTGATCCCCAACGCCGCAATCACCGAAAGCATTGCCAGTTCCACAACGACCACAACCACCATACTGGGGATTGTCAACACCTCAAGGATGAGATCGAGAGTCTCATCCGCCAAGGCCGCCTTTCCCAGTACGTGGCCGAGTGGCAGGAGGATTATAGGGTCCCCCCAGAAGTAATCGACAACCGCCTCCGTGGGGTCCACATCAACGTCATTTCCGGAGGGGATAGCAGCTGAGGGAGAAAGCGTCACGCCGAGCGAGCCAGCCAAGCTTTCGAGCCCCCTAGAACCTCGCCGACAAGCGACTAACAGGCCTTGGTGTTCTCCGACTAGGACCTGGAAGGAGTAACCACCCCACATGATGACGCCCTTGTAATCTCAGCTACTATAAACCAATGTAACGTAGATAGGATATTAATGGACAATGGTAGCGCCCCTGATGTTTTGGCGTACAAATGTTTCTTGAAAATGGGTGAAAACCCATCTAAGCTGCGCCCGATTCAAACCCCTCTCTATGGGTTCAATGGCCAGGCAACTTATCTTGAGGGAGCCCTGAGCCTATCGGTTACTCTTGGTACCCCTTCTAAGACCATCATGTTTATGGCGAACTTTGTGGTGATTAAGGGGATGTCGGCCTATAATGCCATCTTCGGCCGAGGTATCCTCAGCCAAACAAAGGTAGTGTCCTTCACCCACCACCAAAAAATGAAGTTTCCCACCAAATACGATATTGGGGAAGTCCAAGGTAACCACGCAACAACTAGAAGGTGCTATGTAATCTCGGTCGAAGCCATAAGGCCAGAGGGAAAAAAAGAGAGGTTGAGGGAGTCGAGGACAAGATGATGACAGGGAAACCTGGCGGGGAGCTGCTATAATTCTTCCTGAAAGATGACCCAGCTCTCGAAGTGAAAATTAATGCAGATTTACCACCCGATGTACAAAAGCAATACAAAGATTTCCTTTCCGAGTACCTTCACATCTTTGCATGGTATGATGATGATCTCCCCAGAATATCTGAAGAGGTGGTAATGCATAAACTCAACCTTGACCCATCGGTGAGACCCGTCCAGCAGCGGAGAACAAGACATGCCCCAGAAAAATAGGCGGTCATCAAAGAGCAAATCAACAAGGGGAAGAAAACCAGGCTATTTCATCCGGTCCTTTACCCGACGTGGCTCGCCAATGCCGTTCTGGTACCAAAAGCTATGGGCAAGTGGCGGATGTGCGTGGACTTCACCGACCCCAACAAAGTCACTCCGAAGGATTGCTACCCATTACCGAGCATCGATCAGTTGGTCGATTCAACCTCCGGCAATGAACTTCTCAGCTTCCTGGATGTTTATTTCAGCTACCATCAGATCTGGATGGACCCCAAAGATATCGAGAAGACCGCCTTTGTCACTGACTTCAACGTATACTGCTACACCCAAATGGCCTTCGGGCTGAAAAACGCTGGAGCAACGTATCAGAGGCTGATCAACCACATTTTCGAAGCCTAGATAGGGCAGAATGTCGAGGCCTATATTGATGATATGCTTGTCAGGACGCCCAAGGCCGAGGACCATTTCGCCGACCTGGATCGAGGCCAACCCCGATAAGGTCCAGGCAATCCTGGACATGCGGCCACCCGCTTGTGCCAAGGACGTCCAGCGCCTGACTGGACGAGTTGCTCCACTCAACCGTTTCCTATCCTGAGTGGCGGAATAATGCATGCCCTTCTTCAAATTGCCAATAGGGCCCCAGTTGGTGTTTGCCAACTTCGCCTGGGATGATGAGTGCTAGAAGGCGTTCACCAAGCTAAAAGAATTCCAGGCTTCACCTCCAGTGCTATGAAAGCCAGTTCCCGGAGAGGCACTATACCTCTATCTCTTGGCAACTCTCTCCATAGTAAGCTCAGTCCTCGTTCGAGACAATGGAGGCATATAGAAGCCGATATATTACGTCAGCAAGGTGCTCCTCGAAGCCGAAAGAAGGTATCCCGCAACCGAGAAACTCGTGCAAGCGTTGGTAACCTCGGCTAAGCGCCTTTGGCCCTGTTTCCAAGGACATTCCATCATGGTCTTGATTAGCGAGCCCCTGAAGAAGATTTTGGCTCACCCTGAAGCTTCTGGTCGTCTCGTCAAGTGGGCCATACTGATCGGGGCCTATGACATCTCTTACCGCCCCCGCACGGCCATCAAGGGACAAGCTCTCACAGACTTCATCGTAGAGAGCACTCTCCCGACCGAGGAGACATCCCTGCCAACGTCTGGCCCCACCTGGGACCTATTTGTTGACGGGTGCTCCAACTCGCCTGACTGCGGTGCTGGTATCCTCCTCAGATCTTCAGAAGGAGCAGAACTACAATACAAATTCAGCTTCTCGGCGTCCAACAACGTCTCCGAGTATGAGGCTCTCATCTCGGGAGCTAGGATGGCGCGGCGCCTGGGAGACGAGCGAGTCAGAATCCATACCGACTCCCAACTGGTCGCCAGTCAGATCAACGGGGACTACGAGGCTCGGGAGGCACAAATGATCAAGTACCTTCAGCTAGTGAGGGGATTAGGCCAACTGTTTGAGAGCTTTCAGGTAATCAAGATAGCTCGGGTAGAAAATTCCTGGGCGGATGCCCTCTCTCGCCTGGCCTCCTCCATCAGCCCAAAAGGCACCCGATCGATCCTCCTTGAAGAATTAGAGCGACCGAGAGTGGAAACCGAGCTCGTGACCATTGTACAAATATCGCATGGCGATTGGCAGACCCCGTATATATCTTAGCTCTGGGACTCTCAAGAGCCTCCCAACCCTCGGGAAGCTCAGAGACTGAAGAATCAAGCTCGGCATTTCGTCCTCCAAGACGGGGCCCTATACCAAAGGCCCTTTGCTGGTCCCCTCCTCAAGTGCCTCAATGCTCTAGAAGCTCGCCGAGTGATTGAAGAAGTCCACGATGAAGTCCCGCGATCAATGACACCTAAGAGGGGGGTGAATTGGGTGTTTAAAAATTTTAAAGAAACTTTTGGTTTTTTACAAAATATGTGATAAACATTATTTAGTAATATGAAAACTAATTAACCAATTCTCTCAAACTCACCATTCCCACATGACCATAAAATGAATACAATCAAACCACACAAATAACACACAATGCACAGCGGTTTTTAAGGTGGTTCAGATGCAACGACGGCAATCCTACGTCCACCCCTCACCAAACCTGGTGAGGCTTCACTCGGGGATAAATCCCCAAATGGAGATGACGCTCCAACCACATACGTAGGATGACGCCTGCCCACACACACACGGGGACGCACCCCAACACACACACACCCGTGGAGATGAGATCTCTAACACGATCCAACAAGCGGATCAAAAAAACACACACACGCTGCGACAAGTGCAGCACTCGACACACAAACACTATGATCTGAATAAAAAAAAAAACACACACACACACACATGCAAATCTAGGAAGACCTACGCACACACGAATGTAATACAACAACCACACACAAACACGGATCCAGAACGATCCACACACACACAAATTTTCACAGTTTGTACAACACACGAATATGAGCTTGAAACACAATAAGGCACAATTTAGAAATCCCCTGATTTGGCTCCCCCTGAATGTATGCTGATGATCTTTCAGTGATGCTTGCTTCTTCAGTTTATTGGAAGTTGATGGCTTCAGATGGACCTTGAATCTTTAGCTCTTGGATGAAGAGTTGATCCACGGAACACTATTGTCACGCCCCGACGCGGAATATCGGGACGTACAGTCGGGAACGAGCTGGCAAGAGAGAGATCTATCTAAAATAATACACAATACTACAAGATGGAAATACTAAATGATCATTAACCAACCACAACTGATACAATAACCTCAACTTCAACTTAATACAACTGGAATTTCAACCACTAAAACTCAATAACATAACTGAAACTAAATGCTCTCCAAAACACAACTAGAAGTAAGATAGCACACTGCTAACACACTAGAACTGACACACTCATGACATCACTCCTGCCCTTCCCCGTCGGTAAGCGCGTCACCTGAAAAGCCTGGAAAGGGGGGAAAACACAACTATGAGCTGACGCTCAGTAGGAAATAACAGGCAATTTACGTGATTAACAAGTTAATTACATTTTCATATACAATACTAAGAAAGAAATAAATGACGATAACGATATAATGAAACAACGTAATAACAAGATCTTGCAAGGTCAAGAAATATGTGATGTCAAGAATTAACAAGATAACAAGTACAAGAATTTACAACAGGAGATATAACAAGAGACAGTAGTAAAGAATTGGCCACAAGTAAGTAATATCAATTCATTCGCGATCAAGTGACAAGAAACAAGTGACAAGTGACAAGAGATGTTTGTCATAGACGCAACAAGCAAGCAAGTATTTCGGTGTAATGCCCCACCATGTCATTAGCATCCCATGGGCTCAGTAATTTTTCGGGCGCTCTCCCCAAGACCAGACCGGACCCTTATGATGCGATGGCATTTATTTTTATGGGCCCAAAGTCCCACACGTCCAGACATTCAGTCAATTTTAATGGCCAATTAATCAGAGGAATTTCTGTCAAGAGTATGAGTTTTTAAGGACTAACATGTCCTTGGATTCCAGACAAAAACTCGGTTGATACGGTCACCTCGGTGCCGCTTTACAAGAACTGGACCAAAACTCGGTCCACGGGGTTAAGAAAGAACGGCTGACAGTATACCGTTCAAGTGTGTAAGTAATCCATTCTACTGGAGTAATAGGGACTAAAACAGCAACTTAACAATCAATTTAATCCTAATTACCAAGTTAATATATCAATGATTATCCATTATCATTTGCATTAAACCAATTTGCCAAAGGATGATTCAAGATGATAAGGTAAAGGAACAAGCTCGTACAGGAATGAAATAGCATGCATTAACAGAGATTTAGTTTCACCATTAACCACTAATTATGTGGGTTTCTATTTAACCATTGTATGAAGATGATAAATGGCATGTTTTTACACTACGTTTGCATGTAGGGACCAATGTTAATTGAAATCAAAGGGGTACATGAAATAGTTACTGGTTCTTCAAGAATATACTTTTCAATTGGTCTAAGTTAAATGGGTCGATCCCCTAATGATCCGGATTGATCCTCGGGTCGAAGAACGATAAAAACTGGGTTTCTGGTACACGGGTCGGCCCCTGTAAAAATGGGGTCTGCCAGTGAGATGGGTCGACCCCTGGGGTCGACCCCCACAATTCCTACAGAATGGGTCGACCCCTGGGGTCGACCCCCACACTCTGGCTGTATGGGTCGACCCCAGGGGTCGACCCTTGCTGGGTGCTGGATGCGTCGACCCCTGGGGTCGACCCTCGGGCCTGCCAGGGCTCCCAGAAAACGGCTCGACCCCAGGGGTCGACCCCTGCAAGAACAAAAACGGTTTTAACCTCCGGAAAACGTATAAACTCACCCAATTGAGATCCAATTGAGTTGGGATCTTAACCACATGATCTAGGGTTATTATTATACATAGTAGGGTCATAAAACAAGCGATTTGAAACACTAATTTCAACAGAAATCAATTAAATCTTAACCTATTCTATGATGAACACATGAAAACCTAGATATTGACATGCTTCTACTAAATCGTGAAAATCTCTCAATATACATAACGAAATTTGGGGCTTCTCATGTCAAAAGAAAGCTAACTTGATGCTGAATGCAACCATATATGATAAGCTATATGTGGATCAAGTTTTATAACTCAAAATCAGCCCGCAATCAAGCTCTAACTCAAAGGGTCACAATATAAATCAAGTTCTAGACATGTTCTCACTAAAAATCAAAATTCTCCAAGCATGCTCAATGAAAATTGGGGCTTTCTACGTTAAATGAAAGATAACAACATACTAATTACATCATATAAGTTAATTAGAGTTTGGCCTGTTAAACCTACCTCAATCGAAGAGAGAACTTAAAACCCTAGAATGAAGAACGAACTGGATCACCCTTCACAAAACCCACGATAGCTCTCTAGATACCTGATAAAAATTAGTGCTTTCAGTCCCACTGGATAGATCTCTTCGAGAGGAACAAAATCATATATTCATGATCAAATTTTGGTTGAGAATTCCTACCTCAATTGAAGAAACAAGGAAGGAAGAAGGTATACGACGGCCTGCCGACACACCTTCAGTAATCGCCGGATATCTCCCCAGATCTAACTCTTCTGCCGACACCACAGCCACCAAAAGAAACTAGACTCGAAGAGCTTTCTATCTATAGCTCACACATCTTCTGGAGAGTTCTGAGCTGCGAGAAATCGACGGAACAAGAGACGTGTTAAAAACGGCGCCGAAATGGTTGACTCAACCAAACTTGGCCGACTGCACCTCCTAGGGTTAGGGTTGTGTCGAAATGATTGAGGGCTATTAATCCTTAGCTCATGACCATTCATTTGCCTCCGGTTTGAGCTAATTTGGTCGAGTGTTAAGCCTCAATTTCGTGTTTTAATCCAAGGTTAGGTAATGGTCAAAAAGTGTGCACTTAAGGGCTTAAACCCTAATTAGATCTAACCACGGATTCTTGGGTTGGTCTAAGAAGACAAAATTGCTATCTACATCGATCTTAACCTGTTTACTATTTTTATGGATTTTTATAAGGTAGTCGGATTTTAACTTATTCTATTTCTAATGAATTAAATATTAATAAATCCAAAATTCAATTATTAATTCAATAAGAATTCAATTATTAGTTAATAAAAGATTAATAAATATATTGAGCTCAATTAAATAATTCGGGGTCTTACACCCTCCCCTACTTAAAGGAATTTGGTCCCCCAAATTCACTGCACTAAAACTGAGAGTAGGGAATGAGATTGCTCACCTAGAATAGGTCGGGATACCGCTTCCGCATAGTCTCTTCAGACTCCCATGTAGCTTCTTCGGTCCCACGCCGACTCCACTGAATCTTGACCATCGGTATCGAACGATTCCGGAGTTGCTATTGCTTCCGGTCCAGAATCTTGACAGGTCTTTCCTCATAGGTCAAATCTTCCTTCAGTTCAAAATCTACTTGCTGAATGATATGAGTGGGGTCGTACACATATTTCCGTAACATAGACACATGGAAAACATTGTGTATGCCAGAAAAATGCAGTGGTAAAGCCAGTCTGTATGCCACCTCTCCCACTCTATCTAGAATCTCGAATGGACCAATGTATCTCGGACTTAGCTTGCAATGAATGCCAAATCTTCGGATCCCTCTCGAAGGAGAGACCTTCAAGAACACATGCTCGCCAACCGGAAATTCCAATGCTCTTCTCCTATTGTCGGCATAACTCTTCTGTCTGGATTGGGCTACGTGTAACCAGTCTCGGATAATACGGATGTTCTGTGAAGATTCTGAGACAAGATCCGGTCCAAGCCACTGTTTCTCACCTACCTCGTCCCAACACAACGGGGAACGACAACTCCTACCATACAATGCTTCGAAAGGAGCCATCTGTATACTGGATTGGTAATTATTGTTGTAGGCGAATTCAATTAATGCCAAATGCTCACTCCAATTACCACCGAAATCAATCATGCAACCTCTAAGCATATCTTTGACTATTTGGTTGGTTCTTTCAGTCTGTCCATCGGTCTGCGGATGAAAAGCAGTACTGAAATTCAGACGAGTACGAAGAGACTCTTGCAGTTCCTTCCAGAAATGTGAAGTAAATCTGGGGTCTCTATCAGACACAATACTGACTGGAATGCCATGGAGTCTCACCACTTCCTTCAAATACAAAGCAGCCAATACATCAATCGTCCACTTGGACTTAATTGGTAAGAAATGAGCTGACTTTGTCAATCGGTCAACAATCACCCATATCGCATCAAATCCACCACAAGTCCTAGGTAGACCCATAATGAAATCCATGCCAATGCTTTCCCACTTCCATTGGGGTATGTCGAGTGGTTTCAATTTCCCTGCCGGTCTGAAATGTTCGGCCTTAACTTGTTGACATACTAAGCATCTACTCACAAAATCTGCAACTTCTCTTTTCATATTCGGCCACCAAAAGGATCTTTTCAAATCTCTGTACATCTTAGTGCCGCCAGGATGAATAGTATATCTGGATCTATGAGCTTCCTCCAGAATCTTGTTCTTTATTGCGGCTTCGTCAGGTACACAAGTTCTGGCCTTGAATAATAATCTTCCATCGTCAGCCAACATGAAGTCAGGTCTGCTGCTCAAGCTTCCCTTGATCTCTACCAGCTCGGGATCATTATCTTGCAAGGACTTGATTTCCATCAACAATTCGGGCTTAAGTTGGATCTGAGCAATCATAACCCGATCATTGTCAATATTAAGATCCAGGCTGGACAATTGTTCCAATAACCTCCATTCTTGTAACATGAGACTTGACAGTCTAGCTACCGGCTTCCGGCTTAATGCATCTGCCAGAACATTACCCTTGCCAGGATGATACTCAATCGAGAAGTCGAAGTCTTTCAAATACTCCAACCATCTGCGCTGCCGCATATTGAGTTCCTTCTGAGAGAATAAATACTTCAAACTCTTATGATCTGAAAACACAGTGAAAGTTTCTCCATACAGGTAATGCCTCCAAATCTTCAAAGCAAATACGATTGCTGCAAGTTCTAAATCATGAACATGATAATTCTCTGCGTGCTTCCTTAACTGCCTAGAAGAATAGGCAATCACCTTCCCATGCTGCATGAGTACACAGCCTAAGCCGATACCTGAAGCATCAGTATAAACAAAAAAATCTCCTTCACCAGAAGGTAAAGCCAATACAGGTGCAGTAGTCAAACACTCCTTCAGAGTCTGAAAGCTTCGCTGGCAATCGTCTGACCAATCAAACTTGTTCTCCTTGCGGGTTAACCTTGTCATCGGTACCGCAATCTTAGAGAAATCCTGGATAAATCTTCGGTAATAGCCTGCCAGGCCTAAGAAACTTCTAACTTCCATCACACTGGTAGGATGCTCCCAATTCTTCACTGCCTCAACCTTCGAAGGATCAACAGAAATACCATCCTTGGTGATAATATGTCCGAGAAAGGACACCTCTTGCAGCCAGAATTCACACTTACTGAACTTGGCATAAAGTTGATGATCTCTCAATAACTGCAATGCCATCCTCAGATGTTCAACATGCTCCACTTCACTCTTGGAATAGATCAAGATGTCATCAATAAAGACCACGACCCATTGATCAAGATAGGGCCGAAATGCATTGTTCATCAACTGCATGAAAGCTACTGGAGCATTCGTTAGACCAAAAGGCATAACGACAAATTTGAAATGACCATACCTACTGCGGAAAGCTGATTTATAGATATCCTCATCCTTAATCCGCAACTGGTGATATCCAGATCGAAGATCGATCTTAGAGAAATACTGAGCTCCCGCTATCTGGTCAAATAACTCATCAATCCTCGGCAATGGATATTTGTTCTTGACAGTCTGCTGGTTCAATTGCCGATAATCGATGCACAACCTCATCGAACCATCTTTCTTCCTGACAAATAACACAGGGGCTCCCCACGGAGAAGTGCTAGTACGAATAAAGCCCTTCTCAAGCAATTCCATCAGTTGCTGCTTCAATTCCCTCAGTTCGCAGGAGACATACGATAAGGAGCCTTGGAAATAGGAGATGTGCCAGGAATAAGATCAATAGAAAAGATAACTTCCCGCTCAGGCAGAAGTCCTGGTAGTTCTTCTAGAAAGTCATCAGGAAAATCTTGGACAACAGGAATATCCTTGATCTCAATCTGCTGCTCAGGGGTTGTATAGACAAAGGCTAGAAAAGCCTCACATCCACGTCTCATCAGCTTATCAGCTCGAAGAGCCGAAATAAGTGACACAGAGTTGTGATGCTTAACACCCACAAAAGAAAGTCTCGGGTGCCTAGTAAAAGACACTGAGCTAGAACTGCAGTGAACACTAGCCTCATATCGAGCCAACCAATCTGCTCCTAGGATTACATCATAATCCTTCATGTCCATGCAGACTAAATCTGCTGGTAAGTTATGTTCACCAATCATAACCGTACTAGAGGGATAGAAATACTGGATTGCTGGTCTAGTACCAATAGGGGTTGATATTTCTAACGGAGAATTCATCAAAACAGGTTCCACAGCTAAAGACTTAGCAAATCTACGAGAAATAAAGGAATGTGTTGCACCAGTATCGAAAAGAACAAATGCTAGCTTGTCGAATATAATAAGTGTACCTTCGACGGGTCCACCATCCTCGGTTATTCCCGCTTCCTGAGCATGCAGAGCTTGGAGCTTGCCTTGTGGTTTCTTGAAGACTTGTGATTTTGCCGGGGTAGCTTGCTCAGACATATGAGGGCAATCAAAGATACGGTGCTCCTTGCTTCCACATCGTAGGCATGCGCCTAGCTTGCCCTAACAATCCTCCACCATGTGGCCAGGATTATTACAAAACTTGCAAACGCCCATGTATGGAATAATAGGGCCAGGCTTCTTATCTTCATGCTTCGGCATCTTGCCTTTCCATGATCCGGACCCGCTCCACGAACCAGGTCCACTAACAGGCCACTTCTTGGTATACCCAGGTTTGACACTCCCGGAACCCGTAGGTCGTTCCTTCTTCATGCCTGTGCCACGGATCCTCTCCGTCATCTCAAGAGTATCCCCCAGAACTTGTGCTTTCCTTACCATGTCGGAATAAGTGGAAATCTCCAACGGTGCCAGTTGATTAATATAATGTAGCTTCAGACCATTGAGAAAACGCTTCGCCTTCATTTTCTCGGTGGAAATAAGATGTGTAGCATAACGAGAAAGCCGTGCAAATTGAGCATCATACTCTGCCACGGACAACCCTTGCTGTTTCAGGGCCGCGAACTCCGTCGCTTTTCTTCTCTTGCACTCTATCAGAAAAATACTTATTGTTAAAGAATTCCTCGAACTCTTCCCACGTAACCTGCCGGTCACCGAGAGTCGCCTTGATAGAATCCCACCAAGTACGTGCATCACATTCAAGTTGAAATGTGGACAAAAGGACACGCTCCTGGTTGGTGCATTGCATAACTTCAAAGATTCTCCCCATCTCATCTAGCCAGTGCTCGGCTTGGTCGGGGTCGGTCGAACCCGTAAACCTTGGCGGATTCATCCCTTGGAAGTTCTGGTATAGATCACCGGTGCCATGCTGTGCTGCTCCTGCCTGAGCTACCTGTTGAAGGGCCTGAGTAAGGCCTTGAACAGTGCGCTGCAAGTTCCTCCATTCAGCGCGATCAGCTGCCATCTACACGAGAAATAGATTACTTAGGTTCAATAAGATAGATAATAACACGATTAAGGAACGAACTAGACTTTTACAAGGTTAGGGATCTAATGCACCTAGACACGACCAAAACTCGGTACCTGGCGGAGATAATCGATCCGAAGACCACTCGCGCAAGTATGCGACCTTCCCGATAGGCGTAGCCTAACGCTCGGACAGCACCTTTTGATATACCAGTTATTGGGATGCAATGCGAGAAAACCTAAACTTAGGAAACCTAGGAATGTGAAACCTAGGGCTCTGATAACAACTAAACTGTCACGCCCCGACGCGAAATATCAGGACGTACAGCCGGGAACGAGCTGGCAAGAGAGAGATCTATCTAAAATAATACACAATGCTACAAGATGGAAATACTAAATGATCATTAACCAACCACAACTGATACAATAACCTCAACTTCAACTTAATACAACTAGAATTTCAACCACTAAAACTCAATAACATAACTGAAACTAAATGCTCTCCAAAACACAACTAGAAGTAAGATAGCACACTGCTAACACACTAGAACTGACACACTCATGACATCACTCCTGCCCTTCCCCGTCGGTAAGCGCGTCACCTGAAAAGCCCGGAAAGGGGGGAAAACACAACTATGAGCTGACGCTCAGTAGGAAATAACAGACAATTTACGTGATTAACAAGTTAATTACATTTTCATATGCCATACTAAGAAAGAAATAAATGACGATAACAATATAATGAAACAACGTAATAACAAGATCTTGCAAGGTCAAGAAATATGTGATGTCAAGAATTAACAAGATAACAAGTACAAGAATTTACAACAGGAGATATAACAAGAGACAGTAGTAAAGAATTGGCCACAAGTAAGTAATATCAATTCATTCGCGATCAAGTAACAAGTAACAAGTAACAAGAGATGTTTGTCATAAACGCAACAAGCAAGTAAGTATTTCGGTGTAATGCCCCACCATGTCATTAGCATCCCATGGGCTCAGTAATTTTTCGAGCGCTCTCCCCAAGACCAGACCGGGCCCTTATGATGCGATGGCATTTATTTTTATGGGCCCAAAGTCCCACACGTCTAGACATTCAGTCAATTTTAATGGCCAATTAATCAGAGGAATTTCTGTCAAGAGTATAAGTTTTTAAGGACTAACATGTCCTTGGATTCCAGACAAAAACTCGGTTGATACGGTCACCTCGGTGCCGCTTTACAAGAACTGGACCAAAACTCGGTCCACGGGGTCAAGAAAGAACGACTGACAGTATACCGTTCAAGTGTGTAAGTAATCCATTCTACTGGAGTAATAGGGACTAAAACAGCAACTTAACAATCAATTTAATCCTAATTACCAAGTTAATATATCAAGGATTATCCATTATCATTTGCATTAAACCAATTTGCCAAAGGATGATTCAAGATGATAAGGTAAAGGAACAAGCTCGTACAGGAATGAAATAGCATGCATTAACAGAGATTTAGTTTCACCATTAACCACTAATTATGTGGGTTTCTATTTAACCATTGTATGAAGATGATAAATGGCATGTTTTTACACTACGTTTGCATGTAGGGACCAATGTTAATTGAAATCAAAGGGGTACATGAATAGGTTACTGGTTCTTCAAGAATATACTTTTCAATTGGTCTAAGTTAAATGGGTCGATCCCCTAATGATCCGGATCGATCCTCGGGTCGAAGAACGATAAAAACTGGGTTTTTGGTACACGGGTCGACCCCTGTAAAAATGGGGTCTGCCAGTGAGATGGGTCGACCCCAGGGGTCGACCCCCACAATTCCTGTAGAATGGGTCGACCCCTGGTGTCGACCCCCACACTCTGGCTGTATGGGTCGACCCCAGGGGTCGACCCTTGCTGGGTGCTGGATGGGTCGACCCCTGGGGTCGACCCTCGGGCCTGCTAGGGCTCCCAGAAAATGAGTCGACCCCAGGGGTCGACCCCTGCAAGAACAAAAATGGTTTTAACCTCCGGAAAACGTATAAACTTACCCAATTGAGATCCAATTGAGTTGGGATCTTAACCACATGATCTAGGGTTATTAATATACATACTAGGGTCATAAAACAAGCGATTTGAAACACTAATTTCAACAGAAATCAATTAAACCTTAACCTATTCTATGATGAACACATGAAAACCTAGATATTGACATGCTTCTACTAAATCGTGAAATTCTCTCAATATACATAACTAAATTTGGGGCTTCTCATGTCAAAAGAAAGCTAACTTGATGCTGAATCCAACCATATATGATAAGCTATATGTGGATCAAGTTTTATAACTCAAAATCAGCCGGCAATCAAGCTCTAACTCAAAAGGTCACAATATAAATCAAGTTCTAGACATGCTCTCACTAAAAATTGAAATTCTCCAAGCATACTCAATGAAAATTGGGGCTTTCTACGTTAAATGAAAGCTAACAACATGCTGATTACATCATATAAGTTAATTAGAGTTTGGCCTGTTAAACCTACCTCAATCGAAGAGAGAACTTAAAACCCTAGAATGAAGAACGAACTGGATCACCCTTCACAAAACCCACGATAGCTCTCTAGATACCTGATAAAAATTAGGGATTTTAGTCCCACTGGATAGATCTCGTCGAGAGGAACTAAATTATATATTCATGATCGAATTTTGGTTGAGAATTCCTACCTCAATTGAAGAAACAAGGAAGGAAGAAGGTAGACGACGGCCTGCCGACACACCTTCAGTAATCGCCAGATATCTCCCCATATCTGACTCTTCTGCCGACACCACAGCCACCAAAAGAAACTAGACTTGAAGAGCTTTCTATCTATAGCTCACACATCTTCTGGAGAGTTCTGAGCTGTGAGAAATCGACGGAACAAGAGACGTGTTAAAAACGGCGCCGAAATGGTTGACTCAACCAAACTCGGCCGGCTGCGCCTCCTAGGGTTAGGGTTGTGTCGAAATGATTGAGGGCTATTAATCCTTAGCTCATGGCCATTCATTTGCCTCCGGTTTGAGCTAATTTGGTCGAGTGTTAAGCCTCAATTTCGTGTTTTAATCCAAGGTTAGGTAAGGGTCAAAAAGTGTGCACTTAAGGGCTTAAACCCTAATTAGATCTAACCACATATTTATAATGGGTTGGTCCAAGAAGACAAAATTGCTATCTACATCGGCCTTAACCTGTTTACTATTTTTGTGGATTTTTATAAGGTAGTCGTATTTTCACTTATTCTATTTCTAACGAATTAAATATTAATAAATTTGAAATTCAATTATTTATTCAATAAGAATTCAATTCTTAATTAATAAAAGCTTAATAAATATATTGAGCTCAATTAAATAATTCGGGGTCTTACAACTATTCACGGCTACAGTAATAGTTCCTTCTTGCTTGCACAACTTTCTTGATCTCCTTGATCCTTGCTTACTTCTTCTCTTCCTTTGAGGTTGTTGGGTTCAAAATGGAGCTTGCATACCTTCAGATGGATGAAGAGATTCCTTCTTCCTTGTAGCAGCCTTCTTCTTCTTCCATTGATAGACTCCTCGGTTGATGGGCTCTCCTTCGATCTCTTCTGGTTGGATACTTGTTTCTTCACTTCATGGGAGGATGAAGGCTTCAGATCTAGGCTTGAATCACTTGAAATGGATGAAAAACTTCATCTCGAAGCACTGTTCACGGAGGTGCTACAATACCCATGAATCTCCTCCTCTAGCCTCCCTTGATCTCTCTTGATCCCCTTGAAGCATTAGGGTTTCTAACCCTTCTTGTGGAGGTTTTATAACCTTTGAATGGTCCTTGGACATCCTCCAGACCAGATCCACATTTTGTGGATGATTGGGTGTCATTAGAATTAAAGAAATACAAGGAGAATGGCTCTTCTCGAAGTGGAGAACAAAGTCAACTTTTGTTGGCTCGGGGCTGGCGGTCGACCTATGGAAGTTGGCGGTCGACCGCTACTGAGAAACCCTGTAGAAATTTGATCCCTGGAACTTTCGGTCGTCCTGGGGCAGTCGACCGCTGCTGTCGGTCGACTTGGGGCGGTCGACCTAAAGCTACAGTAAATTTCAGACTTTTTAGGTTTCACCCCCGAACTCCATTGCAACCCATTTAAGTCTGAGGCTTCAAACTCCTTTGATCTTGGGGAATATATGTTGAGTGTTTTGACCTACAAAATCATAGAAAAAAGAATTAGAACTTTGATCAATAATTCATGTGATAATTGCATGAAGTACATGTATGAAACCCTTTTGGCCATTTGGTAGTTTTAATCAATTAACAAGAGCTTATTGTAAACTGTTTGAGCAAGATATAAGTCCCATTGTTCCAATTTTCAAGCAAGTTTCTCATGAGTTGTTTCAACATAATGCAAGCTCAAAATGATATGTGAAATATGTATTAGAGTTCAAGAAGTGATTTACATTGAGACCCAATTTCACATATAAGATTGGAACACTTGTTGCTTTGACAAATGTATATATGGTATGCGTAAAAATCAACCAAACAAGTTTCAAACTATTTGATCAGGATTTGAACAAAAGTGTTCATCAGAGCTCAAGTCTATATGTTCAAACATATAAAAGCTTGAAACCTCTTGTAGAACAAACATATACAAACCAAGGATCAAGGCCATGTAACCGTTGCCATTTGTCATCTCAACCATACATAGATAACAAGAGCATGAGCAATCAACCTCAAGTTTAGTTATCATCACTTAATCACACATTAAATTTAGTTATCATCAAAACCATAACACAATAATCATCAAAACCATAACTCAATAATCTCCCCCTTTTTGATGATGACAAACTTAATGATAAACTTATTAATGATGATACAACAGAATGGTACAAATGTTTTCCTCCCCCTATCATACACAATCATCAATTTTTCTCCCCCTTTGACATAATCAAAAAGCGGGATAATGTAACTCTATCTCCCCTTGTGACATGATCAACAAGCTGGTGGAACCCAAACAAGGAAGAGCAAGCTTATCTCCATTTAAAACAGTAATAGCCCATTTTATCAAATCAGAAGAAGCAAGGGTAAATCTTTCTCCCTCTTTGAAAGAGTAATGGCTCAGAATTCAGATGAAGCAGCAACAAATCATGTACTAACAAAATAATATGGTACAATCCAAAGGAAATACAGTTAAGCATGTATTGATACCAATTGAAGGTGAAGATTGGCTGTTAGATGTTCACAACAAACAAGAGCAGGAGGGCATATCAAAAGGATTTTCTTCGATTTTCAAATTTTTAAATTTTTATATTTTCTATGTAAATGCATGAAGCTATGCATATGCAGATAATGACTCATGAAGTGCACACAATGTAACCAAACAGTTACATATAAACATACATGCAATCTCCCCCGTACATATAGAAGAAGGGAGTGGGTATAAGAAAGATGTAAGAGAGTCATGCTAACCGGAATGCACGTGTAGCACATGGGAGATTGTGCAATCATATAGGAGATACATGTAATTGCTAAAGCAGTCAATCAATTTTCTGAATACATAATGAATCAAATTTCCAGATGTGTAAGTGAGTAACATGAAAAAGTGATAGTTGCAATATGGATATTCAAATTTTCATATTTACACAAGGAGACATTGTACAGACTGCACTTTAATTTTGAGAACAGCGTATTGGAGGCTACGCTCTACCACAATGAGTTTTCATCAATATTTTTCAACTCAACCAATATCACATGATAGTCAGAATTTTTCCGGAGTGATCAGGTTCAAATAATTCCTTTTTACGCGAGTAGACGCATGGAGCTCATGCCAGAATCCCCGGTTACTCAGAATACTGAACCATTTCAACTCATGTGAACAGAGATACTAGTTAACACTTTTCAGATATGAACCACATCACGTCTCAGGTGACATGTGCCCAGTTTACTCAGTGAGACCGAGCATTGCTCTATCTTTCATTTTCATTTCAGATTTTTCAACAAAGATAGGTAGGAAGCTTTTTCCTCAACTGTCTCTTCAACATACATGCAGCAAGTTTAACATCTCGAGAGTGTTAAAAAGAAATTCATATATCCTTATCTTTAACACTCATTTTCACATTTTGTGCATGAAGTGTGTGAATTTGATTCAGCATGTATACCAAAAATATCATGAATACATAACAGTGCAGCTCCCCCTAAATAGATGCACTTATGAAATTTAAACTCTCCCAGAGTGTACGATATGAAACACGCCAATAATGACTCAAATGCAGCATTATTTATCAAGAAGACATAAGGCCATATAAATGCCAAGGGATGGGGTTGAATAGCATATAATATCACACAAGCACATATTGGGAGTTTATGCAAATGCACTATGACATGCATGCGAGCAATGTGATATAGATTTGATACCAATTGAATGGATGCCAACTGAATGAGCTAAGTGCGACTAATGCATGAGTTCCAATGTAATACAACATATGAGCATATGAGAATGCGATGCGATGTGCAAAGTGATTCAGACTTTTGATTTTCATTTGCATGATCTAAAAGCACCTTATGCATTGAATTATGATGCATGCAACCTATAACTATGTGAGAAAGGAATAAAAAATGAAAAATAACACTATATACAAGAGAGCAGTTCAGATTTGAAAGATGAGCATGGAACATTATTCATCACAAGTGGTTTATATACAAAGGTGCAGAAATCATTTGGCATGCAGTGGAAACTATTTATTCTCAAAGATTGTTAAGAACAGATTTTCAAAGATTTTGAAATCAATCACAAGTCATTCAGGAGTTGACATTTCTATTACAGAACTCTTCACTTCAACACGGATCAATTTGAGAAATTTTGAAGCAATTCATCATGAGCATGTTGCATGTTTCAATTGGAGATCACTCAGTCAATAGAGAATGAAATAGCATTCATTTTAACTTGTTTAGCTAGCAAGACCCCCTTTGACAAAAACATGAATCTCAGAAAAATTCAGTGAAAGTGCAATGTTTCTCTTATGACATGGGGCTAGCTAACAAGGAGCAAATAATAGCATCAGAAAATTCTTTCAAGGCCAAACAATCGATTTCTTCCAGTTCTGGTACAAGGCGGAGAACTTTGGTCTAAAGACCAACTCACGCATAATGAGAGTTTCTAGGTGAAGATAATCCACCCTTTTCACTACTCAGTATTTGATATACCAGATACTCAATTAAGCTTAAATGTGCTCAAGCAATCAGATTGAAGGATGTTCAAAGGTCAACATAAAGTTCAAGATTTTTAGTTTCATTCAACTAATAAGCAAGTTAATCATCGCAGAATGGAGGAGCAATCATTTCAGGTATTTAGAAACAATACCTGTCATCTAAAGGTGTCACCAAGTGACAAAAGGCCATTGCATGAATTGACAATGTTGAATTACCTTGGTTTAGATGACAAGATCGAAAGCCTTCGTGCACTAAGATTGCTAACCCCACGACGGTTTGCACTTCAGATTTTACTTTTCATACCTTTGCCTTGAGATTCCATTTTGATCCAAGCCTTCCACCTACAATCCAAAGATGAATAAAATCCAGTTCATTCACGAGGCTTATACCAAAATCTCCTTGAAAAAAAAAACCCTACAAATTGTTCAGAAAAAGCATTATTAGTAGTTCAGGCATTATTAGTAGTTTAAAGAGTGATATCATCCACATATGCTTGAACCACTAAAGTGTCAATTACCTGATTTACCTCATGAGATATGTTTAATCAACCTTACCCATTCAACCAATTCTCAGTCAAAAGAGATGTGCGCCTTTCATACCATGCCTTGGGTACTTATCGAAATCATTTCCTATCTCCTGGTGGTGGTGGAGGAAATTTCTTAATATTTTTATCCTTGCAAAGTGTTCCTTAATTGATTCAAGCCTGGTCATGACTAGTCCATTATCATTTGGCTTTTGGGAGTATGATTTGCATCCAAGGACAAGAAGATTTGATTTATCAGTTTCGATTCAGATTTATTAAGAATGGCATGACAAATTCTTTTAACAACCAACATCCCCTAGACAGCTCTAGATGCAATGCATGACTCATGTTTGAACCTAAACATTAAGCCCATATGATGAATGTAGTTGCTCCCCCTTAGTGTGTGCATGAATGCAAGATGTTTAGTAACAATCCAACACCATATGCAGCCGTTTAAGTAAATGACTCATAGTACCAGGCGGATTACTTAGATCCGAAGATCACCTCATGAGTAGTGATAGCTTTCAGACAGGCGTAACCTCTCCTTCCACATATCACCATTTAATATACTATGTAATCATGGATGATGAAGGCAGGGGGATTGCAGTTGCATTATAGCATGAATACATAATGTTCAACTTATGCATGACAATACATGAAAGTATATGCAATCTTAGTGTATGTAGTAAAATCATACTTTGATGAATCTTCAAGGTCTTCTTTAGACAAAGATGCTATATGACAATTGATATGCGCACAAATATGTAAACAACTATGAATGAAATGCATGTACAGACATATGCAAGATTACATGACTATGTGACACAAAGTAAGTTGAGACATGACACATTCACTACAGAAAGTAGGAGAGATATTACCTGATCTTCAAATTTTATTTTTGATTTTTCTTCCAATCTGACTTATGCCACTTTACC
This sequence comes from Amorphophallus konjac, assembly GCA_022559845.1. NCBI lineage: Eukaryota > Viridiplantae > Streptophyta > Magnoliopsida > Alismatales > Araceae > Amorphophallus > Amorphophallus konjac. Next base: position 168,290,334 of record CM040124.1, on the reverse strand, counting down.
CGTGTGCCTTACCTTCTTGATGAAAATAGATTTCATGATTTACATTCCAAAGACACACCTGCAAAACAGATTTCTCATTTGCCATTTTTAGGTACCCAAATCCTTTTGGGTCCTTGTGGGTTAGCAGCAATATTTGCACATGGTTTCCACTTCTTAACAACATTCAAATCATCATCTTTCATAGGAAAATAATCATGCTTAACATTTCTAGATTTTCCAAAGTGATGGGGGGGAACACGTGGCATTACACTTTTCTTTCTCATTGGCTCTACTGGTTTATGTATGTGAGCATGACTTGTTGAGTGAAAACTCTCTTTCTTCATGAGTAACCAGCAGTATGACTTGGTGTGACCTCTTTTACCACAGTGATTACAATGCATGGAAGGTTTTGTGGTGAAGACTTTCTTTACATTTTTTAAAACAGCTTGGTTCCTACATGCTCTCAAGTCATCATTCTTCGTAATGAAGCAATTATGCATAGCATGTCCATGTTTTTCACAATAAAAGCATTTGAGTTTCTTTCTAGTTGGTTGTGTGTGTGTGGCAGAAGTATGGTTAACATGCATGGAAGTGCTAGCAACATTTTAGGATTTTTGATGCATTTTGATTTTCTTTGTGGATGCATGTGTGTGTGCAACATTATTTTTCTTTTTCAGATTTTCATTTGATGTGCTGGCTATGTTTGAACTGTGCACAAAAGATGTATAAACTTTATTTTCAAACTTCTTTTTGTTCACAGGATTAAAACCCAGCCCTTCCCTTTAAAAATTCACTTTCGTCCCCAATAGTTTGTCCAAATTTTCTTGACCATTCATAAATCTAGACAATGAAGTATTCAAGTCTATAATCTCTTTCTCAAGAGCTGCAATGTGCAATTCATAGGAAAGAAGTTTATTTTCACAAGAGTTGACTTGTTCATGTAAAGTAGCATTGATGGTTTTATGACTTTCAATTTCTTGCAACAAAGCATGCACTTTTTCAGATTGATCAATATTCATAGATTTTCCTTTTTCAAAAGTAAGCAATCTTTCAGAAATGGTTCTATTCAATTCCTTCAGTTTCTCATTTTCTATTTCAAGATTTTTATCATAAGCAAACTCATTTTGACCATTGTTCATAAGACTTTCTCTCTCAGCTCTTTGTTTTCATTTCTCAAAGAGGAAATTTGATCTTTATGAATTTCAATGTCAAACACATGACCATCAATCAATTCCTTCAAGTGCGAGCATTCTTTACATGGAGAATCACATTTATTTTGTCTAACATTCTTTTTCAATTTTTTGTTTTCAGACTTAGCCTTCTCATATTTATCAGCAAGCTCATCATATGCAATCAATAACTCCTCATAGCTAAATTCATCTTCATTATCAGAATCAGAATTTACCTTTGAGCTTGATTCAACTTGCTGATCACTCTCTTGATCACTCGTGCCTGCCACAAGACATTGATCTTCATGCTCTTCCCGGACTTTGGTTAAGCCAAACAAGATATCCTTCGCGGATCTACAATGGGAGACAGAAGGGAAATGATTAGAATCAACTGCAGTAATAAGCAATTTTAGAACCAAACAATTTTGATCATGTTTAAGCTTGGAATCTGCGGTCCAGACAGATTTATCTTTAGGCAACTCATAAGGACCATGTGAGATAAGCTTCCATAGCTTATGATCATACGAGTTGACTAGACTGCACATCCTTCCTAACCACAAATCAAAATTGCAACCATCAAACACCGGTGGAGAATTCAAGGTGTACATATTGCTAGTCATTGATCTAGATCTCTCTAGATCGTTAGATCTATGAAGAATAGAGCCTTGGCTCTGATACCAATTGAAGTCCCGCGATCAATGACACCCAAGAGGGGGGTGAATTGGGTGTTTAAAAAATTTAAAGAAACTTTTGATTTTTTACAAAATATGTGATAAACATTAATTAGTAATATGAAAACTAATTAACCAATTCTCTCAAACTCACCATTCCCACACGACCATAAAATGAATACAATCAAACCACACAAATAACACACAATGCATAGTGGTTTTTAAGGTAGTTCGGATGCAACGATAGTAATCCTACGTCTACCCCTCACCAAATCTGGTGAGGCTTCACTCGGGGATAAATCCCTAAACGGAGACGACGCTCCAACTACACACGCAGGACGACGCCTGCCCACACACACACACGGGGACGTACCCCAACACACACACACACACACGGAGATGATATCTCCAACACGATCCAATAAGCGGATCAATTAAACACACACACACTGCGACAAGTGCAGCACTCCACACACAAACACTATGATCTGAATAAAAAAAAACACACACACATGCGCAGATCTAGGAAGACCTACGCACACACGAATCAAATACGACAACCACACACAAACACGGATCTAGAACGATCCACACACACACAAGTTTTCACAGTTTGTACAACACACGAATATGAGCTTGAAACACAATAAGACACAGTTTAGAAATCCCCTGATTTGGCTCCCCCTGAATGTATGCTGATGATCTTTGAGTGATGCTTGCTTCTTCAGTTTATTGGAAGTTGATGGCTTCAGATGGACCTTGAATCTTTAGCTCTTGGATGAAGAGTTGATCCACGGAACACTATTCATGGCTACAGTAACAGTTCCTTCTTGCTTGCACAACTTCCTTGATCTCCTTGATCCTTGCTTGCTTCTTCTCTTCCTTTGAGGTTGTTGGGTTCAAAATGGAGCTTGCATACCTTCATATGGATGAAGAGATTCCTTCTTCCTTGTAGCAGCCTTCTTCTTCTTCCATTGATAGACTCCTTGGTTGATGGGCTCTCCTTCGATCTCTTCTGGTTGGATGCTTGTTTCTTCACTTCATGGGAGGATGAAGGCTTCAGATCTAGGCTTGAATCACTTGGAATGGATGAAGAACTTCAGCTCGAAGCACTGTTCACGGAGGTGCTACAGTACCCATGAATCTCCTCCTCTAGCCTCCCCTGATCTCTCTTGATCCCCTTGAAGCATTAGGGTTTCTAACCCTTCTTGTGGAGGTTTTATAACCTTTGAATGGTCCTTGGACATCCTCCAGACCAGATCCACATTTTTTGGATGATTGGGTGTTATTAGGATTAAATAAATACAAGGAGAATGGCTCTTCTCGAAGTGGAGAACAAAGTCAACTTTTGTTGGCTCGGGGCTAGCGGTCGACCTGTGGAAGCTGGCGGTCGACCGCTACTGAGAAACCCTGTAGAAATTTGATCCCTTGAATTTTCAGTCGACATGGGGCGGTCGACCGCTGCTGTCGGTCGACCTGGGGCGGTCGACCTAAAGCTATAGTAAATTTCAGACTTTTTAGGTTTCACCCCCGAACTCCATTGCAACCCATTTAAGTCTGAGGCTTCAAAGTCCTTTGATCTTGGGGAATATATGTTGAGTGTTTTGACCTACAAAACCATAGAAAAAAGAATTAGAACTTTGATCAATAATTCATGTGGTAATTGCATGAAGTACATGTATGAAACCCTTTTGGCCATTTGGCAGTTTTAATCAATTAACAAGAGCTTATTGTAAACCGTTTGAGCAAGATATAAGTACCATTATTCTAATTTTCAAGCAAGTTTCTCATGAGTTGTTTCAACATAATTCAAGCTCAAAATGATATGTGAAATATGTATTAGAGTTCAAGAAGTGATTTACATTGAGACCCAATTTCACATATAAGATTGGAACACTTGTTGCTTTGACAAATGCATGTATGGTATGCGTAAAAATCAACCAAACAAGTTTCAAACTATTTGATCAGAATTTGAACAAAAGTGTTCATCAGAGCTCAAGTCTATATGTTCAAACATATAAAGACTTGAAACCTCTTGTAGAACCAACATATGCAAACCAAGGATCAAGACCATGTAAGCATTGCCATTTGCCATCTCAACCATACATAGATAACAAGAGCATGAGCAATCAACCACAAGTTTAGTTATCATCACTTAATCACACATTAAGTTTAGTTATCATCAAAACCATAACTCAACACACGAAGGCATCTGCGATGTGTACCAGGGGGAAGGTCGATCGCAAGGATCCTTCTACGACAAGGATAGTGGTGGCCCACCCTCCAACGTGACTGCTCGACCTACGTTTGGAAGTGTGATCGATGCCAGCGGTTCGATCATCTAGTCGACCAGCCAGCCTTGAAACCCATGACCCTAACCGACCCTTATCCCTTCGCTCGGTGGGGAATCAACATCCTAGGCCCATTTCCCATGGCCCAGGCTCAGAAGAAGTTCGTCATCGTCGCCATCGACTATTTTTCCAAGTGGATCGAGGCCAGAACCACCGCTAAAGTTACCGAAGCAGTTATCTGGAGTTTCGTTTGGAGGACGATCATTTGTCGTTTTGGCATCCCCCGAGTGATCATGAGTGTAACGGTCAGCAATTTGACTCTACTTATTTTAAAAATAAGTGCGCCGACCTACACATTCACAACCACTTCACTTCGGTAGCCCACCCCCAGGCTAACGGGCTGGTCGAGAATGCTAACAAAACTATCCTAAAAGGCATCAAGACTAGGCTCGAGAAAGCCAAGGGTAATTGCATAGAGGAATTACCGAGCGTATTGTGGTCATACTGAACTACTCCAAGAGCTGCTACTGGTGAAACTCCTTCCCAACTAGTTCATGGCACAGAGGCCGTAATTCCCCTAGAATCGACAGCCCGTCTCTCTGAGCCATCAACTTCTTGCCCGAGCCGAATGAGCAGAAGTTTTTTAGAAAACTTGGACCTGACAAACGAGGTACACGAGGTTGCGAGCATCTGAGCTACAAAATATCAGCGACACATGACTCGGTACTAGGATGCCAGAGTTCGAGACAAACACTTCCAACCGAGAGACTTCATTCTGAGAAAGGTCGAAGCCTCTCGACCACTGGAGGCGGTGGGAAAGTTGGCCCCTACTGAGTGGTCGAGACGCTCAGAAAAGCAGCATACCGATTATCTACCATGGAAGGAACGCCTATCCCTCGGATTTGGAACGCGGTAACATTACGAAAGTTCTTTTTTTGAGCTTCTTTCATACATGTAAGAGATAAATTGTGATAATAACTTTACTTTTCATTGCATCAACATCTCCGTACATCAGATAGGCCGTAGCCAGTACAATATATATATATATATATATATAACTAATGAAACATGAACTGATTACTCGGTGCGGATGAGGTTTACAGCTCCAAGCCGAGCCACTTACTCCACACAGTGTGGAAATTGGCTCAGATAATGGGACAACTGACTTTGTCTGCTCGGGAAGTTCAGAAGAGATGGTGTCAGTAGAAAAGAAAAAGAAGAGGAGGGTATGCCCGAACGCCAGCTCTGTAGAAAACAAAAGAAGTCATCCTCTACCAACTCTCTGGAAGATGGAGCATAACGGAGCCATCAAGAATTTATGGTGCGGGCAAGAAGAAACAGAAAGCAAGCACCCTCTAAGTGGTGCGAGCAAGGGTAAGAAAAAAGAAAAAGAGGCACCCTCCAAAGAGTGAAGATGATAAAAAAAGGATGGTAGAAGAACAAAAGATAGAAAAAGGTTCGAACACTCCCTCGAAGGGAGTGGGAGAGGGGGAGCGGGGATGAAAGAAAGGAGGAGCAATGATGTTGAATGACTCCTCTCTCAGTCATCCCCCCGGGTGGGGCAGAGGTCCAAAGGTCAGGAGGGAGCACGTCGCCATGCGCCGTCCGTTCTTGTACATCGTCCGCCCACTCACCGTCCATTCTTCTACGCTAAAGCAGCATGAACGCCCCAGCAGCCGCCAAAGTCTTTATCTTCAGAGTCGCCCTCCATGCTTCGCCTGAGGACAATCACCCAGAACAGGCGGGTCGCTACGCAAAAAGGGAGGAAGATACAGAGACTGCAATGAAGGTCTTAAGTGGCGTAGAGAGGAGGAGACGCCCTTCGTGACCTTTTATAGGTCGAAGGGGGAGATTTTTACCTTAATTGATTCTCCCCTCGAAAAGACGCAAGAGGCAGACGTCATTCCCTAGGAGCAGTTACGCCACCTCCCACACAGAACCCTCCCACGGGAATACGTGAAACGGAAAGTCATTGAAAGCGTTGAAAGATGAAAAGGCGCCAATTCAGCACCAACAACTTTGCCGATCAACACGCAAGACTGATTTTTTGGCTACGAATCATACAAGATCTCCAATTTACTAATGACCACAGATACGATAATCGTACTCGGTCAAAGGCGGTAAGAAGCAGCCAATTGCGTTTTAAAAACTATTGCCATTATATAGAAAGAAAAACATTACACAGCCAAGTCCAGGTAGAAATTGCAAAAAGAGAAAGGGAGCAAACAAGGCAAGTATGGTCCTTCCTAATCTATGGGAATAGGGGAACTTTGAGAAGCCCATGGCCCCTCTTGAAGCTCGACAGGTAGTGGGCCCTCGACGCTCGGAGATTTTCCCCCAATTCCCTCTGCGATGGTCGACCTGAGCACTGATCCCATTTGTTTGGGAACTGCCTCGACCACATGCCCTCCCGAGGTAGTCGGAGTTGGTGATCTCTCCTCCACTGAAGTAGAGGTATCTTCGCTCTCCCCTTCGTCGCTCGACGTCGAGGAAGGAGAATCTGAGCCTTCCTCGTTTGAGTCGTAGCGTTGCCCGGGAATGAAGATGAGATCATCAAATGCCTGTTGCTGGGCCTCAACGACTGCTCGCTGGAAGCCTTTGGTGAAACCCTTCCATAGCCCCCGCCGATAGCCCAGCTCGTAACATGCAAAGGCGGCTTCCTTTAGAGCTTCATGGTACTCTTCTGAGCTCCGATAGTGCTTGACTGCCTCCTCCATGGCTCCTGTTGCCTTCTCCTCAAGCTCGGCCACCTTTATTTTGACCTCGGTCAGCTTCGCTTCAACTTCGGACCGTGGCACTTCAGCCTCCCTCTTGGCCCGCTCGGACTCCTAGAGCTAGCCCCCGAGCTCCTCTCGCTCGGTCGCCCATTGTCTCGCGCATGCCACATGAGTGATGGGAATCAACACCGCGCACTGACATTTTTATTTTACATTTGTGTCCTTCTGTTTGTATTTATACCCTGGGCTAATTGGGTTTGCAATTGTAAGACATTATAAGTCTATTTGTTAGTCTTTAGGAATCTTGGGTTTCTATGTAAATTGCTAGTGGGTCCAGCGAGGTCCCCCACTATAATGCCCCAAATTTTTTTTGGATATATTTCGGATCACTTTCGTGGGCCCTGAAGTGTGTTTTGTGCTTTACGTGTGTTTTTCGCTGATATGCCTTTGGAACTCTATGCAGGGTGAACCGTGACGTTCTCTGACTCCGGGACATGGCCAGCGTGTTGTGCTCTTCTCGAGGATCGCGGAGGTAATTTTTAGTATTTTTCTGAATTTCTAGAATTTTTGGGTTTTTCTATTAATAATCCCCTTAACCCCCTCTCTCTCCCCATTCTCTCTTTCTCACTCTCTCTCATCTCTTTCTCTCCCCCTTTCCCCCGGGCGGCCGACGGTGGTGGAGGAGGGCGAGGCGATGATGGTGGGAGGCCAAGGAGTATGTGGACGGGATGAGGATCGACGCGTGGTGGCGCGGTGAAGCCGGTTCGTGAGCATGGGGCACCAGCGATGGTCTTACAGCGTTTCTTCGCGGATCGGCGTCCTAGGGGCGCAAAATCTTCGGTAGAGGTAGAGAGATGGACCCTTAGCTCGTGTACTTCATTTCCCGTGAGTTTTGTAGTCTGTGGTGAGCCGAGCGGGCTTATTTGGGTGTTTTGGAGGGAAAGCATGATTTTGGGGTGTGAGCCCGATCTAGCGTTTATCGCGTTATTTGATGGTTTAAGGGCATCATTGAATTTCTAGGGGCTTGGGGAAGGGTTTCCCCTTTATTTCCCTATCACCCGGAGGTGATTGGGACGTGGAATGGGTTTTCCCGCCGTTTTCACTATTTTCAGGGTCGGGACGCCTTAGCGGTCCTTCTAGAGACCGCTAGGGGTTCCAAGCAGTCGTGTGGAGACCGCTAGCGTCCCATGTATGTCAGTTCGGACCTGGAGGTCACTGTTGAGTATATCCAAGTGATTTTGATGATAACAAACTCAGGGTTATATATTTTATCACGTGCCATATTTCAACTATCAAGTTCGAATTCAACACCTTTCAAAGCCAACTTCACCATGTAACAAGTAAGCTTAAGTGTTTAAACCCGTCCAAATGCAAGAATCCGTGTTTTGGTTTCTAAACCACCCAGGCTAAGCTTAAACCCACTCAGCTTAACTGAAACCACGTAGCCATAACCTGATTCATTCATGTATTATATTGCATTGGCTGACCTTTATTTTTTTGTAGAAAATCAAGCCAGTGGTCGACCGCCTGCCTATAGCGGTCGACCGATTTTCCCAGCAACGAATGGACATTTTCTGTAAAAATTCTGGTCGATCGCCCCTATGCACAGGTCGACCGCCAGCCTCGAAAAGCCCATATTGTTGACCTTTTGTTCTCAACGTGGGAAGTCTGTCTTCAAGAATTTGTTTAATCCCAAAGCCACCAAACTTCCCATGATTTGTGGATCTGGTTCCTGGCTTGTCTCTTGACCATTCAAGAGTTATAAAAACATCACATTGAGGCTTGTAACCCTAATCAATAAAAGGAGGCCAAGGGAGGCTATCAAGGGGAGATTTGAGATCTAGTATGGTAGCCGTGAACAGTGCTCCGAGAAGAAAGAGCTTCATCCATCTTCATCCATTTGCATCCATCTTCTTCCATCTTCAAGCAACATCTGGAGCAGATCAATCCCAAGCCAAGAGGAGATCAAGCTACATCCAAAACCATCTTCATCAACTAAGGGGGAGCTTGAATATGAAGTTTTCTTTTGTGTTTTCCCTTCCAATCTTGCTGGGCTTTAATTTTTGTGTTCTTGTAATATTCAAACAGCTCTGTGTGTGTGGATCTACGAAGATCCGTATGTGTGTGTGAGTGATCTTCATGTTCTTCATCCTTCTTTGTGGTTCGGTGGGTATGCACCTTCGTGGGAGTTCTGAACTCACACAAGTGTGTGTGTGTGTGTCTTGATCTTGTAACTTTCTACAAGATAGTGTGTGAATCCTCACGGTCGGTGAGGGGTGGACGTAGGTTGCAGTTGTTGCATCCGAACCACCTAAAAATCGTGGTGTTCTGTGTGGTTTGCTCCATATCTCCTACCTCCAGTTCTGATCTAGCTTGTTGGCTTGTCGCATCGTTATCTAGTTTCATTGTTTAGATCGTGCTGTATTAACCCTTTTACGAGAGATCCTTGGTATATCAAAAGGTAGCTTCTTATCGACACAGTCAATCCTGTCGGGAGGAAAATACTTTGTGTGAAAGGATCTTCAGATTCCCGGACTCCGCCTAGTACCAAGGAACTGCTATAGGGGTTGTTTTCGCCAGTTTCACCTTATATTTCTTCTGATCTATTCTTGTCTGTTGTTTGTTCTTCATATATCTTTTAAATTTTGAAAAAGGACTTAAAATCTGTCATCACCCAATTCACCCCCCCTCTTGGGTGTCATTGATCATGGGACTTCAATTGGTATCAGAGCTAAGGCTCTATCTTTCACAGATCTAACGATCTAGAGTGAGATCTGGATCAATGGCAAACACGGGTATGATGCCCGAGGGTCACTCCATTAATCATCCTCCTTTCTTTGATGGCTCAAACTACTCGTACTGGAAAAATAGAATGCATGTTTTTCTGAGGGCTCAAGAGTACGAAGTTTGGAGAGCTGTGGACAAGGGTCCTTACAAACTCGGGGATGATGAAGAAAAATGGACACCCAAGGAAATTAAGAAATGCACTGTTAATTTCAATGCTATGAATATTATGCAATGTGCGATACACCCTAACAAATTTTCTCGTGTTTCTATGTGCAGCTCGGCTAAAGAAATGTGGGACAAACTGGGGCTCATATATGAGGGGACGTCTTAGGTAAAGGAGACCAAGGCCAACCTTCTGATCCGAGATTATGAGCTCTTCAAGATGAAGCCTGAAGAGACAATTTCAGAGATGTTCGCAAGGCTAACTGAGATCACGAATGGTCTCAAAAGTCTTCAGAAAGATTACACTAATTCTGAGCTCGTAAGAAAAGTGCTAAGATCTCTCCCTCTTGTGTGGCACACCAAAGCCACCGTCATTGAAGACTCCAAGAATCTATCCACACTCAGTCTCGATGAACTCATAGGGTCACTCATGACCTATGAGATAAATGTGAAGAGGACAGCCGAGGAAGATATCAAGAAGAAGAAGGTGATTGGATTGAGAGCTCATCAATCCGATGACGAATCCCAAGAAGAAGATTCCAGTGATGGGAGCAACGAAGAAGAAGAATTGGCTATGATCACTCGCCAAGTGAAAAGATTTTTTAGGAAGAAAAGAAATTTCCAAGGCAACATCAGAAAGGGGCAAAGGAAGCCCACTCAAACCAAGGGTGAGTCGAGCAAGCCGAATAACATCATATGCTACGAATGCAAGAAGCCCGGGCACATGAGGGAAGAGTGCCCAGATCTGAATAAGAAATTCAAGAAAGATAACTTCAGAAAGCCCAAGGCCATGGTCGTCACGTGGAGCGATGAAGAGGACGAACCGTCCGATGAAGAGATACAAGAGATTGTGGAGAGCCTGTGTCTCATGGCACATGAGGATGATTCAACCGAGGTAAATTCGGACCCTGATTTTATTTCTAATGAACAGTGGGAGTCTGAATATGAAGAACTGTATACTAAATACAAGAAAATTAGATCTGAAAATAAAACTCTCAAAAATAAAATTGATGATTTGTCACATGAAGATATCTTTGTTAGGTTTGAAAAATTGGAACATGAATGGTTTGAGGTAACTGAAGAAAAAGAGAGTTTGCTGCAAACAATTTCAGATATTGAAAGTACCAAAGAAGAGATTTCATGTAAAATGTTTGAAACTGAAAAAGTGTATGAAAGACTGAAAAAGGAAGAAGAAAGACTGAAATCCACAAATTCAGAACTCGAAAGGAAAAATGGGATTTTGAGTGAAGAAGTGGCTGAACTTCAGTCCACTTTGTGTAGGTTTGTTAAAGGGAAACAAAATCTAGATAACTTGTTGGGGGTTAAAGTTAACTTCCAAAAGGAAGGTTTGGGGTACACTCTTCAAAATAAAAAATCTTTTGAGCATAAGATCACCGCATCCTTTATTCATGAAAAAGATAATAACCATGATTCATGTTCCAATTCTAAACCAAAACTTGTCCAACCCAAGCCACGATAATTTCAAAGAAAGTTTGCACCTGTTAACTATTATCATTGTGGTAGATTTGGTCATGCTATAGCAAATTGCCGGTTCAAACAAAGTCCACCAAGAAATCATATTTTTTGGACTAAGAAAAGATATGCACAAAATTGGACTAACTTCTATGGACCCAAATGAGTTTGAGTAAAAAAAACAATTGCATGAGAATCTTTCCTTCTTGCAGATGTGTCTTGAAGCCAGGGGGAGCAAATGATACTTGGATAGCGGTTGCTCAAGGCATATGACAGGGGACAAGAAGGTGTTATCTACACTGTAAGAAAAAGATGGAGGTTTAGTTGTCTTCGGAGGCAAAGACAAAGGTAAAATCATTGGGATTGGTAATATAGGTAAGAATTCTGAAATTCTTATTGAAGATGTGCTTTTGGTGAAAAGTTTTAATCATAACTTGTTGAGCATAAGCCAACTATGTGACAAAGGCTTTAAGATTATTTTCGATGAAACCCATTGCCTTGTCATAAATAAAACTTCCAATGAAATCAGATTCATCGGCAAGAGGAGCAACAATGTATATACTATTGATATTGATGATGTTTCCTGTAATGATATGTGTTTGGTAGCTAAAAATCATGATACTGCATGGCTATGGCAACGAAGACTGGGTCATGCTAGTTTTGGAGTTATCTCCAAATTGTCTAAACATGACTTGGTGAATGGTTTGTCAAAACTAATGTTTGAAAGTGATAAAATTTGTGAGGCTTGCACAAAAGGCAAGCAAACACGCATATCCTTCCAAAATAAGAACATTGTTTCTACCTCCCAGCCTTTGGAATTGCTGCATCTTGATTTATTTGGCACAACTAGGACATCCAGCCTAGGAGGGAAATCCTATGGTTTCGTGATTGTTGATGATTATTTCAGATTCACTTGGGTGTTATTTCTATCCAATAAAAATGATTCATTGATGGAATTTCAAGTGTTTTGTAGGCAAATCTAAAATGATAGAGGGTACCTTATCACCACTATCCAATTTCAAAATCATGAGTTCAACAATTTCTATGAAGAGCACGGGTATACACACAACTTCTCATCACCAAGGATGCCCCAACAAAATGGAGTGGTGGAGAGAAAAAATAGAACATTGATAGACATGGCACGGACCATGTTAAGTGAAAACTCTCTACCAAAATATTTTTGGGCTGAGGCGGTAAGTACAACATGTTACATCATCAATAGGGCAATGGTAAGGCCCATTTTGAAGAGAACTCCATATGAGCTCTACAAGGGTAAGAAACCGAATATTTCCCATCTTAAACTCTTTGGTTGCTCATCTTTCATCCTGAATAATGGTAAGTCCAACCTAGGGAAGTTTGATGAGAAAAATGATAAAGCTACCTTCCTAGGTTATGTACTTAATTCTAGAGCCTATCGAGTGTTCAATAAACGAACTTTAGTTGTTGAAGAAAGTCCTCATGTAATTTTTGATGAATCTGAACTAAAACTAACTACTCAAATTGTGGATGCAGGAGAAGCCCCCAAAGATTCAACCAATGCTGGAACATCTAAAGTCAAGGATGAACCAAAGGAAGGAATACCCAGTAAGAGTGAAGAAGATGAAGATCCTTCAATCGAGACACTGCTAGAGCAGCAAGTGTAGCACCGTGATTTACCAAGCATCTCCACATTCTTAAAGGATCATCCAGCTAAAAACATAATCGGTAAACCTCAAGATGGGGTAAGAACCAGAGCCTCTCTAAGGATAGTAGAAGAGGAAGATTTGATAGCCTTAATTTCACAGGAAGAGCCTAAGGATATCCATGAGGCTCTCCAAAATAAATCCTGGATCCAGGCTATGCATGAAGAGTTGCACCAGTTTGAAAGAAACCAGGTGTGGACTTAAGTGCCACGACCTAAGAATCAATCCATTATCGGAACTCGATGGGTTTTCAGGAATAAGTTAAATGATATGGGATTGGTTGTTAGGAACAAGGCCCAGCTTGTGGCCAAGGGGTATAGCCAGTAGATGGGTATTGATTTTGATGAGTCATTTACACCGGATGCTCGTCTAGAAGTAGTCCGGATTTTATTATCTTATGCTAGGTCATCTAACTTTAAATTATTTCAAATGGATGTTAAATCTACGTTTCTAAATGGGTATATCAAAGATGATGTTTTTGTAGAACAACCTCCAGGTTTTGAAGACCCCAAACATCCACAACATGTGTACAAGCTCCAGAAGGCCTTGTACGGACTGAAGCAAGCACCAAGGGCATAGTATGAACGGCTCACGTCATTTCTGATTGAGAATGATTCCAAGAGAGGTAAGGTTGATCAAACACTTTTCACAAAGAAATCAGGTAAAGATATATTGGTAGTTCATGTGTATGTGGATGATATAATTTTTGGAGCCACTAATAACGTGCTATGTGATGAATTTACAGAAATCATGCAAGCTGAATTTGAGATGAGCCTAATGGGTGAACTAACATACTTTCTTGGACTGCAGGTGAAGCAAACACCTGAGGGCATTTTCATAAGTCAAGCCAAGTACACAATGGAACTTTTGAAGAAATATGGGATGGCTGAGGCAAAACCTTTTTCAACTCTAATGGCAACAACCTCAAAGTTAGACAAAGATGAAAATGGTAAAATAGTAGATCCCACACTATTTCGAGATATGATCGGATCACTACTGTATCTTACAGCATGCTGCCCTGACATTCAATTTAGTGTATGTCTTTGTGCCCATTTTCAGTCATGCCCTAAAGAATCTCACTTATCGACTGTAAAACACATTTTTAGATATTTACTTGGCACAATAGATTTTGGCTTGTGGTTTCCCATCGACAGTTCTTTTGATTTGATTGCATACACCGATGCGGATTATGCTAAATGCATTGTAGATTGTAAAAGTACTAGTGGGTACTGTCAGTTTCTTGGTGGGTGCCTAGTCTCATGGGCCTCCAAGAAACAACATTCAGTAGCTCTTTCAACAACCAAGGCTGAATATGTAGCCGCCGGAAGTTGTGGAGCCCAAATACTTTGGATCAAAAATCAACTGCTTGATTTAGATATTGAGATGAAATGTGTGCCAATTTTGTGTGATAATACCAGTGTAATCAGTTTGTCTAAAAACCCTGTTCAACACTCTAGAACCAAGCATATTGATATTCGTCATCAGTTCCTGAGAGATCATGTAGGTAAAGGGGTCTTTGAATTGAACTTCATTGACACACACAATCAGCTAGCTGACATTATCACCAAACCCCTCAACCAGGATCAATTTAACAAGATAAGAAGAGAACTTGGGATGTGCAAGGGTGAGAGCATTCATGTATAGGTCTGCACTTAAGTTAAGTTCTGCATCTGTAGAAACTCATATACATCAACGGTAGAAAAACATGCATACTATCTTTACTTTTTGCTACCTTGTGTGTTTATATACACTCCTGCATGCTTGAATGTAATTATATGTATAGCCCTCCTTGAAAAACATTCTAAGGCCAGATATTTCTTAGATAAACTGTTGTGGACTCAGTGATGTCGAATCTAAGGCAACTTCTAAAGGGAGTTAGAAACTTTCCTCAAACTTGCATCTATTCTCTTCCCTCTACTTCATGACGTTGGCTCTTTTCAGAAAGCCGGTTGTTAGTCCCCCCCAATTTTCAAGAAACAAAAAAAAAAGAAAAAGAAACAAAAAAAAAAGAAGAAAGAAGAAGAAACAAAAAAATCAAAAATTGGGGATTCTGGGCTAGCGGTCGACCGCCAGCCCCGTAGCGGTCGACCGGTTGCGGCGACCAGCCTGACCGGGTTCCCGGCCGAGCCAACTTATAAGGGGGTTTAACACCCCATTCTTTCATTTTATCACCCACATTCACCCTCCACCACTTTCCGTTAACCCTAGAACCCATTTTCTCCACCTCCCAAGCTTCTAAACCTCATTCTTTCTCCATTCGCACAAGATCCGGCTTGTTTGTCACGTTTTCGGGATGAACTCCATTCGGCCGTTCGTGCATTCGTGGAGTTCTCACCTTGGTTCCCGTCAGTGGAGAAGGCTTTTGCTAGCCCATGGAGTGTCCGTAGATCTTTCTTCATCCCCCGGGATGAGAGTCTTTCCTTCAAGGGTTTTCTATCGGGTTCTAGTTCGAGATGCCGCCTAGACGAAGCTCTCGGCATTCTGCCCAAGGGGAAGGGAGTGGACAGAGACGTGAGGCACCCGCTCCTCCACCACAGCAGGCACCGACACTGTGTCGACCTCCTATGTTACTTATTCGACCCATCATCGACCCCCAACTGGTCAATTTCAATGAGGTGAATGAGCTCTTGCCCTATATATATGCAGTCTTTGTAATGCAGCCGGGTTGGACTGATTTTGTCACTAGGTATAACCGTTATTACCCCCAACCTAGTACAGGAGTTCTATGGGAACTTGGTTTCAAGGAATGATGAGCTATATACTGTTATTCGAGGTGTTGAGCTTCACATTAACCCCGATCTGTTTGAGAGGAGCTTAGGGGTTACGGCTAGAGGAGCCAACATGGCTTATGGCCATGGGGAGGTTGAAGATACTTTTATTGCCATGACCAACTGTGATTACATGCGTGGTGTCAGTGATTTGATTGAGTTAAATGCAAATTACTTCCCACCACTGCAGTGTGTCTTACACAATATATTTACCTCCCTTATTTATCCCAAGGTTGGCAGTAGAAATGAAGTCACAGAAGTTCATATATTCCCATTCTACCATGTCATGAATGGTATACAACTGAACATGGGTCGCCTCATGACGACCCTCATTGGAGCTTGCAGAACAAACTGGCATCGATCTTTGCCATATGCCTCACAGTTGACCGGGGTGTTCATTCATGATGGGATTAATTTGGCAGAAGAACAGTCTATCTATGTTCGCCAGAATGATGTCTACAATAAGCATAAGATCTGCATAGACATGGGCTATTACTATGGTCCCGATGGTGAGCTGTGTCGGGATGTGCCTACATATGAAGATGAATATGACAATGGGGATGAACAGGAACCACAATAGCAGTAGGTTCAAGGGGATGTACCCCTTCCAGTTCAAGCAGAGGAGCAGCCTCCTACACCCCCACTTCATCCCATGGATCCCGACCTGCCTCCTCCACCTTCACCGCAGCATATGGATCTAGAGATACCACATCCTTCTTAGTTTTATCATGGAGAGTCCTCCATTCAGGGAGCTCCTCAGCCTTCTTGGGTAGACTATGAGGTTTTTGACAGGCGGTTCACTAGATTAGAGACTCGTGTGAATACTTTTGGGGAGGGACTTTCTGCTCTCGGGGATCGCGTAGACAATATGGGACATGTGGTTGACACCATGTCAGGCCGCATGGATTCCTTCTGCACTGCTTTGGACACCCTTTCCACTTATATGGCTACACTCACCACTAGTATGACTAGCCTCACCGACAGTGTCGCCAACTCAAGCCAATCCTTTCACATCATGAACCAAACTCTTCTTAGCATGTCTCGCCGTGATGTGGCTCATGACCACTCCATTGGCCATATTCGAGACACTCTTCATGCTCAGGTTCATGCTCTTGCAGACATCCACCATATCCTTGGACACCAGCCCTCTCCTCCAGAGAATCAGCCACCTCCACCTGTAGATGCACCATGAGGATTTTTCCTTTCTTCTTTTCTCCCTCTAGCTTGCTATCCTTTGGTTTTACGTCACTTGGGTCCCCCTTCGTCTATTCCACTCCTTTTTTGATGATGCCAAAGGGGGAGAAGTAGTAGTGCAGGGCTTTATTTATTTATTTATGTATGTCCATGTGTGGTTGTGTGTTTGCATGTTTGACAAGTGAGGATCATGAGTCTTTTATGCATTTGTTTAGTCCTTTGAGTCTACAGTCGTGCATTCACTTTTGCACCAATGTACCATGTCATGAAACAATGAATTGAATGCAACTGGTGTTTGATCTCAAATGGTTGGCTCGTATATCTCATTTCTCTTCTAATTGGCATATACATGTTGAATGGTTTATGTTCGCTGGCGTAACGGGACGTAAGTGAAATGCTTTGACTTCGAACCTTGATTTATGTAATTCAAAATCCCTTCATTTTTGTCATCATCAAAAAGGGGGAGATTGTTGAGTATATCTAAGTGATTTTGATGAGAACAAACTCAGGGTTATATGTTTTATCACGTGCCATATTTCAACTATCAAGTTCGAATTCAACACCTTTCAAAGCCTACTTCACCATGTAACAAGCAAGCTTAAGTGTTTAAACCCATCCAAATGCAAGAATCCGTGTTTTGGTTTCTAAACCACCCAGGCTAAGCTTATGCCCACTTAGCTTAACTGAAACCAAACAGCCATAACCTGATTCGTTCATGTATTATATTGCATTGGCTGACCGTTATTTTTTTGCAGAAAATCAAGCCAGTGTTTGACCGCCTGCCTATAGTGGTCAACCGGTTTTCCCAGCAACGAATGGACATTTCCTGTAAAAATTCCGGTAGACCGCCCCTATGCACAGGTCGACCGCCAGCCTCGAAAAGCCCCTATTGTTGACCTTTTGTTCTCAACGTGGGAAGTCTCTCTTCAATGATTTGTTTAATCCCAAAGTCACCAAACTTCCCATGATTTGTGGGTCTGTTTCCTGGCTTGTCTCTTGACCATTCAAGAGTTATAAAAACATCACATTGAGGCCTGTAACCTAATCAATCAAAGGAGGCCAAGGGAGGCTATCAAGGGGAGATTCAAGATCTGGTACTGTAGTCGTGAATAATGCTCCGAGAAGAAAGAGCTTCATCCATCTTCATTAATCTGCATCCATCTTCTTTCATCTTCAAGCAACATCTGGAGCAGATCAACCCCAAGCCAAGAGGAGATCAAGCTACATCCAAAACCATCTTCATCAACTAAGGGGGAGCTTGAATCTGAAGTTTTCTTTTATGTTTTCCATTCCAATCTTGCTGGGCTTTAATTTTTGTGTTCTTGTAATATTCAAACATCTCTATGTGTGTGAATCTACGAAGATCTGTGTGTATGTGTGAGTGATCTTCATGTTCTTCATCCTTCTTTGTGGTTCGGTGCGTGTGCACCTTCGTGGGAGTTCTGAACTCACACGAGTGTGTGTGTGTGTGTGTCTTGATCTTGTAACTTTCTACAAGATAGTGTGTGAATCCTCACTGTAGGTGAGGGGTGGATGTAGGTTGCAGTTGTTGCATCCGAACCACCTAAAAATCGTGGTGTTCTGTGTGGTTTGCTCCCTATCTACTACCTCCAGTTCTGATCTAGCTTGTTTGCTTGTCGCATCGTTATCTAGTTTCATTGTTTAAATCATGTTGTATTAACCCTTTTAAGGGAGATCCTTGGTATATCAAAAGGTAGCTTCTGATCGACACAGTCAATCCTGTCGGGAGGAAAATACTTTGTGTTAGAGGATCTTCGGATTCCCAGACTCTGCCTAGTACCAAGGAACTGCTATAGGGGTTGTTTTAGCCAGTTTAACCTTATATTTCTTCTGATCTATTCCTGTCTATTGTTTGTTCTTCATATATCTTTTAAATTTTGAAAAAGGACTTAAAATCTATCATCACCAAATTCACCCCCCCTCTTGGGTGTCATTGATCATGGGACTTCAGTCGCACGATAGACCGCTGGGTCCTTAGCGGTTCAGTGATAGGCCGCTAGGCTCTACTTTACAGTCCAAAGGTAGACCGCTAGGGGTCCGTGATTTCAGTGTGTAGTGGTCCAGTGGTAGACCGCTAGCCTTTCCTTAGCGGCCCAAAGGTAGACCGCTAGACCTCTTGGCAGCCTAGGGTTAGACTGCTGGGCGTTTTCCATGCTCGCAACATCAGGTTCGCATTGTGTTGGTCTCCGGTCTACCCGGTTGTTACCCAGTGGTCGATCTTCAGCCTCGTGAGTGTCTCAGACATCCCTTGAGTTCCGTGACCCTGTTTCTAGGATGTCTGGAGGTACCGTGTTACCTCGATTAGCATGCCCGTAGGTGTGATCGGTCCGGGTGACCCCATGTGTTCCGGGCCTTCGTGTTCTTGTTAGATTGAGTCACCATGTATCGGTATGAGTGCGGTGGGGTATTCCCGCACGTCGTGGGTTTCTCCGGAAGGTAGTTTCTACGTGGGCCAGGTGTATGGCCTTGGACTGTGAGTCCAGTCACTCGGCCTGGGGCTGGAGGTTTCCCGTGCATCCCTTGGATAGGGGATTAAGTTGGCGACTTGTGAGCTACCTCGGTATTCGTGCTAGTGTGGTTTCTGACCTAGGCGTAGGGAAGATTGATGGTGTGGAGCTATCCTTGCACGACGGTCTTGACCCTGAGTCTTGTGACTCAAGACCGTTGGATTTAGTAGGTCTAGTGGGCTTTCCAGAGTCTGGTGGCGTCGTGCCAATGTTACTTCGTGTTACTCGCGATGGGAGCGTGAGTGTCTTTCCGTGTTCATGTTTAGTGACCTCCCACTAGTCGTAGCCATCTTACGGTATGCGTGTGCTGACCCACCCTGGAGTGGTGGAGCGGCTTACCCGAGAGAGATGATTTTTAGGCTGGTTACCGTAGGGCCCCTCGCCTTTGCAGCCTGAGTTCGGCTGGGGGGAAAACCAGCAAGAGGACCCGACCTAGAGCGGATGGTCTGTGTGTGCACACTTAGTTGGGGGTTGTTGGACCTGCGCTGATGAGTGCGACCCCAGCTAGTCCTTGTTCGTGGTACTGGTTACTGTAGTGTCTCTGTCTCCGCCTGGGGCGTCATAGCTAGACACTTGAGGCGCGGACTAAGTCGTCAGTGGATGCATCCGGCTTTGCTTCTGGTGGGCAGTGCTCCCGTCATGTGACGTGAGTTTCTTGTGACTTGAGTTTCCATTTCCCATCTGCGAGACGTGGTTTTACATGTAGTTCCGGGTGTGTTCCCAAGGTAGAGGTCTAGGGTTCCGATGGGCGTCACCAAGGGTTCTCCCTAGACGGTGTTAGGTCCATGACAGTATTGTCATGATGTTTCTTCCGGTAGCGTAGCCAGAGGTTTCCCAGTTAGTTCGGTGATCCCCCGATTGTGAGATCGGGGCGTGTTTTCTGGTACAGTAGAAGTAGCTGTAGTGTCGAGTTTTTATCAGCCACCGGTTCGATGTTCCTACTGTAGTGTAGCTGCTTCCCTTTTCGTTACCGCTGTTGTTTACAGTTGGGGTTCCGCGGGATCCCTACTGAGCCAGTGACAAGAGGCTTACCCCTACTTTTCAAGTGCGGCGGTTCTTTCTCGAGGTTTGAGGGTGCTGTACGGAGGTTCTTAGTCGCCAGCTTGCAGGGCCGAGTGTTCACTTGGCGTTTGGTACGTTCTTCTTCCTTAGACTGTACTTTCTGTTGGACTAGACTCTATTGTAGTTGTTTATTTATTTCTGTTAATTATTGAATTGTCCTACTTTATTTCCTATTTCCTTGTGCCTCCACACTCCTTTTAGCCCTTCCGAGCCCCGGCTCATGGGCGGCAGGCCAGGATTCGAATGGTATCGGGTTCCTTTCCCGGTATCCGGATCTTGGGTCGCCACACCCACCCTCTTTCCCATTGGTCCACCTTGTAAGGTTTCATACAGCACCTACGGGCGACGCAGCGGATAATAAATATTTTATTTTCCTGATCCCGGTGTTATGGAAAGCTTAATTTGTGCTCTAATCGGTGTTTGTAAGACCCTAATTACGGGTTGCGGGTTTCACCTTGCGCGGAACGACGCTGTCCGTTAAGCCCGATGCAGAGAAATCGAGCCGCACAGCTGTACGGCCTCTAGAGCAGATCCACACGGATCCTTACGCAGCGACGGTACCTCCCCGGCGCAACTTTCCCCGACTCTATCACCTTCTGGAGAGAGAGAGAGCAAGGGGAAGGCTAATCCTCATCTCTTAAGCTTATGTGCTTGCTTAAGCTTAAGAGGTTGGAAGAGAAGCCAAGAGTTCGAATGAACTCACGTAGGTGCCATATATATAGGATTTGGACCCTTTTCTAAAGACCTCCAAAGGACCAAAATTGTATATATGACCTTTCCATTATTATACATATGTATTAAGCCCCATTTACACTCCTTTCCAAAAGGAATTAAAGGGAATTAATACATACACTTGTACAATAATATTCCGTCACCCAAGAATCCATTGTGTGTGATCCTCTAGGCCCTTAGTTGATAGGTTCGGTGCAGTATTCAGAGTGGGGGTGAATGAATATAACCCGTTAAAAAACTTCACCCAATTAAAACAAGAATAATAACAAGACAGATTCGACAATCTGAAGCTCAACTGGAATTTCGCTCTCTTGACAGATTAAAATATTCTAAGAAAACTAATCAACACTTCTGCTCAACCAGAAGCCAAACGCTTAGAGCGCCCCTATGCAATCATCTAGCAGAAGCAAAAGCAGAATAAACCAAACCACAATGCACAAGGGTTTTAGGTGGTTCGGTCCTCCAGACCTACATCCACCCCACACTCAACCGAGTGTGGCTTCACTAGCTCACGCTAGAAACAGCAGACTCAGTCTGCAACAAATGCTGCCAAACAGCTTGACCAGGGGAACAACCTCCCCTCTTCCTCCCAACCGGAGGGAACCACTAGTGACACCAGTCACTAGCAAACCAGAGACGCAAGTCTCTCTTCCTCCAGACCGGAGGGAACACCTAGTCTTGCAACCCACAAGACTAGAATCGGAGGACCAATCCTCCCTTCCTCCAAACCGGAGGGGAACCTAGAGAACCAAGTCTCTCTTCCTCTGAACACCAGAGGGAAGCACAAGTGACACTACGTCACCTGCAAACCAGAGGTCTAGGACCTCTCTTCCTCCCAACCGGAGGGACCCTTGGACTTGAAACCTACAAGCCCAGAACCGGAGGACGAGCCTCCCTTCCTCTAACTAGAGGGAACCCACAAGTAGCACCCAGCTACTTGCAACCAGAGATATCGATCTCCCTTCTCCTGAACCAACAGGAGGGACCCCGACCTCTCTATAGAGAATCGGAAAAATAGCAAATGAATGTTTAAAATAAAAGTGAAATCAGCAACAGAAAGCTGAAAGGATAAAAACAAATGTGGTTCTCGCAGGAGCTGGCTGGCCTGGATTTGATCCACGGTCCAGCAGAAACAGATCTTCAATTGAAGCTTCGATCACTCTAGCTCTCTCTTCTTCTCATTCTTCTTTTTCTTCTCTCTTCTGTCCTTCACACTCTGCCATCTCTATCTCTCGCTCAATCTCTCTTTCTTTCTCTTTTTCCCTCTCTTCCTCTTCTTCTTTTCCTTTTCTTCTTCTCTGTCTGGATCGTGGCTCTCTATATGGACATTTCTTCTCACCAACTCGATCAACCTTCTTCTGTGGAAGGAGGCTCATATATATAGCAGCAGCAGCATCAGCCCCAACGTGTGACCTCCACACTTTCAGCCCTAAGTATTCGGACCACGTGGCAGTCTCTCAGCAGGCTTCATTCCAGCCTCGGATCACGTGCTGCCCAGGTGTGTGGAATGTTCTTCCTCGGACTTGCAAGGAGATGAAAACCATTAAAGCTGAGGGCCATAGGAACTAAAGCTCCACGAATTATGTAATAGAAATACTAGATGCACTGAGAACGACACGAGACACACAAGGTGAATACAGCACGAAGTAAGGAAAGAATGACACGAGATACACTGTGACAGAACAGACACAACAAAGAGAACGACACGAAGTGAGGTTATAAAACAACACGAGGTAAAAAGAAGAACGACACGAAGAACAACATGGTGGCTGTAGCACGAAGTAAAAATGACATGATATAATAACCAGTAATGAGAACGGCACGAGGACAACATGGAGGTAAAACATAAACCAACAGTAAGTGTGGTTTCAACACATGAAAGACACGATGTCTAGGAAGAACAACACGAAGAGAGAATTCGGAAACGACACTAAGTGAAACAGAAACGACACGAAGATGATGAAAACGACACGAGGTGAAGTCACAAGGAGACAACGACACGAGGTGTAGAAAACAACACGAAGACGAAACAGTAACCGACACGAGTTGAAAACAGCATGAAGACGAAAATTGAATTCGACACGGAGTGTGGTCAAAGTGAGAAAGACACGAAGTCTAAAACGAAAGACCAACACGAAGACGAATACATAAGTTGACACGGGGTTGAACACGTAGACGTAAAAGATGACACGAGATTCACTGGGAAACGACACGAGGTGGTATACAGAAAGCAACACAAGGTGCTGCAATGTTCTGCACGCAGTGGAACAAAAATGACATGAAGACATGGAGACAACAGTAACCGACACGAGGTGAGGTTACTAAAGCGACAATGACACGCGGTGTGGAAAACACGACACGAAGACCTGAGAAGGAAAAATGACACGAAGTAAGAAAAATAAGAATCGACACGAAGTGTGGTCAAGGCGAGAAAGACACTAAGTCAAAAGCGAAAGACCAACACTAAGACAGAAGAGTAAACAACACGGAGTAAGAACGACACGCGGACAACACAAACAGACTCGACTTGATTACGTAAGACCAATACAAAGACAGAAACATAAAAATAACACGAAGACGTAGACACTAAAACAACACGAAGATGAAGACAAGGGAAACGACACGAAGTCTAACCTCATACAAGCTTTCCTGTCACGCATGGAAATTAACACGAAGTGTTGTAAGCTCATACGACACGAGATCTTTTCGTGTTAGTGAGGGGAAACAACACAAAAACTCAAGTACAGAAACAACACGAAGATGATGTACAATCTGATGTACAGACTTTGAAGAACAGTCCAAAGTATAGACTTGCACGAGCGAGCTACAGTGCCAAAGTATAGACTTCACGCTGTACAGACTTGGAAGACCAGTGTTGAATGTGTAGACTTGTAGTTTATCATGAAAGTAGGCCAGTGAACAGACTTGCTGTCCTCACAACAGACGACTCCAGTGTATAGACTTTAAAGAAATGCATGCTACAGTGCAATGTCTAGACTTGCTATATGCACGAGATGCAGTCCACTGACTAGACTTGCGATGCCTTCGCCAAATTCATACTACAGTCCAATGTATGGACTTATACGAAACATGCTATGCAATGTACACACTTGATGTAATGCATGCCGATGTACAGACTTCAGTTGAAGTCAACCAAAGAGTGTATATACTTTATGAATGCATATGCCAAGACCAATGTACAAACTTGATCAGAATGTCTAGACTTCGCATGAACAGTCGATGTGTATGTCCAGACAATGCTGACAGAGTTTACACTTGAACAAGTAATGCATGTGAGAGCTTTATGCAGGAGATAAACAGTCTGAACTTCAAATGCAATGACTTCCACAACAACATGACTCACGGTGATTAACATCAAACACCAATCATCAAAACCACAGCAATGAATGCTTTATGCATCAGTTTAACATGTAGCATGATTGAGCAGCAAGATGATTGAACATTTGATAAACTCACATCAACAATCAATCATCAAAACCATCATCAAAACCACAAAGGCACAATAATCTCCCCCTTTTTGATGATGGCAACACTTTCAATATATTGAGTCATTCTGATGATGTGAGGCATTCTGAAGACTCAAATTATTCTCCCCCTTTGACTTCATCAAAAAGAAAATAATTTGAGAATGTAAAGCATGTATAAAAGTTCAGTCAAATTATCCCCCTTGCAAGAACATGAGTTAGAGAAATGCAATACTCCCCCCTGAGTATATGAATGCAAGGTCACAATTGATATGAACATGATTCAACACGACTAGGAATGCTCCCCCTGAAGAGATGCCAATTGATATGCAAGTGATGCATGACATGGAAGCTCCCCCTCAATAAATGGACTCTTATGAGATAAATGAGAAGGAGACCACAGGGGCAAACAAGGAGAAGTTCAGGTCATTAAGCCAAGGACATGAGCAGAAGAAATTCAGTTAACAGATTTTTCAAGGATGCTCCAAACATAAGAAGTTCAGCCAGATTTTCAAAGAGATATCAATCTCATAAATATAAAGCATAAGTTTTCAAAGTCTTCTATCATAAGAGCTTATGAATGACATTTATTGAACAGCATGGTTTAAACATAATGTAAGCAGAGTTTATCAATAAAATTCTGTATTGATATCTAAAACCATGGTTTAATAAAAATGAACCAAGCCCTCATATTTATCTTGATAAGACTCCCTTTCTTTTACACAATCAAATTATTGACTTCTTTCGGAATTACATGCATCAGTATTGAAGTCAAGCAATTTTGAAGTCATATGACTTTGTCTAGGGTTGTAGCAATTTGATTTTGGCATCAATATTCAGATATTTCAATTTATTCAATAATTTTCTTTGCTACAAATTTTACGTGCACTCTAGTTCAGTACACACCTTGTAACTAGAGGATATACCTTGATCAGAGGCCAATATCCCTAAGCACTTAGTGTGACTAACGGTCATGCCTTATGTGAACAGAGTTAGCATTTACACATCATGACACACTACAACTCATTTTTAATGAGTGAATTGTATTTCTCAGTGTGCATGCCATTGCTCTGTCTGATTTTTTTTTTTCAATGAATTCTTACAGAGTTAACTAAGGCACCTCATGACACAATCCTTTGGACATGTGTTTCTCAGTGACCAAGGTCATTGCTCTGACAATTACTTTACCCTTTAAACAATTTAGAAACATTCATTATCTTCAAAACAATATTAATCTCATGTACTTAACCAAATAAAGTCATGTATTCAAAGGTGCAGTTTTCAGAGGATTTTACAAGACATAGCATGAAACAGATGGTTAAGGTTTATTAAACATGCTTAAGATATTTTTAAGAGATTTTAGAGCCAAACTCATGAAATACATTAAACTTAAACCACATGAGTTATTTTAGTCATTCATAAAAATGTATAATAGACGATTTCTAGTTCAAGAGTTTTCAGATTTATGATCGAGATAGCCCATTGAACTCTTCATGAAAGACTAATAGAAATCTGAAGCCAAATGATACCAATTGTTACCAATTGATAGGAGAGATTTTGAAGCTTAGTGTTTTCAAATATGATTAAGGTTTGTCAACAAAATCAGTAAGAGAGGATATGCAATGAGTTCTGACCCATGTATGCATTTGACAACCTTTATGCAATTGCAATGACTCCCCCTCACAATATGCAATGCTTGCACTGAAAAACTGAACATATGATACCTAATGATTCATGCACGTTCAGACTGCCCTATCATGCAACATGACCCATGGTAATAGGCGGAGCACTTGGTCTAAAAGACCAGCTCTCACATAGTAATGACCTCCGGACAGATTTTCCTGCCTTTTGGTAACTTACCATTTGATATACCAGGGTTAACAGGAACAATGCAACATAAAGCAGTCCTACATGCATTGAACAGCATCAATGACAATCATGCAAATGATGTATGCAGACATGATACACATGCATAGGCTGTGTGCACTAAGTGAATCATTCACAATTAGTCCAAGTATGCATTCAAATACAAGCATGCAATGCATTGACACAAAGCATATGTAGTGCATCAACTGAATATGCTTAGCGAAGCATTCAATTTCAGTTCAACATATAGCATGAGAATAGCATCATATATATGCAGAAATGAATTCAATAGCTGAGTCTGGAATACAGACTGATCAGCTAGACATGGAGAGATCATCAATAATTAATCAAGCAAATCAACAATTTCAGATAGTGAAATTGAAACAAATTTCAGAACTGACCTTAATTGAGTCCTGGGGTTTTCTTTTTGAGTGCCTTGGTTAACCCCCTTTTATTTCTCCCTCCAAGGCACACCTGCAAGGTATTTGATCATCTTGATCCTGCAGGGACCCAAGCAGCTTTGGGTCCTACGTTAGCCCTGACAGGTTTTCTAAACATTTTCATAGCACCATTATCATCAAATTTCATCAGTGAACAGTCATCCATAGAATGTCCAAATTTTCCACAGTATCTACATGAACTGGCTGGTGTTTGATTCTTATGATGCATATTAGCAGCAGGGTGATGTTTATAAACATGTTCATAAGATTTTCTGTTATATGCATGAGCAGTTTGATGCTTGTTCTTAACCATCCAACATTCAGCAGATTTATGGCCTGGCTTCCCACAGTTATAGCATGAAATTTTCACAAAAGGTTTTGCAGGGAATTTGACAAAATGGGGTTTAACATAGTTCTTTTGAACATACCAACAGTCCTTGACTGTATGCCCATTTTTTCCACAGTGGGAGCATGCAAAAGAATTTCTTCTATGAAAACCATTTTTACCCCAAGTAGATCTAAACCAGCACTCAGCAGCCTTGTGCCCAGGCTTATTACAGTTGAAGCACACAATGTGCTGACTAGAATTGTGTTTAGATCCATATGGATCATAAAAGTGCATGGAAGACCTGGCATGTAGTTTATTGTCTTCTTTCATGATAAAACATTCATTCATGAGATGACCATGCTTCCCACAATAATAACATGAGGCCTTTTTAATGTGAGTGTGTGAGAGATCATGTGAATTGTGTGCAGTCTTCTTTACAGCAACAGGAGTGCCTTTTTCCTTTTTCTGTGAATTTTCACCCTTTTTCTGTTTTGGAGTTTGTTCTACAGTTTTGGGTTTCACAGTTGATTTTTGTGCAGTGAATTTGAAGACAGAAGGGGCAGAGGTTGTGTTCTGATTGGAAGCTTTAACAAAAACAGTGGATGTTTTATTCCCATTACTCCTTTTATTTGTCAGACTATAGCCCAGTCCCTTTCTCTCAAAGTTATCACTCTTTCCAAGAAGCTTATTCAGATTGTCCTTACCTTTGACAAATTTTGATAGAGAATTTTTCAAATCTTTAATCTCAGAATTCAAATCAGCAATTTTAGCCTCATATGTGGACAAATCTGTTTCACAGGAAATTACTTGTTGATGCAAGGCATCATTCGGGCTTTTGAGTTTTTATACTTCCTGTTTTAATTCTATTTCTTTGTCAGCTTCAGATAGGGACTTGTAAAGATCATCAACTTCTTGTTGAAGGGATGTGATAGTAAGCTCATATCCAGCTATTTTCTGTTCACTGCAACTGACATTTCCATTTAACATTAGGTTGATGTTTTTTAGGCTCTCAATTTCTTGTTCAGCATTCATCAACCTATCAGAACTATCCACACTTACACTCTTGCCTTTTTCCATTGTCATTAGCCTATTTGTCAGCTGGGTGTTTAGATGTTTCAACTTATTGATTTCCTCTTTCAGTTTACTGTTCTGTTCTAGGAGATCAGCATCAAGCACCCATTCATCTGTTGAAGACTGACATTCATAAAATATTTCTTGTTGTTTTTCAGATTGAAATTTGTCAAGATTTTTCTGAATCTCTAAATTCATTGTTCTTTCAGCCTCCAATTTCTCAGAGATCAAACCATTATCTTTTTCAAGGTTCATTGATTTATGTTCAAATTCTTTGGATTGGTTTTTGAGTTTTTCATTCTCAGATTTTAATTCTTTCAATTCAGAATTGATATATTCTAATTCTCTCACCAATTTTTCATTTTGAACAATATTATTGTTGTGAGCCTGATCAACTAAGCTAAGCATTTCCTTTAGTTCAGCAATTTCACACACAAGCTCTTGACTCTCCTTTTTGTGTAGACCAACTTGTTTCATAAGAGATTGTTTTTCAGATTTGAAATGATCTAAGTCTGAACTAATAGAATTAAACTCTGTTATCTGTCTTCTAAATATTTCATTTTCAGTTTTCAGAGTTTCAAGATTTTCACCTCCTTGTTTTTCCAGCTTCTTTTTCAGTCTTCTATACCTCTTACTCATTTTTTCATGGGAGTGTAACAGATCAGCATAGGCATCTTCCCAGTCATCTAAAGTGAAACTAGAGAAGGGGATGATTACCTTTTCAGCATCTTGGAGTTCCTCTTGATCACTGCTATGGTTGCTCTCGTCAGCCATCATGCAGTTGTTCTCATTCATCCTCTGAGCTAGCTTCAGCTGATCCAGAATGTCCTTAGCGGACCTGCAGTCATAAAAATAAGAATGTAGAGCCTTGTCAGTAGCTGCTCTCATCAGGTTAAAGGCTTTCTGATTTTCTCCATATTTTGACTTGTGACTTTTAGTCCATTTGGACTTTTCCTTTGGCAATCTGTGGGGACCTTGTGAGATTAATTTCCACAGATCCGGATTAATCATTTTCACATAATTGTGAAGACTGCTAATCCATGAGTTAAAGTTAGAGCCATTGAAAATCGGTGGAGAACCCATTGAATAAATCCGCAAACAGATTAATGCAGCAAGGGGTAGAGACAGATAAGCACCAAGGGACAACAGGATCCTCTGCAGATCGTTGGATCTGATCAATCAGAGAACCTGGCTCTGATACCAATTGATAGGTTCGGTGCAATATTCAGAGGGGGGTGAATGAATATAACCCGTTAAAAAACTTCACCCAATTAAAACAAGAATAATAACAAGACAGCTTCGACAATCTGAAGCTCAACTGGAATTTCGCTCTCTTGACAGATTAAAATATTCTAAGAAAACTAATCAACACTTCTGCTCAACCAGAAGCCAAACGCTTAGAGCGCCCCTACGCAATCATCTAGCGGAAGCAAAAGCAGAATAAACCAAACCACAATGCACAATGGTTTTAGGTGGTTCGGTCCTCCAGACCTACATCCACCCCACACTCAACCGAGTGTGGCTTCACTAGCTCACGCTAGAAACAGCAGACTCAGTCTGCAACAAATGCTGCCAAACAGCTTGACCAGGGGAACAACCTCCCCTCTTCCTCCCAACCGGAGGGAACCACTAGTGACACCAGTCACTAGCAAACCAGAGACGCAAGTCTCTCTTCCTCCAGACCGGAGGGAACACCTA
This sequence comes from Amorphophallus konjac, assembly GCA_022559845.1. Taxonomy (NCBI): domain Eukaryota; kingdom Viridiplantae; phylum Streptophyta; class Magnoliopsida; order Alismatales; family Araceae; genus Amorphophallus; species Amorphophallus konjac. Next base: position 168,260,231 of record CM040124.1, on the reverse strand, counting down.
GTCTTGCAACCCACAAGACTAGAATCGGAGGACCAATCCTCCCTTCCTCCAAACCGGAGGGGAACCTAGAGAACCAAGTCTCTCTTCCTCTGAACACCAGAGGGAAGCACAAGTGACACTACGTCACCTGCAAACCAGAGGTCTAGGACCTCTATTCCTCCCAACCGGAGGGACCCTTGGACTTGAAACCTACAAGCCCAGAACCGGAGGACGAGCCTCCCTTCCTCTAACCAGAGGGAACCCACAAGTAGCACCCAGCTACTTGCAACCGGAGATATCGATCTCCCTTCTCCTGAACCAACAGGAGGGACCCCGACCTCTCTATAGAGAATCGGAAAAATAGCAAATGAATGTTTAAAATAAAAGTGAAATCAGCAACAGAAAGCTGAAAGGATAAAAACAAATGTGGTTCTCGCAGGAGCTGGCTGGCCTGGATTTGATCCACGGTCCAGCAGAAACAGATCTTCAATTGAAGCTTCGATCACTCTAGCTCTCTCTTCTTCTCATTCTTCTTTTTCTTCTCTCTTCTATCCTTCACACTCTGCTATCTCTATCTCTCGCTCAATCTCTCTTTCTTTCTCTTTTTCCCTCTCTTCCTCTTCTTCTTTTCCTTTTCTTCTTCTCTATTTGGATCGTGGCTCTCTATATGGACATTTCTTCTCACCAACTCGATCAACCTTCTTCTGTGGAAGGAGGCTCATATATATAGCAGCAGCAGCATCAGCCCCAACGTGTGACCTCCACACTTTCAGCCCTAAGTATTCGGACCACGTGGCAGTCTCTCAGCAGGCTTCATTCCAGCCTCGGATCACGTGCTGCCCAGGTGTGTGGAATGTTCTTCCTCGGACCTGCAAGGAGATGAAAACCATTAAAGCTGAGGGCCATAGGAACTAAAGCTGCACGAAGTTTGTAATAGAAATACTAGATGCACTGAGAACGACACGAGATACACAAGGTGAATACAGCACGAAGTAAGGAAAGAATGACACGGGATACACTGTGACAGAACAGACACAACAAAGAGAACGACACGAAGTGATGTTATAAAACAACACGAGGTAAAAAGAAGAACGACACGAAGAACAACATGGTGACTGTAGCACGAAGTAAAAACGACATGATATAATAACCAGTAATGAGAACGGCACGAGGACAACATGGAGGTAAAACAGAAACCAACAGTAAGTGTGGTTTCAACACATGAAAGACACGATGTCTAGGAAGAACAACACGAAGAGATAATTCGGAAACGACACTAAGTGAAACAGAAACGACATGAAGACGATGAAAACGACACGAGGCGAAGTCACAAGGAGACAACGACACGAGGTGTAGAAAACAACACGAAGATGAAACAGTAACCGACACGAGTTGAAAACAGCATGAAGACGAAAACTGAATTCGACACGGAGTGTGGTCAGAGCGAGAAAGACACGAAGTCTAAAACGAAAGACCAACACGAAGATGAATACATAAGTTGACATGGGGTTGAACACGTAGACGTAAAAGATGACACGAGATTCACTGGGAAACGACACGAGGTGGTATACAGAAAGTAACACGAGGTGCTGCAATGTTCTGCACGCAGTGGAACAAAAACGACACGAAGACATGGAGACAACAGTAACCGACACGAGGTGAGGTTACTAAAGCGACAATGACACGCGGTGTGGAAAACACGACACGAAGGCCTGAGAAGGAAAAATGACACGAAGTAAGAAAAACAAGAATCGACACGAAGTGTGGTCAAGGCGAGAAAGACACTAAGTCAAAAGCGAAAGACCAACACTAAGACAGAAGAGTAAACAACACAGAGTAAGAACGACACGCGGACAACACAAACAGACTCGACTTGATTACGGAAGACCAATACGAAGACAGAAACATAAAAATAACACGAAGACGTAGACACTAAAACAACACGAAGATGAAGACAAGGGAAACGACACGAAGTCTAACCTCATACAAGCTTTCCTGTCACGCATGGAAATCAACACGAAGTGTTGTAAGCTCATACGACACGAGATCTTTTCGTGTTAGTGAGGGGAAACAACACGAAAACTCAAGTACAGAAACAGCACGAAGATGCTGTACAATATGATGTACAGACTTTGAAGAACAGTCCAAAGTATAGACTTGCACGAGCGAGCTACAGTGCCAAAGTATAAACTTCACGTTGTACAGACTTGGAAGACCAGTGTTGAATGTGTAGACTTGTAGTTTATCATGAAAGTAGGCCAGTGAACAGACTTGCTGTCCTCACAGCAGACGACTCCAGTGTATAGACTTTAAAGAAATGCATGCTACAGTGCAATGTCTATACTTGCTATATGCACGAGACGCAGTCCACTGACTAGGCTTGCGATGCCTTCGCCAAATGCATACTACAGTCCAATGTATGGACTTAGACGAAACATGCTATGCAATGTACACACTTGATGTAATGCATGCCGATGTACAGACTTCAGTTGAAGTCAACCAAAGAGTGTATATACTTTATGAATGCATATGCCAAGACCAATGTACAAACTTGATCAGAATGTCTAGACTTCGCATGAACAGTCGATGTGTATGTCCAGACAATGCTGACAGAGTTTACACTTGAACAAGTAATGCATGTGAGAGCTTTATGCAAGAGATAAACAGTCTGAACTTCAAATGCAATGACTTCCACAACAACATGACTCACGGTGATTAACATCAAACACCAATCATCAAAACCACAGCAATGAATGCTTTATGTGTTGTGTCTCTTAGGCACAAGCATGTGCTATGTTACTTTGATGATAGCAATGCTATTTGGTTTTGATGATAGCAAGACAGTGAGTGCATTTGAGTGCATTTGATATTGTATTTTGATGATAGCAATGTTATTGTGCATTGATGATTGCAATAAACAAAGTACATTTCTATGCATTCTTATTCTTGAGCATTCTGCATATTGATAGCAACATGAATGATGATGTTTAGCATTGATGGCATTTGCTCTTTATATATGTGCATTGCATTATGTCAGATATCATGTCTCTGCATATATCATGTCTGGGTAGCAAAGTCTATACACTGGATTGTGTATTTGTGCATCATGCAAGTCTATACATTGGACTCTCGTTCAAGCCTATGCATTGCATTGGCTAAGTGTGCACAGCGTCAACGCGTGAAGTCTGTACAGCCGGGTCATATGCTCCTAAGTCTATGCATTAGTATTCATCAAGTCTGTACTATTCATGCATCAGTATTCATCAAGTCTGTACAGCATGTCTCTCACGTTGGAAGTCTATACATTGGTGTGGGTCATCCAAGTCTGTACACTTGCTGCACTGTTCAAGCTCATACACTGGCAGCTCTGCTTAAGTCTATACATTCGCTGCAGAGATCACTGTCAAGTCTGCACATTGGTCTTCGATTTCAAGTCTATACACTGGCTTATTCTTCAAGTCTGTACAGCCGTTTGCATTGGATTTCATGTCTAGACATTGCACTGTAGCATCCATTGTCTTCGTGTTGTGTTTACGTCTTCGTGTTAATTTTGTGTTCAAGTCTTCATGATTGTTTTTGTATTTCTATCTTCGAGTCATTTTTTCGCTGGGTCTTTAAGTCTGTCTAGGTTCAAGTGTCGTTTCACTTCGCGTCGTTCTCCGTGCTGTCTGTCACCTCGTGGTGTTTTTCATAATTGTGTCTTCGCGTTATCTTGTGTATCTGGTCTTCGTGTTGTGTTCGTGTCATTCCCTCTATTATGTCTTCGTGTCACTTACTGTAGTTCTTCGTATTGTTTCAGTGTCTACGTCGTCGTGTTACCCCGTGTCAATTACTGTTCTTGACTTCGTGTCAAATCACTGTTCTGTCTTCGTGTTGTTCCTACACTCTGTGTCGATTTCATCTTTTGTCTTTGTCTTGTGTTTTCATAACCTCATGTTAGTGTTTCTGTGATTCATTCATGTTTCGTAACCACACTTCGTGTTGGTTACTGTTGTTTCTGTGACTTCGTGTCATGTTTCCACACTTCGTGTCGTTCATGTTTCGTAACCACACTTCGTGTTGGTTACTGTCGCTCTTATGACTTTGTGTCGTGTCTCCCAGACTTCGTGTCATTTTTCACTCCGTGTCTATTTCAGTTTTCGTCTTCGTGTTGTTTTCAACTCGTGACGGTCTCTGTCATCTGTCTCCATGTCGTACTCACTCCGTGTCGTTTTTGTTCCACTGCGTGCAGAACATCACAGCACCTCGTGTTGCTTCCTGTTTCACTTCGTGTCGTTTTCCGTTTTGTGTTCTTCGTGTCGTTCTTACTTTGAGTCGTTTCCTTTGTTATTTCCGTCTTCGTGTCGTTTCTGTTTTCATGAATTCGTGTCATCTTCATTGTCTTCGTGCTGGTTTCACCGCGTGTCAATTACTGTTTCATCTAGTATTGTTTTTCCACTTAGTGTCGTTTCCGAATTATCTCTTCGTGTTGTTCTTCCTAGACATCGTGTCTTTCGTGTGTTGAAACCACACTTACTGTTGGTTTCGGTTTACCTCCATGTTGTCCTCGTGTCGTTCTCATTACTGGTTATTATATCATGTCGTTTTACTTCGTGCTACAGTCACCATGGTGCTCTTCGTGTCGTTCTTCTGGTTACCTCGTGTTGTTTTCATCTTCTTCGTGTCGTTCTCAGTGCATCTAGAATTACTACTACATACTTCGTGCAGATTTAGTTATTGTGGCCCTCAGTTTGTAATGGTTTTCATCTCCTTGCAGGTCCGAGGAAGAAATATTCCCAAGTGACCTGAGCAGCACGTGATCCGAGGCTGGAATGAAGCCTGCTGAGAGACTGCCACGTGGTCCGAATAATTAGGGCTGGAAATGTGGAGGTCACACGTAGTGGCTGATGCTGCTGCTGCTGCTATATATATGACTCTTCTTCCACAGAAGAAGATTGATCGAGTTGGCAAGAAGAAAAGTCCATACAGAGAGCCACGATCCAGATAGAAAAAGAAAAGAGAAAGAAGAAGAGCAGAAGGAGAAGAAGAGGGAGAGATAGTGCTCGTGTGAAGAGAGTAGAAAGAGTGAAGAAGAAGAAGTGCAGCAGAGAGTGAGAGATTAGGAGAGCAGAAGAAAGAGAAAGAGAGAGATAGAAGTGTGAGCCGAAGAGTATAGAGGAGCAGAGATCGAGAGAGTGAAAGAGAAGAAGAAGAAGAGAAGAGAAGAGGAAGAAAAGCTTACCTGAAGATCTGTCTACTGGACCGTGGATCAAATCCAGGCCAGTCAGCTCCGTTGAGAGCCACATTGTGCATTTCGTGTTTCAGCTTTCTGTTTGCTGAAGTTATTTTCGTTTATTGTTCTTTCCTTTGTTTTCTGGTTTGCTGTGTTTCCGATACTCTGTAGAGTGGTCGGGGTTCCTCCTGTTAGTTCAGGAGAAGGGAGATTGACATCTCCGGTTGCAAGTAGCTGGGTGCTACTTGTGGGTTCCCTCCGGTTTGGAGGAAGGGAGATCTGATCTCCAGTTGCAAGTAGTTGGGAGCTACTTGTGGGTTCCCTCCGGGTTGGAGGAAGGGAGAATTGTCTCCGGTTCTGGGCTTGTGGATTCAAGTCCAGGGGTTCCCTCCAGGTCTGGAGGAAGAGAGACCGTGTGTCTCTGGTTTGCTAGTGACTGGTGTCACTAGTGGTTCCCTCCGGTTGGGAGGAAGAGGGGAGGCTGTTCCCCTGGTCAAGCTGTTTGGCAGCATTTGTTGCAGACTGAGTCTGCTGTTTCTAGCGTGAGCTAGTGGAAGCCACACTCGGTTTGAGTGTGGGGTGGATGTAGGTCTAGAGGACCGAACCACCTAAAAATCCTCTGTGCAGTGGTCTGATTTCTCTATATGTTTTGCTTCCGCTAGATGTTTGCATAGGGGCGCTCCAAGTGGTTGATCAGATCTTGTTCTGAGTGTTTAATCCGTTGAGTGAGCGAAAGTTTATTTGAGTGGAAGAATGGTGCTACTGCTAATTAGTCTTTCAGATTTGATACATCTGTCTAGTTAGCACTCTAGATAGTTAGTGAGCATCATAACCTTTTAATTGGGTAAAGGTTTTTAAAGGGTTATATTCATTCACCCCCCCTCTGAATACTGCACCGAACCTAACAATTGGTATCAGAGCGGGTCTCTGATCTATCAGATCTGACAATCTGCAGAGGATCCTGCTGATTTGTTTGGTGCTTTTCAGAGTGTGCTTTCAATGCTCGATATTTTATTTTATCGACTCGTGAATTGTTTTGCCCATCTGGTTTTGCTGCATTCCCTGTCATTTGCTTTAGTGAGTTGAATCTGTCTGCCATCTGTCCAAATGGATCGTCCTCCAATCTATGATGGTTCTAACTTTGAAAATTGGCTAGGAGGCCTAGCTGTGTATGTAGATTCCATAAATCCCAAATTATGGAGTCTGCTATCCAAAGGCCCACATCGATTACCCAAAGATCAGACCAAGTGGTCTAGTGAGGACACCTTTAAGAACCGTGACAATGTCATAATTCTTAATATCTTGAGAGCTACTATTAATACTGATATGTACCCTTTTGCTCTCAGGTGCATATCTGGAAAGGAAATATATGACAGAGTCGTCTCTGCGCATAATCAGCAAGGTGATAGCTGCTTGATGGCCAACCGGGATGATGAAGATGAGATCTCATCTCAGGTAAGCTCTGAATCAGATGGATACTCCTTTGATGAATTGATAGAGATGTATGAAAATTTGTTCAATGTATCCAAGAAATTAAAATCTGAAAATAAAAAATTGAGAAAAGACATGAATCTTGAAGTCACTCGTCTGAAGGCAGAAAATGAAAACTTGAAATCTGAAAATGAGAATCTCAGAAATAAGCACATTAGAGAATATGAGTCTTGCAATGCATGTGCTATTTTAGAAGATATGATAAATGAGTTTGATCATGATGATAATTTGCAAAAAGAATCAATCAAATCTCTAAAAGAAGAAAATGTCTACTTGAAAGATCAAAATAAAAGGTTGATGGTTCTGAATACTGTCTTCTCCGAGAGATGGCTGACAATTGAAAAAGAGAAATCTATTTTGAAAAAGTATATCAATTGCAGTGACGAAGAAATCACTAGCTTTGTTATACACACTGCTGATTTGGAAAAAGAACTTTGTCTGTTAAAAGAAAAACTGGTTAGTTATGAGAAGGAGAAAGTTCATTCAGGAAATTTTATAATCTCCTTGGAAAATAAAATCACTGAGCTGAATGGTACTTCATCTAAGTTGGCCAAGGATAAAGGCAAAATGAAAATGGTTCTGGAAGATGAAGTGAGTAGTCAAAGTGAAAGGGTGGAAAATAGATTTGGAGTTAAGAATGGTATTAGAAACCTGCTATACACCACAGTTGTGCCGAGTTCTAAAGTAGCTGGTCCCTCAAATAAATCCTTGAAAGAAGCTGCTGCTCATGAAATTCAAAAACGAAATAAACTGAATGTTAAAGAATTTCATGCTAGAAACCATGATTCTAGAAGAAAGAATCTGAATTGTTTTTGTTGTGGGAAGGTTGGCCACATTGCTGCTCAATGTTGGCAGAATCCGAGAAAGAGATTCAATTCTGAAATTGTTAATTTCCATGTTAACAAAAATGCTTTTGATAGAAATAACCTTGGCTCCAGAGGTAAGCATCCAAGGTGCTTCGAATGTGGAAGGCATGGCCACATAGTCAAGGACTGCTGGCATGCTCAAGGAAGTAGATTTCATTCTAAATCTGTAAAATTTCCTGCTCCCAATGCTGATGATAAGAAGAAAATTGAATTCATGAAAAAGATTTGTTACTGCTTTAACTGTGAAAAAACTGGCCACAAAGCCTCTGACTGCTGGATGGCAGGTTATGGAAAACAATATGTTCATGCCGACAATAGAAGGTGTCATGTTAATGCACAAACACATCATGCAAATAACTGTGTGCATAACAAGAAATCAAAGCATGTTGCTTCCTGTTATTATTGTGGGCTATTTGGACATTCTATGGTTGATTGTTTTCTGATGGAATATGATGATAACTCTCCTAAGAAACTGTGCAGAACACCTGTCAGGGTAAATGCAGGACCCAAAGCTGCTTGGGTCCCTGCAGGATCAAAATGATCATTATATTGCAGGTGTGCCTTGGGTCAAAGAATAAACAGGGGTTAACAAACCAAGGCACTCAAATGGAAACCCCATGATTTAACTCTTCAGGTCAGTTCTGAAATCTGTTTTAAATTCCATTATCTGAAATTGTGAGCATGAAAATTGTAAGTTTCATGTTGATCTGCCTGATTGATCGTTGATGATCTCTTCATGTACTGAGCGTTACTGTGCATATATCTGATGCTCTTCTCTCACTGATTATTGCACTGAGCAAATGGACTGCATGCTTGTTGTTGAATGCATAACTTGCTGATTGTGTATAGTTCTTCAGTGTATAGAGTAAATGCATGTCTTGTGTCAATGCATTGCATGCTTGAGTACATACGTGGACTGAGCTTGAATGGGTAAGTTAGTGCATACAGTCAATACATGTGTCTAGTGTCTGCATACATCATATGCATGACTGTCAATGAAATTGATCAATGCATATAGGACTGATTTGCATGTCTGTCATTTGCCTATTATTGTAGACTGCATATTTTTCAATGCATAATAGGGCTGCTTTGCACTACATTATCATTTGCTTAACCCCGGTATATAAAAATGATTTGTTACTAAAGGGCAAGGAAATCTGCCCGGAGGTTTCTACCATGTGTGAGATGGTCTTTGTGACCAGGTTCTCCGCCAAATACCATGGGTCCTGTCCTCATATAGACCAGTGCACTGCATCATATGTTGAAAAAATCTGAAAAAGGATAAAAATGCTCATGACTTGGATGCATAAACCTGAATTGATTGCATACCTGTCTAATGTATCCTTGGTATATAGTCTGCATGTAGGACAGTATGTTGCATAGCATATCTCTTGCATCATGATGTCAGGGGGAGCTGAGAGTTCTATTCACTTCATTGAATCCTTTTCACTTCTCAGTGTTCTCATTCAAATGATTCATATTCTTTGACATCGGTTGCTCATTGAACCATATTGCCACTTGCTATCTTTTCCTCATCAGTTTCACTAAAACAACAGCTTTGCATCTGGTTTAGTACATTGAATGGTGATTATTGCAATTGTTCACTTATAAGAATCACTCTTACAAATTGAAGAGAACTAAAGGTTTAAACTTTATAAATTGGAGAGTTAAGTGTCTGCACTTCAGAAATTGAGATAAAAGAAAACTTTTATAGCTCTTAATCTTTGTCTCATGGCTAAAATAGAAACAGTTTTTTTTAATGCCTAAATGTGTTAATCTGGAAATGTCTAGAACAGGTGAACAAGAGTGTGTAATGTTTTTCAAACAATCACTCTAAAAGAATTAAGGGCAGCAGTAAATAAGATCTTAAATGTAAAGAACTGATCATTGTGACAGAGCAATGGCTGATTGCACTGAGAAACTGTGAACTCCTCCAAAGAAGTAGGAAAATTCACATGTCATGAAGTGCTTTAGACTACCTCTGTTCATAGGGTCAAATCTATAGGGGGAGTCCTCACCAAGTAACTGAGGGTACTGGCCTCTAATCAAGGTATACCCTTAATGTCAAAAGTGAAGACTATTCCTTGTGGGTTTTTGATCTGAAATAGGTCTAGTAGTTTATGCCTAGTAACTGGGGGTACCTGCCTCTGATCAAGGTGTACAGCTAATGTCAACAGCATAAATGCCACTGATCTATTTACTTAGTTCAGGCTCTGGTATTTGGAAAATGAAAATCAAACTGCTGTAACCCTTCGAAAATCAAAAGTCTATGAGTGGAAATTGTTTTTATTAATACATATTCAAGTTGCCTCTCTTGAATTTCCTTGTTTAGACACAAAAGGGTATTATTTCTGACTTATCTATTAATACCATGTGCCCTAGATTCATTGCTATAAATGGAGTCTACAAACTCTTTTTCAGGGGTCAGGTTCTTTACTCTAAGATTTATCACTGTTAAACCTGAATTTTTGAAAAATGTATGTTGCTGATTCTTATACTTTAACAGTGGCTTATAATCATGTTTCCTTTCTGAACATATGATTCAGCTGTTATCAAGTGACCCTCCTACCTTCTCTACCTTGTTTATCTGTTCATATTCCTTCTCAAAGGGGGAGCATTTATTTAGGGGGAGAAATACTTCAGGAGAAGTCATACCTTCAGGGGGAGCTTCTTGCTCTAGCAGTCACTTGCATGCATAATGCACTTTGCACTCTTGTTTTTACTGTTTTTCTCTTTTTGATCATGTCAAAGGGGGAGAAAATCTTGTGTGACTCACTGTCACATTGTGTTGCCATCATCAAAAAGGGGGAGAATGTTGTGTCTCTTAGGCACAAGCATGTGCTATGTTACTTTGATGATAGCAATGCTATTTGGTTTTGATGATAGCAAGACAGTGAGTGCATTTGAGTGCATTTGATATTGTATTTTGATGATAGCAATGTTATTGTGCATTGATGATTGCAATAAACAAAGTACATTTCTATGCATTCTTATTCTTGAGCATTCTGCATATTGATAGCAACATGAATGATGATGTTTAGCATTGATGGCATTTGCTCTTTATATATGTGCATTGCATTATGTCAGATATCATGTCTCTGCATATATCATGTCTGGGTAGCAAAGTCTATACACTGGATTGTGTATTTGTGCATCATGCAAGTCTATACATTGGACTCTCGTTCAAGCCTATGCATTGCATTGGCTAAGTGTGCACAGCGTCAACGCGTGAAGTCTGTACAGCCGGGTCATATGCTCCTAAGTCTATGCATTACTGTTCATGCATCAGTATTCATCAAGTCTGTACAGCATGTCTCTCACGTTGGAAGTCTATACATTGGTGTGGGTCATCCAAGTCTGTACACTTGCTGCACTGTTCAAGCTCATACACTGGCAGCTCTGCTTAAGTCACTGTAGCATCCATTGTCTTCGTGTTGTGTTTACGTCTTCGTGTTAATTTTGTGTTCAAGTCTTCATGATTGTTTTTGTATTTCTATCTTCGAGTCATTTTTTCGCTGGGTCTTTAAGTCTGTCTTGGTTCAAGTGTCGTTTCACTTCGCGTCGTTCTCCGTGCTGTTTGTCACCTCGTGGTGTTTTTCATAATTATGTCTTCGCGTTATCTTGTGTATCTGGTCTTCGTGTTGTGTTCGTGTCATTCCCTCTATTATGTCTTCGTGTCACTTACTGTAGTTCTTCGTATTGTTTCAGTGTCTACGTCGTCGTGTTACCCCGTGTCAATTACTGTTCTTGACTTCGTGTCAAATCACTGTTCTATCTTCGTGTTGTTCCTACACTCTGTGTCGATTTCATCTTTTGTCTTTGTCTTGTGTTTTCATAACCTCATGTTAGTGTTTCTGTGATTCATTCATGTTTCGTAACCACACTTCGTGTTGGTTACTGTTGTTTCTGTGACTTCGTGTCATGTTTCCACACTTCGTGTCGTTCATGTTTCGTAACCACACTTCGTGTTGGTTACTGTCGCTCTTATGACTTTGTGTCGTGTCTCCCAGACTTCGTGTCATTTTTCACTCCGTGTCTATTTCAGTTTTCGTCTTCGTGTTGTTTTCAACTCGTGACGGTCTCTGTCATCTGTCTCCATGTCGTACTCACTCCGTGTCGTTTTTGTTCCACTGCGTGCAGAACATCACATCACCTCGTGTTGCTTCCTGTTTCACTTCGTGTCGTTTTCCGTTTTGTGTTCTTCGTGTCGTTCTTACTTTGAGTCGTTTCCTTTGTTATTTCTGTCTTCGTGTCGTTTCTGTTTTCATGAATTCGTGTCATCTTCATTGTCTTCGTGCTGTTTTCACCGCGTGTCGATTACTGTTTCATCTAGTATTGTTTTTCCACTTAGTGTCGTTTCCGAATTATCTCTTCGTGTTGTTCTTCCTAGACATCGTGTCTTTCGTGTGTTGAAACCACACTTACTGTTGGTTTCGGTTTACCTCCATGTTGTCCTCGTGTCGTTCTCATTACTGGTTATTATATCATGTCGTTTTACTTCGTGCTACAGTCACCATGGTGCTCTTCGTGTCGTTCTTCTGGTTACCTCGTGTTGTTTTCATCTTCTTCGTGTCGTTCTCAGTGCATCTAGAATTACTACTACATACTTCGTGCAGATTTAGTTATTGTGGCCCTCAGTTTGTAATGGTTTTCATCTCCTTGCAGGTCCGAGGAAGAAATATTCCCAAGTGACCTGAGCAGCACGTGATCCGAGGCTGGAATGAAGCCTGCTGAGAGACTGCCACGTGGTCCGAATAATTAGGGCTGGAAATGTGGAGGTCACACGTAGTGGCTGATGCTGCTGCTGCTGCTATATATATGACTCTTCTTCCACAGAAGAAGATTGATCGAGTTGGCAAGAAGAAAAGTCCATACAGAGAGCCACGATCCAGATAGAAAAAGAAAAGAGAAAGAAGAAGAGCAGAAGGAGAAGAAGAGGGAGAGATAGTGCTCGTTTGAAGAGAGTAGAAAGAGTGAAGAAGAAGAAGTGCAGCAGAGAGTGAGAGATTAGGAGAGCAGAAGAAAGAGAAAGAGAGAGATAGAAGTGTGAGCCGAAGAGTATAGAGGAGCAGAGATCGAGAGAGTGAAAGAGAAGAAGAAGAAGAGAAGAGAAGAGGAAGAAAAGCTTACCTGAAGATCTGTCTACTGGACCGTGGATCAAATCCAGGCCAGTCAGCTCCGTTGAGAGCCACATTGTGCATTTCGTGTTTCAGCTTTCTGTTTGCTGAAGTTATTTTCGTTTATTGTTCTTTCCTTTGTTTTCTGGTTTGCTGTGTTTCCGATACTCTGTAGAGTGGTCGGGGTTCTTCCTGTTAGTTCAGGAGAAGGGAGATTGACATCTCCGGTTGCAAGTAGCTGGGTGCTACTTGTGGGTTCCCTCCGGTTTGGAGGAAGGGAGATCTGATCTCCAGTTGCAAGTAGTTGGGAGCTACTTGTGGGTTCCCTCCGGGTTGGAGGAAGGGAGAATTGTCTCCGGTTCTGGGCTTGTGGATTCAAGTCCAGGGGTTCCCTCCAGGTCTGGAGGAAGAGAGACCGTGTGTCTCTGGTTTGCTAGTGACTGGTGTCACTAGTGGTTCCCTCCGGTTGGGAGGAAGAGGGGAGGCTGTTCCCCTGGTCAAGCTGTTTGGCAGCATTTGTTGCAGACTGAGTCTGCTGTTTCTAGCGTGAGCTAGTGGAAGCCACACTCGGTTTGAGTGTGGGGTGGATGTAGGTATGGAGGACCGAACCACCTAAGAATCCTCTGTGCAGTGGTCTGATTTCTATATATGTTTTGCTTCCGCTAGATGTTTGCATAGGGGCGCTCCAAGTGGTTGATCAGATCTTGTTCTGAGTGTTTAATCCGTTGAGTGAGCGAAAGTTTATTTGAGTGGAAGAATGGTGCTACTGCTAATTAGTCTTTCAGATTTGATACATCTGTCTAGTTAGCACTCTAGATAGTTAGTGAGCATCATAACCTTTTAATTGGGTAAAGGTTTTTAAAGGGTTATATTCATTCACCCCCCTCTGAATACTGCACCGAACCTAACATTATGCATCAGTTTAACATGTAGCATGACTGAGCAGCAAGATGATTGAACATTTGATAAACTCACATCAACAATCAATCATCAAAACCATCATCAAAACCAACGCGGGTGCGCCTGCCGGCGCACAGCGCCCTGGGCGCAGTGCGCCCAAACGGGCCAACAAAAAAGAAATTTTTTTTTAAAAAAAATTACTCCAGCGATGCCCAGCATCCTGGAAGAACGGGGATGCCGAACATCCCCTTCTAGCAATAACAATTGAAGTATTTAAACCCCTTTCAAATATGGTTCTAAACGGCGATAAAAACACCGACCAGAGCGCGAACCTGGCTCTGATACCACTGTAAGGTATCGCACAGCAGCTACGGGAGACGCAGTGGATAACAAAAATTTCATTTGCCCGATCCCGGTGTTATGGAAAGCTTAATCTGTGCTCTAATCGGTGTTTCTAAGACCCTAATTACGGGTTGCGGGTTTCACCTTACGCGGAACGACGCTGTCCGCTAAGCCCGATGCAGAGAAATCGTGCCGCACAGCTGTACGGCCTCTAGAGCAGATCCACACGGATCCTTGCGCAGCGACGGTACCTCCCCGGCTCAACTTTCCCCGACTCTATCACCTTCTGGAGAGAGAGAGAGCAAGGGGAAGAAAGGGGGAAGGCTAATCCTCCTCTCTTAAGCTTATGTGCTTGCTTAACCTTAAGAGGTTGGAAGAGAAGCCAAGAGTTCGAATGAACTCACGTAGGTGCCATATATATAGGATTTGGACCCTTTTCTAAAGACCTCCAAAGGACCAAAATTGTATATATGACCTTTCCATTATTATACATATGTATTAAGCCCCATTTACACTCCTTTCCAAAAGGAATTAAAGGGAATTAATACATACACTTGTACAATAATATTCCGTCACCCAAGAATCCATTTTGTGTGATCCTCTAGGCCCTTAGTCACTCTAGTTTAAGGCCCATTAACTTCTAATTCCCAATTAGAAGGAAATTAAACGTATTCTTCGCTTCTACCAGAGCCGCAGAATAGTTTAATTTATTCCGAACTGATGTGACACGACCTAGGGGGTTCTTCACATGATCAAATGACCCTTGGACCTAGCAAGCAACCAACGCACGAACCGGTGACTTTACTCGGGCGGACTCACCCGCTAAGCGCACTCTTGTGCCCGTAGGCAAACCGGTGATAGTGGTGAGGGTCCGGGACGGGCCCTTGCTGCTCCGAGGGTTGGCTAGCTTAGGATTGGACCTCTCAAGGGTCCTAGGATGTCCACTCTCATAGACGGCCAGCACGCCGAGGGCGTGGGTATTAACGGTTCACTCACAACTCACCCGCGGTAATCATTCATTCACAAGCAAATTTGAGTTCGGGCACTCCACATACCACCGACGGCACTAAGATACAATACTACTCAAGCAAGGAAATTTCAGCAAAGAGGAGTGTGCAGTGGCTCACCTAGTCGGTGTGAAGACACCGATCCCGGTCGGAGACGAGGGCGAGCGAGGAAGCGTGGGCTTACCCGCACGCCGCGCCGGAGAAGCTTCAACCTGAAATTGTAAATTACATGCACTACACCCCATGCAAGGGGGGGGGGGGTTCTTGGGGTGGGGATTAAGGTGTTACAATCAAAACTACCACCACGCAGGGTGGGGCCTTCAGCCGGCCAAGCGGGGTGGGGAAAATAAGGTAAAGAATGTCGGTTGAGTGTGGATGCCGAATCTGCCGGTTATCTGCGAACAGGGATAGTGGGGCGGTGTAATGACCGTAGATCCTTCTCACGAATTTTTCCGATAGCGAGACTGGTGGCAAAAGCTTCGTAACAGGTACAGGAACGCTTCAGATTTTTGTGAATTTCTTCTGAGACCGTGGCTGACCGGAGCAGAGGTTGGAACAGGACATGAGGTTTTCTGATCCACAGTTGCAGACTTCTGGCAGCAGGTTGCAGAGGACGCCACGCACTCTCCCGAACTCCGATCAGCACGAAACCGGCGGTGACGTCTTCGTGGTCAAAGTAGCTTTCAGCCGAAGGTAACGGGGCTGCAATCAAAGGTCGAGGGCGGTCGGTGTACTCTGAAGAGTTGGCACTGGTCGGAGTAGACAGCAGGAGACAGAACTGGAGAGCTCGGGGGAGAAAATTCGTAACTCCTTCCTCCGGCAGCCGAATGAGGTTCTGTTTCTTGATCTTGGAAGAAGACTAGCTGAGGAAGAACTTTGATGAAGGGGCTTCAGCCTGAATCCGCTAGGGTTTGTCGTGGCAGAGTGATCTCTCAGGTTCTGATGCTTGGCAGGGAGGGTTCCGCGCAGTCGTGGGAGAACGGAGTTCCTGGACAGCCCCGAGCTCCGATGAAGACGAAACCACTTTGGTGTCGAAGAGGACAGGCAGACGCTTCCACGGATGTATCTTGGGCCTTCAGAATCGCCCGGAGGAAGCCGTGGTAACCTCTGCAAGTCGGTACTCTTCTTCTGATCTACAACTGAAACTGTAGGTTGAAGATGACGGGGGGGAATGGGGTATGTGGGAGGGGAAATGGGGGTGGATGAGTGTAGGAGTGACCCCTGGTTGTAAGGGGGTCTTGGAGGGGGTGTTCCAAGGTGTGTATGAGGGAGAATGGGGTCTAGAAGGTGGTGTTTGCAGTGGGTGAGAGGGGAACTACGAATTTGGGATGGGTGGGGAAGAGAGAAGGAGAGATCTTTCTCCAAAATTTGAAAATGGACTAATGTGGTTAGTGGGGCTTTGGGAATGGGAAGAGTTGTGTTGGGGAAGGGAATGGGTGCTTGGGGTAGTGGGAAGGGTGCTTGGGGAAGTGGGTGGGGTAGTTGGGGGTTGGGAGGTGGAGCTAGGATTGGTGGAAGCTCCCTTGGGACTAGGGGGTGGAGTAATGGTGGCTTGGGGAAGTGGAGGGTCTTAAATGAGGTGGGTAGCTAGTGGAGGTGGTTGGGGAAGGGAGGAGAGAGAAGCAAATTCGGAATTGGGTGTTGAGGAGAGAGAAAGTGGAGTGAAAAAGAGAGATTAAGAGAGGGAAGGGTGGGGAATCTCTCCCCTAGGGCATCTCACCCAAGAAATGTTGGAATCACTCCACTAAACTAAGCTTTGGACTCTCAAATGGCATTTTTTCATTGATTGATTCATTGATTGATTAAGTTCAAATGGAGGAAATGGGGTCCTATATATAGGAAACCCACATTTCTACAAAAGACCCTGACAAAAGCCTCATTGACAAATAACCGAAGGGGTAGGAGAGCTCATTGGGCCAAGCCCAAAGAAATGGGCCCAATTAGCACATTACACAATCTAATGACACTCAAACATAGGAAAATAAATGCTAGACCTAGGGAAATGACTCAAATAAAATGAAAATTACATCAATGACTCAAATAAAAATTACATAGGACTCAAAATTAAATGACTAGACCATGCCTGATGAAATAGGAGGTGATGTTCTCATCATACTCCTGGGGTGCAAAGAACTCGACTCCGTCGAGTATGAGTCCACCGGGGGGAGAAGAGGTCCTCCGACGCAACTCCGAGCAAGCTTCAACCTCCAAACTCAACCTCACGTTCGCAACCAGGGGACGACGCTTCAACTCCTCAAGGTGGCTTGGACACACCCTCTTGCCGATGATAGTACCTTGCTTGCCCAGTATTGCCTCCGTGTGCACACGTCGAGCTCTCAAGTTGTTATGTGGAAGCTCTCTGAGGGTGTCGCTCACAAAGATGGGGGTAGGCTCAAGGTGCTCACTAGGATCTACCGCGGTGCCCTTAGAGGGTGCTAGATCCGTTACATGAAAAGTAAGGTATATCCCAAAATCCCATGAGTAAATCCAACCCATAAGCCAGGTTGCCAAAGCCACTTGGAACATGAAAGGTCCAAGTCCTCGTGCCCTCGATTTGGAGGTGGCCCTAAGGTAGAGCCATTCCAAAACCACCATCGTGAGGTTGCCTTCTTGGAATTCGAAGTGCCACTCGTGAGTTTTTGCCCGCTTATTACGACCCTCACCGCCCATTGCTAGATGCTTGCTTGAATGAGTATGCCTTGAGCTACGGTGCGGTGTGGGTGGGAAGTGTGTGGTATGCAAAGGGGGACCGGGGCAACCAAAAGTAGACCTATCATGTAATGATGCAGTGTAGACTTCGGTCAACCTAGGTGGGCCGGGGCACCCGTAGGTGGCCCTATCATGCAAAGTGGTGATAAATATCGGGGGACCCGGACATCCGTAGATGCCTTTGACATGTGTATGACTAATGTGAAGTGAGGGAGGGCCGGGGCATCCATATGTGTCCCTTTCATGTATGGGTGTGATGAGAGCCGGGGGACCCGGACATCCGTGAATGCTCCTATCATGTTTAAGACTTATGATGAATGACGGTGGCCCATTACATCCGAATATGGAACTCTCATGCTTAAGACTCATGATGAATGGAGGTGGACCATTACATCCAAAAATGGTCCATTCATGCTTCCTACTTGACATGTGGGTGTTGTGAATGAATGGACCCGTCTTATGAATCATGCCAAGTGATGTGTTATGCCAAGACTTATGCATTCCTTTCCCAAAGATGACTTCCATGTGTATGGGTGTGGGATGGCCTTTGAACTTCCATGTGAAAGGGTCAAAAGGATCTAGGAAGGTGGGCATTATGGAGAGGGGGTCTTCTTTGCTTCCTAGGCATATGTTGTCTAGGGTGATGGTTCCCTTTGTGTGGCCCAAGTCTTGGAAGAGGTGTTCTTGGTCCAACATGGTTGGTTGGGGTAGGGAAAGGGGAGTTGTGGGTAAGGTGGGTGTATTACATGGGTACCTAGACTCCCATTGGAAGGGATCAAAGGGGTCATGGACTGGGCTTCCTAGAGGAAGGAACTCTATGTCCACATGGTCCACGCATGGTGGGTCATCCTTCCCCAAGGTAACTGGACCAAGATCTTTAGTGGGCCAGTCGGTCAAGGTACTTGGGATCTTAATGGTAGTGGAGTGGACCATGATGGGTTCTTCATCCATGGGGAGAATGAGAAGGAGGTCACTAGTGTAGCAACCAATGGTGTAGACTGAGGTGATAGAACCAACACATGGGTGGATGAGACTAAGTCTTCTTGGGTGGGCCTCTCCTATGGTCAATAAGTAAGTCAACTTTAGTTGCCATTCTAAACCCTTGATGAGATCATCCCAACTATTTACCTCATAGTAGGATTGGAATGTGGTGTGATAGGAGTTAATGGGTGCTAATTGGAAAGGATGCTCCATGGTTGGGTTTTGAAAGTACAAGGTATGAGGGATGGGATTTTGCTTGAGCCATTTGATGATGAGTTCTCCTAGGGTCACCACCTTTTGCATGAGATTGAGTGGTTTGGGGAGGTATGTGTTTGTTTGGACGGGGATGAGTTGATGTCCTTCTTCTTTATTGATAGGAGTATGAATTTCCTTGAATGTGGGGAAGGGATTTGGATTGGTGTCCAATCTCGGGGATTTGGTCTTGTGGGCCGGGTTTTCCTCATGTTCACTCATGACCTTGTTCATTCTTCGAAGTGGGTTGAGAGGGCATGGTGGCTGGGTATGGGGCCCCGGTGGGTGAGGGAACAAAAGGTTGTTGAAACCATAGGCTCCCGGGAGATGTGGGGGATGAAGTAGGCAAGACCAACGCAATGGGTGGAAGGTGGTATTCCGTTCATCAAGCCATTGTTTCCCTAGGATTATGCAAGGGCCTTCCAAAGTTCCAATTTGACACCAAGCTCCATCAAAGTATTTGGTCTCTCTAAACCTTTTATGGAATTCAATGAAGACTAGGTCTCCATTGTGCACAATTTGTCCGGTCGTAGAGAGGGTGGCTACAATGTCGGGGGATACCCAATTATCTTCTACCATGTAGATGAAGTCAATTTCTGTGGGGCTCCCATTAGGTAGGTATGCTTGGGATATGATGGGAATTGGGGCTTTTTGGTCTGTAGACTCAATGACAATGGGAGGTGGATAATGCATGGAACGATCCGATGAGAACTCTAGTGCAAGCGTGCCCATGGACTTGACTTGATAGAGACAAGTCAATGACTGGCTCTGATACCACTTGATGTGACACGACCTAGGGGGTTCTTCACATGATCAAATGACCCTTGGACCTAGCAAGCAACCAACGCACGAACCGGTGACTTTACTCGGGCGGACTCACCCGCTAAGCGCACTCTTGTGCCCGTAGGCAAACCGGTGATAGTGGTGAGGGTCCGGGATGGGCCCTTGCTGCTCCGAGGGTTGGCTAGCTTAGGATTGGACCTCTCAAGGGTCCTAGGATGTCCACTCTCATAGACGGCCAGCACACCGAGGGCGTGGGTATTAACGGTTCACTCACAACTCACCCGCGGTAATCATTCATTCACAAGCAAATTTGAGTTCGGGCACTCCACATACCACCGACGGCACTAAGATACAATACTACTCAAGCAAGGAAATTTCAGCAAAGAGGAGTGTGCAGTGGCTCACCTAGTCGGTGTGAAGACATCGATCCCGGTCGGAGACGAGGGCGAGCGAGGAAGCGTGGGCTTACCCGCACGCCGCGCCGGAGAAGCTTCAACCTGAAATTGTAAATTACATGCACCACACCCCATGCAAGGGGGGGGGGGTTCTTGGGATGGGGATTAAGGTGTTACAATCAAAACTACCACCACGCAGGGTGGGGCCTTCAGCCGGCCAAGCGGGGTGGGGAAAATAAGGTAAAGAATGTCGGTTGAGTGTGGATGCCGAATCTGCCGGTTATCTGCGAACAGGGACAGTGGGGCGGTGTAATGACCGTAGATCCTTCTCACGAATTTTGCCGATAGCGATACTGGCGGAAAAAGCTTCGTAACAGGTACAGGAACGCTTCAGATTTTTGTAAATTTCTTCTGAGACCGTGGCTGACCGGAGCAGAGGTTGGAACAGGACATGAGGTTTTCTGATCCACAGTTGCAGACTTCTGGCAGCAGGTTGCAGAGGACGCCACGCACTCTCCCGAACTCCGATCAGCACGAAACCAGCGGTGACGTCTTCGTGGTCAAAGTAGCTTTCAGCCGAAGGTAACGGGGCTGCAATCAGAGGTTGAGGGCGGTCGGTGTACTCTGAAGAGTTGGCACTGGTCGGAGTAGACAGCAGGAGACAGAACTGGAGAGCTCGGGGGAGAAAATTCGTAACTCCTTCCTCCGGCAGCCGAATGAGGTTCTGTTTCTTGATCTTGGAAGAAGACTAGCTGAGGAAGAACTTTGATGAAGGGGCTTCAGCCTAAATCCGCTACGGTTCATCGTGGCAGAGTGATCTCTCAGGTTCTGATGCTTGGCAGGGAGGGTTCCGCGCAGTCGTGGGAGAACGGAGTTCCTGGACAGCCCCAAGCTCCGATGAAGACGAAACCACTTTGGTGTCGAAGAGGACAGGCAGACGCTTCCATGGATGTATCTTGGGCCTTCAGAATCGCCCGGAGGAAGCCGTGGTCACCTCTGCAAGTCGGTACTCTTCTTCTGATCTGCAACTGAAACTGTAGGTTGAAGATGACGGGGGGGAATGGGGTATGTGGGAGGGGAAATGGGGGTGGATGAGTGTAGGAGTGACCCCTGGTTGTAAGGGGGTCTTGGAGGGGGTGTTCCAAGGTGTGTATGAGGGAGAATGGGGTCTAGAAGGTGGTGTTTGCAGTGGGTGAGAGGGGAACTACGAATTTGGGATGGGTGGGGAAGAGAGAAGGAGAGATCTTTCTCCAAAATTTGAAAATGGACTAATGTGGTTAGTGGGGCTTTGGGAATGGGAAGAGTTGTGTTGGGGAAGGGAATGGGTGCTTGGGGTAGTGGGAAGGGTGCTTGGGGAAGTGGGTGGGGTAGTTGGGGGTTGGGAGGTGGAGCTAGGATTGGTGGAAGCTCCCTTGGGACTAGGGGGTGGAGTAATGGTGGCTTGGGGAAGTGGAGGGTCTTAAATGAGGTGGGTAGCTAGTGGAGGTGGTTGGGGAAGGGAGGAGAGAGAAGCAAATTCGGAATTGGGTGTTGAGGAGAGAGAAAGTGGAGTGAAAAAGAGAGATTAAGAGAGGGAAGGGTGGGGAATCTCTCCCCTAGGGCATCTCACCCAAGAAATGTTGGAATCACTCCACTAAACTAAGCTTTGGACTCTCAAATGGCATTTTTTCATTGATTGATTCATTGATTGATTAAGTTCAAATGGAGGAAATGGTGTCCTATATATAGGAAACCCACATTTCTACAAAAGACCCTGACAAAAACCTCATTGACAAATAACCGAAGGGGTAGGAGAGCTCATTGGGCCAAGCCCAAAGAAATGGGCCCAATTAGCACATTACACAATCTAATGACACTCAAACATAGGAAAATAAATGCTAGACCTAGAGAAATGACTCAAATAAAATGAAAATTACATCAATGACTCAAATAAAAATTACATAGGACTCAAAATTAAATGACTAGACCATGCCTGATGAAATAGGAGGTGATGTTCTCATCACAAACCTTTGATCACGTTGGGTCAAGCAATTCCGCGTGATCCTAGAGGACGCCGAGTTTAAACCAGCCTGTCTGGTACCTGTAAGTCCACAGTTACCGCATCGATATAATCCCTCGCTCCTTCTATGAGTCTGGTACGATCGAGGGTACGGTATCTGTCAAACCCCATGATCGTGCCAATTGACTATGACCTCCTTAAAGTGTATGACGTCCGTTCTAAATGAACTCATACGACCCTGGCCAGAGATTTAACGGAGCGTCAATGTCATGACCCATTAACTGTCTGATATATACCCGACAGTGAGCGATCCCCTCTTGACCATTGATGATCTTCACACGTATCCTGGAGTCGTTAACGACTCGGCAACTCATGACTTATGGTTAAAGTCACTTAGCTAAGTAATTAAACCATTCTAGTCCTCGTGTAAGATCCGATCAATGTCTCAGGTCAAAGGACCAACAATGCTACTGAGACCGTTGAATCTTCAGTTGACATTAGGTATAATCAACCATCTGAAGATCCAATAGCGGATCAGTTCAGTGCACATCCTCCTTGGACATACACCTACACATATGTGTTGGTGCCCCGCACCAATGACCATGAGACTGGTCACTGACACATCATGTGTACTGGTTTAATAGGTAATCAAAGTCCCCGAGTGATTACCCTCCAACCAGGAACAGTTTAAGGTATGTGTTCATGTAAAGTCAGTCTCATAATCGAGATCTCATCTCAAGTTGACTTTACAACCACATATCCTAGGGACAACGTAAAGTAACACAATCGCATATTTACGCTCAAACACCACTTTATTAATAATGAACAAGATCGTACAACTATTGGGCCAACCCGACCCGAAATTGGCCTGTAGCACACCAACACTAACACACCTAGGTTCTAGGGCCCATGTGGGGCTGGTTCAAAGTCGAACATTGGACTTGGACCAAGGGGGGGACAAAGTGGAAGAAAATTCAAAATTGGACCAAGCAAAGTCCAAGATGCTTCCCCCTTATAATATAGTTTATTCCATGTTATATTTTTATTTAATTTGGTCATTTGACCGCATGGGGGAAGAAAATGCTATCCCTAGTTTAACCCTCCCCGCTCTCCCATGAAATTCCCAGCCCTCCACCCCTTGCCATTCTCTATATAAGCATATGTATAGTGTCATTAAAGATTTTAATGAAGAATAAAGTATTTTTACCAAGAGCAAGCCCAAGGGCACCCCTTTCTCTCTCCCACCCCCTTGCAGATGGAGTTCTGTGAATTTCTTGAGGTGTGAAGCCTCCTACCCTCCCCCTCTCTGAGTGAGAAGCTCAGCCCCGCCGCCGCCATGGAGCTGCCGTCGTGCCACCACCGCCACTGCGTCAGAGTTCTGTCCAGATCAGGATAGAAGATTGAAGCCTGAATTTCATCTCCACATCAGGAGATCGGATTGAGCTGCAACTTTACGTGTTTGTTCCTATTGATATCCCAAGTCTCTATTTTAAATTTCGTGTCAATCGAGGTCATTTGCTATTTTTTCCGTAATTTTAGTTCCACCCTTGATAGTTTGCCAGTTTGCAGATCTGCAAGATAGGAGTATGTTCTTCTATTTTTCCCACCCTCTTATACATCTCCAGAAAATCCCCAAAAATTCATGCGTGTTCTTCACTTTCCTACCTTCCACCATAATTTGTCTAGGGTCTAGATCTATCGTCTTCCTATCGGTCAAAATTCATTTTCAGGGAAAACTCAGTCTATCATGTGTGTCTGTCAGTCCAAGCTAGTAGAAAACTTTGGGGGACAGTCATTTTCATTTTAAATCCATTCACTTGATGGATCTGAAAACATTATATGTTGTAACCCTCTGAGTCCTCTATCCATCGCTACCAAGTTTACGTCGATCCGACATCGGATATGGTCGCAAGAAATCTTTTCATGGAGGCACGCAGTTCAGATCCAAGGACAGGCCAGTAACTCAGTCTGAGAATTAATTCCTCAAAAAACATGCCGGCTCACCTTCGGTGACCGCCGCTCTTGGAGGTCGATCGGCAACCCATCAGAAGCGTCCCAGTCAGTCGCCACAGCAAGGAGTCGACCGGAAGCCACCATCCCAGTTGTTGAGTTCCCTTGTTGTACCGAGTTGGAATAGTGCCGAGTCGGACCAGCAACTTGTCTCCGGACCAAGTTGCTGCCCGTCAACCCAAGATCGGTCTTCCCGGGCCCCACTTATTGCCCGTTACCTCCCTGCGTGGAGAGGGCAAAAGAATTCAATTTTGTAATTTATTTGGTAATTGTCTAACTAGGAGTACGGGTCTTGGCCGGGATCGTCTTCCACACGCCCGGAGCGTGGAGGTAGACTCGCCACTCTCTTTATCGCATTTGCTTATCTCGTATATTTTTGAATGCCGCTGCTAGAGTGATAGCATTACTAGCTGAATATTTATTTTTATCATCGCTGCGAGAGAGTGAGTGTGACCCTACCCGTGACTCAATCCGAGTACACGCGGAAAAGCCGATACCCGAGGCTCATTACCGGTTTCTCAACCGCGCACTATCCCGCGTTTCGCTTTCTTAGGGACGCCCGCGAGCTAGAGTCCGAGGTTCGCTGTTCCGTTTCACATCAAATTGGTATCAGAGCAGCAGGTTGAGTCAAGGGTAATATTTGCTTAAAAACAAAAAAAGAGTCATCTAGAGAGTGTCTAAGTCTAAGTGTCTCATTTGCATTCCTTTATTCGGTATATCAAAAGGTGTTGCTCGAACGTTAGGTTACGCCTATCGGAAAGGTGATACACTTGCGTGAGTTTGGTCTTTGGATCATACCTCCACCACGTATCGGATACTGGTTGAGTCTAGGTTCGTAGCCGAGTCGTCATTCCAACTTTGCATTGTTATTTTTGGGTCGTGTCTAGTCCATTGTCTAGTCCGTTAGAGAGTCAGTTTGTCTTGTCTCCATGTGTCTCCATGTCCAACATGTTGTCTCCCCTTCCCCCAGTTTCCTATGGATTCCCAATTGCCCAGTCGATATAACCGTTGGCACACCCAAGGGCTTGGAAACCATGCTATTTCCTTCATTAGGCCCGAAGCCTCAGACTTTTGTGGCTCCAAAGTCCCGAGCGACTACCTACATTGGGAAGCCGGCATGGATAAATATTTTGATTATTACATCATGGCCGAGGCTAGGGAATTCTCTTTTGCCAAGGATAGGCTTCTTCACGAGGCTGTCGAGAAGTGGAGAGAAATTGGATGCTTGAGGCAGATTAGGAGGCAATGGCCCATTGAATCAAGGTGGGACATGAAGAGAGAGCTTAGGACGGTCTACCTTCCCCATCCGGTCCCCTCCAACCAGTCCCACCATTCACCTCCAACCCTACCCAAACACTTCCATCCAAGTGGGCCATAGTCGGAGGCAAAGAGCCCCGCATGTAGACGAGGCTAAGCCCAATACTAGGCCGAGTGATTATGGGCGAGTCCATCATGATACCCCTACTCCAAACCCGACCATTGCCGAACTTTTCCAAACCATTTTGGATCGGTTGGATATGATGTGTACTCAAATTGACGGATTCCTGCCCGATCCTCCCAACCCAGTGCCACCCCAAGGACCTCTTCCCCTCAGGGAGGACACCCCTTCACCACCTATGAGTGCTCCATTGCCACCACCCTCACCGTCCGATCTTTATTTGGAACCACCTCATTTGGAGCCGTCTCAGCCAGAGCCACCCGTGTTTCTAACGGGAAAGCTTTTCATCGCCGATCCACTACTTAGTTGGCTCAAGAAAGGGTTGATCCCTAGGACACCATGCTACCCATACATGGAGCTCGCACTACAAGTAGTGCCCGTCAACTCCTTCCACACAACGTTCCGATCTAGCCACCATATAGATACCTTGGAAGAACTTATCAGGGGTTAGACTGGCAATGGAAGTTGACGCACCTGTTGGCTCTAGGCTTCGACCAATCCACGAGTCGTAGCTTCACGCATCCCACGTTGGGGTCCATTACCTCCGTGTACATCGTGGGTCATGTCACCATAGAGGTTCTTTTGTTCCTCCCCATGCCGGCTGAGCCTAACTACGTTCCCTTTATCCCGAGGGAGGAACCATATTCTTTACTTGAGGCCCCCGTCCCATTTACCACAATGAATGAAGGTGACCCTCTACACCTTCAAGAATTCCAAACATGGGACAGTCTCATGAGGGAACCCATATCGAGGGGTTGCACTTTCTTTGATCCATTTGATCCCTTTCCTAGTGAACCCCTTGACCTACCATATCTACTCCCCTTTTTCATGGGAGTCCAGTACCACACCCCTTACCCACGGGCCAGTCCACTTACACTCAGCCAGGGGACCGTTCTACGGTCATCACATAGGGGTGACGAAGAAGGAGCATTCGGCTCTCCTTTCCCTCCCAAGTCTCCCAAATCCAACAAGTAGCCGCATGCTAGGGACAGCTTAGGATGTCTAGGAGTCCCCCATTCCGTCAACCATCGATTACATTCAGTGTATGCATGGCACACATTCGGATGCCTGGTCCACCATTGCATGTGTATGGGTCAGACTGACAGTAGGATTGTTTAGGGTCATGTGTGAGTCTGTCTTTATTGTCTAGTGCATAGTGAGTCTGCATAGATCGAGTTGAGTCGGTCTTTTGTACGCTCGTGTTGTCAGTCCCTTTCAAGTGCGAGACAAGTCGGATCCAATGCGTACGTTGTAGACTTTCAAGAATTTGGGATCGGCTCTACCATTCTATGTCTCAGATCTAGTCACATCAAGGGACCCAGCGGTGATTCGTAGTGAGTCATTGAGCCGAATCCTTCCTTTGAGAGTGACCCCACCCCGGAGTGTCCACCTCTAGCCTCATTCCCACAGCAGCGTGAGCATATCGCATCTATACGGGATGAGCATGTGACGATTACTTGGAGTGGTGCGTACTCCGTGCTTCCAGGTTCGGTGACGGATCTGCAGGAGCCACACGAGTAGCCGCACCCCTTACTCGACGGGGTCGAGTTCTTCCCACCCGGGGAGAATTGATGGGAATCAACACCGGGCACTGATATTTTTATTTTGCATTTGTGTCCTTTTGTTTATATTAATACACTTGGCTAATTGAGTTTACAATTGTAAGGCATTATAAACCTATTTGTTAGTCTTTAGGAATCTTGGGTTTCTATGTAAATTGCCAATGGGTCCAGCGGGGTCTCCCACCCTCTTTCCCATTGGTCCACGTAGGTTCTAGGGTCCATGTGGGGTTGGTTCAAAGTCCAACATTGGACTTGGACGAAAGGGGGGACAAGGTGGAAGAAACTTCAAACTTGGACCAAGCAAAGTCCCAGATGCTTCCCCCTTATAATATAGTTTATTCCATGTTATATTTTTATTTAATTTGGTCATTTGATCGCATGAAGGAAGAAAATGCTATCCCTAGTTTGCCCCTCCCCTCTCTCCCATGAAATTCTTAGCCCCCCACCCCTTGCCATTCTCTATATAAGCCTTTGTATAGTGTCATTAGAGATTTTAATGAAGAATTAAGTATTTTTGCCAAGAGCAAGCCCAAGGGCACCCCTTTCTCTCTCCCACCCCCTTGCAGATGGAGTTCTACGAATTTCTTGAGGTGTGAAGCCTCCTCCCCTCCCCCTCTCTGAGTGAGAAGCTGAGCCCCGCCGCCGCCATCGAGCTGCCGTCGCTCCGCCACCGCCACCGCGTCGGAGTTCTGTCCAGATCAGGACAGAAGGTTGAAGCCTGAATTTTATCTTCACATCAGGAGGTCTGATCGAGCTGCAACTTTGCGTGTTTGTTCTTATTGATATCCCAAGTCTCCATTTTAAATTTTGTTTCAATCAGAGGTCATTTGCTATTTTTCCCGTAATTTTAGTTCCACCCCGCACAGTCTGCTTGTTTGCAGATCTACGGGATAGGAGTCAGTTCTTCTATTTTTCCCACCCTCTTATACATCTCCAAAAAAATCCCCAAAAAATCATGCATGTTCTCCACTTTCCTACCTTCCACCCATAATTTGTCTAGGGTCTAGATCTATCGTCTTCCTATCGGTCAAAATTCATTTTAAGGAAAACTCTGTCTGTCATGTGTGTCTGTCAGTCCGAGCTAGTAGAAACCTTTGAGGGACAGTGATTTTCATTTTAAATCCATTCACTTGATGGATCTGAAAACATTATATGTTGTAGCCCCTTGAGTCCTCTATCCATCGGTACAAAGTTTGCGTCGATCCGACATCGGATCTGGTTGCAAGAAATCTTTTCGTGGAGGCGCACAATTCAGATCCAAGGACAGGCCAGCAACTTAGTCCGAGAATTAATTCTTCAGAAAATACGCCGGCTCACCTTCGGCGACCGCCGCTCCTGGAGGTCGATCGATAACCCATTAGAAGCGTCCCAGTCAGTCGTTGCAGCAAGGAGTCGATCGGAAGCCGCCGTCCTAGTTGCTGAGTGCCCTTGCTGTACCGAGTTAGAATAGTACCGAGTCGGACCAGTAGCCCATCTCTGGCCCAACTTACTGCCCGTCAACCCAAGATCGGTCTTCCAGGGCCTCACTTGTAGCTCATTACCTCCCTGCGTGGAGTGGGCAAATGAATTCAATTTTGTAATTTATTTGGTAATTGTCTAACAGGGAGTACGGGTCTTGGCCGGGATCGTCTTCCACATGCCCGGAGCTTGGAGGTAGACTCACCACTCTCTTTATCGCATTGACTTATCTCGTATATTTTTGAATGTCGCTGCTAGAGTGATAGGATTACTAGCTCAATATTTATTTTTATCATCGCTGCGAGAGAGTGAGTGTGACCCGTCCCGTGACCCAATCCAAGTACACGCGGAAACACCGATACCCGAGGCTCATTACCGGTTTCTCAACTATGCACTATCCCGCGTTTCCCTCACTTAGGGACGCCCGCGAGCTAGAGTCCCAGGTTCACTGTTCCGTCTCACATCAAATTAGTATCAGAGCAGTAGGTTGAGTCTAGGGTAATATTTGCTTAAAAACAAAAAAAAGAGTCATCTAGAGAGTGTCTAAGTCTAAGTGTCTCATTTGCATTCCTTTATTCGGTATATCAAAAGGTGTTGCCCGAATGTTAGGTTACACCTATCGGGAAGGTGATACACTTGCGTGAGTTTGGTCTTCGGATCATACCTCCGCCACGTATCAGATACTGGTTGAGTCTAGGTTCGTAGCCGAGTCGTCATTCCAACTTTGCATTGTTATTTTTGGGTCGTGTCTAGTCCATTGTCTAGTCCATTAGAGAGTCAGTTTGTCTTGTCTCCATGTGTCTCCATGCCCAACATGTAGTCTCCCCTTCCCCTAGTTTCCTATGGATTCCCGGTTGCCCAGGCGATATAACCGTTGGCACACCCATGGGCTTGGAAATCATGCTATTTCCTTCATTAGGCCCGAAGCCTCGGACTTTTGTGGCTCCAAAGTTCCGAGCGACTACCTACATTGGGAAGCCGGCATGGATAAATATTTTGATTATTACATCATGGCCGAGGCTAGGGAATTCTCTTTTGCCAAGGATAGGCTTCTTCACAAGGCTGTCGAGAAGTGGAGAGACATTGAATGCTTGAGGTAGATTAGGAGGCAATGGCCCATTGAATCAAGGTGGGACTTGAAGAGAGAGCTTAGGAGGGTCTACCTTCCCCATCCGGTCCCCTCCAACCAGTCCCACCCATTCACCTCCAACCAACCCTACCCAAACGCTTCCATCCAAGTGGGCCATAGTCGGAGGCAAAGAGCCCCGCATGTAGACAAGGCTAAGCCTAATACTAGGCCGAGTGATTATGGGTGAGTCCATCATGATACCCCAACTCCAAACCCGACCATTGCCGAACTTTTCAAAACCATTTCGGATCGGTTGGATATGATGTGTACTCAAATTGACGGATTCCTGCCCGAGCCTCCCAACCCGGTGCCACCCCAAGGACCTCTTCCCCTCAGGGAGGACACCCCTTCACCACTTATGAGAGCTCCATTGCCACCACCCTCACCGTCCGATCTTTATTCGGAACCCCCTCATTTGGAGCCGTCTCAGCCGGAGCCACCCGTGTTTCTAATGGGAAAGCTTTTCATCGCCGATCCACTACTTAGTTGGCTCAAGAAAGGGTTGATCCCTAGGACACCATGCTACCCATCCATAGAGCTTGCACTACAAGTAGTGCCCGTCAACTCCTTGCACACAATGTTCCGATCTAGCCACCATATAGATAACTTGGAAGAACTTATCATGGGATTAGACTGGCAATGGAAGTTGACGCACCTGTTGGCTCTAGGCTTCGACCAATCCATGAGTCGTAGCTTGACGCATCCCACGTTGGGGTCCATTACCTCCGTGTACACTGTGGGTCATGTCACCATAGAGGTTCTTTTGTTCCTCCCCATGCTGGCCGAGCCTAACTACGTTCTGTTTATCCCGAGGGAGGAACCATATCCTCTACTTGAGGCCCCCGTCCCATTTACCACAATGAATGAAGGTGACCCTCTACACCTTCAAGAATTCCAAACATGGGACAGTGTCATGAAGGAACCCATATCGAGGGTTGCACTTTCTTTGATCCATTCGATCCCTTTCCTAGTGAACCCCTTGACCCACCATATCTACTCCCCTTTTTCATGGGAGTCCAGTATCACACCCCTTCCCCACGGGCCAGTCCACTTACACTCAGCCAGGGCACCGTTCTACGGTCATCACAAAGGGGTGACGAAGAAGGAGCATTCGGCTCTCCTAGCCCTCCCAAGTCTCCCAAATCCAACAGGCAGCCGCATGCTAGGGACAGCTTAGGATGTCTAGGAGTCCCCCATTCCATCAACCATCGATTGCATTTAGTGTATGCATGGCACACATTCGGATGCCTGGTCCACCATTGCATGTGTATGGGTCGGACTAACAGTAGGTTTATTTAGGGTCATGTGTGAGTCTGTCTTTATTGTCTAGTGCATAGTGAGTCTGCATACATCGAGTTGAGTCGGTCTTTTGTACGCTCACATTGTCAGTCCCTTTCGAGTTCGTAGAAAGTCGGATCCAATGCGTACGTTGTAGACTTGCCAGAATTTAGGATCGGCTCTACCATTCTATGTCTCGGATCTAGTCACATCAAGGGACCCAGTGGTGATTCCTAGTGAGTCATTGAGCCGTCTCCTTCCTTTGAGAGTGACCCCACCCCAGAGTGTCCACCTCTAGCCTCATTCCCACAGCAGCGTGAGCATATCGCATCTATACGGGATGGGCATGTGACGATTACTTGGAGTGGAGCGTACTCCGCGCTTCCAGGTTCGGTGACGGATCTGCAGGAGCCACACGAGCAGCCGCACCCCTTACTCGATGGGGTCGAGTTGTTCCCACCCAGGGAGAATTGATGGGAATCAACACCGGGCACTGACATTTTTATTTTACATTTGTGTCCTTTTGTTTGTATTTATACCCTTGACTAATTGAGTTTACAATTGTAAGGCATTATAAGTCTATTTGTTAGTCTTTAGGAATCTTGGTGATGCGACACGCCTAAGGATGATGATGCTCTGATACCAATTTGATGGGACACGACCCCTCGGACCTAGAATTGCAAGCAACCGAACCGAACGGCGGACCCACTCAAGCGGGTTCACCCGCGTCGCGCACACCCGGGTCCGTAGGCGGACAGGCGATGATGGGGAGGGTCCGAGGTTGGACCTCAAGGTTCCAAGGGTATGGCCAGCTAGGGATGGTGCCCAATGGGACAGGGATGCCCAATTTCAAGGGCGGCCGGCACGCCGAGGGCGTGGGTTGTAGTGTCACACTCTCAACTCACTCCGCGGTGTTCACACAATTCAATGGCGTTTGAGATAGGGTGCTCACCTCACCGCCGACGGTCAACTAGAAACAATACTAAGACAAGCAAAAGTAAAACCATCAGAGGAAGTGGCCAGAAGCTCACCTGATCGGCGTGAGGATGCCGATCCCGGCCGGAGACGAGGGCGAGCGGGGAAGCGTGGGATACCCGCACGCCGCGCCAATGACGCTTCAGCCGCTTACCTACTAGTACAATCACTACGCCCTCACAGAGGGGGTAGACTAGGGGTGGGGAAATGAGGTTACAAACCAAACACTACCTCCACACAGGGAGGGGTGCTATGCCGGCCAGGCGGGGAAAGGAGTTATGCTTGATTAGCGCCGATGAAGCACCCCGCCGAATCTGCCCAGGTCTGGGACAGCAGGATAGGGGGTCGGTGTAGTCATCGCTGTGCGCTCCTCTGAACTCAGAATTCGACGAGACTGGCACTGAAACGACGCTGATGGATCCAGGCATGTGTGTGAATTTTTGTGGGCAGTCCTGAAGTCGTCACGGGCTGGGGCAGGCTCTGGAACAGGGCCCCTGCGCTCAGATTCGTACTGTTCCCAGGGTGCAGCAGCAGATGGATGTAGTCACCACGACCACTCCTGAAGTCTGATTGATGCGAGACCAAGTCGAGGACGACCGCGGACGTGTCTCCTTCGAGCAGCAATGAATCAGAGCACCATACGATGTCGGGGTGGTGAGGAGGAGTCCGTTGAGTGAGGGGGGGTCAGGGCAGGACCTGAACGATCTGTTCTGCGCGCCCGGGAGAGAAAAATTGGAAAAGGCTCTTCCTGATGCCGAAAGGGACGCCGCTTGTTGGTGATGGTAGATGCCTTGTGGTAGCAGCTCTCAACCAAGTGGAGCCTTCAGACGTTGAGGGGTGTGGCCGTGGTAGCTTCTGCACTGAAGCTCTGGTCCAGGTTCTAATCCCGGTTGCGCAGTTGGACAAGAATGGGCACCACGATCTGTAGTGAATTCGGAACGAGACGATTCCACCTCGCCTACGAAGAAGACTGGAAGACCTTTCCGGCGATGTATGGTGTACCTCCAGATGACGTCGGACAGCACCGAGGCAGTCTCTGCAATTCGGGCTCCAACTACTGCCTGCAAACTGAGATGGATAGGGTGATGAAAGGTGATGGGAGACAGAGTAGATGGGGTGGATGGGTGTGGGGGTGACACCTGACTATGTGGGGGTCTGTTAGGGGGTGATTCAAGGTGTGGGAAGGGCAGAAAAGGGGCTGGGAGGTGGTCCAGCAAGTGGAGGGAGGGGGAGATGTGAATTTGGGTTGGGAAGGAGAGAGGGAGGAGAGATCTCTCCTTTGTTTTGAATGGTGGGTTAATGGAGGGGTTAATGGGGGCCAAGAGAATGGGAAGGGGTGCTTGGGAGAAGCGATTCTCCCTTGGGAAAATGAAAGGTTGTATGGGGAAGGGGAAAGGTTGCTTGGGAGGAGGGAGAGGTGCCTATGAGAAGGGGATTCCACCTAGGGGTTGGAGGGGACTTAAATGGGAGGTATGGGGAAGGGGGAGGGGTCTTAATTATAGGTGAATAGGGAGGAGAGAGAGTGAATTTTGAATTTGGGGGTGGGGAGGAGAGAGAATGAGGTTCGCCCCCTTTAGAGAGAGAGAGAGAGAAATGGAGAGAGAGCTAGAGAGAGAGGCACAAATTCTTGTGGCAATTTTATCAATACTTCATTAGCCTCCAAATGAGGGATTGGGGTCCTATTTATAGGAATCCCACATTTTCACATAAGTCCTTTTGGACTACTAACACTTAACCAAGGGGAAGGGGGCGCCCCTGGGCCTAGCCCCTATAATTGGGCCCATTAACCAACATAATGAATCTAGACTTAGGTAAATAGCTACCTAACCTAGGTATTGGACTCAAATAAAAGGAAAAGTACATGATAAGAAAATGAAAATTACATCATATGACTCGAAATATAGTGGCGGACAAGATGTAGCATAGCTGGCGAGCATCTGGATCCTCAAACATAGGGGAAAGCTGGTGATGTCCTCATCATACCCTCGGGGTACGGAGAACTCGACTCCGTCGAGTATGGGCCCACCGGGGGAGCGGTCCTCCAAAGCAGCTCAGGGCGACCCTCAACCTCCAAACTCAACCCGCATCTGCGACCAGGGGACGGTCCTTCATCCTCTCAAGGTGGCTGGGGCACACCCTCTTGCTGGCGATGGAACCCTGCTTGCATAGTATTGCCCCTATGTGCACACGTCGGGCTCTCAAGGCTATTTTGTGGTGGCTCTCCGGGGTGTCCCTCTTAAAGGAAGGTATAGGCTCAAAGAACTCACTAGGATCCACCGCGGTGCCCATATAGGGTGCCGGGTCTGCCACGTGAGAAGTGGGGTATATCTCATAACCCATTGGTAAATTCAATCCACAAGCTATGTTGCCAAAGCCATTAGGAATTGGGAATGGTCCAAGTCCTCATGCCCTCGAATGAGAGGTGACCCTAAGGTAGAGCCACTCCGATGCAATCATCACCAAATTGCCTACTTGAAATTCAAGTGGCGCTCGCGAGCTCTTATCCGCTCTTTGTGAACCTCACCGCTTATTGCGAATTGCTTGCGTGTATGCGTATGCCATGCACTATGATGCGGTGTGGGTGTGAAGAGCTTGGTGTGTAAAGGTGAACCGGGGCAACCATAAATTGACCTATCATGCTGTGATGCCATGTGGACCTTGATGAACTTAGGTGGACCAGGGAAACCACTAGTGGCCCTATCATGCATGGGCTTCATAACAATGGTGGTAGGGCCATGGTATCTGTAGGAGAACCTATCACACAAAGTGGTGATGAATGCCGGGGGACCTGGACACCCGTAGATGCTCCTAACATGCATATGATCAATGATGAATGAGGGAGGACCAGCACATCCAAATGTGAGCCAGTCATGCATTGGGCCTAAAGTGTGCGTGACATGTATGAGATGACTGGGCTTACTAGCCCTACCAAATGATGCAAAATGTAGTGGCACATGCATTCCCATCCAAATGGTTTCTCTTATGTATATGGCTTGGTGTGAGAGTTTCCACTCATAGGGGTCAAAGGGGTCTAGGAAAATGGAGTGGGCTTGGTCCAATAAGGTCAGTTGGGGTAGGAAAAGGTTGGTGGTGAGTAAGGTGGGGGGGTATAGGAGGGGATTGAAGGGGTCATGGTAAGGGTCACCTAAGGAGAAGAACTCTAGGTCCTCATGATCCTCACAACCATTTGATGGCAGACTCTCCTCCTCTAGTAAAGTGATTAGACCAAAGTTTTTGGTGGGATGGTCGGCCATGAATGGAGGACTAGATGTTCTACCCGAGACAAGCAACTCTAGTTTGTGGATAGCAACGGGCTTATCGGGTGTAGGGAGGAGTAAAAGAAGGTCGCTAGTGTAGCAACCCACAGTGTAAATGGAGGAGATGGATCCGACACATAGGTGTAGGAGGTCAAGGCTCCTAGGTCGGTCGGCTACTGTAGTCAACATGCCAGTTAGTTCCATTTGCCAAGCTATACCCTTAAGTAGATCCCCTAATGTTTCCACTTGATAGGATGATTGGATTGTAGTGTGATAGGTGGATAAGGGTACTATGGGGAGGTGTTGTTCCATGGAAGGGTAAGCAAGGGGCAGGATAGGGTGAGCCCGATTTTCCACAAGTCATCTAACCAAGGGCCCACTTATGATCAGTTCACTCCAAATTGGGGGTGGCATGAAAGGTGAAGTTTCTTCCTCTTTTTGGCCATGACTTTCCTCCAAGATGGGGAGTGGTTCTGGGGTGTTCCCTACTAGGGGGTCGGGTGTGGGGATCATGGTTTCCTCTACCAAAGAGGTGAGTAGGTCCTTTGTGGGTGGGGTGATGATGACTGGCATGTGGTGCTCTTTGGGTGGTGGATAATGGGGGACTTGGGATAGAATGGGGAGGGGTAGTAGTGGAGGCCTAGGTTGGGCATCTTGTAACTCATAGGGGAGGGTGCACCCAATTTGGCTCAATGGGTTTTCTTTGGGAAGGAATGAGTCATCTTGACCTAATTGGGCTTCATATTCTTCTTCCCAATCGAGGGGAGCCTCATAGACTTCGGTCACCTCCTTAAGTTCCTTTTGGAAAGGGGTGGGAGGAGGATTTGTGGGTTGGGTGGTGGCCAATTTGGTTTGAATGGTGGTGGTGATCGGGGTTGGAATTATTTGGGGTGGTGGAGTTTGGGCCCTAAGGGAGGTCTTGGGTTGACTGGGAGGGAAAGGGGGAGTGAAGATCTTCTTAATCTCAATCCTCATCTCTTCCCATGGGTATCTGGGTCCTTTGGTTTCCCATCCAAATTCATCCTGAGGTGACCAAGCTCTAGGGTCGTGGTTCCTTTTTGTTTCGAGCCGGTCAAGTCAGGTGGTGAGGGTATCAAGATAGTTATGAATCTTGTTAGTGACAGTGCAAAATCGGTCCATGGATATTTGGGGCATCTCCCTAGGGTGGTCATGCAATGGAGTGATGGAAAACATGATGCAAGGGAGACTCAATTGATAATGCCCTAGGACTAGACTCGTAGAGACAAGTCTAAAACTTGCTCTGATACCAATTGATGCGACATGCCTAAGGATGATGATGCTCTGATACCAATTTGATGAGACACGACCCCTCGGACCTAGAATTGCAAGCAACCGAACCGAACGGCGGACCCACTCAAGCGGGTTCACCCGCGTCGCGCACACCCGGGTCCGTAGGCGGACCGGCGATGATGGGGAGGGTCCGAGGTTGGACCTCAAGGTTCCAAGGGTATGGACAGCTAGGGATTGTCCCCAATGGGCCAGGGATGCCCAATTTCAAGGGCGGCCAGCACGCTGAGGGCGTGGGTTGTAGTGTCACACTCTCAACTCACTCCGCGGTGTTCACACAATTCAATGGCGTTTGAGATCGGGCGCTCACCTCACCGCCGACGGTCAACTAGAAACAATACTAAGACAAGCAAAAGTAAAACCAGCAGAGGAAGTGGCCAGAAGCTCACCTGATCGGCGTGAGGACGCCGATCCCGGCCGGAGACGAGGGCGAGCAGGGAAGCGTGGGCTACCCGCACGCCGCGCCGATGACGCTTCGGCCGCTTACCTGCTAGTACAATCACTACGCCCTCACAGAGGGGGTGGACTAGGGGTGGGGAAATGAGGTTACAAACCAAACACTACCTCCACGCAGGGAGGGGCGCTAAGCCGGCCAGGCGGGGAAAGGAGTTATGCTTGATTAGCGCTGATGAAGCACCCCGCCGAATCTGCCCAGGTCTTGGACAGCAGGATAGGGGGTCGGTGTAGTTGTTGCTGTGCACTCCTCCAAACTCAGAATTCGACGAGACCGGCACTGAAACGACGCTGATGGATCCAGGCACGTCTACGAATTTTTGTGGGCAGTCCTGAAGTCGTAACCAGCTGGGGCTGGCTCTGGAACAGGGCCCTTGCGCTCAGATTCGTACTGTTCCCAGGGTGCAGCAGCAGATGGATGTAGTCACCACGACTGCTCCTGAAGTCCGATTGATGCGAGACCAAGTCGAGGACGACCGCGGACGAGTCTTCTTCGAGAAGCAACCAAGCAGAGCACCAGACGATGTCGGGGTTGCGAGGAGGAGTCCGTTGAGTGAGGGGGGGTCAGGGCAGGACCTGAATGATCTGTTCTGCGCGCCCGGGAGAGAAAAGTTGGAAAAGGCTCTTCCTGATGCCGAAATGGACGCCGCTTGTTGGTGATGGTTGATGCCTTGTGGTAGCAGATCTCGGCCAAGTGGCGCCTTCATAAGTTGAGGGGTGTGGCCGTGGCAGCTTCTGCACTGTAGCTCTGGTCCAGGTTCTGGTCCCAGTTGCGCAGTATGGGGAAGGGGAAAGGTTGCTTGGGAGGAGGGAGAGGTGCCTAGGAGAAAGGGATTCCACCTAGGGGTTGGAGGGGACTTAAATGGGAGGTATGGGGAAGGGGGAGGGGTCTTAATTAGAGGTGAATAGGGAAGAGAGAGAGTGAATTTCGAATTTGGGGGTGGGGAGGAGAGAGAATGGGGTTCGCCCCCTTTAGAGAGAGAGAGAGAGAGAAATAGAGAGAGAGAGCTAGAGAGAGAGGCACAAATTCTTGTGGCAATTTTATCAATACTTCATTAGCCTCCAAATGAGGGATTGGGGTCCTATTTATAGGAATCTCACATTTTCACATAAGTCCCTGACTTTTGGACTACTAACACTTAACCAAGGGGAAGGGGGTGCCCCTGGGCCTAGCCCATATAATTGGGCCCATTAACCAACATATTGACTCTAGACTTAGGTAAATTGCTACCTAACCTAGGTATTGGACTCAAATAAAAGGAAAAGTACATGATAAGAAAATGAAAATTACATCATATGACTCGAAATATAGTGGCGGACAAGATGTAGCATAGCTGGTGAGCATCTGGATCCTCGAACAAAGGGGAAAGCTGGTGATGTCCTCATCACTTGGGTTTCTATGTAAGTTGCCAGTGGGTCCAGCGGGGTATCCCACCCTCTTTCCCATTGGTCCACGTAGGTTCTAGGGCCCATGTGGGGTTGGTTCAAAGTCCAATATTGGACTTGGACGAAGGGGGGACAAGTTGGAAGAAAATTCAAACTTGGACCAAGCAAAGTCCAAGATGCTTCCCCCTTATAATATAGTTTATTCCATGTTATATTTTTATTTAATTTGGTCATTTGATCGCATGGGGGAAGAAAATGCTATCCCAAGTTTGCCCCTCCCCTCTCTCCCCTGAAATTCCCAGCCCCCCACTCCTTACCATTCTTTATATAAGCCTATGTATAGTGTCATTAGAGATTTTAATGAAGAATTAAGTATTTTTGGCAAGAGCAAGCCGAAGGGCACCCCTTTCTCTCTCCCACCCCCTTGCAGATGGAGTTCTGTGAATTTCTTGAGGTGTGAAGCCTCCTCCCCTCCCCCTCTCTGAGTGAGAAGCTCAGCCCCACCGCCGCCATCGAGCTGCCGTTGTGCCGCCACCGCATCGGAGTTCTGTCCAGATCAGGATAGAAGGTTGAAGCCTGAATTTTATCTCCACATCAGGAGGTCTGATCGAGCTACAACTTTGCATGTTTGTTCTTATTGATATCCCAAGTCTCCATTTTAAATTTTGTGTCAATCAGAGGTCATTTGCTATTTTTCCCTGTAATTTTAGTTCCACCCCTCACAGTCTGCTAGTTTGCAGATCTACAGGATAGGAGTCTGTTCTTTTATTTTTCCAACCCTCTTATACATCTCCAGAAAATCCCCAAAAATTCATGCATGTTCTCCACTTTCCTACCTTCCACCCATAATTTGTCTAGGGTCTAGATCTATCGTCTTCCTATCGGTCAAAATTCATTTTAGGGAAAACTCTGTCTATCATGTGTGTCTGTCAGTCCGAGCTAGTAGAAACCTTTGTGGGACATTCATTTTCATTTTAAATCCATTCACTTGATGGATCTGAAAACATTATATGTTGTAGCCCTCTGAGTCCTCTATCCATCGGTACCAAGTTTGTGTCGATCCGACATCGGATCTGGTTGCAAGAAATCTTTTCGTGGAGGCGCACAATTCAGATCTGAGGACAGGCCAGCAACTCAGTCCGAGAATTAATTCCCCAGAAAATACGCCGGCTCACCTTCGGCGACCGCCGCTCCTGGAGGTCGATCGAAAACCCCTCAGAAGCGTCTCAGTCAGTAGCCGATGCATGGAGTCGATCGGAAGCCGCCGTCCCAGTTGCTGAGTTCCCTTGCTATACCGAGTTAGAACAGTACCGAGTCGGAGCCGAGTCGGACCAGTAGCCCGTCTCCGGCCCAAGTTACTGCCCGTCAACCCAATATCAGTCCTCTCGGGCCCCACTTGTAGCCCGTTACCCCCCTACGTGCCGTGGGCAAAAGAATTCAATTCTGTAATTTATTTGGTAATTGTCTAACCGGGAGTACGGGTCTTGGCTGGGATCGTCTTCCCCATGCCCGGAGCGTGGAGGTAAACTCGCCACTCTCCTTATCGCATTTTCTTATCTCGTATATTTTTGAATGCCACTGCAACAGTGATAGGATTACTAGCTCAATATTTATTTTTATCACCGCTGCGAGAGAGTGAGTGTAACCCGGCCCGTGACTCAATCCAAGTACACGTGGAAAAGTCGATACCCGAGGCTCATTGTCGGTTTCTCAACCGCGCACGATCCCGTGTTTCCCTCGCTTAGGGACGCCCGCGAGCTAGAGTCCCAGGTTCGCTATTCCATCCCGCATCAATGAGCCTGATGCTCCTCTTCCAGGAGGTTGCTTTTAAGCTCCGCTGTGTACCAAGCTTGGGACAATTGCTGAGCCAGTGACCGAGCAAACTCCTAGTTCTCCTGATCCTGAGCCCGAAGTGAGGCCACCTCTTGCCGAAGAACCTCAAGCTCGGAGGTCAACCGCCCGATCCTCCGGTCGAACTCAGGGCAGACCCGGTTGTGAGCCCTCTCCTCACTCTCAAGCTGCGTGAAAAAATCAGTTATCTTAGCCCCTAGCTGTGCCATGAACAAACCTCCCTCCATGACTCTTTTGAAGAGCATGGGAGGGGAGCAATGTCGAAATTCCTCTTGAACCGACAGAGGCGCTAGAGCTCGGCACCGACTGTATAGGGAGGCCTGGATGACGAACCACCCTTGCTACTTGGGAGAAGCGTCCCTACAGAGTTGGGGCAGGGATATCCCCTCCGGACGTCCCCGAACTCGGGACTGTGCCACTCGGCTCGGCCTGGGCCCTCACCCCAGCTTCCTCCTCCTCACCGCGCGCCCCATCAACCTCGATCGGGACTTCAGAGCTAGCCTCCTCCCCTTGCGTTCCTACAGGCTCGGTGGAGGTCCTCTCACCTGTCGCGGGCACCTCTGGCTCGATCGATGGGAGGCTCGGGTGATGGACATCCCCAGCTGGGGGCTCCTCGATCGGATGGGAAGTTTTCACCTTCTTCAACTGCTTCTTCTCAGCGGTCAAAGCTTTCATCGAGGACAGCAACAGCCGCTCCCCAGGGTCCTTGCGCTTAGACCCTCGTCGCTCTGGGGCATCCTCCAGGGGAATTTGCTTGCCCTTATCCCGGGAGAAAGAAGGACCCTCTGAAGCTCGATGCACTCTCAGAGCAATCGCCTCCTCTAGCTCGATGACCTCCTACTAATATTGTCGCCCATCGTCCTCACCATGCCTCACTTCTGCCCATCAAGAAGCAAGTCATCAGCATGGGCTCGACCGACTGGGACGAGAGAATGCAAAAGCTGAGCTTTCAAAACCCTTACCGCTGAGAGGCAAAGTGAGGCGAGGAAACTCATCAATGTTGGCTGGAATCATCAGCTCAACGGTTGATCGACGATTCTCCTGAAGAACCCTAATCATCTTCTCCAGCTCTGAGGAGATCGTCGGTTGCTTCGGAGGGAATATCAGCTAAAATTTTGGCTTATCAGGGAAGCCCCAATTAGCAACACCCTAGCTAGACCCTACCTAGAAAAATTGGGTCTTCCACCCCTTATGTGATGAATCCCGAGGAGTGAGGGTCACGCAACTCCTCCCCCTCCTCGCATGAAGATAGAAGAAACCCTTTCCGACATGGGTTTTCTCCTTCAGCTCAAAAAAAGTGTGAAAAAGGTCTAAAGAAGTGGTGAGGCCACACGAGGGGTAGAGGAAGATAAAGGAGAAGATGAAAGTGTACGAATTAGAAACCAACTGGATGGGAGCCAGTTGGTAGAATTGCAGCAACTGCGCAACAAAGGGGTGGAGAGGAAGACGAAAGCCACACTTCCAAGGCAAGAGAAAGATGCAAAAAAGGCCCAAACGAGTATCCAGGCTGGAATCATGGGATTTGGCCGGAGAGAAGAAGTACCGCCATGGCAGCTTGTAGTGGTTCTCAATCTCTTTCACCTCGGCCTCGCCCAGCTAGCTACGCAGATGGTGGCTGGACTTCGGCGTTGAACTCCCCGCGCCTTGTTTGAACTTCTGGACCTCAACCTCGGGGTCATGCTCCACCATGGAGGAACGAGAAGAGCAAGAAGGAGAGCAGGGAATAGCAAAGTCAAAAGACTTAGAGGGAGGAGGAAGCTGATGGATCGCCACCGCCGTGATCTCTGCCAACTCCGCAAAGGTCTCAGCGATTCTCCGCTCCCACTGGTCGCTCTCATGGCGCATGGACTCTCTCACAATGCGAATGCGATGAAGGGAAAAACCCTAAATGGAGGAGACGTGGAACGCAAGCATACGGGATATTTATATACCCTAGCGATCCTTGCAGGAAGTGGCGCGACGTTTCGAACTCCAAGAAGGGCCTCCCTGCACCAACTCGAGGGAGCCATCATCATATGCATTCCCCCAGGATAGCGGCATTAAATGTCCCCTGCCGGCAAAGGATATCCGTCATTCGAGCCACCAACGCTACCCCATTATGCTCTACTCTCCGATCCCAATTTTTGGCTCAGGAGTAGGAGGGCAAGTGGAGAGGGGTAAAATCAATGGCCCAGAGACATGTGGCATGGTGCAGCCCAAATAGGTCCATTCTCAACCCAAGCAGGCCGGACTACCAAAGTGATAGCACCTTTTTTACTGGCCCACTTTATTCGAATCCCAAAACTAGCTTGGTCCAATACTTCTTAGGCGCCCTATGGGTCCGGAAGATCGAGTAACGGTCACTTGGGAGAATCCCTATCAGGAGCCGAGTGTAATCACCCGACGACGCCCCCAGCTCTCGGGAAAAGCCCTAAACGGGCGCCCCACGCTTGACCTAGCCACCGAATGCCTATCTAGGCTAAGGCTACGCCATCACCCGGAGCAAGGAACTCAAAGGGATAAGGGAGAGCAAGAGTCTTCAGGTTATGAAGAGCCCACAACAAGGACGTAACTCCTCATAGTCCCTCAAGCTTCCTCAACACCAGAACGGGAGCAAGCGACTATATAAACCCTAGGAAAACCCTCCAGAAAGGTAAGGTGATCTTGAGTACTCAACACCCACTCACTGGTGGAGAGCGATCTTGTGCCCTTCACTTGTTTCCTACATTCCTTCCACCAACGCTCTATTAGCCTGCTGACTTACGCATCGGGGGGTTTTCCCTGGGGTCTTAACCCTATGCTCCTCTGATCCATTTCTTGCTTTGTAGATTCTCAATCGTGGTGACGACGACAAGGGCTCATCCAAGATCGTACAGCTCAAGATCCAACGCGAGATCACCCCTCTTTAGGTTTTTGTTTTTTGTTGCTCAATAATAGCATTTTTAAGGGCAACCAGATTGGCTTGAATATCATTTAACTGAGTCTCTATATCTGTAATGTGTTTCTCAGGAAACGTTGTCCAATGAATAACATAATTTAGTTGCATTGTTTTATCCTTCAGTGGTTGAACTGAATCATCCATATGTAAAAGTAAATAGCTTACATCAACCTTAAGTTCAACCTTTTATTTTTGCAACTGTTCTTGAGTAGTTGTTTTATAGGCCATTTTTGGAGGCCAGTCACAAGAAGTAATATAATGATGGTCAGTCATGCCAGAAGCTTCTCCAGTACTAGGGATAGTTTGCATC
This sequence comes from Amorphophallus konjac, assembly GCA_022559845.1. Lineage (NCBI taxonomy): Eukaryota > Viridiplantae > Streptophyta > Magnoliopsida > Alismatales > Araceae > Amorphophallus > Amorphophallus konjac. Next base: position 168,216,866 of record CM040124.1, on the reverse strand, counting down.
ATTCTTATTGCAGTAGAGTCTCGATTTGGAGATGTAGTAATAGGAGGAGGAGGATTTTTTACAATAGATAATATAGGAGGTAATTCACATTTGGATGTGGAAGGAGTCGTTGTAATAGAGGATGGTAGTAATTTAAGAGTGGAATACCTGAGAGAATGTGGTTTAGGAAATTTAGATAACCATTTCTTTTTAGGTTTTTTCTGACTAAATTCTGAATGAGATACGAATTTTTCAATGGCAGGATAACATTGAGCAAATCCTTCTAATTCTAAATTAGGTGCAACAGTAGAAATATTTTTATTTAGAAATAAAAGAAAATGAATTCCATAAGGGTGACGAAAATCAGATAGAACTGAATTAGTTATATGAAAAATACATCTTGATGCTATAGTGACATATACAGATTGTGGTATCATATCAATTTCTTTTATTTGGACACACCACAAATGCATTTGGAAGATGTGAATCATCTAAGGACAAGGTGAAATTAAGTCTAATAGAGCACAAACCATCTTTATTTCAAGTTCTAGTAAACTAACACAATACAACCTTTTTTAAATCTAAGTGACGCACATCTATTAAGGTTACAAGATAAGGTGCATTAAGGTTATAGGAGAAATGAGGATGGATTAACATATCTATTTGTCCTGCATGGATAAACTTAGCATTTTTAGACTTCCATAATTATATATCATCAGACGAGAAGAAGGGTAAAAACACAGGTTTGATTCCTGCTCCTTGTACTTGCATATTAACCTCTACTTATTTTATACTGTGGAGCAATCGAGCTTAAAACTGGGGAAACTGATACAGATCCGCCTTATTGACATCAGAGAAAGTAATGTTGCCATCTTGGTCATGCTGAATTTCAAGAATAAGAATATAAGAATGGATTATAGACAAAGGAAGATCAGAAGAAGATAAAAGGTCAGATGGATCAATAGAGGAATATCTAGCTGATTGAATCATATAAATATGAGGGAAATCATCAGGTTTCTGCTGGTTAGAATTTTCAAACTTACCTCAGTCTAGGACCTTTTCTGGTACTACATGTTCACCATTTTCTTTTTCTGGTTTATTTTCATCGGATATATTAGATTCAGGGAAGTCATCAAAAATATTTTCCACTTCACATCTAAGAATCTGATTCCAAGCTTCATCTTGTAATACTGAATTATTGTCAGCATGCCAAGCTTCATTACCCTCTTCCATAGTAAGCCACGGGTGTCTAGCTTGCTCAAATAAGACTGTGATCTTTCTTACTTCTTCTTCAAAGTCTTCAATTGACTTAGAAATAGGTCTATCACCTGAATCATGCATAGTTGAGGATATAAATAGAGTATTTGATACATCTTGTCCTTCATGTATCTCTGTAAGGAATTCAATGGTAGCTTCCCCCATAGATTCATATGTTCTTCCTTTAGGAGAGTAGTAACAATCATTATATAATAGAGGGTCTTCTTGGTGTTTAAACAAAGTAGGTCGATATTCTCTGCACTCTTCATGAAATCAAACTTCATAAAGATCATATATAGGACGATACTCAATAGGTTCTTTGGGAATTGGAGGTTTCCATAAATTCAACCTAAAATGGCAAAGTGTATTATTGTGCAGTGGAGTAGGCTCTATATATGCTTAAGCAGTTTCCCAAATTATGAGCTTCCCGCCATAGGTTGTTGAGCACTAACTTCTTTAAAAAAAGCTATAAAATGATTATCAACATAAGGAACAATATGAGAAATAGCATAATAATGGCCAGAGTTGGTACTCATGACCATTCCTTCCCATTTGCAGATTTCTTCAACAAGAAATGGAATAGTATGCCATTCCTTATATTTGATATCAACTCGAAACTAAGGAACAATAGGGATGTAAGTAGGAACCACAATATCAACTAGCAAAGTGTCATCTTCTTCTAAGAATACGTGAAATGATTTTTGGGAAGCAACAATAAAAATTTGATTTAAATCCAAAGCTTCAAAATGATCATAGTGATCCCAGACGGTTGTAAAATGGCATTCAAACTTATAACCATTATCAGTAAGAATGTGATGAGAATCATAGCTGTGGAACTGATATGGAATGGGATGCTCAATACCAGAAGCAAGGAGAGTGTCGTAAAGCGCCATAGGAATTGAAAGAGAAGAGATAGGATAATAAAAACCAAAGAGACAGATAGCAATCGGTACAACTTAATGCCCTTAGTTGCTCTTCTTAGGCTCTGATACCAATTAAGGTGGACAAAGGACTAAGTGTTGGGTCCCGCAAGGAGTAAACAGATCTAGAAGGGGGGGTTGAATAGATCCTATAAAAAGCTTTGGCCTATTTAAAACTCTTAGCTAACAGAAACTTAAACCACTCTTATAAAGTGAATGAATCACTTAGGCACAATGCACAACGGAATTAAGTAGAGTGGCTCAAATGAAAAGGCTTGGATTACAAGCTATGAAACGTCCACACTTCTTTAAGCACATTTGTGAACTTGAAATAAATAAGCCTTGTAGTGCAGGGATCATAAAGCATAACACTAGAGCATGCAATAGCTTGCAACAACCGTGCATGTGTGTATGTGCTATTTTGATTACTCAAAGTGCATATGTGTGTGAACAATCTAACCAAGTATGGAAGCACACGAACCTACGAATGGGGTTAGAAGATATAGATCAATCACACACGATAAACAACCCACAACACAGGGATTTTTAAGGTCGTTCGGTTGCAACCCCGCAACCTACGTCCACCCCTCACCAAAACCCGGTGAGGCTTCCTTGCTGACTCACAGCTTGACCGGGGACACGCCCCAACCACAGAACAGAGAAAGCCCTCTTTCTGTCTTCCTACACACAAAGTCGGCAGGGACAGCTACACCGCAAATCGGAGAACTCCCGATTGCCTTCCTACTAACCACCGGTAGGGACGTCAACACCGCAAATCGGACAGCCTCCGATTGCCTTCCTACTAACCACCGGTAGGGATGATTCTCAAGTTCAATTGTTTAAAAGAAATGGAATAAGAACAACTTATGAAAAACACTCAACAAGATATAGAATATGCTTAAGAGAAAGGATCTTGTCTGAGGTTTGCTGGAGCTTGAATCTCTTGAGGATTTGATGAAGAACTTCTTCCCGGAGTACTGTTCACAGCTACAGTACTCGAACTCCTCTCCCTTGAACACACCCTTGCAGCCTCCTTTGATATCCCTTATTAGCCTTGCTTGCTTCTACTCTTCCTTGGAGGTTGATGGATTGAGATATGAGCTTGAATCACCTTGAGTTGATGGAGAGATTGTTGGATGTAGCTTTGATCTTCCCTTGAGTTGACGAAGAGGTTTGAATGAAGATTTGATCACCTTTGTGAGCTTGATTGCTTCTTCTTCTCTTCTTCCTTGGAGATTGAAGGCTTCAGATGTAGGCTTGAATCCCTTGGATTGGATGTAGAACTTTTGCACGAAGTACTGTTCACGGCTACAGTACCTCTTCTTCCAATCTCCTCTCTAGCCTCTCTTGATCTCTCTTTGCTCCAAATGATGAACTAGGGTTTCTAACCCTCTTGTGTTGGTTTTATAGACTTTGAATTGTCTATAGACAAGCCCCAGACCAGATCCACAAATCATGGGTGATTAGATGACTTTTGAATTAAACAAATCCATGTTGAATGGCCCTTTTCAAAGTGGAAAACAAAGTCAACATTGGTTGGCTCGGGGCTGACGGTCGACCTGCAGCTTCTGGCGGTCGACCGCTACTGTGAAACCTCCAAACGGGCGGTCCCTGGGATTTTCGGTCGACCGCTACGGGCTGGCGGTTGACCAGCAGCTGAAAGAACTGCAGACGGGCATTCCCTGGCTGGGGCGGTCGACCGCCCCTGTGCTGGCGATCGACCGCCAGCTGGGCTGACCCCCAGTTCAGTCGAGTTTGGTTTGTTAGCCCTCCAGCTCAGTCACTTGAGTCCATTAGCAACCCGTTCATGTCTGTAACTTCATCCTTGTTGGTCTAGAAGGTACCAACTGAATCTTTGTCTTTGGACTCTCATCTTGTTCAGTGACCTTGGCTATTTGAATGAAGCTTGTAGTTGTTGTATAGACTTTGCATCAAGGCTTGGACGTGTAGACTTTGTGTGCATGTATGAACCCTGTATAGACTTTATACCTTGATCATGCATGAGCCTATACAGCCTTGCTTCATGAACGTACAGACTTGGTAACTTGATGCACGAACACAACAGAACGCAATGTATAGACTTTGCGTGTGAAGTAGCCGGCCAATGTATAGACTTGTGTTGCAGCCATCAACCAACGTACAGACTTGGAGTTGTGCTAGCAGCTAATGTACAGACTTCATCTGCAGCAACGTATAGACTTCATCCAATGTACATACTTTGTCGGATGAATAGACTTGATGAATCTGAGTGTACAGACTTTGTTGGATGTATAGACTTGCTGAAGCCGAGTGTATGGACTTGTTGATGTATAGACTTGCTGAACCCAAGTGTATGGACTTTGTTGGATGTATAGACTTGCTGAACCATGTCTCTTGATCTTGATCGTTTGCACTGGAGGTATAATGACCTGAAATGTATGAATATTAACATTATCAAGTACAGGTATAGCTCATTAATGATTACAGAGGCAGACATCATCAAAACCATAAAAGTAGTCATATTGCACACATGTTCAACATTCTCCCCCCTTTTGATGATGGCAACTATGAGTCATTCTGAACTATGAGTCATTAGAGATTCACATGCATTAGTAATTCACATGACAACTATGAGTCAACAACATTCATCTTGTGACAAAGACTCACATGGTTCTTACTATATCCCCTTTTGACAATGACGCACATGGTTCATACCACATCCTTTTTGATGAATGACTCTCATAATCTTCTCCCCCTTTGACAACATCAAAAGATCCAGAAAAGAGAACGAGGGACTCGAGGCTTGGCAAAGACAATGTAAGTGTGAGAGGTGGGGCCACAGCAGCATGATTCAATTCCTCAAATAGTGGAGATGGATAGAGTAGCCAAAGATCAAATTTTTGATTTCAAATTTTGTAGATTTTTAGTGGTTTTCCAATATTCAGATTTTGTTTGGATTTTCTATGCAATGCATGGAAATGATCAAATTTTGATGCAAGCTACAATTGTATGAAGTCAAGACATGCATGCCACACTAATACATGAAAACATGATGACAATGATGCTAGGACTTATGCCAAATGCCAATGAATGAGAAAGCAATGTGATATCATTTGACAGAGGACACCAATGATTTTGGAGACGACTTAAAAGGTGCATCAAGATGATACCACTTGTTGGATTATACCACTTGTGTAGTATGGTGATGTAATCGGGGCAGCCTGAATGATTTATGTAGATATGGCAGATGAAGATAAACAAGAAGGAGCATCAAGATTTGACTTCTCAAGAGAGAATGGAGGTTCTTTAATCTGAAACCAAGTTCATAAATCAGAGTTATAGATTTTTCAGAATTTTCAGTTATAGAATCCAAATGTCCCAGCTCTTACATTCAGATTGGTTTAATGCTAATGAGTTTTGGCCTACTCAGTAGTATCACATGAAGACATTTGCAAGCAAGTTTAATAGTAGTGAACCAGAAATTCATGTCAAAACCAGATTAACCTTCTCTTATCTTACTCATTCAGTTTCATTGGTTCCCTTGAGAATGACCACAATAAGTATTGAGGCTAAACACTTAGATGACTTAGATTTCATTCATGAGTGCTACACATTCAGATTTTTGTTTTTGAAATCATTTGAAAGATGATTGTCATCATTTTACGAGCAGTCAAGTGTAGCAACCATCTTTTGACGTGAGTGTGCACGTTTACCAGACGCAAGTACCCCCAGTTACTCAGTGTAGCTCACGATTTTGCTTCACTTAGAACAGAGATAACATAGTCACCTCATGACATATCGAACCTCATTTTCTTTGATGAGGAGATATATTTCTCAGCAACAGTGCCATTGCTCTGCCTTGAGCTTACTTTAAGTATAGCCACTTTTTGAAATAAACAGATTCAACAAATGTTTAAAAACAATACTTAGCTGAAGTTTCTCGATCAAGGATGCCTTTGTACTCAAAAAATTTTCAGATTCAAGATGGCATAACAAGTCAAAACATGAAAAACTAGTTTAAGTCTATTAAACCCGATCACAAACATGTTCAAGACCATCAAACTTCAAGACTCAAGAAATCATTAATGTTAAACCAAAATCATTCATGTTCAAGGCAATCACAAGACTCTATAAGAGAAAATTCTTCTTGAAGATTTACTCTGATAAACAACCTCAATAATAGATAGGGAATCCTCCAAGAAGTTCAAGGTACCTTGAATCTAAATTGAACCACACAAGGATTAAGCAATATCATGCAGTGGCTTGGTTTAAGAAGAGAGTGTTGCATAACTGGTAGGCAAGAATAGATGAAGAACACTCCCCCTGAGGTTATGCACTAAGCTCAGACAAGCGTAATTTTTAGATAGAAAGAAATGTGGGGTTGACCTGTCAAATGAGTGAGGTCGACCGGCAGAATTTTGACTGGATTTTCATGATGAACAAGCTCCCCCTGAGAAGATGCATTCTATGCCATGATGTCAACAGAATGAAGATGAAACATATGCATAAATGCTGCAAAGAGACAACTCCCCCTTACTATATAGCCTATATGCGACATTGACGCATGGTATGTGGCGGAGGTGAAACCTCACGCATATTGAGTGCTTCTAGGCAAGCATAACCTGCCTTTCCATACATCAACATTTGATATACCATGGCCGTACAAGAGTGAGATGATGTGAAATGATTCAAACTAGATTGATGTTGACTCCCCCTGAGTACATGCATGGGTTGGCAATGAATTATGAAGCCTAAGACTTATGTGAATACACAATGCAATGAAGATGCTGTAAAATGATTGTGCATTTTTGTCTTCTAAACATGATGTGCATTAAGGTATGTGTCATCACAATATGATGCAAACATAAATCATTCATAATTGATTTTGAACTGAATGCAACATGATGATGTCAATTGCTAGACTCCCCCTTTTGAATAATGCTAACATGAATAACGAGTTGAAAATGCAGCCATGACATGCATCATCAAAACCAAAGTCCAAGAATTTCAAGTGGCTGATAGCAAGACTTAAGCAACTCATCATCACATCAAATTCATCAGTATAACAAGTTTTTCATGAATTAAACAGCTGAAATCAAGCATGGTGTGAGCAAGTTATCAAGCTCAAAAGTTCATCTCACACCTTGGGGGTTTTACATTTCTAAGAGTAATTCAGTTTGCAGAATCTAATGACATTGGGCAGACGTATGATGCACTATCTACATGTCAAGATTAAACATGCAAGATGACTGAACTTAAAGGTTTATGTACATACCTGTGCCTTGAGCTTTTATTTACCTTATGATCCTTTGTTCAGCTCCAAGGCATCCTGCACCCAAAAATCTCGTTTGGAATTTTTAGGTACCCAAGCTTGCTTGGGTCCTTGTGGGTTAGCAACATGTTTAGCATCTTGGCCCATCTTTTTCAAGGCAATCACATCATCCTCCCTCATTGTGAGGTAATCATATATCTCATGCCCATTTTTCCCACAATAGAAACAACACACAAAAGATTGATTTTTCTTTTTATGTTCATGTGCATGTGCATGTGGACTATGCTTTTGTGGGCGAGCATAATTTTTACCTTTCATGGTATGAGGGTGATGTCTTTCTTTCAAATACCAGGATTCCTGGTTAGTGTGACCAGTCTTACCACAATGAGAGTAGCAAAGAGAGGCATTTCTATTAAAGGCCATGGGGAGTGTCGACCTGTCTAGATAGGAATGTCGACACTTCTGATTCTCCATGTGATTCTGTACAGAATTCTGTTGAGCAAGCCCTCTGTCAGTGTTGATATGTTTCTTTCCTTGCCCTTTCACTTGATCTCCTGCTCTAAGCTCATCATTTCTCAAGATAAAATAATCATGCACAGTATGACCATGTTTACCACAATAATAGCAATGGACATTCATTTTGTGGAAAGCATGATATTTAGCATTGGACGTGTTATGGTGCATGTTTTGATGAGCATGCTGAATTTTACTTTTCTTTCGAGCAATGTGCCCTTTTTGGTGACCACAGGAAGTGGTGGCTTCCGGTGAACCAGAATCTTGGATTTGGGCAAACATTGACAGGAAATCATTCAAACCTTAAATTTCATTTTCAAGTGAGGAAATGTGTTGTTTAGATTCAACAAGGCCCTCTTCGCATGCTGCCAATTGCTCATTGAGCATGGCGTTTACTGCTTTAAGATTTTGATTTTGTTGTTCTAAAGCATGCAAAGTTTCAGAGTGATCTTCAATGATAGATTTACCTTTTTCATGTGCAGCCAATTTTTCATGCAATTCTTCTTCAACTTGTTCAAGTTCAATTTTCTTTTCCAACAACTCTCTATTCTCTTCTTTCAGAGAATCAATCAGTTTTTGTTGCCATTCAAGATCATCATGAAGACCAACATTTATGTTTCTTAAGAATGAACATTTTTCACATACAAAGTTAGCAGAGCATGAAACAGAATTTTTATTTTCTTCAATCAACCTCTCATCATGGATTAGCCCATCGGCCATAGTTTGATCATTAGAGATTGACTTAGGTTGGTTTTGAAGTTTTATTACAATTTCTTCCAACCTAGTGATTTCATCATGAAGATTTTCATTTTCTTCCCTTAGACATGCAATGCTTTGTTTATGCGTATCTAGATCAACTGAGAGAGTGTTGTTAAGTTCTTTAAAAATAGAACACTTTTTACAAATCGAGCATTCATTTTGGTTAATTTTCTTGAGATCCTTTTTCAAATTTTTATTTTCTATTTTTATCTTTTTGTATTGTGTGATCAATTCATCATAGGCTTCCATAAGCTCTTCAAAAGTGAATTCCTCGGAGTCAGAGTTTACCTGTGATGAGGATGCATTGCTGGACTGTTCTGCACGATCGGCCATGAAGCATTCTTGTTCTCGTTCCTTCCCTTCATGGATTTTCACCAACTTGTCCAATACTTGCTTGACTGTGCTGCAAGAGGACACAAGATGAATTAGTCTTAGATCAACTGCAGCTGGAATTAAGTTATATGCAAGACGATTATCATTATGTTTGGTCTCATGTTCGGCTAACCAATCAATTGAATTTGATGGCAGCTCATGAGGACCATTGTATATAAGAGTCCACAATTGTGGATCTATGGAGCTAACATAGATGAACATTCTTCCAACCCATGTAGAAAAATTTGAACCATCATAAATGGGTGGAGAAGCCATCGAAGCAAGTGTAGCATGTGAATCCATCTAAATAACAAACACCGGGATCTTTCCCTGCAGATCGTTGGATCTGGGAATGACAGAGCCTCGCTCTGATACCACTTGTTGGGTCCCGTGAGGTGTAAACGGATCTAGAAGGGGGGGTTGAATAGATCCTATAAAAATCTTTGTCATATTTAAAACTCTTAGCTAACAGAAACTTAAACCACTCTTATAAAGTGAATGAATAACTTAGGCACAATGCACAACGGAATTAAGTAGAGTGGCTCAAATGAAAAGACTTGGATTACAAGCTATGAAACGTCCACACTTCTTTAAGCACATTTGTGAACTTGAAAGAAATAAGCCTTGTAGTGTAGGGATCATAAAGCATAACACTAGAGCATGCAATAGCTTGCAACAACCGTGCGTGTGTGTATGTAATATGTTGATTACTCAAAGTGCATATGTGTGTGAACAATCTAACCAAGTATGGAAGCACACGAACCTGCGAATGGGGTTAGAAGATATAGATCAATCACACATGATAAACAACCCACAACATAGGGATTTTTAAGGTGGTTCGGTTGCAACCCCGTAACATACGTCCACCCCTCACCAAAACCCGGTGAGGCTTCCTTGCTGACTCACAGCTTGACCGGGGACACGCCCCAACCACAAAATAGAGAAAGCCCCCTTTCTATCTTCCTACACACAAAGTCGGTAGGGATGGCTACACCGTAAATCGGAGAACTCCCGATTGCCTTCCTACTAACCACCGGTAGGGACGTCAACACCATAAATCGGACAGCCTCCGATTGCCTTCCTACTAACCACCGGTAGGGACGATTCTCAAGTTCAAGTGTTTGAAAGAAATGGAATAAGAACAACTTATGAAAAACACTCAACAAGATATAAAATATGCTTAAGAGAAAGGATCTTGTCTGAGGTTTGCTGGAGCTTGAATCTCTTGAGGATTTGATGAAGAACTTCTTCCCGAAGTACTGTTCACAGCTACAGTACTCGAACTCCTCTCCCTTGAACACACCCTTGCAGCCTCCTTTGATCTCCCTTATTAGCCTTGCTTGCTTCTACTCTTCCTTGGAGGTTGATGGATTGAGATATGAGCTTGAATCACCTTGAGTTGATGGAGAGATTGTTGGATGTAGCTTTGATCTTCCCTTGAGTTGACGAAGAGGTTTGAATGAAGATTTGATCACCTTTGTGAGCTTGCTTGCTACTCTTCTTCCTTGGAGATTGAAGGCTTCAGATGTAGGCTTGAATCACTTGGATTGGATGTAGAACATCTGCACGAAGTACTGTTCATGGCTACAGTACCTCTTCTTCCAATCTCCTCTGTAGCCTCTCTTGATCTCTCTTTGCTCCAAATGATCAACTAGGGTTTCTAACCCTCTTGTGTTGGTTTTATAGACTTTGAATGGTCTATAGACAAGCCCCAAACCAGATCCACAAATCATGGGTGATTAGATGACTTTTGAATTAAACAAATCCATGTTGAATGGCCCTTTTCGAAGTGGAAAACAAAGTCAACATTGGTTGGCTCGGGGCTGGCGGTCGACCAGCAGCTTCTGGCGGTCGACCGCTACTGTGAAACCTGCAAACGGGCGGTCCCTGGGATTTCTGGTCGACTGCTACCAGCTGGCGGTTGACCTGCAGCTGAAAGAACTGCAGACGGGCATTCCCTGGCTGGGGCGGTCGACCGCCCCTATGCTGGCGGTCGACCGCCAGCTGGGCAGACCCCCAGTTCAGCCGGGTTTGGTTTGTTAGCCCTCCAGCTTAGTCGCTTGAGTCCATTAGCAGCCCGTTCATGTCTGTAACTTCATCCTTGTTGGTCTAGAAGGTACCAACTGAATCTTTGTCTTTGGACTCTCATCTTGTTCAGTGACCTTGGCTATTTGAATGAAGCTTGTAGTTGTTGTATAGACTTTGCATCAAAGCTTGCACGTGTAGACTTTGTGTGCATGTATGAACCCTGTATTGACTTTATACCTTGATCATGCATGAGCCTGTACAGCCTTGCTTCATGAACGTACAGACTTGGTAACTTGATGCATGAACACAACAGAACGCAATGTATAGACTTTGCGTGTGAAGTAGCCGGCCAATGTATAGACTTGTGTTGCAGCCATCAACCAACGTACAGACTTGGAGTTGTGCTAGCAGCCAACGTACAGACTTCATCTGTAGCAACGTATAGACTTCATCTAATGTACAGACTTTGTCGGATGAATAGACTTGATGAATCTGAGTGTACAGACTTTGTTGGATGTATAGACTTGCTGAAGCCGAGTGTATGGACTTGCTGATGTATAGACTTGCTGAACCCAAGTGTATGGACTTTGTTGGATGTATAGACTTAATGAACCATGTCTCTTGATCTTGATCGTCTGCACTGGAGGTATAATGACCTGAAATGTATGAATATTAACATTATCAAGTGCAGGTATAGCTCATTAATGACTACAGAGGCAGACATCATCAAAACCATAAAAGTAATCATGTTGCACACATGTTGAACACTAAGGCTCTCGAGAGGAAGGGGCAACGCACACTCACTCACAAGAATAGCACACACAAGGTGTAACTGGAATACTGAGGGTTTTCTCCGATGCCCCCAACCCATGGCTTGCACTTCTATTTATAGTGATGTTGGTACATAATGGATACAAGAGCATCTTGGACACTTGGAATGTGATGCTCTTTCTAGAAGACACTTTACAAAAAGTAAAAGAAAAGGAGACACCTCATAGGACACCTGTCCACAATTCAATATACAAGAAGACACTTCATCAAGTATGTAGAAACTTCCTAGGACACCTCTATAAAAAGATAATCTAAGAGGACGTCAAAAGACAAGCTAAGAGGACGCCTTAACTTTACACCTCCACAAAAATACAAAAAAGACTCATTATCATGTACAACTTTTAGACACATCATCATGCTATGTGTAATTTATTCATTGATTAGGTGTTGGAGAGCTTCTAGATGATTTGGACAAAACCCATTTGCCTTTTCTAGCAGCTTCGACATTCTTCAATTGAAGAGCTAATCTACTTGAGTGAATTTGCTATTCATGTAGCTGTATCGTCCGGAGAATGGATAACTAACTTATCATCTAGATAATGTCGTATCACTTGAGGCTCTAAAAAATTAATCCTTTGAAAAAAATGACAAAGACTTTGTTCCCAATCATTAATAGATATGATGTCATTAAAGAAATTCTTGGAACTGGAATTTTCATATAACTATCTCCTTGGAATGATAATGTCATCTAAAATATTTTTGTCAATCAACAAATCCAATATTTCGGGTTCCAGGGAAGTCCATTTGAGATTATTAATGAGACCACTGATTCTTCCAGCAGATGCCCTATAAAGATCTAAATTTGGATATTCCCCCTGAATTAAGCTGCCATAAGGAAATAATGTTCTGCTGTGTTGGAATGAATGTAATCTTTGTTGCCTAGTTCTGACAGATAATCGTTTCCATGAAGTTTGTGTCCATAACATCCTTAATTGAATTAATTTTAACTCCCTTGTTAGTGCATCAGGAAGATGATGATCTTTACCAGCAAGTCGTTCAATTGTAAATTGATATTGAGCTAAAATAAACTGCCACCATTAATATCTTCGGAGTTTGGCATTATCGGATAATTTTCTTTTTATAAAGTCTCCAAGAGTAGAGAAATCTATGCGAAGGATATAGTTTTCCCCTATTAGATAGGTGTGAAATTTTTGAACACCTTTTACTACTGCTAGTATTTCTTTCTCAGCAGGCCAATAATTAAGTTCATGCCTTTTAAACTGCCCACTTTGATATGCACACATATGTTCTTCTTTGTCCTTTTTGTGAAGAAGAACTGCAGACCATGTCTCTTCTGATGCATCTGTAGCTAGAACATATGGGCCTTGATAGGCTAACTTTAAAGGAGGAAGATGTTTACATTCTTCATGTAATTGTAATACTTCTTGTGTTGCTTCATAAGTGCAAATAAATCACTTTGATCTCACTGCTCTACGAATATGTAAGGCACACTCACTCACAAGAATAGCATACACAAGGTATAACTGGAATACTGAGGGTTTTCTGCAATGACCCCAGCCCATGGCTTCCACTTCTATTTATAGTGATGTTGGTATATAATGGATACAAGAGCATCTTGGACACTTGGAAAGTGATGCTCTTGCTAGAATACATTTTATAAAAAGCAAAAGAAAAGGAGACACCTCATACGACACTTGTCCATAATTCAATATATAGGAGGGCACTTCATCTAGTATGTAGAAACTTCCTAGTACACCGCTTTAAAATGATAAGCATAGAGGACGTCTTAACATTACACCTCCACAAAAATACAAAAAAGACTCATTATCATGTACAACTATTAGACACATCATCATGCTATGTGTAATTTATTCCTTGATTAGGTGTTGGAGAGCTTCTAGATGATTTGGACAAAACCCCTTTACCTTTTTCTGGCACATTATCAGGGGACAACTCGACCTCCCTTCTTGTCCGCTCGCCAACCGGGCCAACAATTGGTATCAGAGCCACGTCTCTATTTTCTTGAGGTCTAGCGACCTATAGAGAGATACCTATTGGCGAGTTTCTTGAGCAACATGTCTGGTAGTTATTTGTTTACTCTTCCTCCTTGTTATAATGGTAATAATTACATTTATTGGAGAAATAAGATGTCTGCCTATCTTGGTTTTAATGAACCTAAAATCTGAGAAGTTATATGTAAAGGTCCACATAAACTTCCAGCAAATGAAACAGAGTGGAATGACAAGCATGTGAAGAAATATGATATTAATCTTAAGGCTTTGAATATTATGAGGAATAGCATAGAGTCTGATGTTCTTTCCCGAATTTCTTCTTGCAGGTCATCCAGAGATTTATGGGATCATCTGGCAATGTATGAAGCCAATGAAAGGACATTGCAAGTTAGATCAGAATTAATGGCTAATGGTGAGGAAAACTTAAATGAGGTAAATTCTGACTCTGAAGATCTCTCAATTGAAGAATGGCAATTAGCATATGTTGAATTACATGATATATGTAAGAAATTCAAATCTGAAAATAATAAACTGAAAAAGAACATTGAAGATCTAGAGTCACAAATTGAATGTTCAGAAAATCAAAAGGAATTTCTAGAATCTAAAATAGAGTCGATTGAAGAAGAAATTTCTGACATGCTTAAAGAACCTGCTTTGATTGAAAAATCTGATAACTCTCTTGCATCTGAAAATGAATGTCATGAATTGTGTGAACAAAATAAACTCTTGTTGTCTAAAATCTCATTGCTTGAAGAAACAGAAAAATATCCTAGAAACAAGTTAGATTCATTGTCTGACGATGAAAAAATGTTTGAAAAGCTTCTTGATACTGAAGTTGATAGCAAGAGCATCATGACTAAAAAAGAAGATCTGAAAAAGCAAAATAGTGCAATGCTAATTCAGAATTTCTTGCTTGAGAGTAAATTGAAATGTTTTGATAAACTTGAAAAATAATATTCATTGTTGAAATGTGAGAATGAACGGTTGCTTGAAAAGTGTTCAAAGTTTGTTGAAACTTAAAAAGTACTTGAAAAGCTAACTGAAAAATTGCACTCGATAAATGCTGAAAATAAGGAAGTCATGGAGGAAAATGAAAACTTCAAATCTGTGAATTGTTTGTTAAATGACAAAGTTTGTGCATGCAAAGAAGAAATGACAAGTGCCGAATTACATATTTCTTCTATAGAAGAAGAGGTACAAAGGTTAAAAGATGATTTGTCAAGAATTATGGAAAGAAAAGAAACTCTGGACAAAATGCTTGGTGTCAAAATGAATTTTTAAAAAGAAGGCATTGGCTATTCCCCTATGAATAAAAAATTATTTTAAAATAAATTGAAAACCTCTTTTGTTTATGCCTCTGACACACCTAGCACTTCAAAAGCACCACCTCACATTGTTCAATTGAAAAAATCTGAAAGGAACTTTGAGAAAAAGGAACCCGTCAAACCAACCATGCAAAACAAATTTTAAAAAGCTAAAGGTGGGCGGAAATTGGAGTCTAATGTTGAATGCTTTTATTATGGTATGCATGCCCATGTCATGGATGATTGTAGTATCATGAAGAAAGATGACCAATGTGCATGCAAAGATAAATATGTGTTCGAAAGACAGAAGGAATAAGCGATCAAACACACAATCACAAGGCAAACCACAAGACACAAAGATCTTAAGGTGGTTTAGGACCACGACGGGCTCCCTACGTCCACCCCTCACCAAACCGGTGAGGCTTCACTCGCTGGAAAACTAGCACGGGGATAACTCCTCAACACGGAGCCAAGCTCCAACTGTCACGCCCCGAGATTATACAGCGGAAAATAATCGGGAGCGTTAACAACTAGAAAGAGAAGCCTCAAGCACGTAATATAATCAGAGCAAAAATTATTCACACATAAGATGAATGGACACAATAATTGATCAAAAATCTATCTTTTATTCATAATAACGATCACGTACATGATGTAGTCTTCCTGACTAACTAGACTCAATAAAGTGAAAATTACATAGATGACTCTTGACTAGACTAGCTATGGCTTCTCTCGAACCATCAATCACTCCCGGATCCATCACTTGAATAATCTGAATCCGACCCTCTAGAATTTCCTGAAAAGGATTGAAAAAGTAGGGAATGAGCACACATGCCCAGTAAGTATCTTTGTATCAACGTGAAGGCATGCTTTAGGTAATTGACATTTTAGTTCTAGAAGTAAGATAAAGAAAATATGGTAAAACATGCGGTATAATCCAAAGTAACACAAGTAACAAGATATGATCAAGATGAGATATGAGAGAACCTGTAGATTGAGAATATGATCCAGTAAGAATATAGCATGAATGTAAATATGGCCTTTCACGAACAAGAATGTAACGAGAATGCACTTTTCATAACCATAAAGGCTGTGCACTAGAAAGTCACTTTATCACGCAAGAGTGTAATTTCACTAGATTGCCTCATGATTTTCATTTATTTATCCAGAAAGTACTCCCATTGCAATGCGACGCCAGTAGAATCATACCCCATGGTTTATAGCATGTTTCTAACAATCAACCGATGGGACTAGCATTGAGCCCTCGGACACAATCAGTGCCGGAACTACATCTTCACGTATAAATCAAGCTAGTTCCACAAGTATAACAATAAAGTTCGGCCAAAAATGTAACAAGTTCAACTATAGTTTCATGATAGCAATTATCAAGGTAAGAATGCTTCAACTAAGAATACGAGATTTCAATGAAGAATTAGAAGAATATTATGCCACGGAAGGAATTCGGAAGCATAATGGTACATTCTTTAACTTCCATAACTTATTAGATAGCTTTGGAATAAATTGTTAGATGCTAGATAATCAACAGACCATCTAGGGATTTAGAAAAAACCAACCCAAAGGTCAAACATTAGGTTAGACAATTTCAAGAACTGAGCGGTCGTTTCCTAGACTGTTTCATCGATCAGGCGTTCAAGTCTGGTCTGTTTAGCAGAGCTATGCGGTCTGGTCAAGATCGTCTGTGGTGAGTCTAAGCCGGAACAAAGAAAGCTTGACTCAGAGAGACATGCGGTCATGGGATGACCATTTGCCAAAATAAGCGGTCAGAGTCTAGACCGTTTCATGGATTGAGTTGACACATGAAAAAGAAGTGTCGACGTAGTGAAAACCTTCTGGAGCTATGCGGTCTAGTGAATGGCCGCTTGGTGCCTTTTAGCGGTCGTCCATATGGCCGCTAAGGTCCAGAATACATAAAATAATGGTAAAGTGCTTTCTAGATAAGTGACTTTGATGGTACAACCAGCTTGGCGTCCTAGTGGGAATCCCAGGCTCGCGGAGTCTTGCGAAGGCCTTCAAACATAAACCCCTAGTCCGACAGAAAGAATATCTGGCAAAGAGGTTCATAAGTCCAAGAAAGTGTGCCTATAAGTGCAAAGTGTAACTAATGACAATATATCGGGATATGTGCCATGTACTTAAGAAAATGACTCATAGATGAGAGAGATATCGTGAAAGTCATCGATCAAAACATCACTATAAGGTCTATGCATGAAATCATTATCTTAAATATAAGAGTATAAGTTTGGCATGAAAATAGCATAAGCTAAAAATAAGTATTTAAACCATATAAGACATACATTCTAGCAAAATGATGGACAACATAACCAATATTAAGAATGAGAAGTCAAAACTAGGAATAAGTCCTAAGTGACTAAGCTTATCATATGATAAATAAGGCTAATCTGTATTATGTTTCTGGTTAACATAAATACAGAAGTCAGAAACTCAAACGGTCTCATCATGACTGTTTTATAGTGCTTAGCGGTCTATCGTAGGATCGCTTAACAGGGCTTAGTGGTCTTAGGAAAGACCGTTTCTTCCTGTCTGTAACAAAACTATAGTAACACCAACGTGTATGCTAATCTAAGGCAGTACTTAGATAACAATCATGCTAACTAGATAGGTAGGACAT
The DNA here is from genome assembly GCA_022559845.1 of Amorphophallus konjac. Lineage (NCBI taxonomy): Eukaryota > Viridiplantae > Streptophyta > Magnoliopsida > Alismatales > Araceae > Amorphophallus > Amorphophallus konjac. The sequence goes on along the minus strand of CM040124.1, from coordinate 168,199,029 downwards.
GATAATCTATAACAAAAGCATGGAGATGTACATGTTGCATGAATTAAGCCAAGAATTATTACTTTTCTTATTAAGGGCAAGGTTCATGCATGCTATGCTAACCCTATATGTGCAATCCAAGTAAAACATCAAATTCGTCATGCACAATCAATGAAAACAGGAAGTAACATAGGGCTATTATTTCTAACACGTTAGTTCAGCCTTTTCATGAGATAACCTACCTTTAATTCCATCCCTAAACTTCAGATTTTTGACTGGAAGGAAACCCTAGTTCTGCACGTTCGGTGCTAAACTAGCAACTTCCCGTCACTTTATCTCCCGATCCTCTTGACCTACGATTATGAAAATCGGAGGGTCGATAGAAGATACAAAGGACAACAATAAGTTCTAAAGACATAACCCGAACTAACCACATTTAGGGCTTCTAAATTCCTGATCTTCACTGGATCGGCGTACTGGTTCTTGTGCAATCTGTTGCGATCTAGCAACTTGCAGACGCTCTATTTCTCCAATGGCTGGGTCCTCTAGCACAAAAGTTGGAGATATGTTAGATAAAACTAAGGGGAATATAAAATTTTAAATAACCAACCTTAGAGGATGTCTTCTTACCTTTGAAATACGCGCTCTAAAACAAGGGTTCGCATAGGTCCAAACAGGGTTCTATTTATAGATTTTAGAATTAGGGCTGAGGGTTTGATCGAACTTAGAGTCCTATTTAGGTGTAGGATCGATTCCCAAGAGTCCTAGACATGATTATGTGTCTACACACTTCGATCTAGGAGGATTTGGATGCCAAAGTTCCCATCTTTTCATGCCTTCTTTCATTCACGGAATCTGGAGAGCCATGCGGTCTTCTAGCGACCGTTTCTTGCCTCAAGTGGTCGCCCGATAGACCGTTTTCAATGATGGGCGCCGAAATTTGAATTGGTTCAAACTCCTTTGATATTATCTCCCATTATCTTATAATTAGCCTATTTATCCTTTTGAAAATTCAAAATTGATACTTCTTAGAATATGGGCCAAGGTCCAAAAATCATAATTAGTCCATGTGGGCTTATTTAAATCGGCCTTTAAAATAGTTTAAATACTCTTTAATTTCTTCTTAATAGCCCATTAAGCCTTTAAAATTGCTTAGTAATTATATTTTAGTCCCAAAAAATTCCAAGAAAAATCTGGAGTGTTACACCCTCCCCCACTTAAGAGAATTTGGTCCCCAAATTCATGACATGAGTTTTTACGGAGAGTGTGCGAATGTTGTAATTTGTTACTTAACTGTACTTATAATTAAAGTAATGTGAATATGTTTGGATGCTACCTTCAATCATTTTACCTTCCTCGTCCAGTATGGCATTTAGTCGGCCTCGTGGCCTGCGTCCATTGTTATCCCTCGAAGACTGTTCCTTTATAAGAGGACACATGGGCAAGCGATGCTCCTGACTTCCACATTTAAGACAAGCGCCAAGACGCTTCCAACACTCTTCGGTCGAGTGCCCAATCTTTTCACAAAATGAGCAAGTCGTAGGGACTTGCGTTCCTTCTTCTTCCTTAACTTTTTTATTCTTTCCATTGCCATTTCCGTTTCTTTTTCCATTACCATTCCCAATGCGTGACCTCTTATTGTGACAGGGTTCATCCTCATCCACTTCTCTCTCTTCTCGCCTATCATGTTTTCGGCTCGACCTTTCTTCCTTCACTCGGAGGTTTTCCACCTTCTCTAGGGTTCTTTCGCATAGATGTGCCCGTTGAACTATTTCTGTACATGTGCGGATATTTTGAGACCCAAGTTGTTGAATAAATCTGGGTCTTAAATCGTCCATAAATAGGTTGGCATTTAAAAGGTCTGTGTTTACTAAATGCTGAGCCTGGGGTGCTAGCCAAGAGAATTGCAATTCATATTTCGCCACCGTCATCATGCCCTGACGTAGTGACGCGAATTCTGCTGCCTTCCTCTCCTTGACATGTTCGGAGAAGTATTTGGCGTGAAAGAGTGTGAGAAATCCTTCCCAAGTGTGTGGCGCATCTGCAAGCGGTGCTGGAACAGACTTCCACCAATTACGGGCATCCTTATTCAATTGGAAAGTGGCAAGGCATACCTTCTCTTGATCAGTGCATTGCATAACGTCAAATATACGGTTCATTTCATCAATCTAATTCTCTGCTTCATCGGGATTGGAGGATCCAGAGAATCTCGGAGGATTCATACTTCAGAAATTCCCGTGCAAGTTACCCGCACTAGCCCGTGCGCCAGATTAGGCCATAGTCTGAAGGGCCTGGGTAAGACCCGCAGCTGCTTGTTGCATCTCGTCCCAGTTCACACGATGAGCCATCGAGAATTCAAGTTACCTAAAAAAGTGGACCTTTAGTTATTTCCTTATGATCGAGAAGAATCACCCTACGATAATCTCTATATAACTATCTTGCCCTGGGTTCTACCCAATTCTCACATGGGTTTGGAATTTCTTCCTAGTTCGTATGTATGGGTCCTTAATCTTGGACTTAACCTATGACATGACATTTTTCCCTATGACTAAGTATGTCATTAGACCTAGGCTCTAATACCACTTTAACTGTCACGTCCCGAGATTATGCAACGAAAAATAATCAAGAACGTGAACAACCAGCAAGAGAAGCCTCAAGCAAGCAATATAACTAGAGCGCAAATTATTCACACTTAAAATGAATGGACATGATAATTGATCAAAAATTTGACTTTTATTGATAATAACAATCACGTACATGATGTAGTCTTCCTGTCTAACTAGACTCAATAAAGTGAAAATTACATAGATGACTCTTTACTAGACTAGCTACGGCTTCTCTCGAACCATCAATCACTCCCGGATCCATCACTTGAATAATCTGAATCCGACCTGCTAGAATTTCTGAAAAAGATTGAAAAGTAGGGAATGAGCACACATGCCTAGTAGGAATCTTCGTATCAACATGAAGGCATGCTTTAGGTAATTTTCATTTTAGCTCTAGAAGTAAGATAAAGAAAAAATGGAAAAACACGTGGTATAATCCAAAGTAACACAAGTAACAAGATATGATCAAGATGAGATATGAGAGTCCCTGTAGATTGAGAATATGATCAAGCAAGAATATAGCATGAATGAAAATATGGCCTTTCACGAAGAATATAACGAGAATGCACTTTTCATAACCACAAAGGCTATGCACTAGAAAGTCACTTTATCACGCAAGAGTGTAATTTCACTAGATTGTCTCGTGATTTTCACTTATTTATAAAGAAAGTACTACCAACATAATGCGACACCAGTAGCATCATACCCCATGATTTATAGCATGTTTCCGGTAATCAGCCGAGGGGGATAGCATTGAGCCCTCGGACACAATCAGTGCCCGAACTGCATCTTCACGTATAAATCAAGCTAGTTCCACGAGTATAATAAGAAAGTTCGGCAAAAAATGTAACAAGTTCAACTATAGTTTCATGATAGCAATTACCAAGGTAAAAATGCTACAACTAAGAATACGAGATTTCAAAGAAGAATTAAAAGAATATTATGCCACGGAAGGAATTCAGTAGCATAACGGAACATTCTTTAACGTCCATAACTTATTAGATAGCTTTGGAACAAAGTGTTAGATGCTAGATAATTAATAGACCATCTAGGGATTAAGGAAAAACCAACCCAAAGGTCAAACCTCGGGTTAGACAATTTCAAGAACTAAGTGGTCGTTTCCTGGATCGTTTCATCAATCAGGCAGTCAAGTCTAGTCCGTTTAGTAGAGCTATGCGGTCTGGTCAGGACAGTCTATGGCGAGTCTAAGCCGGAACAAAGAAAGCTTGACTCAGAGAGACATGTGGTCACGAGATGACCATTTGCCAAAAGAAGCGGTTAGAGTCCCGACCGTTTCATGGATTGAGTCGATGATTGAAAAAGAAGTGTCGACACAGTGAAAACCTTCTGGAGCTTTGCGGTCTAGTGAATGGCCGCTTGGTTCCTTTTAGCGGTCGTCCATATGGCCGCTAAGGTCCAGAATACATAAAACACCGATAAAGTGCTTTCTAGATAATTGGCTTTGATGGTACAACCAGCTCGGCGTCTTAGTGGGAATCCCAGGCTCGCGGAGTCTTACGGAGGCCTTGAAACATAATCCCCTAGTCCGATAGAAAGAATATCTGGCAAAGAGGTTCATAAGTCCAAGAAAGTGTGCCTATAAGTTCAAAGTGTAACTAATGACAACATACCGGGATATGTGCCATGTACTTAAGAAAATGACTCATAGATGAGAGAGATATCGTGAAAGTCATCGATCAAAACATCACTATAAGGTCTATGCATGAAATCATGATCTTAAATATAAGAGTATAAGTTTGGCATGAAAATAACATAAGCTAAAAATAAGTATTTAAACCATATAAGACATACATTCTAGCAAAATGATGGACAACATAACCAATATTAAGAATGCGAAGTCAAAACTAGGAATAAGTCCTAAGTAACTATGCTTATCATATGATAAATAAGGCTAATTTGTATTATGTTTCGGGTTAACATAAATACAGAACTTAGAAACCCAAACGGTCTCATGATGACCATTTTTTAGTGCTTAGCGGTCTATCGTAGGATCGCTTAACAGGGCTTAGCGGTCTTAGGATGACCATTTCTTCCCGTCTGTAACAAAACTATAGTAACACCGAAGTGTATGCTAATATAAGGTAGTACTTAGATGACAATCATGCTAACTAGATAGGTAGGACATGATAATCTATAACAAAAGCATGGAGATGTACAGGTTGCATGAATTAAGCCACGAATATTTAATTTTCTTATTAAGGGCAAGGTTCATGCATGTTATGCTAACCCTATATGCGCAGTCCAAGTAAAACATAAAATTCGCCATGCACAATCAATGAAAATAGGAAGTAACAGAGGGCTATTGTTGCTAACACGTTAATTCAGCCTTTTCATTAGATAATCTGCATTTAATTCGATCCCTAAACTTCAGATTTCTGACTGGAATGAAACCCTAGTTCTATACGTTCGGTGCTAAACCAGCAACTTCCCGTTACTTTATCTCCCGATCCTCTTGACCTATGATTATGAAAATCGGAGGGTCGATAGAAGATACAAAGGACAACAAAAGTTCTAAGGACATAACCCGAACTAACCTCATTTAGGGATTCGAAATTCCTGATCTTTACTGGATCGGCGTACTGGTTCTTGTGCAATCTGTTGCGATCTAGCAACTTGCAGACGCTCTATTTCTCCAACGGTTGGGTCTTCTAGCACGAAAGTTGGAGATATGTTAGATAAGACTAAGGAGAATATAAAGTTCTAAATAACCAACCTTAGAATATGTCTAATTACCTTTGAAATACGTGCTCTAAAATAAGGGTTCGTGCAGGTCCAAATAGGGTTCCATTTATAGGTTTTTGAATTAGGGCTGAGGGTTTGATCGAACTTAGAGTCCTATTTAGGTGTAGGATCGATTCCCAAGAGTCCTAAACATGATTATGTGTCTACACACTTCGATCCAGGAGGATTTGGATGCCAAAGATCCCATCTTTTCATGTCTTCTTTCATTCACGGAATCTGGAGAGCCATGCGGCCTTCTAGAGACCGTTTCTTGTCTCAAGCGGTCGCCCGATAGACCGTTTTCAATGTTGGGCACTAAAATTTGAATTGGTTCAAACTCTTTTGATATTATCTCCCATTATCTTATAATTAGCATATTTATCCTTTTAAAAATTTGAAATTGATACTTCTTAGAATATGGGCCAAGGTCCAAAAATCATAATTAGTCCATGTGGGCTTATTTAAATGGGCCTTTAAAATAGTTTAAATACTCTTTAATTTCTTCTTAATAGCCCATTAAGCCTTTAAAATTGCTTAGTAATTATATTTTAGTCCCAAAAAATTCCAAGAAAAATCTGGAGTGTTACACCCTCCCCCACTTAAGAGAATTTGGTCCCCAAATTCATGACATGAGTTTTTACGGAGAGTGTGCGAATGTTGTAATTTGTTAATTAACTGTACTTATAATTAAAGTAATGTGAATAGGTTTGGATGCCACCTTCAATCATTTTACCTTCCTCGTCCAGGATGGCATTTAGTCGGCCTCGTCGCCCGCATCCGTTGTTATCCCTTGAAGATTGTTCCTTTATAAGAGGACACATGGGCAAGTGATGCTCCTGACTTCCACATTTGAGACAAGAGCCAAGACGCTTCCAACACTCTTCGGCCGAGTGCCCAATCTTTTCACAAAATGAGCAAGTCGTAGTGACTTGCGTTCCTTCTTCTTCCTTAACTTTTTTATTCTTTCCATTGCCATTTCTGTTTCTTTTTTTATTACCATTCCCATTGCAGGACCTCTTATTGTGACGGGGTTCATCCTCATCCACTTCTCTTTCTTCTTGCCTATCATGTTTGAAGAGGGGTGATCTCGCGCTGCTCCTGAGCGGGGAAGAGGATGACCTCGTATACTGGAAATGTGAACTGCAAGAAGGGAAACAAGTCAGAGGTGCCCAGGGATATATCCCTGGGGAAGACCCTCCGATGCTTAAGTCAGCAAAACAGTAGAGCTCTGGTGCGAAAGGAATAGTGAGGAGGAAGAACGGAGTGCGAGATCCCTCTCCACCAAAAGGTGAAGTGGTTCCTGCTCAGGGTTTTTGGCTCTTGCCTTACTTACCTCTTGTACTACGGTTTTCCAGTTTAAATAGTGGCCCGTTGTGCGAATGATCTCTGTAGCGAAGGAGTCTCAGGGGGGTTACGTCCTTCATGTGGGCTCCTTATAGCATGCAAACTCTTGGTCTCCTCTATCCCCTTGAGCTTCCTGCCATTAAGGTACTCGCAACGACCGTGCCAATAAGCTTCCATCAGTGAGCCCGAGCGATAGGCACTTGCCCTAGAGTGGTCTCCCGAGCAATGAGCGCATGGTCGGGACAGGGAATAGGGGGCTCCGGGGGAGCTTTCCCGATCGAATTGATGCTCAGACTTTACAACCCGAAGGCCGCCTAGGAAGCCCTTGTATCGAGTGAGTTTTTGGGCTTTATACTAAGTGGGCCCGGGGGCTACCACTTCGAGGAGTTGGGCCTCGTTTGGTCAGGTTTAGACCTCGTTTGGCCTCTCCGTACAGGCGAAGAGATTTCCCCTCTCCACTTGTCCCCCACTTACTCCCGAGCCAAAATTAGGCTCGGACGAGTAGCATTTGGGCTAGACTTTTTATGGCTCTGGTTGGGTAGAGATTTCTCTCTAGTAGGGGCCACATGATGCGGCTTGCCTTGAAAATATGCCCGTTATGATGAATAAGAGAAGGCCCCTCCTCTGGAGAACGGATTGCCGCGCCGCCTCCGGTTTAAGCATTGGGCATTTTTGCGTCCCTTTATCTCTGGGGTTTAGGGTTTTGCCTCTCTTCGCATTTATATTTGAGGGGGGCTTCTGTGCTGTGAGAGCAGTTCGGAAGAGCGGAGAATCATTGCGGCCATCGGAGCTAGGGGAGCATCCTAAGGCGATGATTCGTCAGCTTCGGAGTCCTCTAATTCAGAGCTTTCCCCTTCCTTCTTCCAGTTCTTCTCTCTGCTCCATGGCGGACCATCATCATGAGGCCGAGGAGCGACAGAGAGATCAGGCCCCAAGGGCTTTCTTGATACCATCGGAGCCTCTCCGCAGCGAGCTGGAGGAGGTTGATGTGAAGTGGCTGGAGAACCAGTATGGGCTGCCTTGGCAGTTCCAATTCCGGGCGCCTGAGCCTCATGAGTCTAGCCTGGCCACTCATTCCGGCTTCTTTTATTCCTTCCTCTTGGCCTGTAAGTGTGGCTTTCGTCTGCCCCTCCATCCCTTTGCTGCTGAGTTGCTTCGGTTCTACCGGCTGGCTCCTGTATAGCTGGTCTCCAACTCTTATACCTTCATCTTCTCCTTCATTTTCCTTTGTGGAGAGCTTCTAGATGTTGGAGAGCTTCTAGATGAATTGGACAAAATCTCTTATCCTTTTTCTGGCACGTTATCAGGAGACAATTCAACCCCCCTTCTTGTCCGCTGGCCAATCGGGCCAACACTTGGTTTCAGAGCCACGTCTCTATTTTCTTGAGGTCTAGCGACCTATAGAGAGATCCCTATTGGCGAGTTTCTTGAGCAACATGTCTGGTAGCTATTTGTTTACTCTTCCTCCTCGTTATAATGTTAATAATTACATTTATTAGAGAAATAAGATGTGTGCCTATCTTGGTTTTAATGAACCTGAAATCTGAGAAGTTATATGTAAAGGTCCACATAAACTTCCAGCAAATGAAACTGACTGGAATGACAAGCATGTGAAGAAATATGATATTAATCTTAAGGCTTTGAATATTCTGAGGAATAACATAGAGTCTGATGTTCTTTCTCGAATTTCTTCTTGCAGGTCATCTAGAGATTTATGGGATCAACTGGCGATGTATGAAGCCAATGAAAAGACATTGCAAGTTAGATCAACATTAATGGCTCATGGTGAGGAAAACTTAAATGAGGTAAATTTTGACTCTGAAGAACTCTCAATTGAAGAATGGCAATTAGCATATGCTGAATTACATGATATATGTAAGAAATTCAAATCTAAAATAATAAACTGAAAAAGAACATTGATGATCCCGAGTCACAAATTGAATGTTCAGAAAGCCAAAAGGAATTTCTGGAATCTAAAATAGAATCGATTGAAGACGAAATTTCTGACATGCTTAAAGAACATGCTTTGATTGAAAAATCCGACAACTCTCTTGCATCTGAAAATGAATGTCATGAATTGTGTGAACAAAATAAACTCTTGTTGTCTAAAATCTCGTTGCTTGAAGAAACAAAAAAATACCTTAGAAATAAGTTAGATTCATTGTCTGACGATGAAAAAATGTTTGAAAAGCTTCTTGATACTGAAGTTGATAGCAAAAGCATCATGACTGAAAATAAAGATCTTAAAAAGAAAAATAGTGTAATGCTAATTCAGAATTTCTTGCTTGAGAGTAAATTGAAAAGTTTTGATAAACTTGAAAAAGAAAATTCATTGTTGAAATGTGAGAATGAATGGTTGCTTGAAAAGTGTTCAAAGTTTGTTGAAACTTAAAAAGTACTTGAAAAGCTAACTGAAAAACTGCACTCGATAAATGCTGAAAGTAAGGAAGTCATGGAGGAAAATGAAAACTTCAAATCTGTGAATTATTTGTTAAATGACAAAGTTTGTGCATGCATAGAAGAAATGACAAGTGCCGAATTACATATTTCTGCTCTAGAAGAAGAGGTACAAAGGTTAAAAGATGATTTGTCAAGAATTATTGAAAGAAAAGAAACTCTGGATAAAATGCTTGGTGTCAAAATAAATTTTTAAAAAGATGGCATTGGCTATTCCCCTATGAATCAAAAAGCATTTTAAAATAAATTAAAAACCTCTTTTTTTTACGCCTCTGACATACCTAGCACTTCAAAAGCACCTCCTCACATTGTTCAATTGAAAAAATTTGAAAGGAACTTTGAGAAAAAGGAACCCCTCAAACCAACCATGCAAAACAAATTTTAAAAAGCTCAAGGTGGGCGGAAATTGGAGTCTAATGGTGAATGCTTTTATTATGGTATGTATGCCCATGTCATGGATGATTGTAATATCATGAAGAAAGATGACCAACGTGCATGCAAAGATAAATATGTGTTCGAAAGATAGAAGGAATAAGCGATCAAACACACAATCACAAGGCAAACCACAAGACACAAAGATTTTAAGGTGGTTTAGGACCACGACGGGCTCCCTACGTCCACCCCTCACCAAACCGGTGAGGCTTCACTCGCAGGAAAACTAGCACGGGGATAACTCCCCAACATGGAGCCAAGCTTCAACTGTCACGCCCCGAGATTACACAGCGAAAAATAATCGGGAACGTGAACAACTGGCAAGAGAAGCCTCAAGCACGCAATATAATCAGAGCATAAATTATTCACACATAAGATGAATGGACACAATAATTGATCAAAAATCTATCTTTTATTGATAATAATGATCACGTACATGATGTAGTCTTCCTGACTAACTAGACTCAATAAAGTGAAAATTACATAGATGACTCTTGACTAGTCTAGCTACGGCTTCTCTCGAACCATCAATCACTCCCAGATCCATCACTTGAATAATCTGAATCCGACCCGCTAGAATTTCCTGAAAAAGATTGAAAAAGTAGGGAATGAGCACACATGCCCAGTAGGTATCTTCGTATCAACATGAAGGCATACTTTAAGTAATTTACATTTTAGCTCTAGAAGTAAGATAAAGAAAATATGGTAAAACACGCGGTATAATCCAAAGTAACACAAGTAATAAGATATGGTCAAGATGAGATATGAGAGTCCCTGTAGATTGAGAATATGATCCAGCAAGAATATAGCATGAATGTAAATATGGCCTTTCACGAACAAGAATGTAACGAGAATGTACTTTTCATAACCATAAAGGCTATGCACTAGAAAGTCACTTTATCACGCAAGAGTGTAATTTCACTAGATTACCTCGTGGTTTTCACTTATTTATAAAGAAAGTACTCCCAGCGTAATGTGATGTCAGTAGAATCATACCCCATAGTTTATAGCATGTTTCCGACAATCAACCGAGGGGGCTAGCATTGAGCCCTCGGACACAATCAGTGCCCGAACTGCATCTTCACGTATAAATCAAGCTAGTTCCACGAGTATAACAATAACATTTGGCCAAAAATGTAACAAGTTCAACTATAATTTCATGATAGCAATTATCAAGGTAAGAATGCTTCAACTAAGAATACGAGATTTCAAAGAAGAATTAAAAGAATATTATGCCACGGAAGGAATTCGAAAGCATAACGGTACATTCTTTAACTTCCATAACTTATTAGATAGGTTTGGAATAAAGTGTTAGATGCTAGATAATCAATAGACTATCTAGGGATTTTGGAAAAACCAACCCAAAGGTCAAACCTCGGGTTAGACAATTTCAAGAACTGAGCGATCGTTTCCGAGACCGTTTCATCGATCAGGTGGTCAAGTTTGGTCCGTTTAGAAGAGCTATGCGGTCTGGCCAGGACCGTCTGTGGCGAGTCTAAGCTGGAACAAAGAAAGCTTGACTCAGAGAGACATGCGATCATGGGATGACCGTTTGCCAAAAGAAGCGATTAGAGTCTAGACCGTTTCCTGGATTGAGTCGACACATGAAAAAGAAGTGTCGACGTAGTGAAAACCTTCTGGAGCTTTGCGGTCAAGTGAATGGCCGCTTGGTGCCTTTTAGCGGTCGTCCATATGGCCGCTAAGGTCCAGAATACATAAAACACCGATAAAGTGCTTTCTAGATAATTAGCTTTGATGGTACAACCAGCTCGGCGTTCTAGTGGGAATCCCAGGCTCGAGGAGTCTTACGGAGACCTTGAAACATAATCTCCTAATCCGATAGAAGGAATATCCGGTGAAGAGGTTCATAAGTCCAAGAAAGTGTGCCTATAAGTTCAAAGTGTAACTAATGACAACATACCGGGATATGTGCCATGTACTTAAGAAAATGACTCATAGATGAGAGAGATATCATGAAAGTCATCGATCAAAACATCACTATAAGGTCTATGCATGAAATCATTATCTTAAATATAAGAGTATAAGTTTGGCATGAAAATATCATAAGCTAAAAATAAGTATTTAAACCATATAAGACATACATTCTAGCAAAACGATGGACAACATAACCAATATTAAGAATGAGAAGTCAAAACTAGGAATAAGTCTTAAGTAATTAAGCTTATCCTATGATAAATAAGGCTAATCTATATTATGTTTCGAGTTAACATAAATACAGAACTCAGAAACTCAAACGGTCTCGTCATGACCATTTTATAGTGCTTAGCGGTCTATCGTAGGACCGCTTAACATGGCTTAGTGGTCTTAGGAAGACCATTTCTTCCTATCTGTAACAAAACTATAGCAACACCAAAGTGGATGCTAATCTATGGTAGTACTTAGATAACAATCATGTTAACTAGATAGGTAGGACATGATAATCTATAACAAAAGCATGGAGATGTACATGTTGCATGAATTAAGCCAAGAATATTTATTTTTCTTCTTAAGGGCAAGGTTCATGCATGCTATGCAAGCCCTATATGTGCAATCCAAGTAAAACATCAAATTCGTCATGCACAATCAATGAAAACAGGAAGTAACAGAGGGCTATTATTTCTAACACGTTAATTTGGCCTTTTCATGAGATAACCTACCTTTAATTCGATCCCTAAACTTCAGATTTCTGACTGGAAGGAAACCCTAGTTCCCGATCCTCTTGACCTACGATTATGAAAATCGGAGGGTCGATAGAAGATACAAAGGACAACAATAAGTTCTAAAGACATAACCCGAACTAACCACATTTAGGGCTTCTAAATTCCTGATCTTCACTGGATCGGCGTACTGGTTCTTGTGCAATCTGTTGCGATCTAGCAACTTGCAGACGCTCTATTTCTCCAATGGCTGGGTCCTCTAGCACAAAAGTTGGAGATATGTTAGATAAAACTAAGGGGAATATAAAGTTTTAAATAACCAACCTTAGAGGATGTCTTCTTACCTTTGAAATACGCGCTCTAAAACAAGGGTTCGCATAGGTCCAAACAGGGTTCTATTTATAGATTTTAGAATTAGGGCTGAGGGTTTGATCGAACTTAGAGTCCTATTTAGGTGTAGGATCGATTCCCAAGAGTCCTAGACATGATTATGTGTCTACACACTTCGATCTAGGAGGATTTGGATGCCAAAGTTCCCATCTTTTCATGCCTTCTTTCATTCACGGAATCTGGAGAGCCATGCGGTCTTCTAGCGACCGTTTCTTGCCTCAAGTGGTCGCCCGATAGACCGTTTTCAATGATGGGCGCCAAAATTTGAATTGGTTCAAACTCTTTTGATATTATCTCCCATTATCTTATAATTAGCCTATTTATCCTTTTAAAAATTCAAAATTGATACTTCTTAGAATATGGGCCAAGGTCCAAAAATCATAAGTAGTCCATGTGGGCTTATTTAAATGGGCCTTTAAAATAGTTTAAATACTCTTTAATTTCTTCTTAATAGCCCATTAAGCTTTTAAAATTGCTTAGTAATTATATAGAGTCCCATAAAATTTTATGAAAAATCTGGGGTGTTACACCCTCGCCCACTTAAGAGAATTTGGTCCCCAAATTCATGACATGAGTTTTTACGGAGAGTGTGCGAATGTTGTAATTTGTTAATTAACTGTACTTATAATTAAAGTAATGTGAATAGGTTTGGATGCTACCTTCAATCATTTTACCTTCCTCGTCCAGGATGGCATTTAGTCGGCCTCGTGGCCTGCGTCCATTGTTATCCCTCGAAGACTGTTCCTTTATAAGATGACACATGGGCAAGCGATGCTCCTGACTTCCACTTTTAAGACAAGCGCCAAGATGCTTCCAACACTCTTTGGCTGAGTGCCCAATCTTTTCACAAAATGAGCAAGTCGTAGTGACTTGCGTTCCTTCTTCTTCCTTAACTTTTTTATTCTTTCCATTGCCATTTTCGTATCTTTTTCCATTACCGTTCCCAATGCGGGACCTCTTATTGTGACAGGGTTCATCCTCATCCACTTCTCTCTCTTCTCGCCTATCATGTTTTCGGCTCGACCTTTCTTCCTTCACTCGGAGCTTTTCCACCTTCTCCAGGGTTCTTTGGCATAGATGTGCCCGTTGAACCATTTCTGTATATGTGCGGATATTTTGAGAGCCAAGTTGTTGAATAAATCCGAGTCTTAAACCGTCCATAAATCGGTTGGCTTTTAATAGGTCTGTGCTTACTAAATGTTGAGCATAGGGTGCTAGCCGAGAGAATTGCAATTCATATTCCGCCACCGTCATCATGCCCTGACGTAGTGACGTGAATTCTGCCGTCTTCCTCTCCTTGACATGTTCGGAGAAGTATTTGTCCGGAAAGAGCGTGAAAAATCCTTCCCATGTGTCTGGTGCGTCTGCAGGCGGTGCTGGAACAAACTTCCACCAAGTACGGGCATCCTTATTCAATTAGAAAGTGGCAAGGCGGTCCTTCTCTTGATCAGTGCATTGCATAACGTCGAATATATGGTCCATTTCATCAATCAAATTCTCTGCTTCATCGGGATAGGAGGATCTAGAGAATCTCGGAGGATTCATACTTCAGAAATTCTCGTGCAAGTTACCCGCGCTAGCCCGTGCGCCAGATTAGACCACATTCTTAAAGGTCTGGGTAAGACCCGCAGCTGCTTGCTGCATCTCGTCCCAGTTCACACAATGAGCCATCGAGAATTCAAGTTACCTAAAAAAGTGGACCTTTAGTTATTTTCTTATCATCGAGAAGAATCACCCTACGATAATCTCTATATAACTATCTTACCCTGGGTTCTACCCAATTCACACATGGGTTTGGAATTTCTTCCTAGTTCGTTGGTATGGGTCCTTAATCTTGGACTTAACCTATGACATGACATTTTTCCCTAGGACTAAGTATGTCCTTAGACCTAGGCTCTGATACCACTTTAACTGTCACGCCCCGAGATTATGCAGTGGAAAATAATCGGGAACGTGAACAACCGGAAAGAGAAGTCTCAAGCACGCAATATAATCAGAGCGTAAATTATTTACACTTAAGATGAATGGACATGATAATTGATCAAAAATCTGACTTTTATTGATAATAACAATCACGTACATGATGTAGTCTTCCTGACTAGCTAGACTCAATAAAGTAAAAATTACATAGATGACTCTTCACTAGACTAGCTACGGCTTCTCTCGAACCATCAATCACTCCCGATCCATCACTTGAATAATCTGAATCCGACCCGCTACAATTTCCTGAAAAAGATTGAAAAAGTAGGGAATGAGCACACATGCCTAGTAGGTATCTTCGTATCAACATGAAGGCATGTTTTAAGTAATTTTCATTTTAGCTCTAGAAGTAAGATAAAGAAAAAAATGAAAAAACACGTAGTATAATCCAAAGTAACACAAGTAACAAGATATGATCAAGATGAGATATGAGAGTCTCTGTAGATTGAGAATATGATCAAGCAAGAATATAGCATGAATGTAAATATGGCCTTTCATGAAGAATGTAACGAGAATGCACTTTTCATAACCATATAGGCTATGCACTAGAAAGTCACTTTATCACGCAAGAGTGTAATTTCACTATATTGTCTCGTGATTTTCACTTATTTATAAAGAAAGTACTCCCAGCATAATGCTACACCAGTAGAATCATACCCCATAGTTTATAGCATATTTCCGGCAATCAGCCGAGGGGGCTAGCATTGAGCCCTTTGATACAATCAGTGCCCGAACTGCATCTTCACGTATAAATCAAGCTAGTTCCACGAGTATAACAACAAATTTGGCAAAAAATGTAACAAGTTCAACTATAGTTTCATGATAGCAATTATCAAGGTAAGAATGCTACAACTAAGAATACGAGATTTCAAAGAATTAAAAGAATATTATGCCACGGAAGGAATTCAGTAGCATAACGGTACATTCTTTAACTTCAATAACTTATTAGATAGCTTTGGAACAAAGTGTTAGATGCTAGATAATCAATAGACCATCTACGGATTTAGAAAAAACCAACCCAAAGGTCAAACCTCGGGTTAGACAATTTCAAGAACTAAGCGGTCGTTTCCTGAACCGTTTCATCGATCAAGTAGTCAAGTGTAGTCCGTTTAGCAGAGCTATGCGGTCTGGTCATGTAATACCCCGATAATTTTTATTGAGCCAATGTATTTATTAAGCATTTATTAACTTAAAATTGAATTTTTAATGATTTAATGCTTGAATTTCGGATTTTTGATATTTAATTCCTTAGAAAATAGAATAGTGAAAATTCGACTACCTTATAAAAATCTGGAAAAATGCTAATCGGGTCAAGGACCATGTAGTTAACAACTTTGTCTTCTGTGTTCGACCCAGCAAAAATCTGTAATTAGGTCTAAATAGTGGATTAAGCCTAAAAGTGCACACTTAGTTAACCTTTACCTAACCTCATCTTAAAACATCAAATTAGAGCTTAATACTCAACCAAATGAGCTCAAATCGGTGGCAAATAAAAGGCCACGATCTAAGGATCAATAGCCCTCTATCAATCGAACCAAACCCTAACCATAGCACATGGTGGCGGCCGAGTTTTGTTGAAGTCCACCTTGGCGGCGCCGTTTTCAAACACCACCTTGCGTGGTCGATTTCTCCCAGCTTCGAAGTCTCCAGAAACTCTATGAGCTATAAAAATAAAGCTCTTCGAGTTTATTTTTATTTGGTGGCTATGGTGTTCGCATTGGAGTTTGATCCAGGAAGTTAATGGTCATTTAGTGGAGGTGGGTCGGCAGCCATCATCCTCCTTCCTCTCCTCTTTGTTCCATCGATTGAGGTAGGTTTCCTTAACCAAAAACTGCACATGAATACATCAAATTGTTCCTCTCGATGAGCTCTTTCCAGTGGTTATAAAAGTCTTAAATTTCATTAGGTATCCAAGGAGATATCGCGGTTTTTCTAAGGTGCTGTCAAGTTCATTCTTCATTCTAGGGCTTTAACTTCTCTCTTCGATTGAGGTAGGATCTAACAGCTCAACTCTAATTAATATACATGGATGTAAGCATCATCATGTTAGCTTTCATTTGGCGTAGAAAGCCCCAAATTTCATTTAGCATGTCTAGAGAATTTTGGATCGAAGTAAGAGCATGTCTAGGCTTGATTTATGCAGTGTTCTTATGAGTCAAAGCATGATTTCGGGCTGATTTTGAGTTGCATATCTTGATCCCCATATAGCATATCATACGTGGATGGAATCATCATCAAAGTAGCTTTCTTTTGATATAAGAAGCTCCAAATTTCGTTGTATATATTGAGAGAAGTTTACGATTTAGTAACTGCATGTCAAAATTAGGGTTTCCCGTGTTCTTGCTTTGATAAATCGTGATTTCAGAAAGATATTATGAAATTGATCTTACTGTTAGGTAGAGTTTTTCATTATCTTTCCAACAGTACCAAAAGCCCCTTATTTGGAGTCCATTTCCATTAGTTATTAGCGTTTTAGTCCAACTCCCTGGCTTGCCCTTTGACCCCCGTTCAGCCCTGTTTAGTCCAGAGGTTATAAGGTTCATTCCGAACCGTTTATCCATGCAGTAAGTGACTTAGTTATGATTCTAAATGCTTCATATTAGTATCCTAATGGTAATTAATAAATTAGAAACTCACATGATTAGTGGTTAATTATGTAACTAAATTTCTGTTAATTGCATGTTGTTCATCCTACGCGAGCCTATCCATTCTCCTTATCAACTTGAATCATTCTTTTTGGCAAATTGACTTAATGTAAAACTTAATCCTTGATAATTTGACATGGAATTAGGATTAATGTGATTATTAGCTTGCTGGTTAGCTGCTGTACTACAGTAAATAGCGTGACCAACTTACCGACTTTTAATAAGTCGTTAGTCGATTAGTGTGCTAGTCTTGGTTTTGCCCCCAGAAACACTATCCGACGGTTTTACCATCACCTTGGAACCTTGTTATATCCCTGTTATGAACCTAATGAACTACCAAAAACATCATTTTATGTGTTTAAACCGCTGGTTTAAGGCTTGGATCGTAGCGGACGATGAGAGGCATGCGCGGCTAGTAGTTGACCGCATATCCTCTTCGACGGCCCGATAATGACCGCATATCTGTAATACGGCCCAGTATGGTCCGTATATCTTATCATGGGTCTTAATGTCTTCTGGATATGAGCGGCCTATAATGCACCGTTCATACCTTAGAGCGGCCCACTGTCAGCCGTTCTTTCTTGACCTCGCTGGCTGAGTTTCAGCCCAGTTTCTGTATGCACGGCCCTGTGTTAGCCGTACATACCTTGCGTGACTTCTGTATGACCGCACATCTCTAGGAGATGAGTTTCATCGTGTTTATGTGCTCTTGAATCTAAGGACAAGGTTAGTCCTTTAAATCTTGAACTTCTGACAGTAATTCCCCCGATTAAATTGGCCATTAAACGTGACTGAATGTCTAGACAATCGTGGGATCTTGGATCCAATAAATCAATGCCAACGCATCATAGGGGCCCGGTCTGGTCCTAGGGAGAGCGCCCGAAAAATTATTGAGCCCATGGGATGTTATAATGACATGGTGAGGCATTGCACCGAGTACTTGACTAGTGTAACGTCTCTGACATAAAAATCTCTTGGTACTTGTTACTTGATCGTGCTTGAATTAATGTTTAAAGTACTTGCTTGTTGGCCAATTCTTTATTACTATCTCCTGTTGTTAATCCTTGTACTTGTTATCTTGTTAATTCTTGACATCATATATTTCTTGACATTGCAAGATCTTTTTACTACGTCGTTTCATTATATCGTTATCGTCATTTATTTCTTTTATTAGCATGGCATATGAAAATGTAATTAACTTGTTAATCACGTAAACTTGCCTGTTATTTCCTACTGAGTGTCAGCTCATAGTTGTTGTTTCCCCCCCTTCCAGGCTATTCAGGTGACGATGTGCAAACCGATGGGGAAGGGCAGGAGTGATGTCTTGAGTGTATCAGTTCTAGTGTTTTGGCAGTTTATCCTCCTATTAGTTGTGCTTTGGAGAGTATTTAGTTTCAGTTATGTTATTGTTGTTAAGTGGTTGTTGTCTCAGTTGTATTAAGTTGGTTTGAGGTTATTGTATCAGTTATGGTTTGTTTTATGATCATTAAGTTATTTCCTTTTCTTAGCACTTGTGTAAATATTTAGATTAGTTCTCTCTCTTTCCTTCTAGCTAGTTTCTAACTGTACGTCCCGATATTCCGCGTCGGGGCGTGACAGTTTAGTTGGTATCAGAGCCCTAGGTTTCACATTCCTAGGTTCTTTAAGTTCTAGGTTTTCTAAGTTCTGGGGTGCTAAGTGTTCTCATAGGACCCCTAACCTTGTTTAGTCTAAGAACCCGACCTGGTGAGATTGGGTAGAAACTTGGGTTAAGTTCATATCTTAATCGTGTTATTATCTATCTTATTGAACCTTAGTAATCTATTCCTCGTGTAGGCCATTGCAATGGCAGCAGACCGTGCGGAATGGAGGAACTTACAACGTACGGTTCAAGGACTTACGCAGGCTTTACAGCAAGTGGCTCAAGCAGGAGCTGCACACCATGGCACCGGCGATCTATATTGGAACTTTCGAGGAATGAATCCACCGAGATTTGGAGGCTCGACTGACCCCGATGAAGCCGAGCACTGGCTAGATGAGATGGGAAGGATATTCGAAGTGATGCAATGCAGCAATCAAGAACGTGTCGTTCTCTCAACCTTTCAACTTGAACGTGATGCAAGAACTTGGTGGGATTCTGTGAAGGCTACCCTTGGTGATCAACAAGTCACATGGGAGGAGTTCGAGGAATTCTTTAACAGCAAGTATTTTTCTGATAGAGTGCAAGAGAAGAAGGCAGCGGAGTTCGCGGCTTTGAAGCAGCGCAATCTATCTATGGCAGAATATGAAGCGCAATTTTCTCGGCTATCTCGATATGCTACCCACTTGATATCTACCGAGAAGATGAAGGCGAAGCGTTTTCTCAATGGATTGAAGCTACATTATATCAACCAATTGCCACCGATGAAAATCTCCACTTATTCTGAGATGGTGAGGAAAGCTCAAGTTCTAGAAGATACTCTTGAGATGACGGAGCGAATCAGTGGAAAAGGCACCAAGAAGGAACTACCTACGGGTTCCGGGAATATCAAACCCAGGTATGGCAAGAAGAGGCCTATTAGTGGGCCTGGTTCATGGAGTGGTTCTGGATCGTGGAAAGGTAAGATGCCAAAGCATGAAGACAAGAAACCTGGCCCTATTGTTCCATTCAAGGGCGTGTGCAACTATTGTGACCGTCCGGGTCACAAAATGGAGGAGTGCTGGCGCAAGCTAGGCGCCTGTTTGCGATGCGGAAGCAAGGAGCACCGTATCCCTAATTGTCCTCTTATATCTGAACAAGCTACACCGGCAAAACCTCAAGTCTTTAAGAAACCACAAGGCAAGCTCCAAGCTTTGCATGCAGAGGAAGCAGGAACCGCCGAGGATGGTGGACTCGTCGAAGGTAATCTTATTATAATCGACAAGCCAGCATTTGTTCTTTTTGATACTGGTGCCACACATTCTTTTATTTCTCGGAGATTTTCTAAGTCTTTATCTGTGGAGCCTGTTTTGATGAATTCTCCGTTAGAAATATCAACCCCTATTGGTACTAGATCGGCAATACAGTACTTCTATCCTTCTAGTACGGTTATGATTGGTGAACAGAATTTTCCAGCTGATTTAGTCTGCATGGACATGAAGGATTATGATGTAATCCTAGGAGCAGATTGGTTGGCTCGATATAAGGCTAATGTTCACTGCAGTTCTAGCTCCGTGTCTTTTACTAGGCACCCGAGACTTTCTTTTATGGGAGTTAAGCACCATAACTCTGTATCACTTATCTCGGCTCTTCGAGCTGATAAGCTGATAAGATGAGGATGTGAGACTTTTCTGGCCTTTGTCTGTGCAACCCCTGAGCAGCAGATTGAGATTAAGGACATTTCTGTTGTCCGAGATTTTCTTGATGTCTTTCCAGAGGAACTACCCGGAGTTCCGCCTAAGCGGGAAGTTATCTTTTCTATTGATCTCTTTCCTGGCACATCTCCTATTTCCAAGGCTCCTTATCGTATGTCTCCTGTGGAACTGAGGGAGTTAAAGCAGCAGTTGATGGATCGTATGTCTCCTGCGGAACTGAGGGAGTTAAAGCAGCAGTTGATGGAGTTGCTCGAGAAGGGTTTCATTCACCCTAGTACTTCTCCTTGGGGAGCCCCTGTATTATTCGTCAGGAAGAAAGATGGTTCGATGAGGTTGTGCATCGATTATCGGCAATTGAACCAGCAGACTGTCAAGAACAAATATCCATTGCCGAGGATCGACGAATTATTTGACCAGATAGCGGGAGCTCAGTATTTTTCTAAGATCGATCTTCGATCTGGATATCACTAGTTGCGGATTAAGGAAGAGGATATCTATGAAACAGCTTTCCGCAGCAGGTATGGTCATTTTGAATTTGTCGTTATGCCTTTTAGTCTAACGAATGCACCGGCAGCTTTCATGCAGTTGATGAACAATGTATTTCGGCCCTATCTTGATCAATGGGTCGTGGTATTCATTGACGACATCCTGATTTATTCCAAGAATGAGGAAGAGCATGCTGAGCATCTGAGGATGGCATTGCAACTGTTGAGAGATCATCAGCTTTATGCCAAGTTCAGTAAGTGTGAATTCTGGTTGCAAGAGGTGTCCTTTCTCAGACATATCATCACCAAAGACGGTATTTCTGTTGATCCTTCGAAGGTAGAGGCAGTGAAGAATCGGGAGCAGCCTACTAGTGTGACTGAAATCAGAAGCTTCTTAGGCCTGGCAGGCTATTATCGCAGATTCATTCAAGATTTCTCCAAGATTGCGGTACCTCTTACAAGATTAACCCGCAAGGAGAACAAGTTTGATTGGTCAGATGATTGTCAGTGAAGCTTTCAGACTTTGAAGGAATGTTTGACTACTGCACCTGTATTGGCTTTACCTTCTGGTGAAGGAGGTTTTGTGGTATACACTGATGGTTCAGGTATTGGTTTAGGCTGTGTACTCATGCAGCATGGGAAGGTGATTGCCTATTCTTCTAGGCAGTTGAGGAAGCATGAAGAGAATTATCCTATTCACGATTTGGAACTAGCAGCAGTCGTGTTCGTATTGAAGATATGGAGGCACTACTTGTATGGAGAAACATTCACAATGTTTTCAGATCATAAGAGTCTGAAATATTTGTTTTCTCAAAAGGAACTCAAGATGAGGCAGCGAAGATGGTTGGAGTACTTGAAAGACTTCGACTTCTCGATTGAGTATCATCCTGGCAAAGGCAATGTTGTGGCAGATGCATTAAGTAGGAAGCCTATGGCTAGATTGTCTAGTCTCATGTTACAAGAGTGGAAGCTACTGGAACAATTGGCTAGCCTGGATCTGAATGTCGATAATGATCGGGTTATGATTGCACAAATTCAACTTAAGCCCGAATTGTTGATGGAAATCAAGTCCTTGCAAGATAATGATCCCGAGTTGGTAGAGATCAAGGGAAGCTTGAGCAGTAGACCTGACTTCTTGATGGCTGTTCGCGACCTTTTTTTTTTCACTTTCTTTTGGCGGGTCGATCGACCAACTGACCAACTGGTAGTCAGATGATCAATTGACGACGCGGGCGTGCCAGTCACATGAGTGACAATTTTATGATCCGCTCATTCTGACCCGTGTCGGGCGAATGTGAGGTTCGGTCGGGACCAGCAGTCCGCCATACCATAAAGGCTATGACGTTAATTACATCCCCCACGAGGAGGGAACACCTTTGATTAATTGCCGAGATAGCGGGCTGTCGAAGCCAAATTAAAAAGAGCTACATGATGATCATGACGAAGACATGCAGGATGCACATGTTTATCGTGCAGAAGATGCATAGTTCATGGAATTATGGATCCTCAGTATGTGGCGGAGGACGTAGGTCCGAAGACCACCGTCGCGCATAGCGAAGACTTCCGACCAGACGTAATCCAGCTTTTCTGTCAACGCCATTTGATCTACCGGAGGATGTATGCATGAATGCACACATGACGTTCATGACTATATTAAGCATGATAACGGAATTGTGGAAGCAAATGGTGATCAACCACGTTTATTACTCCCCATCGAGAAGAGGAAGGGTAACACAAGTGTGATAGCGAAAGCAAAGTGCTAACGGACATGGTAATGAGGATATGATAACAATATAGTTCGGGCTCGCTTGGCCCCTCCCTTATTCAATTTATTATCCATTGTGATTTATTAACGCCAACCCCAAGGGACGAGATCCACTCGGGGGCAAATGAGCGATTAAAGCAATAATAGGTTTCAAAACCGACGTGACCCTGCGATAGGTAGCTTATACGGCGCGATAAAACGTAGGTATAGCATCTTAATCCGGCGCGGCCATGATGAATGTTAATACGGCGCGAAGAAACGTAGGTATAGCGGCTAATACGGCGCGGCCATACAGCCGGTTAAGACGGCGCGCAAAAGGGATGGGGCGCGCCAGTTTAGGGCGCGCCGGAAAAGCGCAAAGGAAAAAAAGAGGGATATGAGTCTAACGTTAATCCGGCGCAGGGGGGTACCGCGCCGGATTAGGGCGCGCCGGCTAAGGCCGCGCCGTTCAACCCACCTTTTCTATGAATTTTGCAACTATTGAGTTTGTTAAGTTTTGGGTGAGGATTCTGAACCTATTTGGGGCCAATTGCTTATTGAATTGAAGTCCAGAACCCTGAAGGACGGTGTGATTAAGCCAGTGCGAGGTTCCTACTCGAGCACTGGGATAATTGGGTCCAGAACGAGCGTTTCATTAAGGCTTATTTAATCTTAATCTGTCCAAAATTGGACAGCATCTCCCCTGAACCTGAAGAGTTGCAGGGGAGAAGCGAGGTCATGCTCACCTGTGGAACAAGCCCCTAAACTGCCGGTCTGCACAATGGCAGCCAGCAAACCCCAGTGGATGGAGTACCCCGAGGACTAGCCTGCTAGGGGCACCAAAATCCCGTAGGGGAAGAAACAGAGAGACGAAGCCGTTGACGGCAGGAGCAATACCCCGAGGACTAGCCTACGAGGGGTGGACAACCCACAGTGTATGACTTATCCCTTAGAGGAACCGACCATCGGGGAGATGGAACTCCGAGGGCTAGCCTGCGAGGAGCACACATCCCCGGTCTCCGTTGGGTCCTGGACTGTTAGGGTCTAGCTCGTTGAACCAAGACCTCTTCGTTGCTATCTGCTATGGGCTCAGGGAGAACATCTACCATCGGGAGGTAGGGTTCTTAGTTGCCTAGCAGTTCCGTGAAGCCACAGGGGCGTGTTCCCCTTCCCCAGATGATCGAGATAATGAGAAGGAAAACCCCGGAAACCATTCGGGTGACCGTGATGCGTAGAGATAGTAAATGCATAGATGAGGGAGGCCCATTACGAGGCATATGTTCGATCAGTTAGAGAGCATTGTTCAGGGGATGAAACCCCACGCGTGGCGGAGAGAGGCACGCGCAGAAGCACGGCTCCGTCCGAGAAGAGAGGGGTATGCGAGAATCCTGAGATTAAACAGGAGAATATTCGGAGGGGAAACCCCGGGGAAGGGACGTTTCTGTAGCCCACGATGATTCAGGGCATGGTAGGAGATTCAGGGAAAGCAGAATCAGGGAATGATACGGAGAAAGCCTCACGCGCACGCATTGGCATACATAAGAAAGGGAAGATGAAGACCATTCATTCGACCCATTAAACCCAGCATTCAGCATGTATATATATATATATGTTACCATCCCAGAAACGGGAATGGCTCAGCATTTACATAATCAGACTATGGCACCAGCGCCATTATTCGATCGCCGTTCAACAATAACAGAAGCAGAGGGCGCTCATAGCGCAATAACAGGGAAAGAGTAGTAGAGAAAATTGCATAGAGGGGGGAGGAGAATCGACTCATATCATCGTCGCTCCTCCCCCTCTCGCTTACATTCGATGGGTAGAGGTTTCAGAAGAGAAAACTGCGGAAAGCAGAAAAGGGATCAGTGCCCGCGCCCACCTGTTCCTGAAACAGGGTGTCGTAGAAGAAGAAGATGGCCGGCGGTAGCTCCTCCGAAGGAACCCTCGCAATCTGTACCTCAAGAGAAAAGAAACCCTCTCGAAAGCCCTCTCCCTCCTCTTCTTCTCTCTGTCTCTTCTGATTTTTTTTCTTGATCTGTCTCTCGCCGCCTTTTGTTGCTCTCGAACAGCCGTATATATAGGGCATGAGTTAGAACGTTGAACCGGCGTGGGATTGGCGCGCCGGGGGAGCCTTCAAGGCTTATCACGCCGGGATCGAAGCCATCATCAGGGTGATTTGTGCGCCGGCATAAGGGCTGAAGATGGGGGCACGCCGGTACAAGGGTCGAAGGTAGGGGCGCACCGGGATAAGGGCATGCTGGGCTGGTGCTATATACGAGCTTCGAGCCATCTGGTGAGTCCGGAGATGATTCCGGGAGCCACCGTGAACATGTGTTCTGCCGCTGCTCACTGAAACCTCGACGAGATGATTTGTCGAAGCTCCTAGATTAGCGTACAGCCCTTCTCGAGGTTCTGGATTACTTTGGGCTGCTCACACGGGTTTTCCGCTGATACAGCCTTCAGCTCTATGATCTATGCCGTTGGCTCGGCCTGGCTTGTGCCCGAAGCTTCTCGAAAGGCAAGATAACACCAGGGATAGTTCCGCCCGAGCTGGGCAATCATTCGGCCACTAACGGGCCCATCTTGTCAGGAAGCCATACCCATGCCGGGTGATCGGGATCTTCTGCCGTCAGAGCTTCTGGTCCTCCGTCTCGGAGAGCCAAGGGGGACTCCTTTATCTTCAAGGGAGCCTTTCATGAGGTGCGTAGCCACCGGGTAGACCATCGACCTTGGTCGGACAACGGGTGTAGTGGATGCAGCACGACAAAGTCGATGCCGGTTCATTGGGCAGGCTTGGTCGCACTGCCGGTTGGTTGTGGATTCATCTCGGCTCTCCTGAGGTGAAGTCCCCGTATCCATATGGAGTGACTCGAGGCTCTGGCAGCTTGAGAAGTCTTCAATATGTTGATCTTTATCGGCTTCCGTGCTTCGGTGGACTGGGTCATTCGTCTTTATGGCTTGGTCACCGATGATCATATTTTGGGTGCCAACAAATGCCCCCCAAACGTGGGTGTTGCGAGCGAGGCACGAGTGTAGCAGGGCCGACGGATGCAGTCCACCAGGCCTGACCTCCTCTCCGGTTGACGGGAGCTCTGGTGGGTCCTTAATTTGGCACGGACGTTAGTCCGGTGCCATTTAGATTTTAACCTGGCGCCGCCTGTGACCCTTGGGCTTTTAATCCGGCGCGGCCATTGACGTTCATGCTTTGACCCGGCGCGCCTTTTACCGGCACGCCTTTCGTTTAAAGGGTTGTTAATCTGGTGCGCTAAATAGCACGCCGGTTTAGCGATGGGGGACTCCCCCTATTTAACTTCCTTCTTCTTTATTTTTTCTTCATTGCCCTTCATTCGCACCAACTCTTTCTTCTCTCCCTCTGGCGCCGAGAGCGGCGATTTCTTCCTTCAGGTGAGTAGAGGTGCTATCAATTTGGGTTTCGAAACCCATTCTTTGGACCCCGGGAGGCTTCTAGTAGGGCTTGCCCTCGGAGCTATTCCCCTAGGTGTTCCTCTGGCCTCGGTGTAATGTCGATGGCTGCCTTTTAGGGATCGTTCCTCACTGGACGCGTTCCCACTTTTCTTCGGCAATTCCCTGTGCTGGGGAGACTTTACCGAAATTTTGTCAGAAGTTCGCCTTTGATTGGCTATTTTCTGACTTTGCTTTTGTTTGATATGCCCCTTTTTGCAGCTATCATGGCATCCATTCTTCTCGTGCCGTAGTGACATGGGAGAACGTCAATTCCATCGACTGGGGGCACGGCCAGGTGGCCATAGTTGCGGAGTCTTCGGATTCAGAGACAGACACTGTGGACACCAGCCGTCTCCTTATCCTCGGGGGTGACTCCTTTCATTATAATAGAGAGGGCATGACCAGGAGGGATTATCCCAAGGACAAGCACTTAATGTCCCTTCTTCAACGCTTCAACCTTCAGGGGAAGAGGGATGTGTTCGCCGTTCGGAACGTCGAGCAGGCCTTGCTGGTGGAGAGAGACAGCCTGGCCGAATGTGTGATGCGGGGAAGACCCATCTATCTCCCCGGGGAGGTCAGGAAATGGAGCGCTGTGCTGGGGCTGCAAGACCTGGCTCCGATAGACGGATTGCTGACTAGAGATCCCGAGTTCGTACCCGCTCGATGGAATGACTCCGCGGGCAGAGTGGATCGGGAGAAACCGATCTTTGGTCTATTCCTTGCCCCGTTGAGATGGAGATATAGAGATGAATCGTTCTTGCTAGACTGCTTGGCGGTTCGCTTCAAGCACCAGATATCAGTGGGGTGGTTCGCTGAGCTGAAAGCTACAGACGCTCATGCATTCAGGCCCGGAGCAGTGGAGTTCACAGACTACGTGCTGCATCATTACGCTCCTCTTCTGACCAGGGCCGGCGTATATCACAGCGTGTACGCTTCAAGGTACCGGTACCCAATCTCATGGAGCTTGTGTTGTGGAATGTTCGAGGTATTTTGCCCCGAATATAACACTTTCTACACTTCAGAGGGGGAGACCTCTTTAGACTTGTGGAGTCTATCGCAGCTCAGTGGCCTACCCATTGACGGGGAACCGTGTGAAGAAGTCTGCTGGCCTGACTGGTTGAAAGACCAGACCGACGGTGACGGTCGGTATTTGGCGGGCTACGCCTATCAGTATCTGATGAAGGCGTATCGCACCCTCTTTCATTCATCGCACGACACGAGGGAGGCTCGGAAGCCGGGCGAGAAGCGAAGAGTGCGGATGGGCGCCTGGCTTCAATATTTCTTCCAGGGGAAGAATAAGTATGAAGATTTTCCTCCAATAGTGCCTGTGGCCCAGAAGCGGAAGAAGAGGGTGCGACGCCAGGCCGCTTCATCATCTTCTTCGAAAGGAGGGCAGGGAGAAAACCCAAACCCTACTAGTGTTGATGCAGTCACTCACTGTGCTGCATATCTGGTTTATTGGCTTTGTTCGTTCGCTCTTCCTCAAGGTGACGAGAGCGTGATTAGGGCGGAGGCCATTTACCCGGCCTGTCTTATGGCTTGGGGCATCAAGCTGTCCCTTTGCCCAGTGGCTTTGTGCCTCATTTACAAGATGTTGGGAGACTTGCACAAGACGCGTCTCCCCAGAAGCCTTCGGACGGTTGGTCCGTTACATTTCTTTAATGCTTGGGTCTGCACCCTGTTTCCAGAGGCAGCTCCTCGGGCATTACAAGCGGTTCCTCTGGTCCCGCTATGATAGAGTTTGCGAGTACTGAGCCATCTTTACTAGCGGAGCAACTCTACGCCATTCGGGGTAAATTGGCCCGCATTCCCATGGATTCGCCTGGGGCTCTTCATTTCTGGAGCTTAGCTACCCATTCGAGCCCGCTGATGAACAAGACGAGGCAGTGCAAGCTGTTTGAGACTGAGGAGTACATCCATCCGATTTCCAAGGCCAAATATACCAAGCCTATTCTGGAGCCGGAGTTGATTGATTGGGCACTGGCCATCAGGCCTAGTGTCCTTGTAATCCGCAAGAGCGGCATTCTGTGGTTGGAGCCATATTACCCGTTCCGCTTCAGCCGGAACTTTGGCTACGACCAGTAGATTCCACATTCCTCTTCACAATTTGCATTGCCCAACAGGCATAGGGCCGGGCAAGTTTCAAACGATGACGCCCGAATATGGTGGGACTTTTTCCATCGTCGTGAAGACGTTTCTTTTCGGGTGCCCGCCCCTGCGCGCTTCCCTCGCGTCACGCCTGAATACATCAAGTGGTGGAATGCGCGGACGGGATTTTACAGGAACTCCCGGAGAGAGTACTGGGCCGTGGCGGAGCACGGGTTTTTAGCTTCCTAGCCGGAGCCAGTTCTTGACATTGAAGCCTCTTATCTGAAGAAGTTGAAGTCTTGGACCAATACAGAAGTGAAGGCCTATATGGAGGCCCGCAAGATTGTGAAAAGCCCTAAGATGAAAGTTGAACCGAAGCTACCCCCGATCAACACGGATGATTATGTGAAGACCCTTCGGGGTTTATGCCGGGTAAGCAGTGAGAGGGTGATTCTCCAGCAACTCCCTTTATCGGTAGAGGAGCCCATCGCGGCTGTGGCCGACTGGCATCCCGAGGTGGATAGGTTGTATCCCTATCAGACTTTCATTCGCAAGGAAGACAGGCGGGATGCCTTGTACGACAATACTCCCTGGCTATTTGCACTCCTTCGGTCGCATGGCCTGTCGGTGGGTGATCCGAGCGAAGCCATCCTGGACCATCCTCTTCAGATTTCATTCAAATATGCAGACAGGTGGGGGCTGGACCATCTGAGCCTGTATTATCTCCTATCCTCTCGTGGTCATGAGGACCTGGCACTGCTGGCCGAACCGAGCGAAAAGATTGGAGATCTATGCTGGCTTATTCGCGAGGCGGCTTCGAGGGGCAAAACGCCATCGCTGTTTTATTGGCCTCTCTTCCCCTTTTATACGGGACCGGCAAGTATGTTTCATTTCTTCTTTCAGGCCTTTTGGCCAGCTTCTTCTTTTCATTATGGTGTGTCATTCTCACCTTTGTGCATGTGCAGTCCGACCAACTTCGGAGGAGACCCGGCACTTTAGGGAACTGATCATAAAGGCCCAAAAGCCAACAAATTTTGAAGTCCCTGAGCCTGCTCCGACCACGGCGCCACTGCCTCCTGGGGATTCGAGGAAGAGGACTCGGTCCCAGCTGAGAGAGGCCGTCGGAAAGGCGAAAGCGGCGGTGACCCGGGTGACACGGGCACGCCGAAAGAAGGCTGCAGAGAAGGAGTCGGCAACCATCCTTCCTTCGGTTGTATCTTTTGAAGAGTTTGAAGCTTCCCGCACACAAGGGCTAGAGGCTGAAGGTAGGCTCCTTTTCTCTTCGAAGTGCATTAGCTTGTTTTGACTGCCTTGGCTAGCCCATGATGACGGTTGCTGACACAGTTGCTGCGGTCGTCGGTCTGGAGGCGACGGTAGATGTAGCGGCTAGGGACGGGGCAGAGGAAGTCCCTACTGCTCTCGTAGAAAGGGATCTGCCCTCTCCAACACCCAGGCAGGAGATGGAAGGTAATCTAAAGTTTAGTCGCGATAGCACCGCAAATCTTCATGTCTTTAGCTAGCTTGACCCCTTCTTGCCGTAAATTGCAGTTGATATACAACCGTCATTGCTTCCGGGCTCAGAGGGTATAGAGGAGGCGATCCCCTCGGGGCAGGGCGGACCTGCTCTTGAGGTATCATCTATTGTTGCCCCTGGCGCGGAGAGCACCGGGGAAGTTCCTGCCGAGGGTGATGCTCCTGCTGGCGAGGCTCCGGCTCCGACGGCGGAGCATCCTGAGAGAGCAATGGGTCCTCTTCCTCTGAGCAAGTAGATTATGGTGGCGGCTCTAGTGACGACGAGCTCTCACTGATTGATCTCGAGACCGATGACGTCGGGGCGTCCTCGGCCTATGAAAGTGATTATCTGACTTTCAGCCCAGCCCGGTTGTCGTGGGGCGGTCTCGAGTCATCATTATCGCTTGAGAGTGAAGAGGCCGGTGCCGGGGGAGCTGCTCTTAAAGATTTGAGCTTAGTACCCGCTGAGGTAAGGACCTGCCCAGGGTCGGTGTCTGCTGTTCTTCTTTATCTTCCTTCCAGCCTCATTTTTTTTAATGTATATATATTTCTGATGCAGGCTGAGGTGGCGCTGCCAACCATGACGGTGCAGATACCACTCCCGTCTCTGGGAACGGGCCATGCAACTCTTCCGTCCATCCTGGGGCCTATCGCATTGCGATACCCCAAGGACTATGCAGCGGCAATGGTTCCAGTCGGACCCGGAGCACTTGTGGAAGTTGGTAGTTTGGCGGCAACCGGGGATTCTCAGCCAATGGAGGCTACACAGCAATCAACTCTGGAAAAGAATGGTGTTCCTGAAATAGAAGCCGGAGAGATCATTGAAAAGCAGATGTTTTCAGCTCTCGATGTTTCTGTTGCACCTCCATCCCAGGGGATAGGAAAAGAGATTGCTGTTATTGAGGATCCGGCCACCGTATCCGCCAGCGCGCTTGTTCCTCACAGCAGTGGACTGCAGCTCATGCCATCGTCATCTTCCGGGACGGCCGATGATATCTGGGCTGCCGTGGATGGCAGAGTGGAATTTGAACTGCCCGAGACGTCGCCACTTGGTCTTCAATCTTCAAGTGACTTTGTGTGGCAGTTTCTGGGGACCCTCGAGCAGACCGTAACGGCCAACAGGGATTTAGCTTATGTTCAGCTGAGGGGCTTGATAGAACATCTATTCCGCTCGCTGTTGGCCTTTGGTTGTCCCATGGATGACTGGACTCCACGGGTGATCCTGCTCCTGAAGTATGTAAACAGGAGGGAATTTCTAGGCCGGGAAGCAGCTGACCAGCTGGCGGCCATATCATTGGAGCGGGCTGAAAGCCGAGCAGCTCCTGTTTCTTTGCCAGAGACTGCGGCGAGGATAAGGGATGAAGCCAATGCCTCTTTACAGCGCCGAAGCTTCTTGAAGACCCGGATGGCGGCATTACAGGCCGAACTTTCAAGGGTAGAGGCCGAACTTGAAAAAGTAGATCGCCTGGGAGTCCAGAAGGCGGAGGATGCAGAGATGGCCGAGGGACAAGCTGCTTCCCTCGAGGAGAAGCTATCTGAGCTGGAGGCCACCGAGTTTTGATTGCAAGAACTGACCCGCCATCCTTCCCTGGGTATTCCTGCGCTGGAAGACATCTTCCGACGCCCTCTGCCGTAGTCTCTTTTTTTTTCTTTATTTGCTCCCTTTTTGACGCACTTCATGTACTCCGGGGGATGGCCCGTGTAACATGTACCTTTTGCTTCATAGTAATGGAAAATCTCCATCGTGCTTTTTGAATGAAGGCTCCATCTTGTCATTATTCTTTTCTCTTCCATTCACCCGTTGTTCCTAATCCGAGTGTATGAGTCACTAGGGCAGGAGAGCGCTCACGCCTTCAGCAAAGGGGTGAGGTGTTCGCTCCACCGCGCCGTGACTTTTATCGAGACTAACAACGGCCTACGCCAGCCGAGAGTCCGGGGGACTCAAGAGGGTATATCAAAACTGGCGGGTAAGCGGTCCTGCCGAGGATGGCAAGACCCGAGAATGGGTAGCGACCGGTCCTGTCGATGATGACGAAGGTCGAAAAAGGGTAGACGGTCTTGACGATGATGACAAGAACCGGACTAGGGTAGCGACCGATCTTGCCGATGGTGACAAGGGTCGAAAAGGGTAGACGGTCTTGCCGATGGTGACAAAAACCAGATAGGGTAGCGACCGATCTTACCGATGGTGACAAAAACCAAGTAGGGTAGCGACCGATCTTACCGATGGTGACAAGGGTCGAAAGGGGTAGACGGTCTTGCCGATGGTGACAAAAGCCAGATAGGGTAGCGACCGATCATGCCGATGGTGACAAGGGTCGAAAAGGGTAGACGGTCTTACCGATGGTGACAAAAACCGGATAGGGTAGCGACCGATCTTGCCGATGGTGACAAGGGTCGAAAAGGGTAGACGGTCTTGCCGATGGTGACAAAAACCGGATAGGGTAGCGACCGATCTTGCCGATGGTGACAAGGGTCGAAAAGGGTAGACGGTCTTGCCGATGGTGACAAAAACCGGATAGGGTAGCGACCGATCTTACCGATGGTGACAAGGGTCGAAAAGGGTAGACGGTCTTACCGATGGTGACAAAAACCGGATAGGGTAGCGACCGATCTTGCCGATGGTGACAAGGGTCAAAAAGGGTAGACGGTCTTGCCGATGGTGACAAAAACCGGATAGGGTAGCGACCGATCTTGCCGATGGTGACAAGGGTCGAAAAGGGTAGACAATAGATGTATATAGATGGGATATCAGATGAAAATTCCCCGTCGACCTCGTAGGGGTCTTCCGGACAGAGAATGAATCATCACTATTCATCATTCAATTTTTCTTTTATTCACATTACTGACCTAAGCGCCCTTTCAGGTTTTCGCCGAGGCCGGGCCCCTCTTACTTTTGCCCGCGCGCCCTTTCGGGTTTTCACGCGGAGGGGTACCCGATTTTGCCTACGACGCCCTTTCGGGTTTTCGCCACAACTGGGTTATAGCCATTTTTGCACTTGTCCTGATATAGGAACAAGTCTGGCGGGGTATCTCTATTTTTAACCCCATTTTATTTTCTTTCTTTCTTTTTTCTTGAATTCGTGATGCAGAAGAACTGGACTGCGAAAATATTGACTGGCCTTGTCGATGATGACAAGGATTGGACCCTGCTTTGGTCTGTCGACACTGGTTAGATGCTGAAGCAAAGGATACGGTCTATTAACAAGGATGTAAGATCCGAGCTAAGGGTAAAGACCGACCGGTCTCGCCGATGATGACGAGGGTCGAACGTGGGTTTATTCATCGGCATGGGCCACATGCCGAGGTAAAGGTTGGGTTATTAATGGGGACGGAAAGTCCAAGTTAAGGGTAGAGATCACCCGACCTCGCCGATGATGACGAAGGTCGAACGTGGGTTTATTCATCAGCATGGGCCACATGCCGAAGAGAAGATGGGATTATCAACAGGGACGTAAGGTCCAAGTTGAGGGTAGAGATCACCCGACCTTGCCGATGATGACGAAGGTCGAACGTGGGTTTGTTAAAGGATTTATTGCGGGACTTTGATGGTTGTCCCTTTCGGAGTTTCATTGGGTGGAGAATAGGAGAGGAATTTGGAAATTAGCACTTTACTGACTCAAGCGCCCTTTCAGGTTTTCGCCGGAGCCAGCCCCCTCTTGCTTTTACCTGCGCGCCCTTTCGGGTTTTCACGCGGCGGGGTACCCGATTTTGCCTGTAGCACCCTTTCGGGTTTTCGCCACAGCTGGGTTATAGCCATTTTTGCACTTGCCGTAATATAGGAGCAAGTCTGGCGGGGTATCTCTATTTTTAACCCCATTTTCTTTTCTTTCTTTTTTTTTGATATGTATAGGGTGGCAAATCGAAGCGTGATATTCGACTCCTAGTTGATCGTAGATGGCCCGCAGTGGCAACAATGTGAGAATGCCAGCTAGGACACAAAGTCTTCAGCCGAGCCGGGTTTATTCGTTAGCGAGGAGATCATGCTAACGCAAGGAAGGGCTTTCGTGCCAATTCGAACATAAGGCTCGTAATGGCAGTGTGGCGTATTCTTTTGAAAGTTTGATCAGGGCGGAATGCCACTAGACCAAGGAGAGGGTAGCTTGATCAGGGCGGAATGCCACTGGACCAAAGGAAGGTAGCTCAGTTAGGGCAGAATGCCACTAAACCCAGGAAAGGGTAGCTTGGTTAGGGCGAGATGCCATTAAACCAAGGAAAAGGTAGCTCGGTTAGGGCGGAGTGCCACTAAACCCAGAAAAGGGTAGCTTGGTTAGGGAGAAGTGCCACTAAACCCAGGAAAGGGTAGCTCGGTTAGGGCGGAGTGCCACTAAACCCAGGAAAGGGTAGCTTGGTTAGGGCGAGATGCCATTAAACCAAGGAAAGATAGCTCGGTTAGGGCGGAGTGCCACTAAACCCAGGAAAGGGTAGCTCGGTTAGGGCAAGATGCCATTAAACCAAGGAAAATGTAGCTCGGTTAGGGCGGAGTGCCACTAAACCCAGGAAAGGGTAGCTCGGTTAGGGCGAGAGGCCATTAAACCAAGGAAAAGGTAGCTCAGTTAGGGCGGAGTGCCATTAAACCCAGAAAAAGGTTAGCTTGGTCAGGGCAGAATGCCACTAGACCAAGGGAAGGTAGCTTGATCAGGGCGAGATGTCACTAAACCAAGAAAATGGTAGCTTGATCAGGGCGAGATGCCACTAAACCAAGAAAAAGGTAGCTCGGTTAGGGCGGAGTGCCACTAAACCAAGGAGGAGGGTAGCTCGGTTAGGGCGGAGTGCCACTAAACAAAGGTAAGGGTAGCTCGGTTAGGGCGGAGTGCCACTAAACCAAGGAAAGGGTAGCTTGGTTAGGGCAGAATGCCACTAAACCTAGGAAAAGGTAGCTCGGTTAGGGCGGAGTGCCACTAAACCCAGAAAAAGGTTAGCTCGGTCAGGGCAGAATGCCCCTAGACCAAGAAAAATGTAGCTTGATCAGGGTGAGATGCCACTAAACCAAGAAAAGGGTATCTTGATCAGGGCGAGATGCCACTAAACCAAGAAAAAGGTAGCTCGGTTAGGGCGGAGTGCCACTAAACCAAGGAGGAGGGTAGCTCGGTTAGGGCGGAGTGCCACTAAACCAAGGTAAGGGTAGCTCGGTTAGGGCGGAGTGCCACTAAACCAAGGAAAAGGTAGCTCCGACCGATCACTCGGGACATGTCGGCTGCGTTGCATGATACAGCTTAATGTGTTTTCCGTTGAGGGGAGAAAACTGGATGACTCCTTTGTGGTCTACAAGGATGTAGGCACCCCTTTCATATACTCGGCGGATGATATACGGCCCGACCCAATTTTCGACCAGCTTCCCTTTGGGGTTGGAGGCCATCACTTCTTTTCTTTTGACCATTACCAGGTCTCCTTTCTTGAATTCTCGACCCTTGACTAGCTTGTCAAAAGCACGGGCCATGCGAGCCTGGTAGAGTTGGATGTTTTGCTGTGCCCGAAGGCATTTTCCTTCGAGCTCGGCGAGCTCCTCCAATCTTCTTTCTGCATTGGCTTGTTCACCACTGACTAGTCCACACTGGACGGCAACTCGCAATGAAGGAACTTCAAGTTCAATGGGCACTACAGCTTCCGACCCATAAACGAGGGAGAAAGGTGAACAGCCGGTTGGGGTCTTGTAGATAGTACGATAGGCCCAAAGTGCTTAGTACATCCTTTCTTCCCAATCCTTTTTATTAGACTTGACAATCTTCGCCAGCAGCGTGCATAAGGTCTTGTTAAAGGCTTCTGCGAGTCCATTGGCCTGATGGTTGTAGGGGCACGATGTCCTCCAGTCGATTTTGTATTTGTCGGCCAGCCGATAAACCTTCTGGTTCTAAAATGACTGCCATTATCAGTGATGATTCGGCTGGGGATCCCGAACCGAAATATTACATTCTGCCGGAAGAACCTTGCAACTAGTTCTCCCGTTACATCTCTTAGTGCTACTGCCTCCGCCCATCTTGAGAAGTAGTCCGTAGCTGCTAAGATGTATCTGCACCCTGATGAAGATGCTGGTAGCGGCCCTACTACGTCCGTGCCCCACTGAGCAAACGGCCAGCTTGGTAGGGTGGGATGCAATGGCACTGGAGGCCTCCTTGCCACATTAGCATGTTCTTGACACTTCTAACAAGCTTTGGCGAACTTGCAGCAATCATCAAATATAGTGGGCCAATAATAGCCCAGTTTCTTTATCTCAATTTTCATCTTCGGGCCAGCCTGGTGTGCTCCAACTGATCCTGCATGGACCTCCTGCATCACCTGTCCTGCTTCTGCTGAAGACAAGCAACGGAGTAGGACTTTCCTTCGGGCATCTGCCATAATCTGGAACAAGGTCCCGCTTCTCATCTCGTAAGAATCCTTGATTCTCAGGAGCTTCATTCTATGTTCCTTTTCTTTTGGAAGTTACTGGTGTTGAAACCAGCGTAGGAGATGCTCTCGCCAATCGGGCTGCTGAACCCCTTCGATGACTGCTACTTCCATCTCATGTTCATCGGCCAGGACCTCTGTTACGCTGGGGACCTGTCGGCGGTTGATTACTGTTATATTCAGGCTTGTGTCTGGCGGGACCGCTAATGAACTGGCCAGCTTAGTGAGGGCGTCTGCCTGAGCATTCCGGCTCGATTGATGTGCTTGATGCTGATAAAGTAAAATCTTGACATCAGGCGAGTCGCCAACTGGTGATAGGGGAGGAGCTCTTGCTTTCACACATCGAACTCTCCTTCCAGCTGTTTTATAACTAGCATGGAGTCTCCGAATGCTTCCAGCATCTGAATTCCCATGGACAGAGCAATTTGCAACCCGATTATCAGGGCTTCATATTCCGATTCATTGTTTGTGCATTGCTTGTTTATGGAACAGGATGTATGCACCACTTCTCCTTCTGGGGATTTCAGGACTATGCCTGCTGCTGCCCTGACTCTGGCTGATCTAGTGGCAGAGGTGTCAATTCTGGAAGCGCCATCAAAGTATAGCTGCCATAGGGAGGGTTGTACTTGCACGGCTTCTAGGGTTTCATCTTCAGGAAGCTCCGGCTCCAACGGGCAATCCCCGGGCACTGGTTGCTCAGCGAAGAAGTCTGCAATAGCTTGGCCCTTGACAGCCTTGCGCGGCACGTCGGAGATATCAAACTCCATAAGGATTACCGCCCATTTGCCCAGGCGGCCTTTGAGTGCCGGTTGAGATATGATGTACTTCAGGGGATCCTCTTTGGATACCAAGCTGATTTCATGCGACAACATATAGTGTCGGAGCTTCTTAACTGTGAAGACCAGTGCCAGACAGATCTTCTCAATATAAGTATATTTCTCTTCAGTTCTGACCAGTCTCCGACTGAGGTAATAGAGGGCTTGCTCTTTCCCTTCTTCATTATTCTGGGCCAGCATTGCCCCCAGAGAATTATGTGTAGCTGCTATATACAGTATCAATGGTCGTCCCTTCACCGGTGCGCCCAGCACTGGAGGAGTTTTCAGGTAGTCTTTTAGCTTGTCAAAGGCTGCCTGGCAATCTTCATCCCAATAAAAGGGAACCTCTTTCATCATCAACTTGTGAAAAGGCTGACATCGCCCTGACAAATTAGAAATGAACCGCCGGATATAAGCTAAGCGGCCCTGTAATGATCTCAGCTCGGAGATGTTCCTTGGCGGAAGTAACCCCTGAATTACCTTGATCTTTGCGGGGTCTATCTCGATTCCCTGATATCGAATGATGAAGCCTAAGAATTTTCCGCTCGACACTCCGAACGCACATTTCATAGGGTTCATCTTCAGCTCATGCTGCCTTAGCCACTGAAAGACAATCCAGAGGTCTTGCAGATGATCTTCTTTTCTTTTAGTTTTGATCACCAGGTCATCTATGTAGCATTCAACCTTGTGGTAGAGCAACTCATCAAAGATTTTGGTCATCGCGCGCTGATAGCATTCTTCAGTCCGAACGACATTCTCTTGTAATGATAAATGCCTTTAGGGGTTCGGAAAGCACTATGGACTCGGTCATGCTCCGCAATCCAAATCTGATTGTAGCGGGATGACCCATCCATGAATGACATGGCTTCATGGCCGGTTGTAGCATCAATCATGACCTCGGTTATTGGCACCGGAAAGTCATCCTTAGGGCAGGCTTTATTTAGATCCCGGAAGTCGACACATATCCGGATCTGTCCATTCTTCTTTTTCACGGGGACGATATTCGCCAGCCACGTGGTGTACTGGTTTTCTTTAACAAATCCCACGTCAATGAGCTTGTCGACTTCAGCACAAATTTGGGTGATGAGCTCTGGCCTCATGCGCCGTGGTGGTTGCTTCACCGGCTCGGCGTCAGGGCTGATTGCCAACTCATGTTGCGAGACAGTAGGGCTTAGACCTGACATCTCTTTGTAAGTCCAGGCGAAGCAATCCCAATATTCTAGCAGTAGCTGAATGTACAGCTCCCGTTCTTCTGGGGATAGTTGGGCGCTGAGGAAGCTAGGCCTAGGGTCCCTCTCATTTCCCAGGTTGACTTCTATTAGTTCATCGACTGTGGCTTGGCCTCCGTCTTCTATCTCTGGAGGTGCCAGTTGGAGGTCAACGAAGTCTGGAATACCGTCTTGAGGGTCGAGTACTTCGACTTCCTCATCAGACACTATCAGAGCTTCTTGAGGTTTCTTTATTTCTTGTGCTAGCGGCTGGGTGGATTGTTCTATTAATAAATCCATTGCCGTCGCAGCTTCCAAGGATGAGAGAGCAGCCTTGGTGTTTGCAGATGAGATTACAGCCATGACGGGCTGGTAACTGTTTACTGCCAGGTTCGGACAGCATGCTGATTTTG
Source organism: Amorphophallus konjac (assembly GCA_022559845.1). NCBI lineage: Eukaryota > Viridiplantae > Streptophyta > Magnoliopsida > Alismatales > Araceae > Amorphophallus > Amorphophallus konjac. Next base: position 168,160,368 of record CM040124.1, on the reverse strand, counting down.
TAGCAGAAGTTGAGGAAGTTTCACCTTCTGGGACATTTGTATCTTCCGCAAAAGTGGATTTTTCTTTCCTAGTAGCTGGTTCCCCTTGATTGGAGTTGACCAAGGCTTCCCTGATTGGCATAAAGGGTGTTGAAGTTGCCATTAGTAGGACCCCTGTGGAGGGAGAGACTCCTACTTCTTGAATGTCTTCGGCTTCGCTGCTGCTAGCCGTATCAAATTCGGATTGAAAGGCCGCTTCTTCAGGATGAACTTGCTCCCAGCATCGGCAAGGGGCCGAGGTTTCTACTTCTTGATTTTCGGACCGAGCCAGTTCAAGATATTCGGCTTCCGTCGGATACTCATCAAAGGTTACTCCCAGAGGGCTATCTTCAGTAGGGTAGAAGGCGTAGATAGTATCCACCTCGTACCGCCCACTATAATAATATTCCTCCAGGGTGAATCCCAACCCTGGATGTTGAGAGACACGTCTCATTTCCTTATCCAGATTTGCAGGATGCCACATCTTTTGGAAAGCTTTTTTGCGCTTTTGAGACTGATCGGGAGGAATGTGTTGCTTCTGAAACATCTTGGCCATCGGATCAGTTGTAAATGCCGTGCCTTGCACAGGAACCGTCGGGTTGCTTAGATCTTCGGGGAGGCTGCAGTCTGTGTCCTCCCGAGTAGGATGCTCCTCAGCTGTATAGAACAAACTACGGGGCCCATCTTCCTGTGTCACCTCCCAGGCCTTGAAAGGTTCAACAGTGGGATCATTGAGGCTGGGGACTGGCTTGGTGAGGCCGGCCGGGACTCCGATGCGGTTGTGCTGTCGATCGACATGCACTTCCTTAGCCTTGGGGTACAATGCTGGGGGTGTCACCCTGCCGACATCTCCAGAAGTGGTGATGTGGGAGACCACCTTCGGCTTGACATATCCGCGTGGCGGTGGTGGATACCAACCGTCAGCCGATCTATTCTTCGACGCCCCTACGGGGGCCTCAGCTTCATAGACCTTCTGGGGAGGCCCCGTATATAAGTTGGCGTCCGCCAAGTGACATTCAAACACCTCGAATGGGTGGATATCAGCAAATATCCTCTCCTCCTTCCCCTGGAGGCTGTATATGATGCATTGGTGGAGCGTGGAGGGCACCATCATATTTTCATGCAGCCATGGGCGGCCGAGCAGCGCTTTGTAGGAGGTGCGAGAGTCAATGACATGAAACTGCACCGTTGTAGTGAAATCTGCCAGGGTCAGCGTGAACTCTGCCACTCCCATAGATGTTGTGCCCCTGTGGTTTTGATGATGGTTTTAATGGTGGTTTTGATGATTGGTTTTTGATGTGAGTTAATCACTGTGAGTCATCTTGCTGTGTGAGTCATCATGTTGTTATTCAGTTATTTTCTGATCATAACTCAGTCTATCAAATGTTCAGTCATCTTGCTGCTCAGTTTAGTTTAACATACTTGATGTTCAGTCATGTTAACTGATGCATAAAGCATTCATTGCTACACTCTGCTTAGTTAGTATGAACAGTAGTGGGTCGACCCACCCTTGCTGATGCGTCGACCCATCAGAACACTGACTGTCTGGTTTGTCTAATTTCAAGTCTATACACTCTATACTCACTCAAGTCTGTTCAGCCGTTTACATTTCATGAAGTCTGTACACTTCATCGCTTCTGTAAGCATTCTTCAAGTATGTACAGCCTGTGCATTGCTTCACAACAAGTCCAGACATCCTGGTTGTAGTCTAAGTCTACACATCCTGTTAGGTCGGACTTCAAAGTCTGTACACTGCGCACCACTGTACAAGTCCATACAATCGCTGTTGAACTGTGAAGTCTCTACATTGTCTGATCATTCATCTTTGAAGTCTATACAATGTGCACAGTTTCTTCATGTCTTTACATTACATCATTGTCTTCAGCTCAAGCGTTCAAAGCCAAGTCTATACAACGCTAAGTCAATACATTGAAATGTTCTCCAAAGTCTGCACAATGGTCTAACATTCCAAACTCTGTACAGTCACTCCCTCAGCAAGTCTATACACTGGAGTCGTCAGCTGTGAGGACAACATGTCTGTACATTGGTTCTCATGCATGTTAAACATGAAGTCTGTACAGTGCATGGTCTCAACTTGCGTCTCACTGAGGATCCATACACTGTAAAGTCTATACAGACTTCATCGTCTTAGAGAGCGTCTCAGGCATCAAGTCCATACATCCGATCGTCTCTGTAAGCGTCTCAAGCTGAAGTCTATACATTGGCGCACTGTTCATGCATCAGGTCTCAAAGTCTATTCAACGAGGGCTTCATGTCTATACATTGGTCGGTGCAAGTGTATACAATGGATGAGTCTGCATAGTGCATATTGTTCTAAGTATATACATCCGTCAAACGCCTCAAAGTCTGTACACTGGTTTTCACGAGAAGTCTATACACTGGTCTTCACTTGATGTCTGTACATTGGCTCAGCCTTCGCAAGTCTGTACACTGCTTGAGCCTCACCAAGTCTGTACATCACTTCAAGCGATTTAAGTCTATACAGCCTGCCTTCACATTCAGAGTCTGTACATCGGTCCTACAGCCGATCGTCTCATTCAAAACTTTGTAAGTCTGTACAGCCGAGCGTCTCATGCATCATCTCACTCTGGCAAAGTCTATACACTGGCTCAAGCTTGTCAAAGTCTATACATCACCGTTGGGCATCAAGTCAATACACTGTTCACCGTCTTATTAAGAGTCTTACACTATCAAGTCTGTACATTGCGAACAGTGCATCTCTTCCTCAAAGTCTGAACACTGGCCTCTTGCTTCAAGTCTATACATTGGGTTGTCCGACCACAACTCTATACATTCGGTTGTTATAAACTGAAGTCTATACAGTGGCTGAGCAATGTAAAGTCTACACATTGGTAAGGCTAGTTCATGCATTGTTCATCATCTGTCTTGTTCACTACGTCGACGCCGACACTGGATGCGTTGACGCATTGGCCAGTTGCCAAGGGCGTGAGCATCTCGCTTGAGGAGCTGAGACGACGGTGCACGATGGAAGCGTTGACGCCTTGGGCTGATATCCAAAGGTCTTTTGATCAACATAAAGTCTGTACAACATGAAGTCTGTACATTGGTTTTTCCTTGAACAGAAGGCCTAAGTCTACACACTTTCCTGTTATGATAATGCATTCTTCAGCAAGTATATACACTGAGCACGCATGAAGACTTCTAAGTCTATACACTCCCTCACTCTGTATACACTCGCTATATTGATTTCTATAAGTCTATACATTGCTTAACTATGCACAGCCTATGTTAATTTTGTTCATCGACTGAACACTTCTTTAATCATGCAGGTGTCTGGCACGTGATCCAAGGAGCTGAAATGCTGACACGTGGCCAAATATCTGGGCGGGAAATGTGGAGGACACACGCGCCCAGTGCTGCCTCTGCTCGAGCTGCTATAAAGGGGAGTCTCGGTTGTCTGAAGAAGAATGATCGAAGCCTTGAGAGCAATAGCAGAAAAGCAGAAGTGCTGAGAGTTCGATCCAGCAGAAGAGAAGAGTTGCAGAGAAGAAGAAGAGAAGAGAAGAGACAGAGAGAGCCTGCGAAAGAAGAAGAAAAAGAGTGAAGAAGCAGAAGAGAAAGAGAGAGAGAGAGAAGGAGTTCGTAGAGAAGAAATGGGAAAAGCTTGAAGATCTGTCCTCTAGCATTTGGATCAAATCCAAGCCAGACATGCTCCCTTGAGAGCTACATTTCTTGTATTTCGTTTCCAGCTTTTGGCGCTGTGCTTTTTCATCCTTTCTTATTTTCCTTTTTATCTTTCCATCCTTGTTCTTCCGATTGCCCTGTTGGGGATCGGGTTCCTCCTGTGGACTCAGGAGAAGGGAGATCTGATCTCCGGGTGCAAGTAGCTGGGAGCTACTTGTGGGTTCCCTCCGGTTTGGAGGAAGGGAGACTTGTCTCCGGTTCTGGGCTTGTGGCTAGCAAGTCTAGGGTCCCTCCGGTCTGGAGGAAGAGAGACTTCGGTCTCTGGTTTCCAAGTGGCTGGGAGTCACTTGGGGTGTCCCTCCGGTTGGGAGGAAGAGGGGAGGTTGTTCCCCTGGTCAAGCTGTGTGGCAGCACCTTGTTCGCAGACTGAGTCTGCTTGGTTCTAGCATTTGCTAGTGAAGCCTCACTCCGGTTGGGAGTGAGGGGTGGATGTAGGTCTGGAGGACCGAACCACCTAAAAAATCTATTGAGCAGTGGTTTGATTGCTTGATTTGCTTCCGCTAGATGCTTGGATAGGCTCGCTCCACCTGCTTGTTATTTTGCTTAATCGAATTAGCTTAATTCTGGATTTTGCCTAGCATCTGAGTTTTTATTTGGCCATTATTCATAGAAGGATACATTCACCCCCCTCTGTATCCGGGCCTAGCACCCTAACAGTTGGTATCAGAGCGGTGTCTGCATACAAGGTCCAGCAACCTGCAGATTCGATCTTGCAGTCTTAGGTGCTAATTTATTTTTAGTGCATAAATATTCCTGTTACTTTGAATTTACTCGCTATTTGTTTTCAATGACTCTTCCACCCGTCTTTAGTGGTTCTGATTTCAGTCAGTGGTACATTACTTTACATGCTTATGTTAATTCTGCTAATCCTGATCTGTGGAAATTAATTTCACAAGGTCCTCACATCTTACCAACGAAAGTGTCCAAATGGACCGACAGACACAGATCAAAGGATGGAGAAAATCAGAAAGCCTTTAACCTGATGAAAGCAGCTACTGACAGAGCCTTATAGTCTTGTCTTCTTAATTACAGCTCAGCAAAGGACATCCTGGATAGGCTGAAGCAATTTCACAGGGTAAACGAGGACAGCTGCATGATGGCTGACAGAAGCAATCAAAGCAGCAGCCAAAATGAAGATGATGATGATGAGGTAAATCTCTTCGAGAATTTTTCTCTTGATGATTGAGAGAATGCATATGCTGAATTGTTAGAGTCGAATGAGAGCTTAAGAAAACAGTATAAAAGTTGAAGAAGGGTACTGGGATAGATAGTTCTAGCTCTCCATGTGAAAACTGTTTAAGTACGAAGCAATTTCATGATGCATGTCTGTCTGATAATCATATGTATAAATATCAGAATGCAAAACTGAAGAAGGAACTTGAATGTGCTTACTCTGAACTAAACAAGCTAAAATCTGAAAATGATTCTCTAAGAAAATCTGTTAATGAAAATGATGAAAAACTTGAGAAACTTGAGCAGGAGAAGAACTTGTTTGCTAAAAAATTCAATGCCATAAAATCTGTAAATATAGAATTACAGAAAGATCTGGAGAAGCAGCAAAAAGAATTAAAGGAATTTGAGGCTGAAAGAAAACTTGGAGTTAACTCAGATGATCAGACTCTAATAAATGAGTTAATTCAGAATGACAAGCTTAAGGAAGAAAATGAGAAGTTAAAAATGTTGAACTCCACTATCTCTGAGAGACTTCTAGCCTTAGAAAGAGGAAAAACTGTTTGCGTTGAAGATTCTGATAAACTGAGCAATTTGGAAAATGAAATTGAGAAATATAAAACTACTAACAAAGTTTTAAATGAAGCTATGAATTGCAGTGAGCAAGAGATTGCCAGTTATGAGTTACACATTTCCTCTCTAGAAAATGAAATTCAAGATCTGAAAACATCTCTGTCAAAGTTTGTGAGTGGACAAGAGAATCTGGACAGGTTGTTAGGAGTTAAGGTCAATACTCAAAGGGAAGGGTTAGGCTACAACAATGTCAATAAAAAGGCTTTCAAAAATAAGCTAATGACATCTTTTATCAAAGCATCAGATGTAGCCACCACCTCAGAAAATAAACAACAAATGTTCAGAAGAATCAGAAACAAACTGGAAAAATGGAAAAGATCAGTCATGTGAAGAAAGGAGTGAATCACATTGAAAAAATGTATGATGTACATCACTCGAACTTTCCTGCCACCAAGAAAAAGACTGATTTTAAATATGTTGAGAAAGTTCAATCTGTGCTTGACATGAATACACATACACATGCACATAAAAATAAGAATTCATGTCATTACTGTGGTAGGGTTGCCACATTATGAATAATTGCTTCATTCTGAAACAAGACAACAAAAAGCATGCTAGGAAACATGTCTCTGCTCAGAACAAAAAGAAAATTGAATGCTATCACTGTGGCAAATTGGGCCACAGGGCCATTGAATGCTGGCATGCTCAGGGTAGACAATTCAATTCTAAAACTGTTAAACTCCCTGCAAATGGAAATGCTTTTGGAAGAAATGTTTTTAAAGGCAAGCACAATGAGTGCTTCAAATGTGGGAAGTATGGCCACACAGTCAAGGACTGTTGGCACATTCAGAAGAATTTTTTTAACCCCCATGTTATCAAATTCTCTGCCAGAAAATCTGTGAGCTTTTCATGCTATAACTGTCGAAAGCCAGGCCATAGAGCTGCTGAATGTTGGCTGGCCGGTTTTAGTAAACAGAATTTTAATTCTGTCAACAACAAAAAGTTTCATGCATATGCACATGGATTTCATGCTAACAAGAATGTGCATAGATCAAATCTGAAACCTAATGCATCTTACTATCATTATAGTAAGCAGAACTCTCTCTCTGCCAATAAACTTCATGACAACAGTAATGTGCATAAGAGGAATTTGAAATCTGCTAATTCATGCCATTGCTGTGGACAAATTGGTCATTCAATGAATAATTGCTACTTGATGAAATCTGATGACCAAGCAGCTAGAAAATTGTTTAGGAAACCTGCTACGAATGTCATTGTCAATTCAGGACCCAAGACCTCTTGGGTACCTGTTTGTGCAAAATAACTTTGCTTTGCAGGTGTGCCTTGGAATGGAATAAAAAGGGGTATTAATCCAAGGCACTCAAGAATGAAAATCCCTTCTGAACTTTTCAGGTAAATTATCTGCATTTCCTATTTTACAAATTCATTACATATCTGATTTGATGTAATCTTGCATATCTGCCATTTGTAGTTATTTGATAATTGTTGAAATGCATAAACTCTGAAAATAAATTACATTCTAAAAAATCTGGACTGCATATGAATGTTGTTTGAAATTTGTCTATTGCATAGTTCATTGAAAACCTGAATTGCATATAGGACTATTGGTTTGCATTGTTATTTATGACCTCTATGGTATATCAAATGGTAAGCTACCAAAAGGCAGGGAAATCTATCTGGAGGTTCTTACTATGTGAGAGGTGGTCTTTTAGACCAAGTGCTCCGCCTAGTACCATGGGTCATTTTGCTTGATAGGGCAGTCTGAATGTGCATGAATCAAAATCATATGTTCAGTATCTCATGGCAAACATTGCATGTTTTAAGGGGGAGTTACTTGCATGTGTTTTTACATACATAAAGTGCATTGCATTTCCTTAGATTGAAAATGCCAAAAAGATTGTCTAAATGCATGTTGTCAGGGGGAGTCAATGCATTGCATATAGGTTGTCAAATGCATACTCATGTGAGAATTCATTGCATATCCTTCCTTATTGATTTTGTTGACAGACCTTGAACATATTTTTGAAAACATTGAGCTTCAAAATCTCTCCTATCAATTGGTATCATTTGGATTCAGAATTCTATCAGTCTGTCATGAAGATTTCAATGGGACTATCTCAATCATAAATCTGAAAAATTCTTGAACTAGAAATCTTCTATTATACGTTTTTATGAATGACTGAAATAACTCATGTGGTTTAAGTTTAATGTATTCAATGAGTTTGGCTTTAAAATCTCTTAAAAATATCTGAAGCATGTTTAATAAACCTTAACCATCTGTTTCATGCTATCTTGTAAAATCTTCTGAAATCTGCATTATTGAATTAATGGCTTTAATTGGTTAAGTACATGAAATTATTATTGACTTGAAGTAAAGGAATTTGTCTGAATTGTCTAAAGGGTAATTGTTGTCAGAGCAATGACTTTGATCACTGAGAAACCATGTCCAAAGGACTGTGTCATGAGGTGTCTTAGTCAACTCTGCAGAATAAAATTCATTGAAAATTCAGGCAGAGCAATGGCATGCACACTGAGAAATACAACTCACTCATCAAGAAATGATTTGCAGTGTGTCATGATGTGTAAATGCTATCTCTGTTCATATAAAGCATGACAGTTAGTCACACTAAGTGCTTAGGGATATTGGCCTCTGATCAAGGTATATCCTCTAGTTACAAGGTGTGCGCTGAACTAGAGTGCTCGTAAAATTTGTAGCATGAAAAAAATTATTGAAAAAATTGAAATGTTTGAATATTGATGCTAAAATCAAATTGCTACAACCCTAGACAAAATCATATGACTTCATAATTGCTTGATCTCAATACTAATGCATGTAATTCCGAAAGAAGTCAATACAGTTGATTGTGTAAGAGAAAGGGAGATTACTCAAGATAAATATGTGGGTTTGGTTCATTTTTATTAAAATATGATTTTAGATATCAATACAGAATTTTATTGATAAACTCTGCATACATCATGTTTAAACCATGCTGTTCAATAAAGCTCATTCATAAGCCCTTATAATGGAAGATTTTGAAAAACTTATGTTTTGGATTTATGAGATTGATATCTCTCTGAAAATCTGACTGAATTTTCTGAGATTGGAGCTTCTTTAAAGAATCTGCTAATTGAACCTCTTCTGATCATTGACCTGAACTTCTCCTTGTTTGCCCCTGTGGTCTCCTTTTCATTCATTTCATAAGGTTCCATTTATTAAGGGGGAGCCTCCTTGTCATATGCATCATGCTGCATAGAAGGAGAAGAATTGTGCTCTTGCATTCATATTTCTGGTATCTGCATCTACATTCATACCCCTTCCCATGGTTTATTTTGATTATACCAAAGGGGGAGATTGTTTGCCAAAGAGGGAGAATATCATTCAATCAGTGCATGCAGGCTCCTTTTGATCATCTCTAACTCATGCTTTTGCTGAAACTCTTAAAGGGGGAGAAATTGACTGAATTTTTATACATGCTATAATTTCTCAAACTATTTTCTTTTTGTTGAAGTCAAAGGGGGAGAATAGTTTGAGTCATCAGTTTGACTCACTGTGTAGTGTTGCCATCATCAAAAAGGGGGAGATTATTGTGCCCCTGTGGTTTTGATGATGGTTTTAATGGTGGTTTTGATGATTGGTTTTTGATGTGAGTTAATCACTGTGAGTCATCTTACTGTGTGAGTCATCATGCTGTTATTCAGTTATTTTCTGACCATAACTCAGTCTATCAAATGTTCAGTCATCTTGCTGCTCAGTTTAGTTTAACATACTTGATGTTCAGTCATGTTAACTAATGCATAAAGCATTCATTGCTACACTCTGCTTAGTTAGTATGAACAGTAGTGGGTCGACCCACCCTTGTTGATGCGTCGACCCATCAGAACACTGACTGTCTGGTTTGTCTAATTTCAAGTCTATACACTCTATACTCATTCAAGTCTGTTCAGCCGTTTGCATTTCATGAAGTCTGTACACTTCATCGCTTCTGCAAGCATTCTTCAAGTATGTACAGCCTGTGCATTGCTTCACAACAAGTCCAGACATCCTAGTTGTAGTCTAAGTCTACACATCCTGCTAGGTCGGACTTCAAAGTCTGTACACTGCGCACCACTGTACAAGTCCATACAATGGCTGTTGAACTGCGAAGTCTCTACATTGTCTGATCATTCATCTTTGAAGTCTATACAATGTGCACAGTTTCTTCATGTCTTTACATTACATCATTGTCTTCAACTCAAGCGTTCAAAGCCAAGTCTATACAACGCTAAGTGAATACATTGAACTGTTCTCCAAAGTCTGCACAATGGTCTAACATTCCAAACTCTATACAGTCACTCCCTCAGCAAGTCTATACACTAGAGTCGTCAGCTGTGAGGACAACATGTCTGTACATTGGTTCTCATGCATGTTAAACATCAAGTCTGTACACTGCATGGTCTCAACTTGCGTCTCACTGAGGATCCATACACTGTAAAGTCTATACAGACTTCATCGTCTTAGAGAGCGTCTCAGGCATCAAGTCCATACATCCGATCGTCTCTGTAAGCGTCTCAAGCTGAAGTCTATACATTGGCGCACTGTTCATGCATCAGGTCTCAAAGTCTATTCAACGAGGGCTTCGTATCTTCATGTCTATACATTGGTCGGTGCAAGTGTATACAATGGACGAGTCTGCATAGTGCATATTGTTCTAAGTATATACATCCGTCAAACGCCTCAAAGTCTGTACACTGGTTTTCACGAGAAGTCTATACACTGGTCTTCACTTGATGTCTGTACATTGGCTCAGCCTTCACAAGTATGTACACTACTTGAGCCTCACCAAGTCTGTACATCACTTCAAGCGATTTAAGTCTATACAACCTGCCTTCACATTCAGAGTCTGTACATCGGTCCTACAGCCGATTGTCTCATTCAAAACTTTGCAAGTCTGTACAGCCGAGCGTCTCATGCATCATCTCACTCTGGCAAAGTCTATACACTGGCTCAAGCTTGTCAAGTCTATACATCACCGTTGGGCATCAAGTCAATACACTGTTCACCGTCTTATTAAGAGTCTTACACTATCAAGTCTGTACATTGCGAACAGTGCATCTCTTCCTCAAAGTCTGAGCACTGGCCTCTTGCTTCAAGTCTATACATTGGGTTGTCCGACCACAACTCTATACATTCGATTGTTATAAACTGAAGTCTATACAGTGGCTGAGCAATGTAAAGTCTACACATTGGTAAGGCTAGTTCATGCATTGTTCATCATCTGTCTTGTTCACTGAGTCGACGCTGACACTGGATGCGTTGACGCATTGGCCAGTTGCCAAGGGCGTGAGCATCTTGCTTGAGGAGCTGAGGCGACGGTGCACGATGGAAGCGTTGACGCCTTGGGCTGATATCCAAAGGTCTTTTGATCAACATAAAGTCTGTACAGCATGAAGTATGTACATTGGTTTTTCCTTGAACAGAAGGCCTAAGTCTACACACTCTCCTGTTATGATAATGCATTCTTCAGCAAGTATATACACTGAGCACGCATGAAGACTTCTAAGTCTATACACTCCCTCACTCTGTACACACTTGCTATATTGATTTCTATAAGTCTATACATTTCTTAACTATGCACAACCTGTGTTAATTTTGTTCATCGACTGAACACTTCTTTAATCATGCAGGTGTCTGGCACGTGATTCAAGGAGCTGAAATGCTGACACGTGGCCAAATATCTGGGCGGGAAATGTGGAGGACACACGCGCCCAGTGCTGCCTCTGCTCGAGCTGCTATAAAGGGGAGTCTCGGTTGTCTGAAGAAGAATGATCGAAGCCTTGAGAGCAATAGCAGAAAAGCAGAAGTGCTGAGAGTTCGATCCAGCAGAAGAGAAGAGTTGCAGAGAAGAAGAAGAAGAGAAGAGAAGAGACAGAGAGAGCCTGCGAAAGAAGAAGAAAAAAAGTGAAGAAGCAGAAGAGAAAGAGAGAGAGAGAAGGAGTTCGTAGAGAAGAAATGGGAAAAGCTTGAAGATCTGTCCTCTGGCGTTTGGATCAAATCCAAGCCAGACCTGCTCCCTTGAGAGCTACATTTCTTGTATTTCATTTCCAGCTTTTGGCGCTGTGCTTTTTCATCCTTTCTTATTTTCCTTTTTATCTTTCCATCCTTGTTCTTCCGATTGCCCTGTTGGGGATCGGGTTCCTCCTGTGGACTCAGGAGAAGGGAGATATGATCTCCGGTTGCAAGTAGCTGGGAGCTACTTGTGGGTTCCCTCCGGTTTGGAGGAAGGGAGACTTGTCTCCGGTTCTGGGCTTGTGGCTAGCAAGTCCAGGGGTCCCTCCGGTCTGGAGGAAGAGAGACTTCGGTCTCTGGTTTCCAAGTGGCTGGGAGTCACTTGGGGTGTCCCTCCGGCTGGGAGGAAGAGGGGAGGTTGTTCCCCTGATCAAGCTGTGTGGCAGCACCTTGTTCGCAGACTGAGTCTGCTTGGTTCTGGCATTTGCTAGTGAAGCCTCACTCCGGTTGGGAGTGAGGGGTGGATGTAGTTCTGGAGGACCGAAGCACCTAAAAAATCTATTGAGCAGTGGTTTGATTGCTTGATTTGCTTCCGCTAGATGCTTGGATAGGCTCTCTCCACCTGCTTGTTATTTTGCTTAATCGAATTAGCTTAATTTTGGATTTTGCCTAGCATCTGAGTTTTTATTTGGCCATTATTCATAGAAGGATACATTCACCCCCCTCTGTATCCGGGCCTAGCACCCTAACAATAGATACTTCACATTTTTGGTTGAAGCCAGCGATACGCATATCCCCGACTTTCTCGAGATGCACATTAAAGTGGTACTTCTCGTATGTTCTGTATGGCAGGATGTTGACTGCTGCACCAGGATCGACCAGGATCCGGTTCAGTTCTCTCCCATTCAGGTACCCTTTCATATATAGTGGCCTATTGTGGCTGGTAGTAGGTAGTAGCATGTCTTCTGGAGAGAAGGTCATACTGGCTTCTGGTATAGCCTCAGCTATGCAGGCTTCAAAATGAGCAGGCGTCTATAGAGCAGTGATGATCGCCTGTCGAGTTTCTTCACTCAAAGAGAGAATTTCCCAGATCATAAATCAAGCGGGGAGCTTTTTGAGCAACTTCATTATTCGGCTCCCAGCCCGGACATTGGAGAGCTTCATCTCTTCAGCCCATCTGGGCTTGGGGAGGTTTTGATTTGCGGGCCCAGACGGACCTCCTTCATCTTCCTCGGACTCGGCATCCTCTTGGCTGGCACCGGCTGTCGGGTCTTCTTTATTAGCTGCTGTAGGGCAAGCTCCATCTGCATTTTCATTCTCAGTAGATTGCACTGTCTGCGGATGAATGGCCCCAGGTGTAGGGTTAGCCTCTTGACAGGGCTATTTCTCCTTCGACATTTTCATAAATTCAAGGAATGAAGGGACTGCCTTGCCCCCACTCTTGTTGTATAGGCCTGACGGAGGAGGGATTTGAACTCCCTTAACTTCCGGCGGAGGTGTCTTGTAGGGTTGCTCCCCTCTGAACATGATGTTGTGGTTGGGTGGTGGCTGGCGCCCCCATTTTCGACCCGACCGACTGGCATGTGCAGCAGTTGCAGCCTCGGCCTTGCCTCCCCCAGCATGGGGTGTGAAGCAAATTTCTTCTTCTTCCTCTTCTCCGGATAGGTTGAAGAGTGCTGATAGGGTATTGCAGGAGACAACCTGTACTTTATTGGCCTCAGCAGCCTTTCTTTTCTTCTTCTTTTGCTTTCTCTTCTTTTTGGTTTCTACGGGTGCCTGCCCCCAGAATAGGCTGCCCTCCTCAGGGGGTGCTGTTTCGGCTTCCTCCACCTGTTTGAGTGAGAGTTGCTCCAGCTCTTGCCATGGGATGTGGCCCCGTACCAGCAGAGGTCTCAATTCGGGTTGCACATATTCATCTAGCCCTTCAATCAGGTGCTGCAGTCGAAGGACTCCAGGATTGGTTTCCTTGATTACTGGCAGCGGAGTTAGTCTCCTCCTGTTAGGTGTATGTATTCTGACAACTGTAGGTGGAGTGACCCATACGGGTGCTACCACTGGCGGAGCAGGCCGGGGTGTAATGCCACGGATATGTGCCCCCTCTTTCGGGCGGGGTGCCCTCTTCTTCTTGTGCTTCACAGGGATCTGTTGCCACCCCTGTTGTTCTTTCATGGGCTCCAGGAAATGGATTTTGTAGGTGCTCCGTGTGCTTGCTTCAGAGATCTCCTCAGGTAAGGCCTGGTAGAGGGAGATCATGTTGACTGCTACTCTCCTGAGAGGGGCTTCATGTGGCTGAGGAGGGTCCACTTTGTACTCTCCCAGCTCTATTTCATTCTTCTTTACCATTCCTTCGGTGACGTCTTTGAAAACATAACAGTCTTCGATTGGATGTCCCAACATCTGGTGGTAAGGGCAGAATCTTGGACGGTCTTTTCTTTTCAGGTCCTCCGGCGTCCTTGGCTCAGGCAAAGTGACCATGATGTATTCTGTTACCCAGTCGAACAGGACTCGGGTCTTGTCTTTTGGAAAGGAATAGGCTTTCTTCATTTTATCCCTCAGCGAAGGACCTTCTTTATCATCTAGAGCTTTCGCAGGTGGCGGGGGAGCCGCCTTCTTGCCTTTCTCCTTCTGCTGTTCGAACGCCTTGATATCAAGCGCATTCGCTTCTTTAGGTGTGGGGCGTCGTTCCGCAGCCTTGCTTTTCTGGGCTGTGCTGGCAGCTGACGCCGGGACAGGCTTGGCTAGGAAAGCCTCCACTTCGGCCACTACATTATTCAGCCGATCGAACGACCGTATTTCCATTCCAATCATCTTCTCCAGGACCTCCCTCCTGAGGTTTTGTTTGCATATTTGTACCGCGTCCTCCTGATGCGGGGGCCGCTTGCATCTCATTCCGAGGTTCCTCCACCTCTTGATGTAATCAAGGGCTGTCTCATCTGCCCTTTGTTTTGTTGAGTAGATTTCGGCCACTGTGACCTCCCTCTCTGTGAAATGAAATCTTTCTCTGAACTTTCTCTGCATATCCGACCATTCGTTGATTGTCCCGGCCGAGAGGCTAGAGTACCATTCAAATGCGAGCCCTGTCAGCGAGGACCCGAAGAACTTCAGCAAATATGACTCGTCGGTGGCCAGATTGATAAGTACAATATGAAGTGATCTAGAAGGGGAGGGGATGAATAGATCACGGTTTTTCGTAGAATTAAGAAATACTACAGAGTATATTGCTAAACGCAAATAACCTTAAGCTCTGACTATCGAAAATGATGCAGTGCAGTTAATAGCTCACGCAAATAGAAGGCATACCACAATAATACCACAATCGATCACACAAGGACTCAGAGGATTTTAAGGTGGTTCGGTCCTTCAGACTTACATCCACCCCACACTCAAACCGAGTGTGGCTTCACTAAAGGCTGGGCAACACAGCTTGCCAGACAACTGCTGATACACAGCTTCCCAGGAGAACAACCTCTCCTCTTCCTCCTACCCGGAGGGAACCTCTAGTGACCAGCAGTCACTAGAACCCAGAGACTCACGTCTCTCTTCCTCTTTACCAAGAGGGAACCCCACTAGTAGCAGCCCTGCTACTAGTGAACCAGAGGTCGAAGACCCCTCTTCCTCCCAACCCGGAGGGAACCTACAAGCAGCTCACCTGCTGCTTGCAAACCGGAGAATGAATCTCCCTTCTCCTGATCTCACAGGAGGACCCCGACCTCAATCCAGAGGATCGGAAACAAAAACAATGACAGTAGAAGAAGGATAAGAACAATAACCGAAAAAAATACGAACGAAGGAAATCAAATGCCAGAAAATGGAAACAATGTAGCTCAACACAGAGCAATAGACTTCAGATTTGATCCGCAAGTCAGAACAACTCTTCTGATCACTCTTCTGCTCTCTCTCTCTTTTTCCCTCTGCTATTCTTTCTTCTTTCTTTTCTTTTCCTGGATCGAAGGGCTCTCAATTTTCCTGTTTTTTTTCTTCTATGCCTCTCTTCTTCGATCACCTTCATCTGAGGATGAAGGATTCTATTTATAGCAGAACAGCAGGTGGATAGGGCATAAAACGCGTGTGCCTCCCACGCTCGATCCAGAATCTTCCTGCCACGTGCCTTTATCAGATTGGTTCCTCTTATCTCGGATCACGTGCAGCCCTGGAGTGTGGAATGTTCTTCCTCGGACCTGTAATGAGATTAAGTCCATTAATACGCTTCATGGCCATTAAAACCAAAACTGCATGAGGTATAGTAACAACACGACGTGACTATTACTCGAGATGACACAAGAACGACACGAGATACTCTGTAACAGGTCAGATACACAAAAGAAAATGACACGAGGTGAGGTTATAAGCAAAAGAGACACGAGGTCACGAATGCAAAAACAACACGAGGATAACACGGGCTAACGACAGAAACCGACATGAAGACTAAAACGAGAAACCAACACGAGGACAGAATATAACGAAAACGACTCGAGGTGAAAACAACACGAAGTGAAGTTTGACACGAAGTAAAAAAGCAACGACACGAAGTATAGTGGTGACAAACACACACTATATAGAAAACGACACGAAGCCAGTAAGAACAGCACGAGATGAAAACAGCACGGGCTGATAACGACACGAAGTTGAAACAGTAAATGACACGGGATCACACTGCACGAAGTAAAACTACACGAAGACTTAATAAGAAAAACGACACGAGGTGGCAATAAGGAGAACGACATGAAAGCAACATGGACTAGCAACCGAAACCGACACGAAGTCAAACAGTACAACACGAGGTGTTGTAACCAAGAAGAAGTGCCAATCAACACGAAGACAGTATGCAAAGAAACGACTCGAAGTGAGATGAGAACAGAATGAAACAAAGAAGACGACACGGAGTGCATGAAACCAACACGAAGACGTGGACTATAGTAACCGTCACGAAGTGTGGTTACTAAGTAGGAACGACACGAGGTCTACAGGAAAACTACTCGAAGTTCATCAGAACTTTTAGAGCAGCTTCAGGAACACGACACGAAGTCATGAGAAGAGAAAAATAATCACAAAGTGAAACGAACACTTGAACTAAGACTGACTTAGAGACTCAGCAAAAGGACTCGAAGACAGGAATACAAAGGATGACATGGAAACAACACAGTAAACAAATACTGCACGAGGTGAAAGACACCACTCAATCAGACGACAACATGGCTAACTCGACACGAGGTGAAAACGTGAAGTAAGAATGACATGAGGTTTTAAGGAAAACAGCACGAAGACAGAACTTGTACGAACACACGAAGTGTTACCTCTTAGCAGCTTTTCCATATAAAACCATGGATAACTCAAGTGCAAGATATCTGATCAAAAATAACAACAACAATTAACATAGTGTTGCTCATCATCAAAACACTTAGGGAAGACACAAAATCCAACAATCTCCCCCTTTTTGATGATGGCAACACTATATTAAGTATAAGAGATAAGTTCAAAAGAGATCATTTCAGGATATTTAATGCAGACAAATTAAAGCATACTTGCTTCCTTACTTCCCCTGAGAAACCTGAACACTCCCCTGAACACAGAAATAGTTTACCTCAAACTTGATAACTAACTCCCCCTTGTCAAGTTTACCTCAAACTTGATAACTAACTCCCCCTCAACAAACTAACTCCCCCTCAACACTATTCTCTCCCCCTTTGACATCATCAAAACTAGGGGCAAATCTGAAGATACAGAGAAAGGAAAATTGCTGACTATAGAGAGAAAACAGGACAGAGTAAGGCAGATAAGTGGAGACTATTGAGATGTTTAGTCAATTAAGAAAGCCATTAATTTTATGTGAGGATTTTTGAGGATCAGTTAGTCAGACTGTGCAAAAATTGTGAATAAGGATTCGCTCCATACACAGAACCAGATTCTAAGCAAGTGAGGTACAAGATACCAGATTGATCAAAATAAGTCTTTACTGAGAGAGTATTATGTAAGACAGTCAGAAGACAAAGACCTGTGGTATTGAGAACAAACAAATCAAAAGCTATACTTCAAGTGAGCAGGATCTTTAAAGATGGTCAAGATCAAAGGTAAGTCTGTCAAGTACACCTTTGACATTAGGGAGACACCTTGTTTAGAGGCAAGAATCCCCAGTTACTCGGTGGCATGACCACATTACCCCTTCTGATAAGAGGACAGAGATAGTATTCTAACTGGTGTTGACATTAAGGTGACACCTTTATCTGAGGCCAGACACCCCAGTTACTAACCAGATATGTACCATAGCTCTGTATGATCAAGACAACTACTAAGACCAGATAATTACTGCCATCTCATGACATGGGAAGCTTTCACTTCATTGATGAAAATCCCAGTTTCTCAATGAGCAGTTAACAAAGTTGATAACAATTTTATGAAATTTGTTTTTATTAACCAGCTCTTAAAACCTTGTTAATGAAGCTTGAGTCCGTTTGAGAACAATACACCAGATCCAAGGTGATTCAGACTAAAGCACAAAATACCTCATTTTGGACTCACATTGACTAAGTAGGTATGCTGTACTGGCTAGATCAGAAGACAGTTACAGTGTATGAAGATTAATCTTGAATTCAGATTTTGATCTCAGTGGGACTAACAGCTGAAATTCCAACAAGAAATTAGATGATCAGCCTTAAAGAGTAAAGCATCCAACATTTTCGTTTATACACCTAATCAACCTGATTCTCTTATGATGTCAGCAAAATGTCGTTCGGAGTATGTTCAAATTAGGTCAAAGATCAAAACACTTATTATAAATCAGCTCCCCCTGAGACCTTGACCCCAACCCAAACTTAACCAAGACAACCCTCAAAACACTTCAAAGAGAACACCATGAAGTTTGGACAGACTATTCAATCAAAACGGAGTGAGTCACCAAAACACTCATAATGAAGTTATTTCTTCAGCAACAGATGATGAATATGATAAGCATAATAACACATGACATGGTATTCAGAAATCAATTTTTCAATCATGAAATTCTGTAAATACCTAGTTCTCTGCGCAAAGTGCTAAATTTTTCAGTATCCAGTGGCTTAGTAAAGATATCTGCAATTTGTGAGTTAGTGCCAACATGGATCAACTCAAAAGTCCTCCTAGCTACTTCATCTCGAATAAAATGATGCCTGATTTCAATATGTTTGGTTCGGGAATGAAGTACAGGATTCTTTGCAATATTTATTGCACTAGTATTGTCACAAAAGATAGAAGTACAACCTAGCTCAACCGAGTAGTCCAGAAGCTGGTGTTTTATCCATATAACCTGTGTGCCACAGCTCCCTACTGCCACATACTCAGCTTCAGCAGTAGATAGAGCCACAGAGTGTTGCTTCTTGGATCCCCAAGAGACTAAGCACCCTCCTAGAAATTCGCAGTGACCACTAGTGCTCTTCCTGTCCAATTTACATCATGCATAATCTGCATCAGTGTATGCAATGAGATCTAAACTACATGATGCAGGATACCAGAGACCTAGATCATGGGTGGCAGATAAGTATCTAAAAATTCTCTTTACAGCTGCCAGATGCAATTCAGTAGGCCTAGCCTGGTATCTGGCACACATCCCTACACTAAATTGAATGTCGGGCCTAGATGCAGTTAAGTAGAGGAGTGAACCGATCATACCTCTATATAGTTTAGCATCCACCTCTTTACCTTTTTCATCTGAATCCAGTGAGGAGCTGGTACCCATGGGTGTTGAGATTGTCTTGAGGTTGGTCATTCCAAACCTTTTCAGCATCTCCAGAGTATACTTGGTTTGATTTATGAAACAACCATCCTCCATTTGTTTGACCTGCAACCCAAGAAAATATTTTAGTTCGCCAACTAGACTCATTTCAAATTCTTGGGACATAGACTCAGAAAAATCTTTACATAATTTTGAATTGTTAGATCCGAAAATGATATCATCAACATATACCTGGACCACAATTAACTCCTTTCCGAGACTTTTGGTGAAGAGGGTTTGGTCAACCTTACCTCGAATGTAGCCCTTGCTCACAAGGAACTCAGAAAGTCTCTCATACCAGGCTCGGGGAGCCTGCTTCAATCCATAGAGGGCTTTATTCAACCTAAAAACCATGTTAGGCTGAACAGAGAAATTAAACCCAGGAGGTTGTTCAACATATACCTCTTCCTTCAATAACCCATTTAAGAATGCGCTTTTGACATCCATTTGCTGTAGCCGAATGTTTCTAGAGCATGCAAATGCAAACAGAATTCTTATAGCTTCCATCCTAGCTACTGGTGCATAGGATTCATCAAAATCCACACCAAATTCCTGACTGTAGCCTTGAGCTACAAGTCTTGCTTTGTTTCTAGAGATAGCACCATTTTCATCAATCTTATTTTTGAAAACCCATTTAGTGCCAATGACATGAGTGTTTTCAGGTCTAGGAACTAGTTTCCATACATTATTTTTCTCAAATTGATTTAATTCCTCACCCATGGAGGATACCCAAGAATCATGCTTTAAAGCCTCTTCCACAGTCTTGGGTTCTACCTGAGATGTCAAAGCAGCTAAGTCCTGTTCTTGGACAGTTCTAAAGTGAGACCTTGTCCTAGTGGGATCATGCAAATTACCTATGACATTTTCACTAGGATGATCTTTGTGAAATATTACCTCACCTGAGGGTTCACCTACCTCAGTTGCTCCTTCTTGTTGTAAGTTTTCTGGTTGAGCAGTTTGCTGCATCTCTTCTTCTTCAATTTTCTCCAAGAAATCTCCCTCATCAGGTGACTCCCTGTCATCATTTATCTTTTTGTCAGATAGAACATTCTCATCAAACACCACATGAGGTGTTTCTTCAACAGTTTGCTCATCTTTATTGAAGACTCTGTAAGCCCTAGAGGTTTCTGAATATCCGAGAAAAATTCCA
Organism: Amorphophallus konjac; assembly: GCA_022559845.1. Taxonomy (NCBI): domain Eukaryota; kingdom Viridiplantae; phylum Streptophyta; class Magnoliopsida; order Alismatales; family Araceae; genus Amorphophallus; species Amorphophallus konjac. The sequence continues at coordinate 168,139,980 of CM040124.1, read as the reverse complement.
GGAGAGCTTTTTGCTTCAAACTTATCCAAACCATTCTTACCATTATTGTGGATGAAACATTTGGAACCAAAGATTTTAAAGTAAGAAATGTTTGGCAGCTTACCCTTGAGGAGTTCATAAAGAGTTTTCTTATGAGTAGGTCTTACCAAGGCTCGATTTAAAATGTAGCATGCTGTATTTGCAGCTTCTGCCCAAAATCTCCTTGGAAGTCCACTCTCAATTAGCATAGTCCTGGCCATTTCAATTATTGACCTGTTTCTTCTCTCAACAATTCCATTCTGCTCCGGTGTCCTGGGAGAAGAAAATCTGTGAGTCACTCCCTCTCTTGAGCAAAATTCAGAGAATGAAGAGTTTTCAAACTCTCCTCCATGGTCAGACTGAATTGTAATGATATTATGTTCACCTTGCAGTTTGATTTTATTAAAAAGTTCTTCAAAGTGAACAAAAGCATCATTTTTAATTGCTAAACAGAACAACCAAGAAAATCTAGTGAAGTCATCAACTATGACTAGACCATATCTCTTACCTGACAGGCTTTGTATTCGAGTAGGACCAAAGAGATCCATGTGCAAGTGCTGTAGTGGTTTAGATGAGAGACCCTCAGTTCTCAACTTAAAAACTGCACGAGTCTGTTTACCTTGAGCACAAGCATCACAGAGCTTGGACCCTAACTGGAATTTTATTTTGGGCAAACCTCTGACTAGGTTAAAATTAGACAGTTTATTCAAAGTAGACACACTAGCGTGGCCTAGACGCCTATGCCAGTCAAAAGCAACCTATTCAGAATTAGCAGACAGACACAAGTTTGTTTCAGAATTATCATCTAGATCAACGATGTACACATTATTTACTCTATGACCTTTGAACATGATGTTATCAGAATTCAGCTCAAAAACAGTGCATGAGTTGTGGTCAAAGAGTACCTTGTGTCCTTTGTCACAAAGTTGACTTATACTTACCAGGTTGTGCTGAAGTCCTTCTACAAGATACACATCTTCAATGGAGTTGGTGGAGGACTTACCAACCGTACCAATTCCAATTATTCTTCCTCTATTATTTCCTCCAAATTTGACCAAGCCCCCAGACTTCATTTTTAGTTTGCTGAATTTGGACCGATCTCCTGTCATGTGCCTGCTACAGCCGCTGTCAAGATACCACTTGTTATGCTCAGCTGCCAGGCTGACCTGCAAAAATTCAGACAGAGTAATGTGGGACCCAACTCAAATTGGGTCCAAAACCAGTTTTCAGATTATGCAAAAAGCACTTGGGAACCCACATTTGTTTTATAGTTCTCTTCAGTGGTTTTATGTGAGTTGATTCTTCCCTTTTGTCATTTCTTGGTGGGTGTTGAATAAGCTTATTCCTATTTGAACTATGCTGTTTCTGAACAAAGACATTGTTGGTTGGCCTCTTAGAGGATACGCGTGTGTGTTGAGCATAATTCATGTAAGCATTTTTACTCCAATAAAATTTGTGCTGAAACTGGTGAACGTTGCCATGCTCTACTTGATAATTAGCATGATGAGCTTTCTTAACAAAACTTTTCACTCTTTTTGTGACATCAATAAGACTGGTTCTGTGAGAACCTTTGTTCCCTACTTGTTGCACATGAGCAGTTCTTGTTTCAGGATTTCTCGACTTAGGTTGCTGACCAATAGATTGAATGAATTTGCCGGTCGAAAACTTCATTGTAGAGACAGATTTGGAACTGGATGGTGTTTCCAGTTTCTCTTTGCCTTTGGCGGGGCAGAACGTGGTAGTCTTAAATTCAAAGGGTTTTTTACTAGTAGGATTGTATCCTAATCCCTCCCTATTGAAGTTTACCCTCGACCCCAGAAGGGCATTCAGGTTGTTTCTCCCCTCTGTAAACATCTCAAGCACTTTTTCTTTGTCCTCAATCTCCTTCTGAAATTCATTGCATTGGTCCTGGAGTTCCTGATTAACTTTTCTAACTGCCTCATATTTTTCAGCCATCAGTCTAATCTCTCCTTTACACTCTTCAGCTTTACACTTCAGCTCATCCATTCTAGCTAGACTCTCCTCTCTTTCCTTGGGTACAGAAACCTACCTCAATCGATGGAACAAAGAGGAGAGGAAGGAGGACGACGGTTGTCGACCCACCTTCACTAAACGACCAAGAACTTCCTGGATCGAACTCCAATGCGAACACCACAGCCACCAAATGAAAATAGACTCGAAGAGCTTTATTTTGATAGCTCATAGAGCTTCTAGAGACTTTGGAGCTGGGAGAAATTGACCACGCAAGGTGGTGTTTGAAAACGGCGCCGCCAAGGTTGACTTCAACAAAACTCGGCCGCCACCATGTGCTATGGTTAGGGTTTGGTTCGATTGATAGAGGGCTATTGATCCTTAGATCGTGGCCTTTCATTTACCATAGATTTGAGCTCATTTGGTTGAGTATTAAGCTCTAATTTGATGTTTTAAGATGAGGTTAGGTAAATGTTAACTAAGTGTGCACTTTTAGACTTAATCCACTATTTAGACCTAATTGCGGATTTTTGCTGGGTCAAACACAGAAGACAAAGTTGTTAACTACCTTGACCCGATTAGCATTTTTCCATATTTTTATAAGGTAGTCGAATTTTCACTATTCTATTTTCTAAGGAATTAAATATCAAAAATCCGAAATTCAAGCATTAAATCATTAAAAATTCAATTTTAAGTTAATAAAAGCTTAATAAATACATTGGGCTCAATAAAAATTATCGGGGTATTACACCCTTCCCTACTTAAGGAATTTGGTCCTCCAAATTCACTGCACTATAACTGAGAGTAGGGAAAGAGATAGATCACCTAGAATAAGTCGGGATACCGCTTCCGCATAGTATCTTCAGATTCCCAAGTAGCTTCTTCGATCCCACGCCGACTCCACTGAATCTTGACCATTGGTATAGAACGATTCCGGAGTTGCTGTTGTTTCCGGTCCAAAATCTTGATAGGTCTTTCTTCATAGGTCAAATCTTCCTTCAGTTCGAAATCCACATGCTGAATGATATGAGTGGGGTCGTACACATATTTCCGTAACATAGACACATGGAAGACATTGTGTACGCCAGACAACTGAGGCGGTAAAGCCAGTCTGTAAGCAACTTCTCCCACTCTATCTAGGATCTCGAATGGACCAATATATCTCGGACTAAGCTTGCCATGAATGCCAAATCTGTGAATCCCTCTCGTCGGAGAGACCTTCAAGAATATATTCTCGCCAACCTGAAATTCCAATGCTCTTCTCTTGTTGTCGGCATAACTCTTCTGTCTTGATTGGGCCACTTGTAATCGGTCTCGGATAATACGGATGTTCTGTGATGACTCTGAAATAAGATCCGGTCCAAGCCACTGTTTCTCACCTACCTCATCCCAACACAACGGGGAACGACAGCTTTTGCCATACAATGCTTCAAAAGGAGCCATCTGTATGCTGGATTGATAACTGTTGTTGTAGGGGAATTCAATCAATGCCAAGTGATCACTCCAACTGCGTCCAAAATCAATCATGCATGCTCTAAGCATATCTTCCACTATCTGATTGGTTCTTTCAGTCTGTCCATCGGTCTGTGGATGAAAAGCAGTACTGAAATTCAGGCGAGTACCAAGAGACTCTTGCAGTCCCTTCCAAAAATGTGAAGTAAATCTGGGGTCTCGATCTGACACAATGCTGACTGGTATGCCATGGAGCCTTACCACTTCCTTCAAATACAAAGCAGCCAATACATCAACTGTCCACTTGGACTTAATGGGTAAGAAATGAGCTGACTTTGTCAATCGGTTGACAATCACCCATATTACATCAAATCCACCACGAGTCCTAGGTAGACCCATAATGAAATCCATGCCAATGCTTTCCCACTTCCATTGGGGTATGTCAAGTGATTTCAACTTTCCTGCCGGTCTGAAATGTTCAGCCTTAACTTGCTGACAAACCAAGCATCTACTCACGAAGTCTGCAACTTCCCTTTTCATGTTCGGCCACCAAAAAGATCTCTTCAAATCCTTGAACATTTTAGTGCCTCCAGGATGAATGGTATATCGGGATCTATGTGCTTCCTCCAGAATCTTGTTCTTTATTCCAGCTTCATCAGGTACACAAGTTCTACCCAGGAATAACAATCTTCCATCGTCACCCATGGTTGGCACCCAAAATATGATCATCGGTGACCAAGCCATAAAGACGAATGACCCGGCCCACCGAAGCACGGAAGCCGATAAAGATCAACATATTGAAGACTTCTCAAGCTGCCAATGCCTCGAGTCACTCCGTATGGATACGTGGACTTCACCTCAGGAGAGCCGAGATGAATCTACAACCAACTGGCAGTGCGACCAAGCCTACCCAATGAACCGGCATCGACTTTGTCGTGCTGCATCCACTACACCCGTTGTCCGACCAAGGTCGACGGTCTACCCGGTGGCTACCCACCTCATGAAAGGCTCCCCTGAAGATAAAGGAGTCCCCCCTGGTTCTCCGAGACGGAGGACCGGAAGCTCTGACGGTAGAAGATCCCGATCACCCGGCATGGGTACGGCTTCCCGATAAGATGGGCCCGTTAGTGGCCGAATGATCGCCCAGCTCGGGCGGAACTATCCCTGGTGTTATCTCGCCTTTCGAGGAGCTTTAGGCACAAGCCAGGCCGAGCCAACGGCATAGATCATAGAGCTGAAGGCCGTGTCAGCGGAAAACCCGTGTGAGCAGCCCAAAGCAATCCAGAACCTCAAGAAGGGCCGTACGCCAATCTAGGAGCTTCAACAAATCATCTCGTCGAGGTTTCAGTGAGCAGCGGCAGAACACATGTTCACGGTGGCTCCCGGAATCATCTCCGGACTCACCAGATGGCTCGAAGCTCGTATATAGCACCAGCCCGGCATGCCCTTATCCCGGCGCGCCCCTACCTTCGACCCTTGTACCGGCGCGCCCCCATCTTCAGCCCTTATGCCGGCGCGCAAATCACCCTGATGATGGCTTCGATCCCGGTGCGATAAGCCTTGAAGGCTCCCCCGGCGCGCCAATCCCATGCCGGTTCAACGTTCTAACTCATGCTCTATATATACGGCTGTTCGAGAGCAACAAAAGGCGGCGAGAGACAGATCAAGAAAAAAAATCAGAAGAGACAGAGAGAAGAAGAGGATGGAGAGGGCTTTCGAGAGGGTTTCTTTTCTCTTGAGGTACAGAGAGCGAGGGTTCCTTCGGAGGAGCTACTTCCGTCCATCTTCTTCTTCTACGACACCTTGTTTCAGGAACAGGTGGGCGCGGGCGTTGATCCCTTTCCTGCTTTCCGCAGTTTTCTCTTTTGAAACCTCTACCCATCGAATGTAAGCGAGAGGGGGAGGAGTGACGATGATATGAGTCGATTCTCCTCCCCTCTCTACGCGATTTACTCTGCTACTCTTTCCCTATTATTGCGCTATGAGTGCCCTCTGCTTCTGTTATTGTTGAACGGCGATCGAATAATGGCGCTGGTGCCATAGTCTGATTATGTAAATGCTGAGCCATTCCCGTTTCTGGGATGGTAACATATATATATATATATATACATGCTGAATGCTGGGTTTAATGGGTCGAATGAATGGTCTTCATCTTCCCTTTCTTATGTATGCCAATGCATGCGCGTGAGGCTTTCTCCGTATCAATCCCTGATTCCACTTTCCCTGAATCTCCTACCATGCCCTGAATCATCGTGGGCTACAGAAACGTCCCTTCCCCGGGGTTTCCCCTCTGAATATTCTCCTGTTTAATCTCAGGATTCTCGCATACCCCTCTCTTCTCGGACGGAGCCGTGCTTCTACGCGTGCCTCTCTCCGCCACGCGTGGGGTTTCATCCCCTGAATGATGCTCTCTAACTGATCGAACATATGCCTCGTAATGGGCCTCCCTCATCTATGCATTTACTATCTCTACGCATCACGGTCACCCGAATGGTTTCCGGGGTTTCCTTCTCATTATCTCGATCATCTGGGGAAGGGGAACACGCCCCTGTGGCTTCATGGAACTGCTAGGCAACTAAGAACCCTACCTCCCGATGGTAGATGTTCTCCCTGAGCCCACAGTAGATAGCAACGAAGAGGTCTTGGTTCAACGAGCTAGACCCTAATAGTCCAGGACCCAACGGAGACCGGGGATGTGTGCTCCTCGCAGGCTAGGCCTTGGAGTTCCATCTCCCCGATGGTCGGTTCCTCTAAGGGATAAGTCATACACTGTGGGTTGTCCACCCCTCGCAGGCTAGTCCTCGGGGTATTGCTCCCGCCGTCAACGGCTTCGTCTCTCTGTTTCTTCCCCTACGGGATTTTGGTGCCCCTAGCAGGCTAGTCCTCGGGGTACTCCATCCACTGGGGTTTGCTGGCTGCCATTGTGCAGACCGACGGTTTAGGGGCTTGTTCCACAGGTGAGCATGACCCCGCTTCTCCCCTGCAACTCTTCAGGTTCAGGGGAGATGCTGTCCAATTTTGGACAGATTAAGATTAAATAAGTCTTAATGAAACACTCGTTCTGGACCCAATTATCCCGGTGCTCGTGTAGGAACCTCGCACTGGCTTAATCACACCGTCCTTCGGGGTTCTGGACTTCAATTCAATATGCAATTGGCCCCAAATAGCTTCAGAATCCTCACCCAAAACTTAACAAACTCAATAGTTGCAAAATTCATAGAAAAGGTGGGTTGATGGCGCGGCCTTATCCGGCGCGCCCTAATCCGGCGCGGTACCCCCCCGCGCCGGATTAACGTTAGACTCATATCCCTCTTTTTTTCCTTTGCGCCTTTTCGGCGCGCCCTAAACCGGCGCGCCCCATCCCTTTTGCGCGCCGTCTTAATCGGCTGTATGGCCGCGCCGTATTAGCCGCTATACCTACGTTTCTTCGCGCCGTATTAACATTCATCATGGCCGCGCTGGATTAAGACGCTATACCTACGTTTTATCGCGCCGTATAAGCTACCTATCGCAGGGTCACGCCGGTTTTGAAACCTATTGTTGCTTTAATCACTCATTTGCCCCCGAGTAGATCTCATCCCTCGGGGTTGGCGTTAATAAATCACAATGGATAATAAATTGAATAAGGGAGGGGCCAAGCGAGCCCGAACTATATTGTTATCATATCCTCATTACCATGTCCGTTAGCACTTTGCTTTCGCTATCACACTTGTGTTACCTTCCCTCTTCTCGATGGGGAGTAATAAACGTGGTTGATCACCATTTGCTTCCACAATTCCGTTATCATGCTTAATATAGTCATGAACGTCATGTGTGCATTCATGCATACATCCTCGGGTAGATCAAATGGCGTCGACAGAAAAGCCAGATTACGTCTGGTCGGAAGTCTTCGCTATGCGTGACGGTGGTCTTCGGACCTACGTCCTCTGCCACGTACCGAGGATCCATAATTCCATGAACTATGCATCTTCTGCACGATAAACATGTGCATCCTGCATGTCTTCGTCATGATCATCATGTAGCTCTTTTTAATCCGGCTTCGACAGCCCGCTATCTCGGCAATTAATCAAAGGTGTTCCCTCCTCGTGGGGGATGTAATTAACGTCATAGCCTTTATGGTATGGCGGACTGCTGGTCCCGACCGAACCTCACATTCACCCGACACGGGTCAGAATGAGCGCATCATAAAATTGTCACTCATGTGACTGGCACGCCCGCGTCGTCAATTGATCATCCGACTACCAGTTGGTCAGTTGGTCGATCGACCCGCCAAAGGAAAGAGAAAAAAAAAAGGTCGCGAACAAGTCTGGCATGCCCGGTGGGACCAGTGTCACCTTTCATCTCTTTGCCGAGATACTTGGGCTTCGAGGCCCTCCTAGAGGCTACTGATGTTTGGCTTGTTTATTTCTTACAGGCGGACAATGACAACCAATGGGATAACTGGCGTCGATTTCGATCTTTCGATAGTCGCTGGACACGCGCAAGGGTACCTGGCGGTACCCATGGAGTTCGGTAGCTTCCCTGCCGCTGTGGGCTTCCCCAACTTTTTAGGGTTAGCCTTTGTAGATATGCTGGAGGTCGAAGCCCCAGAACCTGTCAAGGAAGCTGTGGAGAAAATGGAGCCTCTGGGGGTTCCCTGCTGCAAAGACTTGTCTGAAAGTCTGGCCCCGGCCGCTAACTGTCTGGTGCACCACGTCATACGTGGAACCCACCCCAATGCCATCAACAAGCACCCTGGAGGATGCCAGTGTCACTAGGCCCGCAAGAATGCTACTGTAGTCGCCGGAACTCTGTCTCAATCCGAGAAATCTATGCTAGTCGGGGGTATGCGCGTCTTCCTCGACGGACGCACTGCACGGGTGACCCCAGACCGAGTCATCCCCAACATTCCTGTTTACAATGCCTATCAAGCTCTCGCTGGAAGGAGGGCGGAAATAGAAGAAACCGGTCATTATGGCCAGGGAAGCCCGACACTCAGGCCGTGGAAGTTTAAACAGGTGTGGGTTCCCAAGCGGACCCGACCTACCCACCAGCTAACACCCATCCGCCGTCGTTTTGTGAACGACGAGGCGGAAGTGAGAAGAGAAAGGGGCCTGCCCCGAAGAAGGAAGAAGAGGTGGTCGCGGATCTTCCATGCCACAGAAGTCTCCGGGCTGCGGCCTGTCAAGCCAACGTCCCTGCTGCGGGACGAAGATTCCAACAGCCGGCCGACAGAGCTCGGCTGGCTTATATCCCTCCTGCTGGAGGTCGACAATCACCCCTCGTCCTATATCAAGAACGGGGTCAAGAAGAGATGACCTGCTTGGTCAGAAATTATTTCCGAGGCTTAGGAAATCCCTCACTCGGACAGCAGCGACTGATGCAGACAGTCGCCACTGAGGAAGACTACTGCCCATCAATGGCAGATGAAGGAAATATGGGGGATAGAATGATGGTGTCATCGGTCGATGACAACGGATATAATGACGGCTTCGAGGTCGAAGCCGATGAAGCCTTCCCCGAGCGGGAAGAAAGAAGAAGAGTTTCTGTGTTCGAAAGGCTGACCTTTCTGCATCAAGCCAGAAGGAGGGTCTATCAACAAAAGAGAAGGATGCAGGTTCTCACCTGCAACATGGCTGGTATATCCAGCCGATATGGGGAGCTTCCTGAAGACCCCCAAGAATTGGCTCAATTGGCCGCACGGTCGGGGCCAACTACCCACAGAACAGAAGCAGCAAGAGAGCTTCTGATGATGGTTAAAGGGAAACAGCCCCAGGTCTATCCCCACTGGGATGACAAGGCCCCCGTCTTGACCGCTAATGTGGTGACGGCAGAAGAAGAAGATGACGTCCTCCTCGACGTCCTGCCTGAGGGTACGTCCGGGGAGACAACAGAGAGTATCCCCACTACTATAGACCCATCAGTTCTGATGCTGCTACAAAAATATCGACGGGAGATAGACTCTTTGAAGAAGCAGCTGGTGGAAAAGACTGAACATTCATCAGCGTCTAAACCACCCGAAGTCCAGGGTGAGTCATCTCGGGGAGCGGCTCGTCGTGACGACCCTCCACCACTCTGTACACTATCCCAGCCGTCAGAGCCAAGCATGGCGACAGCACAACAGCGGCCGCCACAGTCTCAACCGCTGCTACCTCCGGTGATCCCTCAGGTGCACCCGACACCACAGGCGACCACCCTGGTCACCCCGTACCTGCAGCCGGCGCACTTCTATCTAGAACCGGTTGACCCTATGGTCGTAAACCGGATGATGGTGGAGAGAATGATCGAGCTGAAACTCGTAGAGAAAAGTGAAGGCGACTACGTCGCATTTGATGCCTATCGGGTGCCCTACCCGCAACACCATGCGGCTAAACGACTTCCCTCAGGGGTCAACAAGCCGCCTAAGTTTGACAAATTCAACGGGAAAGGGTCCCCTAAAGAGCATATTGCATATTATATGACCGTTATGGGTGATCTGTGTTGGATTTTGTGTCTTCCCTAAGTGTTTTGATGATGAGCAACACTATGTTAATTGTTGTTGTTATTTTTGATCAGATATCTTGCACTTGAGTTATCCATGGTTTTATATGGAAAAGCTGCTAAGAGGTAACACTTCGTGTGTTCGTACAAGTTCTATCTTCGTGCTGTTTTCCTTAAAACCTCATGTCATTCTTACTTCGCGTTTTCACCTCGTGTCGAGTTAGCCATGTTGTCGTCTGATTGAGTGGTGTCTTTCACCTCGTGCAGTATTTGTTTACTGTGTTGTTTCCATGTCATCCTTTGTATTCCTGTCTTCGAGTCCTTTCGCTGAGTCTCTAAGTCAGTCTTAGTTCAAGTGTTCGTTTCACTTTGTGATTATTTTTCTCTTCTCATGACTTCGTGTCGTGTTCCTGAAGCTGCTCTAAAAGTTCTGATGAACTTCGAGTAGTTTTCTTGTAGACCTCGTGTCGTTCCTACTTAGTAACCACACTTCGTGACGGTTACTATAGTCCACGTCTTCGTGTTGGTTTCATGCACTCCGTGTCGTCTTCTTTGTTTCATTCTGTTCTCATCTCACTTCGAGTCATTTCTTTGCATACTGTCTTCGTGTTGATTGGCACTTCTTCTTGGTTACAACACCTCGTGTTGTACTGTTTGACTTCGTGTCGGTTTCGGTTGCTAGTCCATGTTGTTTTCATGTCGTTCTCCTTATTGCCACCTCGTGTCGTTTTTCTTATTAAGTCTTCGTGTAGTTTTACTTCGTGCAGTGTGATCCCGTGTCATTTACTGTTTCGACTTCGTGTCGTTATCAGCCCGTGCTGTTTTCATCTCGTGCTGTTCTTACTGGCTTCGTGTCGTTTTCTATATAGTGTGTGTTTGTCACCACTATACTTCGTGTCGTTGCTTTTTTACTTCGTGTCAAACTTCACTTCATGTTGTTTTCACCTCGAGTCATTTTCGTTATATTATGTCCTCGTGTTGGTTTCTCGTTTTAGTCTTCATGTCGGTTTCTGTCGTTAGGCCGTGTTGTCCTCGTGTTGTTTTTGCATTCGTGACCTCGTGTCTCTTTTGCTTATAACCTCACCTCGTGTCATTTTCTTCTGTGTATCTGACCTGTTACAGAGTATCTCGTGTCGTTCTTGTGTCATCTCGAGTAATAGTCACGTCGTGTTGTTACTATACCTCATGCAGTTTTGGTTTTAATGGCCATGAAGTGTATTAATGGACTTAATCTCATTATAGGTCCGAGGAAGAACATTCCACACTCTAGGGCTGCACGTGATCCGAGACAAGAGGAACCAATCTGATAAAGGCACGTGGCAGGAAGATTCTGGATCGAGCGTGGGAGGCACACGCGTTTTGTGCCCTATCCACCTGCTGTTCTGCTATAAATAGAATCCTTCATCCTCAGATGAAGGTGATCGAAGAAGAGAGGCATAGAAGAAAAAAAAATAGGAAAATTGAGAGCCCTTCGATCCAGGAAAAGAAAAGAAAGAAGAAAGAATAGCAGAGGGAAAAAGAGAGAGAGAGCAGAAGAGTGATCAGAAGAGTTGTTCTGACTTGCGGATCAAATCCGAAGTCTATTGCTCTGTGTTGAGCTACATTGTTTCCATTTTCTAGCATTTGATTTCCTTCGTTCATATTTTTTTCGGTTATTGTTCTTATCCTTCTTCTACTGTCATTGTTTTTGTTTCCGATCCTCTGGATTGAGGTCGGGGTCCTCCTGTGAGATCAGGAGAAGGGAGATTCATTCTCCGGTTTGCAAGCAGCAGGTGAGCTGCTTGTAGGTTCCCTCCGGGTTGGGAGGAAGAGGGGTCTTCGACCTCTGGTTCACTAGTAGCAGGGCTGCTACTAGTGGGGTTCCCTCTTGGTAAAGAGGAACAGAGACGTGAGTCTCTGGGTTCTAGTGACTGCTGGTCGCTAGAGGTTCCCTCCGGGTAGGAGGAAGAGGAGAGGTTATTCTCCTGGGAAGCTGTGTATCAGCAGTTGTCTGGCAAGCTGTGTTGCCCAGCCTTTAGTGAAGCCACACTCGGTTTGAGTGTGGGGTGGATGTAGGTCTGAAGGACCGAACCACCTTAAAATCCTCTGAGTCCTTGTGTGATCGATTGTGGTATTATTGTGGTATGCCTTCTATTTGCGTGAGCTATTAACTGCACTACATCATTTTCGATAGTCAGAGCTTGAGGTTATTTGCGTTTAGCAATATACTCTGCAGTATTTCTTAATTCTACGAAAAACCGTGATCTATTCATCCCCTCCCCTTCTAGATCACTTCATATTGTACTTATCAGTTGGTATCAGAGCAGGTTTTTCCCAGAATGTGGTCCAACGGCCAGGGAAACGGATCCACTGGTCCTCGCAGTTTCATAGCTGATGGGCAGCTATCACCCGTCCCCCCTTCTTTGATGGTAGTAATTACTTCTTCTGGAAGAACAGGATAGAAGTCTTTATCAGGGCCCAAAGCCACAAGCTATGGAAAGTGATTACAGATGGTCCATACACCCTTCCACCGAATGAAGATATGTGGACAGAAGATCAGGTCAAACTCTCCGCACTGAATTGGACAGCTCTTAACATCATACAGTGCGCCGTCCACCCGGAAGAGTATTCTAGGATCTCAGCGTGCAAGACTGCAAAGAACATGTGGGATGATTTGCAGTTAATTCATGAGGGGACATCTCAGGTGAAGGCTACCAAGATCAACATACTTACAACTCAATATGAGTTATTTAAGATGAAGCCAGAGGAGCCGATCACAGAAATGTATGCCAGATTATCTGTGATCATCAACAGTCTGAAGGGCCTTGGAAAGGATATTCAACAAGAAGACATAGTCAAGAAGATCCTTAGGTCTCTAACTCCCGTCTGGGAAACCAAGGTGACTGTAATAGAGGAATCAAGAAATTTATCCATCATGACAGTGACCCAGCTGATTGGATCCCTCATGACCCATGAAATGAATTTCAAACATGGAAACGATGGGCATGACAGAAAGGGAAAGAATGTTGCTCTGAAGGTCTCACGACATGCTAAGAAGAACAACAGCAGCAGCAGCAGCAGTGATGATAGCAGCGAAGGCTCTGATGGATTCTCAGACCTGGACAAGGACGAGCGAGCTATGCTCACCAGGCAATTCAGAAAGTTCCTGAGAACTAAAGGAAAATTTTACAGGAGGAAGAAATTTAATGCTGCAATGAAGTCTCCTGAGCGAGGATTTGAGAAGAACCGGTCTGCTAAGAAGATCACTTGCTATCATTGTCAGAAACCCGGTCACATGAAAAGTGAATGTCCAGAGCTACAAGCTAAGGCTCCAGGACACCAGAAGAAGATGGTGCACAAGAAGAAGGCCATGCTGTGCACATGGAGCGATGAGGAGGAGGACCCAGAAGCCACTTCGTCTAGTGAAAATGAAGAGAAGACCTGCCTCATGGCCGATCATGAGAAAGAGGTAACAAACCTATTTGAGAATTTTACTTTAGATGATTGGGAGGACGCCTATGGCGACCTGTTAAGTAAATATAATTGTTTAAACAAGGAGCACATAATGCTTAGACGTAAGTTTCATTCCTTGTCTGAAGAACACTCTTCTAATGTCACTGATAGCATGAAAACCAAGGAGATGGTCATTGAGCTAGACCAGGTTAAAGGTGAGATTGAGAGGTTGAGTAATACATCAAATTGTTCCTCTCGACGAGCTCTTTCTAGTGGTTGTAAAAGCCCTAAATTTCATTAGGTATCCAAGGAGATATCGCGGTTTTTCTAAGGTGCTGTCAAGTTCATTTTTCATTCTAGGGCTTTAACTTCTCTCTTCGATTGAGGTAGGATCTAACAGCTCAACTCTAATTAATATACATGGATGTAGGCATCATCATGTTAGCTTTCATTTGGTGTAGAAAGCCCCAAATTTCATTGAGCATGTCTAGAGAATTTTGGATCGAAGTAAGAGCATGTCTAGGCTTGATTTAAGCAGTGTTCTTATGAGTCAAAGCATGATTTCGGGCTGATTTTGAGTTGCATATCTTGATCCCCATATAGCATATCATACATGGATGGAATCATCATCGAAGTAGCTTTCTTTTGATATAAGAAGCCCCAAATTTCGTTATATATATTGTGAGAATTTTACGATTTAGTAACTGCATGTCAAAATTAGGGTTTCCCATGTTCTTGCCTTGATAAATCGTGATTTCAGAAAGATATTATGAAATTGATCTTACTGTTAGGTAGAGTTTTTCATTATCTTTCCAACAGTACCAAAATCCCCTTATTTGGAGTCCGTTTCCATTAGTTATTAGTGTTTTAGTCCAACTCCCTGGCTTGCCCTTTGACCCCCGTTCAGCCCTGTTTAGTCCAGAGGTTATAAGGTTCATTCCGAACCGTTTATCCATGCAGTAAGTGACTTAGTTATGATTCTAAATGCTTCATATTAGTATCCTAATGGTAAATAATAAATTAGAAACTCACATTATTAGTGGTTAATTATCTAACTAAATTTCTGTTAATTGCATGTTGTTCATCCTACGCGAGCCTGTCCATTCTCCTTATCAACTTGAATCATTCTTTTTTGGCAAATTGACTTAATGTAAAACTTAATCCTTGATAATTTGACATGGAATTAGGATTAATGTGATTATTATCTTGCTGGTTAGCTGCTGTACTATAGTAAACAACGTGACCAACTTACTGACTTTTAATAAGTCGTTAGCCGATTAGTGTGCTAGTCTTGGTTTTACCCCCGGAAACTCTATCCGGCGGTTTTACCATCACCTTGGAACCTTGTTATATCCCTGTTATAAACCTAATGAACTACCAAAAACATCGTTTTATGTGTTTAAACTGCTGGTTTAAGGCTTGGATCGTATCGGACGATGAGAGGCATGCGCGGCTAGTAGTTGACCGCATATCCTCTTCGACGGCCCGATAATGACCGCATATTTGTAATACGGCCCAGTATGGTCCGTATATCTTATCATGGGTCTTAATGTCTTCTGGACATGAGCGGCCCATAATGCACCGTTCATACCTTAGAGCGGCCCACTGTCAGCCGTTCTTTCTTGACCTCACTGGCTGAGTTTCAGCCCAGTTTCTGTATGCACGGCCCTGTGTTAGCCATACATACCTTGCGCGGCTTCTGTATGACCGCACATCTCTCGGAGATGAGTTTCATCGTGTTTATGTGCTCTTGAATCGAAGGACAAGGTTAGTCCTTTAAATCTTGAACTTCTGGCAGTAATTCCCCCGATTAAATTAGCCATTAAACGTGACTGAATGTCTAGACAATCGTGGGATCTT
This sequence comes from Amorphophallus konjac, assembly GCA_022559845.1. NCBI lineage: Eukaryota > Viridiplantae > Streptophyta > Magnoliopsida > Alismatales > Araceae > Amorphophallus > Amorphophallus konjac. Next base: position 168,124,788 of record CM040124.1, on the reverse strand, counting down.
GGATCCAATAAATCAATGCCAACGCATCATAGGGGCCCGGTCTGGTCCTGGGGAGAGCGCCCGAAAAATTATTGAGCCCATGGGATGTTATAATGACATGGTGAGGCATTGCACCGAGTACTTGACTAGTGTAACGTCTATGACATAAAAATCTTTTGTTACTTGTTACTTGATCGTGCTTGAATTAATGTTTAAAGTACTTGCTTGTTGGCCAATTCTTTATTACTATCTCCTGTTGTTAATCCTTGTACTTGTTATCTTGTTAATTCTTGACATCATATATTTCTTGACCTTGCAAGATCTTTTTACTACGTCGTTTCATTATATCGTTATCGTCATTTATTTCTTTTATTAGCATGGCATATGAAAATGTAATTAACTTGTTAATCACGTAAACTTGCCTGTTATTTCCTACTGAGCGTCAGCTCATAGTTGTTGTTTCCCCCCCTTCCAGGCTATTCAGGTGACGATGTGCAAGCCGATGGAGAAGGGCAGGAGTGATGTCTTGAGTGTATCAGTTCTAGTGTTTTGGCAGTCTTATCCTCCTATTAGTTGTGCTTTGGAGAGTATGTAGTTTCAGTTATGTTATTGTTGTTAAGTGGTTGTTGTCTCAGTTGTATTAAGTTGGTTTGAGGTTATTGTATCAGTTATGGTTTGTTTTATGATCATTAAGTTATTTCCTTTTCTTAGCACTTGTGTAAATATTTAGATTAGTTCTCTCTCTTTCCTTCTAGCTAGTTTCTAACTGTACGTCCCGATATTCCACGTCGGGGCGTGACAGGTCAGGACCGTCTGTGGCGAGTCTAAGCCGGAACAAAGAAAGCATGACTTAGAGAGACATGCGGTCACGCGATGACCATTTGCCAAAAGAAGCAGTCAGAGTCCAGACCGTTTCATGGATTGAGTCGATGCATGAAAAAGAAGTGTCGACGTAGTGAAAACCTTCTGGAGCTTTGCAGTCTAGTGAATGGCCGCTTGGTGCCTTTTAGCAGTTGTCCATATGGCCACTAAGGTCTAGAATACATAAAACACCGGTAAAGTACTTTCTAGATAATTGGCTTTGATGGTACAACCAGCTCGGCGTCCTAGTGGGAATCCCAGGCTCGCGGAGTCTTACGGAGGCTTTGAAACATAATCCCCTAGTCCGACAGAAAGAATATCTGGCAAAGAGGTTCATAAGTCCAAGAAAGTGTGCCTATAAGTGTAAAGTGTAACTAATGACAACATACCGGGATATGTGCCATGTACTTAAGAAAATGACTCATAGATGAGAGAGATATCGTGAAAGTCATTGATCAAAACATCACTATAAGGTCTATGCATGAAATCATTATCTTAAATATAAGAGTATAAGTTTGGCATGAAAATAACATAAGCTAAAAATAAGTATTTAAACCATATAAGACATACATTCTAGCAAAATGATGGACAACATAACTAATATTAAGAATGCGAAGTCAAAACTATGAATAAGTCCTAAGTAACTAAGCTTATCATATGATAAATAAGGCTAATCTGTATTATGTTTCGGGTTAACATAAATGCAGAACTCAGAAACCCAAACGGTCTCATGATGACCATTTTATAGTGCTTAGCGGTTTATCGTAGGACCGCTTAACAGGGCTTAGCGGTCTTAGGAAGACCATTTCTTCATGTCTGTAACAAAAGTATAGTAACACCGAAGTGTATATTAATATAAGGTAGTACTTAGATAACAATCATGCTAACTAGATAGGTAGGACATGATAATCTATAAAAAAATGCATGGAGATGTACATGTTGCATGAATTAAGCCAAGAATATTTAATTTTCTTATTAAGGGCAAGGTTCATGTATGCTATGCTAACCCTATATGCGCAGTCCAAGTAAAACATCAAATTCATCATGCACAATCAATGAAAACAAGACGTAACAGAGGGCTATTGTTGCTAAGACATTAATTTAGCCTTTTTATGAGATAACCTACCTTTAATTCGATCTCTAGATTTCTGACGGGAAGGAAACCCTAGTTCTACACGTTCGGTGCTAAACCAGCAACTTCCCGTCACTTTATCTCTCGATCCTCCTGACCTATGATTATGAAAATCAGAGGGTCGATAGAAGATACAAAGGACAACAATAAGTTCTGAAGACATAACCCGAACTAACCTCGTTTAGGGCTTCTAAATTCCATATCTTCACTGGATCAGTGTACTGGTTCCTATGCAATCTGTTGCGATCTAGCAACTTACAGACGCTCTATTTCTCTAACGGCTGGGTCTTCTAGCACGAAAGTTGGAGATATGTTAGATAAAACTAAGGAGAATATAAAGTTCTAAATAACCAACCTTAGAAGATGTCTCCTTACCTTCCAAATACGCGCTCTAAAATAAGGGTTCGCGCAGGTCCAAATAGGGTTCTATTTATAGGTTTTAGAATTTGGGCTGAGGGTTTGATCCAACTTAGAGTCCTATTTAGGTGCAGGATCGATTCCAAAGAGTCCTAGACATGATTGTATGTCTACACACTTCGATCCAGGAGGATTTGGATGCCAAAGTTCCCATCTTTTCATGCCTTATTTCATTCACAGAATCTGGAGAGCCATGCGATCTTCTAGAGACCGTTTCTTGTCTCAAGCGGTCGCCCGATAGACCGTTTTCAATGTTGGGCGCTGAAATTTGAATTGGTTCAAACTCTTTTGATATTATCTCCCATTATCTTATAATTAGCATGTTTATCTTGTTAAAAATTTGAAATTGATACTACTTAGAATATGGGTCGAGGTCCAAAAATCATAATTAGTCCATGTGGGCTTATTTAAATGGGCCTTTAAATTAGTTTAAATACTCTTTAATTTCTTCTTAATAGCCCATTAAGCCTTAAAAATTGCTTAGTAATTATATTTTAATCCTAAAAAATTTCAAGAAATATCTGGGGTGTTACACCCTCCCCCACTTAAGAGAATTTGGTCCCCAAATTCATGACATGAGTTTTTACGGAGAGTGTGCGAAGGTTGTAATTTGTCAATTAACTGTACTAAAAATCAAAGTAATGCGAATAGGTTTGGATGCTACTTTCAATCATTTTACCTTCCTTGTCTAGGATGGCATTTAGTTGGCCTCGTCGCCCGCGTCCGTTGTTATCCCTCGAAGACTGTTCCTTTATAAGAGGACACATGGGCAAGCGATGCTCCCGACTTCCACATTTGAGACAAGAGCCAATACGCTTCCAACACTCTTCGGCCGAGTGCCCAATCTTTTCATAAAATGAGCAAGTCGTAGTGACTTGTGTTCGTTCTTCTTCCTTAACTTTTTTATTCTTTCCATTGCCATTTTCGTTTCTCTTTTTATTACCATTCCCATTGCGGGACATCTTATTGTGACGGGGTTCATCCTCATCCACTTCTCTCTCTTCTTGCCTATCATGTTTGAAGAGGGGTGATCTCACGCTGCTCTTGAGCGGGGAAGAGGATGACCTCGTATACTTGAAATGTGAACTACAAGAAGGGAAACAAGTCAGATGTTGTCACGCCCCGATGCGGAATATCGGGACGTACAGTCGGGAACGAGCTGGCAAGAGAGTGATCTATCTAAAATAATACACAATGCTACAAGATGGAAATACTCAATGATCATTAACCAACCACAACTGATACAATAACCTCAAATTCAACTTAATACAACTGGAATTACAACCACTAAAACTCAATAACATAACTGAAACTAAATGCTCTCCAAAACACAACTAGAAGTAAGATAACACACTGCTAACACACTAGAACTGACACACTCATGACATCACTCCTACCCTTCCCCATCGGTAAGCGCGTCACCAGAAAAGTCTAGAAAGGGGGGAAACACAACTACGAGCTGACGCTCAATAGGAAATAACAGGCAATTTACGTGATTAACAAGTTAATTACATTTTCATATGCAATACTAAGAAAGAAATAAATGACGATAACGATATAATGAAACAACGTAATAACAAGATCTTGCAAGGTCAAGAAATATGTGATGTCAAGAATTAACAAGATAACAAGTGCAAGAATTTACAACAGGAGATATAACAAGAGACAGTAGTAAAGAATTGGCCACAAGTAAGTAATATCAATTCATTCGCGATCAAGTAACAAGTAACATGTAACAAGAGATGTTTGTCATAGACGCAACAAGCAAGTAAGTATTTCGGTGTAATGCCCCACCATGTCATTAGCATCCCATGGGCTCAGTAATTTTTCGGGAGCTCTCCCCAGGACCAGACCGGGCCCTTATGATGCGATGGCATTTATTTTTATGGGCCCAAAGTCCCACACGTCCAGACATTCAGTCAATTTTAATGGCCAATTAATCAGAGGAATTACTGTCATAAGTACGAGAATTAAGGACTAACATGTCCTTGGATTCAAAACAAAAACTCGGTTGATACGGTCACCTCGGTGCCGCTTTACAAGAACTGGACCAAAACTCGGTCCACGGGGTCAGGAAAGAACGGCTGATAGTATACCGTTCAAGTGTGTAAGTAATCCATTCTACTGGAGTAATAGGGACTAAAACAGCAACTTAACAATCAATTTAATCCGAATTACCAAGTTAATATATCAAGGATTATTCATTATCATTTGCATTAAACCAATTTGCCAAAGGATGATTCAAGATGATAAGGTAAAGGAACAAGCTCGTACAGGAATGAAATAGCATGCATTAACAGAGATTTAGTTTCACCATTAACCACTAATTATCTGGGTTTCTATTTAACCATTGTATGAAGATGATAAATGGTATGTTTTTACACTACGTTTGCATGTAGGGACCAATGTTAATTGAAATCAAAAGGGTACATGAATAGGTTACTGGTTCTTCAAAAATATACTTTTCAATTGGTCTAAGTTAAATGGGTCGATCCCCTAATGATCCGGATCGATCCTCGGGTCGAAGAAAGACAAAAACTGGGTTTCTGGTATACGGGTCGACCCCTGGGGTCGACCCCTGTAAAAATGGGATCTGCCAGTGAGATGGGTCGACCCTTGGGGTCGACCCCCACAAATCCTGCAGAATGGGTCGACCCCTGGGGTCGACCCCCACACTCTGGCTGTATGGGTCGACCCCAGGGGTCGACCCTTGTTGGGTGCTGGATGGGTCGACCCCTGGGGTCGACCCTCGAGCCTGCCAGGGCTCCCAGAAAACGGGTCGACCCCAGGGGTCGACCCCTGCAAGAACAAAAATGGTTTTAACCTCCGGAAAACATATAAACTCACCCAATTGAGATCCAATTGAGTTGGGATCTTAACCACATGATCTAGGGTTATTAATATACATACTAGGGTCATAAAACAAGCGATTTGAAACACTAATTTCAACAGAAATCAATTAAATCTTAACCTATTCTATGATGAACACATGAAAACCTAGATATTGACACGCTTCTACTAAATCGTGAAATTCTCTCAATATACATAACGAAATTTGGGGCTTCTTATGTCAAAAGAAAGCTAACTTGATGCTGAATCCAACCATATATGATAAGCTATATGTGGATCAAGTTTTATAACTCAAAATCAGCCCGCAATCAAGCTCTAACTCAAAGGGTCACAATATAAATCAGGTTGTAGACATGCTCTCACTAAAAATCAAAATTCTCCAAGCATGCTCAATGAAAATTGGGGCTTTCTACGTTAAATGAAAGCTAACAACATGATGATTACATCATATAAGTTAATTAGAGTTTGACCTGTTAAACCTACCTCAATCGAAGAGAGAACTTAAAACCCTAGAATGAAGAACGAATCGGATCACCCTTCACAAAACCCACGATAGCTCTCTAGATACCTGATAAAAATTGGGGCTTTCAGTCCCACTGGATAGATCTCGTCGAGAGGGACAAAATCATATATTCATGATCAAATTTTGGTTGAGAATTCCTACCTCAATTGAAGAAACAAAGAAGGAAGAAGGAAGCCGATGACCTGCCGACACACCTCCACAAATCGAGCAAGATCTTCCTAGATCTGAAACTTCAGTGAACCCCACAGCCACCAAAAGAAACTAGACTCGAAGAGCTTTCTATCTATAGCTCACACAGCTTCTGGAGAGTTCTGAGCTGTGATAAATCGATGGAACAAGAGACGTGTTAAAAACGGCGCCGAAATGGTTGACTCAACCAAACTCGGCCGGCTGCGCCTCCTAGGGTTAGGTTTGTGTCGAATTGATTAAGGGCTATTAATCCTTAGCTCATGGCCGTTCATTTGCCTCTGATTTGAGCTAATTTGTTTAAGTATTAAGCCTCAATTTCGTGTTTTAATCCAAGGTTAGGTAAGGGTCAAAAAGTGTGCACTTTTGGGCTTAAACCCTAATTAGATCTAACCACAGATTTTTAAATGGCTTAATGACAGAAGACAAAGTTGTTGTCTACCTCGACCTTAACCTGTTTACTATTTTTATGGATTTTTATAAGGTAGTTGGATTTTCACTTATTCTATTTCTAACGAATTAAATATTAATAAATCTGAAATTCAATTATTAATTCAATAAGAATTCAATTCTTAATTAATAAAAGCTTAATAGATATATTGGGCTCAATTAAATAATTCAGGGTCTTACACCCTCCCCTACTTAAAGGAATTTGGTCCTCCAAATTCACTGCACTAAAACTAAGAGTAGGGAATGAGATTGCTCACCTAGAATAGGTCGGGATATCACTTCCGCATAGTCTCTTCAGACTCCCATGTAGCTTCTTCGGTCCCACGCCGACTCCACTGAATCTTGACCATAGGTATCGAACGATTCCGGAGTTGCTGTTGCTTCCGGTCTAGAATCTTGATAGGTCTTTCCTCATAAGTCAAATCTTCCTTCAGTTCAAAATCCACCTGCTGAATGATATGATTGGGGTCGTACACATATTTCCGTAGCATAGACACATGGAAGACATTGTGTACGCCCGAAAATTGCGGCGGTAAAGCCAATATGTATGCCACCTCTCCCACTCTATCTAGAATCTTGAATGGACCAATGTATCTCGGACTCAGCTTGCCATGAATGCCAAATCTTCGGATCCCTCTCGAAGGAGAGACCTTCAAGACACATGCTCGCCAACCAGAAATTCCAATGCTCTTCTCCTGTTGTCGGCATAACTCTTCTGTCTGGATTGAACTACTTGTAACCGGTCTCGGATAATACGTATGTTCTGTGATGATTCTGAGACAAGATCCGGTCCAAGCCACTGTTTCTCACCTACCTCATCCCAACATAACGGAGAACGACAACTCCTACCATACAATGCTTCAAAAGGATCCATCTGTATGCTGGATTGGTAACTGTTGTTGTAGGCGAATTAAATCAATGCCAAGTGCTCACTCCAATTACCACCGAAATCAATCATGCAAGCTCGCATTACATCTTCCACTATCTGGTTGGTTCTTTCAGTCTGTCCATCTGTCTGCGGATGAAAAGCAGTACTGAAATTCAGACGAGTACCAAGAGACTCTTGCAGTCCCTTCCAGAAATGTGAAGTAAATCTGGGGTCTCGATCAGACACAATGTTGACTGGAATACCATGGAGTCTCACCACTTCCTTCAAATACAAAGCAGCCAATACATCAATCGTCCACTTGGTCTTAATTGGTAAGAAATGAGCTGACTTTGTCAATCGGTCAACAATCACCCATATCGCATCAAATCCACCACGAGTCCTAGGTAGACCCATAATGAAATCCATGCCAATGCTTTCCCACTTCCATTGGGGTATGTCGAGTGGTTTCAGTTTCCCTGCCGGTCTGAAATGTTCGGCCTTAACTTGTTGACATACTAAGCATCTACTCATAAAATCTGCAACTTCTCTTTTCATATTCGGCCACCAAAAGGATCTTTTCAAATCTCTGTACATCTTAGTGCCGCCAGGATGAATAGTATATCTGGATCTATGAGCTTCCTCAAGAATCTTGTTCTTTATTGCGGCTTCGTCAGGTACACAAGTTCTGCCCTTGAATAATAATCTTCCATCGTCAGCCAACATGAAGTCAGGTCTGCTACTCAAGCTTCCCTTGATCTCTACCAGCTCGGGATCATTATCTTGCAAGGACTTGATTTCCATCAACAATTTGGGCTTAAGTTGGATCTGAGCAATCATAACCCGATCATTGTCAATATTAAGATCCAGGCTGGACAATTGTTCCAATAACCTCCATTCTTGTAACATGAGGCTTGACAGTCTAGCTACCGGCTTCCGGCTTAATGCATCTGCCACAACATTACCCTTGCCAGGATGATACTCAATCGAGAAGTCGAAGTCTTTCAAATACTCCAACCATCTGCGCTGCCGCATATTGAGTTCCTTCTGAGAGAATAAATACTTCAGACTCTTATGATCTGAAAACACCGGTAAGGTTTCTCCATACAAGTAGTGCCTCCACATCTTCAAAGCAAACACGACTGCTGCCAGTTCTAAATCATGAACAGGATAATTCTCTTCGTGCTTCCTTAACTGCCTAGAAGAATAGGCAATCACCTTCCCATGCTGCATGAGCACACAGCCTAAGCCAATACCTGAAGCATCAGTATAAACAACAAAACCTCCTTCACCAGAAGGTAAAGCCAATACAGGTGCAGTAGTTAAACACTCCTTCAAAGTCTGAAAGCTTCGCTGACAATCTTCTGACCAATCAAACGTGTTTTCTTTGCGGGTTAATCTTGTCATAGGTACCGCAATCTTAGAGAAATCCTGGATAAATCTTCGATAATAGCCTGCCAGGCCTAGAAAACTTCTAACTTCTGTCACACTGGTAGGATGGTCCCAATTCTTCACTGCCTCGACCTTCGAAGGATCAACAAAAATACCATCCTTGGTGATAATATGTCCGAGAAAGGACACCTCTTGCAGCCAGAATTCACACTTACTGAACTTGGCATAAAGTTGATGATCTCTCAATAACTGCAATGCCATCCTCAGATGTTCAGCATGCTCCACTTCACTCTTGGAATAGATCAAGATGTCATCAATAAAGACCACGACCCATTGATCAAGATAGGGCCGAAATGCATTGTTCATCAACTGCATGAAAGCTGCCGGTGCATTCGTTAGACCAAAAGGCATAACGACAAATTCAAAATGACCATACCTGCTACGGAAAGCCGTTTTATAGATATCCTCTTCCTTAATCCGCAACTGGTGATATCCAGATCGAAGATCGATCTTAGAGAAATATTGAGCTCCCGCTATCTGGTCAAATAACTCGTCAATCCTCGGCAATGGATATTTATTCTTGACAGTCTGCTGGTTCAATTGCCGATAATCAATGCAGAACCTCATCGAACCATCTTTCTTCCTGACGAATAATACAGGGGCTCCCCACGGAGAAGTACTAGGACGAATGAAGCCCTTCTCTAGTAATTCCATCAACTGTTGCTTTAACCCTCTCAGTTCCGCAGGAGACATACGATAAGGAGCCTTGGAAATAGGAGATGTGCCAGGAATAAGATCAATAGAAAAGATAACTTCCCGCTCAGGCGGAAGTCCTTGTAGTTCCTCTGGAAAGACATCAGGAAAATCTCGGACAACAGGAATGTCCTTGATCTCAATCTGCTAGTCAGGGGTTGCACAGACAAAGGCTAGAAAAGCCTCACATCCACGCCTCATCAGCTTATCAGCTCGAAGAGCCGAGATAAGTGACACAGAGTTGTGATGCTTAACACCCACAAAAGAAAGTCTCGGGTGCCTAGTAAAAGATAATGAGCTAGAACTGCAGTGTGTTAGCGCAGCAAGAGTGATATAGAAGGGGGGGATGAATAGATCACTCCCAATTTGCAGAGTTTTAGGCGAGAAAATAAATCTAACGCTTATACCCCTTCTAGACTATCATACAAGGAATGCAAATGCAGGAATCAATCTAGATCGAATGAGAGAATGATGATTAATGAGTTGAACAAACAACTAGATGAAGAGATAAGCAGATAGAGAGTGAAGATAAGGACCGCAAGCCACAGAGAATACAACCGGTTTTTTAGGTGGTTCGACTGCAGTCCGCAATCTACATCCACCCCTCACTCCAACTAGAGTGAGGATTCCACTAGCCACTGCTAGAACACAGCAGACTCAGTCTACAAACAACTTGCTGCCAAACAGCTTGAAAAACCAAGGGAGACAAATCCCTCAACCAAGCTCTGCTACCCACAGAGCTTGAGACCTGTTCTAGCACCCAGCACGAACAGAACCGGAGAGTGCCTCTCCCTTCCTCCACACACCGGAGGGAACCACCTAATGACAACCCGTCACTAGAAACACCAGAGATCAACGATCTCTCTTCCTCTGCAACCCAGAGGGAAACCGGAGTTAAACTCCCTTCCTCCACACACTGGAGGGGAACAGATCAGAATTAGATGAAGAACAAATAACGAAAATCAGAAAAGAAACTAAAGACTGATCGAGGGAACATTCGATACAGAAAGTTAATACAAATGTAGCTTCCTGGGAAGCAAAACCAGATACTGCTAAATCTCTTTCTCTCTTCACTGCTATCTCTCTCTCTTTCTTTCTCTTCACTGCTATCTCTCTTTTTCTCTTTCTTCACTGCTGGATCGAGCTCTCTGTAACACTGCCTTTTCTTTCTTGGCTCCGATCGACCTTCATCGGTGGGCGAAGGTTTCTATTTATAGCGGCAGCAGATGGATAGGGCACTAAACGCGTGTGCCTCCCACGCTCGATCCAGAACTTTCATGCCACGTGACCTTACTGGACTGGTTCCTCTTGTCTTGGATCACGTGCACCCCATTTATTTGGGAGTATTCTTCCTCGTACCTATAAGGAGATGAAAATCATTATCACGCTGTATGCTCACTGAAAAAACTCAAGCTGCATGAGGTCTATGAAAACAGCACGACGTGACATCTACACGAGATAAGAGAAGAACGACACGAGATACAATAAGAACACAGCTAACACAACAACGAAAATGTTACGAAGTCAGATGAAGTCAGCACGAGGTGAGAAAGATCAATATGAGATAAGAAAGAAGGAACACGGAGATAAGCACAAGAATAACACGAAGACACAATTATAAGTCAACACGGAGAGGCGAGTACAAGGGTAACACGAAGACAACCGAGACGACATGGAGACAGATGACAGAAGCTGTCATAAGTTGAAAACAACATGAAGACGAGATCTGAAATCGACACTGAGACAGACGAATATCAATACTGGAACCAACACTAGGTGTGGTTTCAAGAACAAATGTCATCGACACGAGATGAACAATATTTAGAGAAAGACTGCACGAAGTGAAAAACAAGAACGACACTAAGTGTAACAGGAACGACATGAAGTGCAGTAGTGACAGAACACGCACTACAGAGAACGACACGAAGTGTGGTCAAAGCGAGAAAGACACGAAGTCTAAAAACGAAAGACCAACACGAAGACATACTACAAAGAAACAACACGAAGTGAACTAGACACGAAGTGAGAAACACAGCACGAAGACGAGAAAAAATGACACGAAGTAAAAACAGTAATCGACGCGGGTTGAAAACAACACGAAGTCGAAACAGTAATCGACATGGGTTGAAAACAACACGAAGTCGAAACAGTAATCGACACGGGTTGAAAACAACACGAAGTCGAAACAGTAATCGACACGGGTTGAAAACAACACGAAGTCGAAATACAAGAATTGACACGGAGTTGTAAACAACACGAAGACAGAGACACTAAAACAACACGAATATGAAGACAAGAGAAACGACACGAAGTCTAACCTCATACGAGTCTTTCTGTCAAGCGTGGAAATCAACACTGAGTGTTGTAGGCTCAGACGACACGAAATCATTTCGTGTTGGAGAGAGGAAACAGCACGAAGTGTGGCTTTAAGTGACACGAAAACAACTCCCAAAATTACCTGAAGTGACTCGAGGATTTACATTAACACAGAGAAAGAAATCTTTTTGTTCACACAAGTTCATAGTGTTGAAACCATCAAGACATTATTACTCAGGCAACATTAAAATACATTTGATCAATTTGTTCAATTGAGCAGGACTTTCCCTTACTTGTTTAATCCATTCACTTACATGATGAAACATGAGATTATCTTGAGATAGTGTGAGACATCATCAAAATCATGGGAACACAACAATCTCCCCCTTTTTGATGATGGCAACACTATGAATCAGGCAATAACAAGAGTTATCAAGATTTAACATGAAATGAAAGCAGATGCAAGTGAATTAAACATTCCCTACAAAAACACTCATAATCAGGAACTTCCCCAAGAGACAACTTTTCCCAAGGCTACAAGCCACAGCCAACAGATAAGTTCATTGAAATACTTGAACCTGAACAGCAGATAAGTTCATTGAAATACTTGAACCTGAACAGCTCTCCCCCTTTGACATCAGCAAAAAGAAATGCAGAGGACATAGCAATGCTGGAGACATGAAGAAGAAGTGCAGTAACGTTCTTAGTGCAGAAAGTCACGAATAGGTCTTAAGAAAAATAAGTGAGGTTCTAACATCAGGAGAAGATTCTTTAAACTTCAGTACACAGTGGAGAAATAGGATTATGAGAAGTATGTCAGCATACATAGTGAATGATTTAGAACAAGAGTTGACAAGTATGACCAAAATGGCTGAGCATTCAACTATTCCACAAGACATCAAGAGGCTGAATCAGAGAGGTGAACTCAAGGTATTGAGGACAATCAATCCATTAGGTGTAACAACAAGGGATTTTTGATGTAGAAGTTTTTCAAGAAGATCAAAGAGTAAATTGGTAGGTCACTTCCTTTGACATTAGGGAGACACCTTGATTAGAGGCCTGAATCCCTAGTTACTCAGAGTGAGTACCTCATTACTTCCCCCCCTTTTTTTCTTAAATAATAAGGAACAGAGTTAGTAACTGTGGCTTTTGACATTAGGGAGACACCTTGATCAGAGGCCAGAGTCCCCAGTTACTCACCAGCAAGCCACCATTGCTCTGTCAAGTCTTTTCAATCATTTTAAGCATTTTGACACCTCATGACTTGGGAGAATTATTCATTTCATTGATGAAACTCCCAGTTTCTCAGTGATAAAGACAGAACATGTTTGTTCAGTTAGGCCCTTAAGTTAAAAGAATAGAGTGATTGAAGACAATACCAAAAAGAACTTTTCTTGAATCGAGTCTTGAAGTCTAGATTTCAAGTTGATTGGGTCAGATATCAAGACATACAAGTTTTTAGCCTGAACCATAATCAATGACAATGTAGGAAGATATACTTTATGCAATAGGTCCAGATCTCTGATGGAGTACCAAAGGAAGGATTCTAACTTGAAGATTAGAGTCACTGACTTATAGACTTAAGAGATAAGTGACTCTCTATATTCTGAGAGAACCACACTAAATCAGTCATGCAAAACCAGCAAAGGTACACATCTGGACAGCCCCTTTTTAATCTGTCAAAGTACATCTCTTCTCACATTACAACTCAACTCCCCCTAAGACATAGGATTACACATTCAAATATTTCAGCATAATCTCTAGGCTCCCCCTTACCTAGAGCATTCTAAAAGCTAACCAGTGAGGATTCAGAACACCTCCTTAGACCACCATGCAAGAAGGCTAAACAAAAGATAGACACAACTCCCCCTCACAACAAGAGCAGGCTTCTAAATTAAGACAATTTGTATAAGCCTAGTTCTCTTCTCAATGTGGAAAATTTTTCATTATCCAAAGGTTTTGTGAAAATGTCAGCAATCTGATTATCTGTGCCTACATGAATCAGTTCAAAATTATTCTTAGACACTTCATCTCTTATAAAATGATGTCTTATTTCTATGTGTTTGGTTCGAGAGTGCAAAACAGGATTTTTAGCAAGATTTATGGCACTTGTATTGTCACAGTAAATAGGTGTGCACCCCAGGTCTAATTGGTAGTCCTGAAGCTGGTGTTTAATCCATATTACTTGTGTTCCACAACTCCCTGCAGCCACATATTCAGCTTCTGCAGTGGAGAGAGCCACAGAATGTTGTTTCTTGGAACCCCAAGATACTAAACACCCACCCAAGAATTCACAGTGCCCACTTGTGCTTTTCCTGTCTAGTTTACAGCCTGCATAGTCAGCATCTGTGTATGCTACTAAATTTAAAGTGCAAGAGGCAAGAAACCATAAACCAAGAGAGTGACTAGCTGACAAATATCTGAAGATTCTTTTAACTGCAGCTAGGTGTAGTTCAGTGGGTCTAGACTGATACCTTGCACACATTCCTACACTGAATTGTATATCAGGTCTAGAGGCTGTCAAGTAGAGAAGTGATCCAATCATACCTCTATAAAGTTTGGCATTTACTTCTTTACCTGTCTAATCTGCATCCAATGATGTATTGGTGCCCATGGGTGTAGTAATATGCTTTAAGTTCTCCATGCCAAACCTTCTGAACAATTCCATTATGTATTTGGTTTGGTTGATGAAGCACCCATCTTCTAGCTGCTGTACCTGCAATCCAAGAAAATATTTTAATTCTCCAACCAAGCTCATTTCAAATTCAGCAGACATCATGGTAGAAAATTCATCACATAGTTCTTGCCTAGTTGATCCAAATACAATATCATCTACATATACCTGAACTATGATGAGATCTTTACTCATGCCTTTGGTAAATAAAGTATGATCAACTTTACCTCTTTTGTAGCCCTTGCTGATCAGAAATTCAGACAGTCTTTCATACCAAGCTCTTGGAGCCTGCTTTAGACCATACAAGGCTTTGTTTAACCTGAAAACTTGGTTAGGTTGAGGAGAAAATTAAAATCCAGGAGGTTGTTCAACAAAGACTTCTTCCTTAATAACTCCGTTTAAAAAGGCACTTTTAACATCCATTTGTTGGAGTTTAATGTTCTTGGAGCATGCAAAGGCAAGCAACAAACGTATAGCTTCCATCCTAGCAACTGGTGCATAGGATTCATCAAAGTCTACACCGAATTCCTGACAGTAGCCTTTGGCTACTAGTCTGGCCTTGTTCCTCGAGATGATTCCATCTTCATTCATTTTGTTTTTGAACACCCACTTGGTTCCTATGACATTAATGCCATCTGGTCTTGGGACAAGCTCCCAGACATTATTCCTTTCAAACTGACCTAATTCCTCACTCATAGCATTTACCCAACCTTGATCAGCTAAGGCCTCTTCTACTGATTTGGGTTCAATTTGTGAGACTAACGCGATTAGGTCATCATTATTCACATTTCTAAAATAAGATCTAGTCCTAAGTGGTTCTTCAGGATTGCCTATGACTTTATCTAAAGGATGGTCTTTAAGAATTCTGACATTTGTTGAAGACTCACCTGTTTCTCTTGGCCCTACCTGATTGGGGGAATTTGTTCCTTCATTTGGCTGAGTCTTCTCTTCTTCTTGTTGGTTTTCCAGAAAATCTCCACCATGATTGGAGTCCCTATCAAGATTTTCAACATTAGAAGCATCTTTCTTTTCACTGAAAAGAATGTGTGGAGATTCTTCCACTTTCTGATCTGGTACATTAAATACCCTATATGCCCTTGACACTTCAGAATAACCCAAGAATATTCCCGGTGAACTCTTGGCTTCAAACTTGTCTAAATCCTTTTTATCATTGTTATGAATAAAACATTTTGCTCCAAAAATTCTGAAGTGAAACAAGTTAGGTTTCTTACCTCTTAGAAGCTCATAGGGTGTTTTCTTGTGTATGGGTCTTACCATGGCCCTGTTGATTATGTAGGTTGTTGTATTGGCCGCTTCTGCCCAAAACCTTCTAGGTAACTTACTCTCAATCAACATGGTTCGGGCCATTTCCACCACTGTTCTATTTCTTCTCTCCACAATCCCATTCTGTTCAGGTGTCCTCCATGATCAGATTGAATAGAACTAACCTTGAACTTTCCTTCCTGTTTGACCTTATTGAAAAACAGATTAAACTTTTGAAATGCATCACTCTTATTTGCTAAGAAAAATATCCAAGAATATCTGGAGAAGTCATCTATGATGACATAGCCAAACCTGTTACCATTAAGACTCTGAGTTCTGGTTGGACCGAAAAGATCCATATGAAGAAGTTCCATTGGTCTAGAAGACAATGGCTCAGATCTTAATTTGAAGGAGTTTCTGGTCTGTTTGCCTAGAGCACAGGCATCACACGATTTTGAAATGGAGTTAAATTTAATTCTAGGCATGCCTTTAACTAAATCAAGTTTGACCAGTTTATTTAAGGTAGAAAAGCTAGCATGACCTAGACGTCTATGCCAGTCAAAAGCATCAATTTCAGAGTTAGCAGATAAACAAATAGTAGATTCAGATTTCTCATTTAAGTCTACAATGTAGACATTATTGTTCCGGTTGGCTACAAATTTAATCTCATCAGAATTTATTTCAAAGATCTTGCATGAAGCATCATCAAAAACAACCTTGTGACCCTTGTCACATAACTGACTGATGCTGATCAGATTATGTTGTAGCCCTTCCACAAGTAAGACTTTTTCAATGGAGTTTGTGGAAGACTTACCTACTGTGCCAACTCCAATTATTTTACCTTTGTTCTTTCCTCCAAACTTGACCAGACCTCCTGGATTCATCTCTATCTTGCTCAACTTGGATCGGTCTCCTGTCATATGCCTGGAGCAGCCACTGTCGAGGTACCACTTGTTGTCTTCAGCTGCCAGGCCGACCTACACAAGTATATCAAGCAGAGTGATTTGGAACCCAAGATGAGTTGGGTCCAAGGACATTGCTTAAATCTCTGATCAAGTGTTTGGGTATCCAGATTTGTTTCAGCATGATTTTCTCTGGCACCTTCCTTTCTGGTTTATTAAAGTTCAATCCAGCTGAACTGGAGTAGTGATTTCTATTCCTTTCATTGGTCTTCCTATTCCTAGGAAATTTCCTGTAGGCTTGTTGATTGGTATAACCTTGACCATGAAAATTATTCCTCCAGTAGATCTTGTTTGGACCCATCTGATTGTTATAATTCCAACTTTTATTCTGATTTGTTTTCTTGGTCCAGTTACCAGTTGTTTTCTGATTAGTGGACTTAATGTTATTCTTCATAAAGTTCATTCCACTCCTGAAGGGTTGTCCAGTACTGGTCGTTGCGTTTTCTTTAGGACTTTGAGTTTTCTTAGAGCTGTTTGAGCTGGATGGTGTGTCCAGCTTTTCTTTTCCCTTCTCTGGACAGAAGGTGATGGTCTTGAATTGCAAGGGTTTCTTGTTGGTTGGGTCATACCCTAGACCTTCCTTGTTGAAATTGACCCTAGTTCCTAGTATAGCATCTAGGCTAGACTTTCCTTGGACAAACTTTTCTAAGATTTTCTGTTTGTCTTCCAGCTCCTTTTGAAGAAACTCAGAGTTCTTTAGGAGTTCAGCATTCACTTTCTTCACAGCTTCACATTTCTCTGAATTCATTCTGATTTCACTCATGCTTTCTTCAATTTTAGTTTTGAATTCATTGAGCTATTTTTTACTTTCTTGGATTTCTCCCCTAAGCTTATCATTCTCTTTCCTTTGTGAGGTCATTTCTTCTAGTTGTTTTTTTAGCTTTGCATTTTCCTCACAGACCAGAGTTTGTTCTTCAACATTTGTGTTAAATTTTCTTTTCAGTACTCTGTGCTCTTTGCTAAGAGAATTAAATTTATCTAGCAAATCACCATAAGCATCCTCCCAGTCATCAATTGAGAAATTTTCAAAGACATTTATTACCTCCTCTTCGCTGTTTGCCATAAGGCAAATTCCTTCTTCATATTCTTCTAAGGAAGCATCTTCAGGGTCTTCTTCTTCCTCGCTCCATGTGCAGACCATCGCCTGTGGCTTTTTCTTCTTCTGCACCTTTGTGAACTTCTTCTGAAGATAGGGACCTTTCTTCTGGAGTTCTGGGCATTCGCCTTTCATGTGTCCCTGTTTGTTACAGTTAAAACAAGTCAGTTTCTTAGGATTTCTATCCCTGTAATTGGTAAACTCAGCATTCTTGTTAAAAGGATGTGGGTTCCTTTTCCTAAAGGTCTTTCCCTTAGTTCTCAGAAACTTTCTGAACTGACGAGTGAGCATAGCCTGGTCCCCCTGGTCGAGATCTGAAAAGCCTTCAATCTCGGACTCAGACTCGGGGCTACTGCTGCTGCTCCCACTTTTACTACTCTTTTTGCGGGAAGCTCTTAGAGCAACATTTTTACCCTTCCTCTCACTTCCTTCTCCACCTCCTTGGAAATTCATCTCATAGGTCATTAGGGACCCTATGAGTTCATTCACAGTTAAGACAGTCAAATCCTTTGACTCCTCAATCACAATGGCCTTAGTGTGCCACGCCGGGGATAAAGATCTAAGGATTTTCCTGACTATATCTGCCTCAGCAAGATCCTTCCCTAGCCCTTTAAGAGTGTTAGTGATCAAGGATAACCTGGCATACATTTCGGTTATATTCTCATCAGCGTTCATCTTAAACATTTCATACTTAGAAGTGAAGAGGTTTACCTTCGAGGCTTTCACTTGAGCTGTACCTTCATAGATCAATTGCAGCTCATCCCACATTCACTTGGCAGTTCTGTATGTAGATATACGAGCATATTCCTCTGGATGAACAGCACACTGGATTATGTTCAGAGCCGTCCAGTTGAGTGACGAGAGCTTCACATGATCATCCGTCCAAGCATCCTCGTTTGGTGGCAACTCATATGGCCCCACCGTGATTACTCTCCACAATTTATGACTCTGAGCTCTGATGAACACTTCCATCCTGTTCTTCCAAAACAGATAGTTACTACCATCGAAATAAGGAGGGCGACTAATGGATTGACCTTCGGCCATGAAGGTTCTAGGACCACCACCATTCCCTTGACCGTTCGCCCACATGGCGTAAACCTGCTCTGATACCAAGTGTTAGCACAGCAAGAGTGATATAGAAGGGGGGGATGAATAGATCACTCCCAATTTGCAGAGTTTTAGGCGAGAAAATAAATCTAACGCTTATACCCCTTCTAGACTATCACACAAGGAATGCAAATGCAGGAATCAATCTAGATCGAATGAGAGAATGATGATTAATGAGTTGAACAAACAACTAGATGAAGAGATAAGCAGATAGAGAGCGAAGATAAGGACCGCAAGCCACAGAGAAGACAACCAGTTTTTTAGGTGGTTCGACTGCAGTCCGCAATCTACATCCACCCCTCACTCCAACTAGAGTGAGGATTCCACTAGCCACTGCTAGAACACAGCAGACTCAGTCTGCAAACAACTTGCTGCCAAACAGCTTGAAAAACCAAGGGAGACAAATCCCTCAACCTAGCTCTGCTACCCACAGAGCTTGAGACCTGTTCTAGCACCCAGCACGAACAGAACCGGAGAGTGCCTCTCCCTTCCTCCACACACCGGAGGGAACCACCTAATGACAACCCGTCATTAGAAACACCAGAGATCAGTGATCTCTCTTCCTCTGCAACCCAGAGGGAAACCGGAGTTAAACTCCCTTCCTCCACACACTGGAGGGGAACAGATCAGAATTAGATGAAGAATAAATAACGAAAATCAGAAAAGAAACTAAAGACTGATCGAGGGAACATTCGATACAGAAAGTTAATACAAATGTAGCTTCCTGGGAAGCAAAACCAGATACTGCTAACTCTCTTTCTCTCTTCACTGCTATCTCTCTCTCTTTCTTTCTCTTCACTGCTATCTCTCTTTTTCTCTTTCTTCACTGCTAGATCGAGCTCTCTGTAACACTGCCTTTTCTTTCTTGGCTCCGATCGACCTTCATCGGTGGGCGAAGGTTTCTATTTATAGCGGCAGCAGATGGATAGGGCACTAAACGCGTGTGCCTCCCACGCTCGATCCAGAACTTTCATGCCACGTGACCTTACTGGACTGGTTCCTCTTGTCTTGGATCACGTGCACCCCATTTATTTGGGAGTATTCTTCCTCGTACCTGTAAGGAGATGAAACTCATTATCACGCTGTATGCTCACTGAAAAAACTCAAGCTGCATGAGGTCTATGAAAACAGCACGACGTGACATCTACACGAGATAAGAGAAGAACGACACGAGATACAATAAGAACACAGCTAACACAACAACAAAAATGTTACGAAGTCAGATGAAGTCAGCACGAGGTGAGAAAGATCAATATGAGATAAGAAAGAAGGAACACGGAGATAAGCACAAGAATAACACGAAGACACAATTATAAGTCAACACGGAGAGGCGAGTACAAGGGTAACACGAAGACAACCGAGACAACATGGAGACAGATGACAGAAGCTGTCATAAGTTGAAAACAACATGAAGACGAGATCTGAAATCGACACTGAGACAGACGAATATCAATACTGGAACCAACACTAGGTGTGGTTTCAAGAACAAATGTCATCGACACGAGATGAACAATATTTAGAGAAAGACTGCACGAAGTGAAAAACAAGAACGACACTAAGTGTAACAGGAACGACACGAAGTGCAGTAGTGACAGAACACGCACAACAGAGAACGACACGAAGTGTGGTCAAAGCGAGAAAGACACGAAGTCTAAAAACGAAAGACCAACACGAAGACAGACTACAAAGAAACAACACGAAGTGAACTAGACACGAAGTGAGAAACACAGCACGAAGACGAGAAAAAATGACACGAAGTAAAAACAGTAATCGACGCGGGTTGAAAACAACACGAAGTCGAAACAGTAATCGACATGGGTTGAAAACAACACGAAGTCGAAACAGTAATCGACACGGGTTGAAAACAACACGAAGTCGAAACAGTAATCGACACGGGTTGAAAACAACACGAAGTCGAAATACAAGAATTGACACGGAGTTGTAAACAACACGAAGACAGAGACACTAAAACAACACGAATATGAAGACAAGGGAAACGACACGAAGTCTAACCTCATACGAGTCTTTCTGTCAAGCGTGGAAATCAACACTGAGTGTTGTAGGCTCAGACGACACGAAATCATTTCGTGTTGGAGAGAGGAAACATCACGAAGTGTGGCTTTAAGTGACACGAAAACAACCCCCAAAATTACCTGAAGTGACTCGAGGATTTACATTAACACAGAGAAAGAAATCTTTTTGTTCACACAAGTTCATAGTGTTGAAACCATCAAGACATTATTACTCAGGCAACATTAAAATACATTTGATCAATTTGTTCAATTGAGCAGGACTTTCCCTTACTTGTTTAATCCATTCACTTACATGATGAAACATGAGATTATCTTGAGATAGTGTGAGACATCATCAAAATCATGGGAACACAACACAGCGAACACTACCCTCATATCGAGCCAACCAATCTGCTCCTAGGATTACATCATAATCCTTCATGTCCATGCAAACTAAATCAGCTGGAAAGCTCTGCTCCCCCATCATAACCGTACTAGAGGGATAGAAATATTGGATTGCTGATCTAGTACCAATAGGGGTTGATATTTCTAACGGAGAATTCATCAAAACAGGTTCCACAGCTAAAGACTTAGCAAATCTCCGAGAAATAAAGGAATGTGTTGCACCAATATCGAAAAGAACAAATGCTGGCTTGTCGAGTATAATAAGTGTACCTTCGACGAGTCCACCATCCTCGGTTATTCCCGCTTCCTCAGCATGCAGAGATTGGAGCTTGCCTTGTGGTTTCTTGAAGACTTGCGGTTTTGTCGGGGTAGCTTGCTCAAACATACGAGGGCAATCAGAGATACGGTGCTCCTTGCTTCTACATCGTAGGCATGTGCCTAGCTTGCGCCAGCAATCCTCCACCCTGTGGCCAGGATTATTACAAAACTTGCAAACGCCCATGTATGAATAATAAGGCCATGCTTCTTATCTTCATGCTTCGGCATCTTGCCTTTCCATGATCCTGCTCCGGTCCACGAACTCGACCCACTCGCGGGCCTCTTCTTGATATACCCAGGTTTGACACTCCCGGAACCCGTAGGTCGTTCCTTCTTCATGCCTGTGCCACGGATCCTCTCCGTCATCTCAAGAGTATCCTCCAGAACTTGTGCTTTCCTTACCATCTCGGAATAAGTGGAAATCGCCAATGGTGCCAGTTGATTAATATAATGTAGCTTCAGACCATTGAGAAAATGCTTCGCCTTCATTTTCTCGGTGGAAATAAGATGTGTAGCATAACGAGAAAGCCGTGCAAATTGAGCCTCATACTCTGCCACGGACAAACCTCGCTGTTTCAGGGCGCGAACTCCGTCGCTTTCTTCTCTTGCA
Source organism: Amorphophallus konjac (assembly GCA_022559845.1). Taxonomy (NCBI): domain Eukaryota; kingdom Viridiplantae; phylum Streptophyta; class Magnoliopsida; order Alismatales; family Araceae; genus Amorphophallus; species Amorphophallus konjac. The sequence continues at coordinate 168,102,617 of CM040124.1, read as the reverse complement.
CTCGGTCAGAAAAATACTTGCTGTTAAAGAATTCCTCGAACTCTTCCCACGTAACCTGTCGGTCACCGAGAGTCACCTTGATAGAATCCCACCAAGTATGTGCATCACGTTCCAGTTGAAATATGGACAAAAGGACACGCTCCTGGTTGGTGCATTACATAACTTCAAAGATTATCCCCATCTCATCTAGCCAGTGCTCAGCTTGGTCGGGGTCGGTCGAACCCGCAAACCTTGGCGGATTCATCCCTCGGAAGTTCCGGTATAGATCACCGGTGCCATGCTGTGCAGCTCCTGCTTGAGCTACCTGCTATAAAGCCTGAGTAAGGCCTTGAACCGTGCGCTGTAGGTTCTCCATTCAGCGCGATCAGCTGCCATCTACACGAGAAATAGATTACTTAGGTTCAATAAGATAGATAATAACACGATTAAGGAACGAACTTAACCCAAGTTTCTACCCAATCTCACCAGGTCGGGTTCTAGACTTTTACAAGGTTAGGGATCTAATGCACCTAGACACAACCAAAAACTCGGTACCTGGCGGAGATAATTGATCCGAAGACCACTCGCGCAAGTATGCGACCTTCCCGATAGGCGTAGCCTAACGTTCGGACAACACCTTTTAATATACCGGGTTATTGGGATGCAATGCAGAACTTAGAAAACCTAGAACTTAGGAAAACCTAGGAATGTGAAACCTAGGGCTCTGATACCAACTACACTGTCACGCCCCGACGCGGAATATCGGGACGTACAGTCGGGAACGAGCTGGCAAGAGAGAGATCTATCTAAAATAATACACACTGCTACAAGATGGAAATACTCAATGATCATTAAACAACCACAACTGATACAATAACCTCAAATTCAACTTAATACAACTGGAATTACAACCACTAAAACTCAATAACATAACTGAAACTGAATGCTCTCCAAAACACAACTAGAAGTAAGATAACACACTGCTAACACACTAGAACTGACACACTCATGACATCACTCCTGCCCTTCCCCATCAGTAAGCGCGTCACCTGAAAAACTTGGAAAGGGGGGAAACACAACTATGAGCTGACGCTCAGTAGGAAATAATAGGCAATTTACGTGATTAACAAGTTAATTACATTTTCATATGCAATACTAAGAAAGAAAGAAATGACGATAGCGATATAACGAAACAACGTAATAACAAGATCTTGCAAGGTCAAAAAATATGTGATGTCAAGAATTAACAAGATAACAAGTACAAGAATTTACAACAAGAGATATAACAAGAGACAGTAGTAAAGAATTGGCCACAAGTAAGTAATATCAATTCATTCACGATCAAGTAACAAGTAACAAGTAACAAGAGATGTTTGTCATAGACGCAACAAGCAAGCAAGTATTTCGGTGTAATGCCCCACCATGTCATTAGCATCCCATGGGCTCAGTAATTTTTTGGGCGCTCTCCCCAGGACCAGACCGGGCCCTTATGATGCGATGGCATTTATTTTTATGGGCCCAAAGTCCTACACGTCCAGACATTCAGTCAATTTTAATGGCCAATTAATCATAGGAATTACTGTCATAAGTACGAGAATTAAGGACTAACATGTCCTTGGATTCAAAACAAAAACTCGGTTGATACGGTCACCTCGGTGCCGCTTTACAAGAACTGGACCAAAACTCGGTCCACGGGGTCAAGAAAGAACGGCTGACAGTATACCGTTCAAGTGTGTAAGTAATCCATTCTACTGGAGTAATAGGGACTAAAACAGCAACTTAACAATCAATTTAATCCGAATTACCAAGTTAATATATCAAGGATTATCCATTATCATTTGCATTAAACCAATTTGCCAAAGGATGATTCAAGATGATAAGGTAAAGGAACAAGCTCGTACAGGAATGAAATAGCATGCATTAACAGAGATTTAGTTTCACAATTAACCACTAATTATGTGGGTTTCTATTTAACCATTGTATGAAGATGATAAATGGTATGTTTTTACACTACGTTTGCATGTAGGGACCAATGTTAATTGAAATCAAAAGGGTACATGAATAGGTTACTGGTTCTTCAAAAATATACTTTTCAATTGGTCTAAGTTAAATGGGTCGATCCCCTAATGATCCGGATCGATCCTCGGGTCGAAGAAAGACAAAAACTGGGTTTCTGGTATACGGGTCGACCCCTGGGGTCGACCCTTGTAAAAATGGGATCTGCCAGTGAGATGGGTCGACCCTTGGGGTCGACCCCCACAAATCCTGCAGAATGGGTCGACCCCTGGGGTCGACCCCCACACTCTGGCTGTATGGGTCGACCCCAGGGGTCGACCCTTGTTGGGTGCTGGATGGGTCGACCCCTGGGGTCGACCCTCGAGCCTGCCAGGGCTCCCAGAAAACGGGTCGACCCCAGGGGTCGACCCCTGCAAGAACAAAAATGGTTTTAACCTCCGGAAAACATATAAACTCACCCAATTGAGATCCAATTGAGTTGGGATCTTAACCACATGATCTAGGGTTATTAATATACATACTAGGGTCATAAAACAAGAGATTTGAAACACTAATTTCAACAGAAATCAATTAAATCTTAACCTAATCTATGATGAACACATGAAAACCTAGATATTGACACGCTTCTACTAAATCGTGAAATTCTCTCAATATACATAACGAAATTTGGGGCTTCTTATGTCAAAAGAAAGCTAACTTGATGCTGAATCCAACCATATATGATAAGCTATATGTGGATCAAGTTTTATAACTCAAAATCAGCCCGCAATCAAGCTCTAACTCAAAGGGTCACAATATAAATCAGGTTGTAGACATGCTCTCACTAAAAATCAAAATTCTCCAAGCATGCTCAATGAAAATTGGGGCTTTCTACGTTAAATGAAAGCTAACAACATGCTTATTACATCATATAAGTTAATTAGAGTTTGACCTGTTAAACCTACCTCAATCGAAGAGAGAACTTAAAACCCTAGAATGAAGAACGAATCGGATCACCCTTCACAAAACCCACGATAGCTCTCTAGATACCTGATAAAAATTGGGGCTTTCAGTCCCACTGGATAGATCTCGTCGAGAGGGACAAAATCATATATTCATGATCAAATTTTGGTTGAGAATTCCTACCTCAATTGAAGAAACAAAGAAGGAAGAAGGAAGCCGATGACCTGCCGACACACCTCCACAAATCGAGCAAGATCTTCCTAGATCTGAAACTTCAGCGAACCCCACAGCCACCAAAAGAAACTAGACTCAAAGAGCTTTCTATCTATAGCTCACACAGCTTCTGGAGAGTTCTGAGCTGTGAGAAATCGATGGAACAAGAGACGTGTTAAAAACGGCGCCGAAATGGTTGACTCAACCAAACTCGGCCGGCTGCGCCTCCTAGGGTTAGGTTTGTGTCGAATTGATTAAGGGCTATTAATCCTTAGCTCATGGCCGTTCATTTGCCTCTGATTTGAGCTAATTTTTTTTAGTATTAAGCCTCAATTTCGTGTTTTAATCCAAGGTTAGGTAAGGGTCAAAAAGTGTGCACTTTTGGGCTTAAACCCTAATTAGATCTAACCATGGATTTTTAAATGGCTTAATGACAGAAGACAAAGTTGTTGTCTACCTCGACCTTAACCTGTTTACTATTTTTATGGATTTTTATAAGGTAGTCGGATTTTCACTTATTCTATTTCTAACGAATTAAATATTAATAAATCTAAAATTCAATTATTAATTCAATAAGAATTCAATTCTTAATTAATAAAAGATTAATAGATATATTGGGCTCAATTAAATAATTCAGGGTCTTACACCCTCCCCTACTTAAAGGAATTTGGTCCTCCAAATTCACTGCACTAAAACTAAGAGTAGGGAATGAGATTGCTCACCTAGAATAGGTCGGGATACCGCTTCCGCATAGTCTCTTCAGACTCCCATGTAGCTTCTTCGATCCCACGCCGACTCCACTGAATCTTGACCATAGGTATCGAACGATTCCGGAGTTGCTGTTGCTTCCGGTCTAGAATCTTGATAGGTCTTTCCTCATAAGTCAAATCTTCCTTCAGTTCAAAATCCACCTGCTGAATGATATGAGTGGGGTCGTACACATATTTCCGTAGCATAGACACATGGAAGACATTGTGTACGCCCGAAAATTGCGGCGGTAAAGCCAATATGTATGCCACCTCTCCCACTCTATCTAGAATCTTGAATGGACCAATGTATCTCGGACTCAGCTTGCCATGAATGCCAAATCTTCGGATCCCTCTCGAAGGAGAGACCTTCAAGACACATGCTCGCCAACCAGAAATTCCAATGCTCTTCTCCTGTTGTCGGCATAACTCTTCTGTCTGGATTGAGCTACTTGTAACCGATCTCGGATAATACGTATGTTCTGTGATGATTCTGAGATAAGATCCGGTCCAAGCCACTGTTTCTCACCTACCTCATCCCAACATAACGGAGAACGACAACTCCTACCATACAATGCTTCTAAAGGATTCATCTGTATGCTGGATTGGTAACTGTTGTTGTAGGTGAATTCAATCAATGCCAAGTGCTCACTCCAATTACCACCGAAATCAATCATGCAAGCTCGCATCATATCTTCCACTATCTGGTTGGTTCTTTCAGTCTGTCCATCTGTCTGCGGATGAAAAGCAGTACTGAAATTCAGACGAGTACCAAGAGACTCTTGCAGTCCCTTCCAGAAATGTGAAGTAAATCTGGGGTCTCGATCAGACACAATGTTGACTGGAATACCATGTAGTCTCACCACTTCCTTCAAATACAAAGCAGCCAATACATCAATCGTCCACTTGGACTTAATTGGTAAGAAATGAGCTGACTTTGTCAATCGGTCAACAATCACCCATATCGCATCAAATCCACCACGAGTCCTAGGCAGACCCATAATGAAATCCATGCCAATGCTTTCCCACTTCCATTGGGGTATGTCGAGTGGTTTCAGTTTCCCTGCCGGTCTGAAATGTTCGGCCTTAACTTGTTGACATACTAAGCATCTACTCACAAAATCTGCAACTTCTCTTTTCATATTCGGCCACCAAAAGGATCTTTTCAAATCTCTGTACATCTTAGTGCCGCCAGGATGAATAGTATATCTGGATCTATGAGCTTCCTCAAGAATCTTGTTCTTTATTGCGGCTTCGTCAGGTACACAAGTTATGCCCTTGAATAATAATCTTCCATCGTCAGCCAACATGAAGTCAGGTCTGCTACTCAAGCTTCCCTTGATCTCTACCAGCTCGGGATCATTATCTTGCAAGGACTTGATTTCCATCAACAATTCGGGCTTAAGTTGGATCTGAGCAATCATAACCCGATCATTGTCAATATTAAGATCCAGGCTGGACAATTGTTCCAATAACCTCCATTCTTGTAACATGAGGCTTGACAGTCTAGCTACCGGCTTCCGGCTTAATGCATCTGCCACAACATTACCCTTGTCAGGATGATACTCAATCGAGAAGTCGAAGTCTTTCAAATACTCCAACCATCTGCGCTGCCGCATATTGAGTTCCTTCTGAGAGAATAAATACTTCAGACTCTTATGATCTGAAAACACCGGTAAGGTTTCTCCATACAAGTAGTGCCTCCACATCTTTAAAGCAAACGCGACTGCTGCCAGTTCTAAATCATGAACATGATAATTCTCTTCGTGCTTCCTTAACTGCCTAGAAGAATAGGCAATCACCTTCCCATGCTGCATGAGCACACAGCCTAAGCCAATACCTGAAGCATCAGTATAAACAACAAAACCTCCTTCACCAGAAGGTAAAGCCAATACAGGTGCAGTAGTTAAACACTCCTTCAAAGTCTGAAAGCTTCGCTGACAATCTTCTAACCAATCAAACGTGTTCTCCTTGCGGGTTAATCTTGTCATAGGTACCGCAATCTTAGAGAAATCCTGGATAAATCTTCGATAATAGCCTGCCAGGCCTAGAAAACTTCTAACTTCTGTCACACTGGTAGGCTGCTCCCAATTCTTCACTGCCTCGACCTTCGAAGGATCAACAGAAATACCATCCTTGGTGATAATATGTCCGAGAAAGGACACCTCTTGCAGCCAGAATTCACACTTACTGAACTTGGCATAAAGTTGATGATCTCTCAATAACTGCAATGCCATCCTCAGATGTTCAGCATGCTCCACTTCACTCTTGGAATAGATCAAGATGTCATCAATAAAGACCACGACCCATTGATCAAGATAGGGCCGAAATGCATTGTTCATCAACTGCATGAAAGCTGCCGGTGCATTCGTTAGACCAAAAGGCATAACGACAAATTCAAAATGACCATACCTGCTACGGAAAGCCGTTTTATAGATATCCTCTTCCTTAATCCGCAACTGGTGATATCCAGATCGAAGATCGATCTTAGAGAAATATTGAGCTCCCGCTATCTGGTCAAATAACTCGTCAATCCTCGGCAATGGATATTTATTCTTGACAGTCTGCTGGTTCAATTGCCGATAATCAATGCAGAACCTCATCGAACCATCTTTCTTCCTGACGAATAATACAGGGGCTCCCCACGGAGAAGTACTAGGACGAATGAAGCCCTTCTCTAGTAATTCCATCAACTGTTGCTTTAACCCTCTCAGTTCTGCAGGAGACATACGATAAGGAGCCTTGGAAATAGGAGATGTGCCAGGAATAAGATCAATAGAAAAGATAACTTCCCGCTCAGGCGGAAGTCCTTGTAGTTCCTCTGGAAAGACATCAGGAAAATCTCGGACAACAGGAATGTCCTTGATCTCAATCTGCTGCTCAGGGGTTGCACAGACAAAGGCTAGAAAAGCCTCACATCCACGCCTCATCAGCTTATCAGCTCGAAGAGCCGAGATAAGTGACACAGAGTTGTGATGCTTAACACCCACAAAAGAAAGTCTCGGGTGCCTAGTAAAAGACACTGAGCTAGAACTGCAGTGAACACTAGCCTCATATCGAGCCAACCAATCTGCTCCTAGGATTACATCATAATCCTTCATGTCCATGCAAACTAAATCAGTTGGAAAGTTCTGCTCCCCCATCATAACCGTACTAGAGGGATATAAATATTGGATTGCTGATCTAGTACCAATAGGGGTTGATATTTCTAACGCAGAATTCATCAAAACAGGTTCCACAGCTAAAGACTTAGCAAATCTCCGAGAAATAAAGGAATGTGTTGCACCAGTATCGAAAAGAACAAATGCTGGCTTGTCGAGTATAATAAGTGTACCTTCGACAAGTCCACCATCCTCGGTTATTCCCGCTTCCTCAGCATGCAGAGATTGGACCTTTCCTTGTGGTTTCTTGAAGACTTGCGGTTTTGTCGGGGTAGCTTGCTCAGACATACGAGGGCAATCAGAGATACGGTGCTCCTTGCTTCCACATGGTAGGCATGCGCCTAGCTTGCGCCAGCAATCCTCCACCCTGTGGCCAGGATTATTACAAAACTTGCAAACGCCCATGTATGAATAATAGGGCCATGCTTCTTATCTTCATGCTTCGGCATCTTGCCTTTCCATGATCCTGCTCCGGTCCACGCACTCGACCCACTCGCGGGCCTCTTCTTGATATACCCAGGTTTGACACTCCCGGAACCCGTAGGTCGTTCCTTCTTCATGCCTGTGCCACAGATCCTCTCCGTCATCTCAAGAGTATCCTCCAGAACTTGTGCTTTCCTTACCATCTCGGAATAAGTGGAAATCTCCAATGGTGCCAGTTGATTAATATAATGTAGCTTCGGACCATTGAGAAAACGCTTCGCCTTCATTTTCTCGGTGGAAATAAGATGTGTAGCATAACGAGAAAGCCGTACAAATTGAGCCTCATACTCTGCCACGGACAAACCTCGTTGTTTCAGGGCCGCGAACTCCGTCGCTTTCTTCTCTTGCACTCGGTTACAAAAATACTTGCTGTTAAAGAATTCCTCAAACTCTTCCCACGTAACCTGCCGGTCACCGAGAGTCACCTTGATAGAATCCCACCAAGTATGTGCATCACGTTCCATTTGAAATGTGGACAAAAGGACACGCTCCTAGTTGGTGCATTGCATAACTTCAAAGATTATCCCCATCTCATCTAGCCAGTGCTCAGCTTGGTCGGGGTCGGTCGAACCCGCAAACCTTGGCGGATTCATCCCTCGGAAGTTCCGGTATAGATCACCGGTGCCATGCTGTGCAGCTCTTGCTTGAGCTACCTGCTATAAAGCCTGAGTAAGGCCTTGAACCGTCCACTGTAGGTTCCTCCATTCAGCGCGATCAGCTGCCATCTACACGAGAAATAGATTACTTAGGTTCAATAAGATAGATAATAACACGATTAAGGAACGAACTTAACCCAAGTTTCTACCCAATCTCACCAGGTCGGGTTCTAGACTTTTACAAGGTTAGGGATCTAATGCACCTAGACACAACCAAAAACTCGGTACCTGGCGGAGATAATTGATCCGAAGACCACTCGCGCAAGTATGCGACCTTCCCGATAGGCGTAGCCTAACGTTCGGACAACACCTTTTAATATACCGGGTTATTGGGATGCAATGCAGAACTTAGAAAACCTAGAACTTAGGAAAACCTAGGAATGTGAAACCTAGGGCTCTGATACCAACTACACTGTCACGCCCCGACGTGGAATATCGGGACGTACAGTCGGGAACGAGCTGGCAAGAGAGAGATCTATCTAAAATAATACACAATGCTACAAGATGGAAATACTCAATGATCATTAAACAACCACAACTGATACAATAACCTCAAAATCAACTTAATACAACTGGAATTACAACCACTAAAACTCAATAACATAACTGAAACTAAATGCTCTCCAAAACACAACTAGAAGTAAGATAACACACTGCTAACACACTAGAACTGACACACTCGTGACATCACTCCTGCCCTTCCCCATCAGTAAGCGCGTCACCTGAAAAACCTGGAAAGGGGGGAAACAGAACTATGAGCTAACGCTCAGTAGGAAATAACAGGCAATTTACGTGATTAACAAGTTAATTACATTTTCATATGCAATACTAAGAAAGAAATAAATGACGATAACGATATAATGAAACAACGTAATAACAAGATCTTGCAATGTCAAAAAATATGTGATGTCAAGAATTAACAAGATAACAAGTACAAGAATTTACAACAGGAGATATAACAAGAGACAGTAGTAAAGAATTGGCCACAAGTAAGTAATATCAATTCATTCGCGATCAAGTAACAAGTAACAAGTAACAAGTAACAAGAGATGTTTGTCATAGACGCAACAAGCAAGCAAGTATTTCGGTGTAATGCCCCACCATGTCATTAGCATCCCATGGGCTCAGTAATTTTTCGGGCGCTCTCCCCAGGACCAGACCGGGCCCTTATGATGCGATGGCATTTATTTTTATGGGCCCAAAGTCCCACACGTCCAGACATTCAGTCAATTTTAATGGCCAATTAATCAGAGGAATTACTGTCATAAGTACAAGAATTAAGGAATAACATGTCCTTGGATTCAAAACAAAAACTCGGTTGATACGGTCACCTCGGTGCCGCTTTACAAGAACTGGACCAAAACTCGGTCCACGGGGTCAAGAAAGAATGGCTGACAGTATACCATTCAAGTGTGTAAGTAATCCATTCTACTGGAATAATAGGGACTAAAATAGCAACTTAACAATCAATTTAATCCTAATTACCAAGTTAATATATCAAGGATTATCCATTATCATTTACATTAAACCAATTTACCAAAGGATGATTCAAGATGATAAGGTAAAGGAACAAGCTCGTACAGGAATGAAATAGCATGCATTAACAGAGATTTAGTTTCACCATTAACCACTAATTATGTGGGTTTCTATTTAACCATTGTATGAAGATGATAAATGGTATGTTTTTACACTACGTTTGCATGTAGGGACCAATGTTAATTGAAATCAAAGGGGTACATGAATGGGTTACTGGTTCTTCAAAAATATACTTTTCAATTGGTCTAAGTTAAATGGGTCGATCCCCTAATGATCCGGATCGATCCTCGGGTCGAAGAAAGACAAAAACTGGGTTTCTGGTATACGGGTCGACCCCTGGGGTCGACCCCTGTAAAAATGGGGTCTGCCAGTGAGATGGGTCGACACCTGGGGTCGACCCCCACAAATCCTGTAGAATGGGTCGACCCCTGGGGTCGACCCCCACACTATGGCTGTATGGGTCGACCCCAGGGGTCGACCCTTGCTGGGTGCTGGATGGGTCGACCCCTGGGGTCGACCCTCGGGCCTGCCAGGGCTCCCAGAAAATAGGTCGACCCCAGGGGTCGACCCCTGCAAGAACAAAAACGGTTTTAACCTCCGGAAAACATATAAACTCTCCCAATTGAGATCCAATTGAGTTGGGATCTTAACCACATGATCTAGGGTTATTAATATACATACCAGGGTCATAAAACAAGCGATTTGAAACACTAATTTCAACAGAAATCAATTAAATCTTAACCTATTCTATGATGAACACATGAAAACCTAGATATTGACACGCTTCTACTAAATCGTAAAATTCTCTCAATATACATAACAAAATTTGGGGCTTCTTATGTCAAAAGAAAGCTAACTTGATGCTGAATCCAACCATATATGATAAGCTATATGTGGATCAAGTTTTATAACTCAAAATCAGCCCGCAATCAAGCTCTAACTCAAAGGGTCACAATATAAATCAGGTTCTAGACATGCTCTCACTAAAAATTGAAATTCTCCAAGCATGCTCAATGAAAATTGGGGCTTTCTACGTTAAATGAAAGCTAATAACATGCTGATTACATCATATAAGTTAATTAGAGTTTGGCCTGTTAAACCTACCTCAATCGAAGAGAGAACTTAAAACCCTAGAATGAAGAACGAACTGGATCACCCTTCAGAAAACCCATGATAGCTCTCTAGATACCAGATAAAAATTGCGGCTTTCAGTCCCACTGGATAGATCTCGTCGAGAGGGACAAAATCATATATTCATGATCGAATTTTGGTTGAGAATTCCTACCTCAATTGAAGAAACAAAGAAGGAAGAAGGAAGCCGACGACCTGCCGACACACCTCCACAACTCGAGCAAGATCTTCCTAGATCTGAAACTTCAGCGAACCCCACAGCCACCAAAAGAAACTAGACTCGAAGAGCTTTCTATCTATAGCTCACACAGCTTCTGGAGAGTTCTGAGCTGTAAGAAATCGACGGAACAAGAGACGTGTTAAGAACGGCGCCGAAATGGTTGACTCAATAAAACTCGGCCGGTTGCGCCTCCTAGTGATGCGGGACCGACTGACTCGCTAGCTAACCTAGGACGCTAAAGAGTGCGACCAGCACGCGCACGTGACAAGGCAAGCCAGTGTGACCGACTAACGTGAATTCCCTTCGGGTGGAGGCGTCTCTCAACAGAACTCCGAACCACGGCCGTCCCAAGGAGGGAGGCGCGACGGGATCACAACGGGCGAGAAGCCGCTGGACGACATGGGAGTCTAGTCCGAGCTCGGTGCTCGACTAGGGCCAAGGGAGGTGGGCACTCTCGTCACTCAACCAGCAGTGATAAATACAGTCTAGCTAGGCCCTACACTCACTCGCGCGGCACATTCAATCGCATACGGAATAAGCAAGTAACAAAGGAGGGAGCGAGACACGTACCTCCACGCCTAGGCGTGGGGAAGGAACCCCGGCCGAGTCCAACCACCCCGATACACGCGAGAGAAATAAATAGTACAAGCGCCAAACGGGGCCCACTCCTCGCAGGGAGATAACAGGCTACAAACACAATAGCACACGGGGCGGCTGGCACACGGGCTGACGGGCAGCAGCCGATGTCGGGGAGGAGGCCGGACGCCGATCCTCGCGAAGCCGATCGCTCCTGCAGTGTCCTGTAAGGAGGAGGTCCACGTCGCTATGGGACGCTGCTGGGGTGCCGAGCCGGATGAAGGGGCCACACGCAGCTGCTGCGGCCTCGGGGAATGTCGGTCCGGCGAGAGGCTGCTGACTGGTCCCTGTGACAGCGGGCAGAGATGGCGCTGGTACGCGGCCGTCCGGACAGCGTTTGTGGCGGCGTCTTCTCTGGTGGAAGGCTGACAGGGGTGGCTTTCAAGGGGCAGTGGTGGCCGATGGGGTGCTGTGGGAGATTTGGGTGCGAAGGGCACTGTAAACAGGGAGAAACAGTCTGCCTACGGGGTAGTCAGACCTGTGACCTTGGATGGGAGCGACAACGGTGCGAGGTTGCGGTGGGGATCCAGGCCCGGGGCGGACACTGGAGGTGGACTGGGATGTAAGGAGTCGGCCTACCAATTTTCAGATTGATCCGTGGACGGGAGAGGGTACCTCCTTTGGAGGCCCGTTGCTGGCAGTCCCGCTCGGGTACTGTAGCGCAGGATTGCGCACTAAAAGTGTGCTTGAAGACAACTTTCAGCCCCGATGGAGTTTTGAGGCGAGACTACTTAGGTTGGATTTGTAACCGGCAGAGGAACAACTCTTATGAAGGGAAATAGGGCTAGAAACGGTGGCAAGGTGGCATAAACGGGCGGACAAGAAGGCTCTGGTTCAGGCGAGACTGTCAGGGTGACAGCCAGCGCACCAAAAGTAGGTATGAAGGGAACTTTCGCTGTGGGTGGAGTTTTGAGACGAAACCGGTGGGGTTGGAACGGTGACAGGAAGGGGTACAAAAGTCGTGAAGACCTTTGAGAGAGACGCCGCCGGGAAGTAGACGCACCAGACCGAACTTTGGACACCCGATCTGCTGTCAGCACAGGGACGCCCGGGGAAGAGGATGAAGATCCCGCGTGCGCCGTCGCTTCACCGAACTCGTCGCCGTGAATGTTGGAAGAAGGTTGCTGGCGTTGGGATCCTTGGAGGAGGTCTCCTACCCCTGGGCGTCTCACCCAAGGACTGGAGAGGGGGTGAGGGCGTCGCACCCTCAAGGAGGAGGAAGAGGAAGGGATCGCCCCTTAAGGCAAGCCAGTGTGACCGACTAACGTGAATTCCCTCCGGGTGGAGGCGTCTCTCAACAGAACTCCGAACCACGGCCGTCCCAAGGAGGGAGGCGCGACGGGATCACAACGGGCGAGAAGCCGCTGGACGACATGGGAGTCTAGTCCGAGCTCGGTGCTCGACTAGGGCCAAGGGAGGTGGGCACTCTCGTCACTCAACCAGCAGTGATAAATACAGTCTAGCTAGGCCCTACACTCACTCGCGCGGCACATTCAATCGCATACGGAATAAGCAAGTAACAAAGGAGGGAGCGAGACACGTACCTCCACGCCTAGGCGTGGGGAAGGAACCCCGGCCGAGTCCAACCACCCCGATACACGCGAGAGAAATAAATAGTACAAGCGCCAAACGGGACCCACTCCTCGCAGGGAGATAACAGGCTACAAACACAATAGCACACGGGGCGGCTGGCACACGGGCTGACGGGCAGCAGCCGATGTCGGGGAGGAGGCCGGACGCCGATCCTCGCGAAGCCGATCGCTCCTGCAGTGTCCTGTAAGGAGGAGGTCCACGTCGCTATGGGACGCTGCTGGGGTGCCGAGCCGGATGAAGGGGCCACACGCAGCTGCTGCGGCCTCGGGGAATGTCGGTCCGGCGAGAGGCTGCTGACTGGTCCCTGTGACAGCGGGCAGAGATGGCGCTGGTACGCGGCCGTCCGGACAGCGTTTGTGGCGGCGTCTTCTCTGGTGGAAGGCTGACAGGGGTGGCTTTCAAGGGGCAGTGGTGGCCGATGGGGTGCTGTGGGAGATTTGGGTGCGAAGGGCACTGTAAACAGGGAGAAACAGTCTGCCTACGGGGTAGTCAGACCTGTGACCTTGGATGGGAGCGACAACGGTGCGAGGTTGCGGTGGGGATCCAGGCCCGGGGCGGACACTGGAGGTGGACTGGGAAGTAAGGAGTCGGCCTACCAATTTTCAGATTGATCCGTGGACGGGAGAGGGTACCTCCTTTGGAGGCCCGTTGCTGGCAGTCCCGCTCGGGTACTGTAGCGCAGGATTGCGCACTAAAAGTGTGCTTGAAGACAACTTTCAGCCCCGATGGAGTTTTGAGGCGAGACTACTTAGGTTGGATTTGTAACCGGCAGAGGAACAACTCTTATGAAGAGAAATAGGGCTAGAAACGGTGGCAAGGTGGCATAAACGGGCGGACAAGAAGGCTCTGGTTCAGGCGAGACTGTCAGGGTGACAGCCAGCGCACCAAAAGTAGGTATGAAGGGAACTTTCGCTGTGGGTGGAGTTTTGAGACGAAACCGGTGGGGTTGGAACGGTGACAGGAAGGGGTACAAAAGTCGTGAAGACCTTTGAGAGAGATGCCGCCGGGAAGTAGACGCACCAGACCGAACTTTGGACACCCGATCTGCTGTCAGCACAGGGACGCCCGGGGAAGAGGATGAAGATCCCGCGTGCGCCGTCGCTTCACCGAACTCGTCGCCGTGAATGTTGGAAGAAGGTTGCTGGCGTTGGGATCCTTGGAGGAGGTCTCCTACCCCTGGGCGTCTCACCCAAGGACTGGAGAGGGGGTGAGGGCGTCGCACCCTCAAGGAGGAGGAAGAGGAAGGGATCGCCCCTTTCAAGATGGTGGCTGCGCACAAGGCTTTTCAAACTTAATTCTTCATCATTCTTTTGAAAAGAAAATACAAGGTCTTTTATATGGGATGGGGAAATGCTAGGTCTAAACCCTAGCCAAGGGGGAAAGGAAATGGGGGGGGCGGCCACAACCGAGGAAGGCCATTCAAATCTCCTAGATTCTAGGAGTGAAAGGTGGGGGGGGCGGCCAAAAGAGGGAGAGGGCAAGGGGGAAAGGGCGGCTGCCACTCCCACCAAGAGGGGAGGGAATGGTCCGCCCCCAACCCTAACCCTAGGTGGGGCGCGCCTCCCAAGGTGGGCCCAGGGGGGGGGAAAAGTGGCCAGCCCTTCGTGGGCCAGAGAAGTGAACCAAGAAGTGGCCCAATAACCCCCCCTAGCCTCTATCAAGCCTACAAAACACCAATAAAGCCTAATTGGCCTAAAAAGGTCCATGACTGAAAGAAAATTGTCCACACACGGACTAAACCAAGGCCCAACATGGCCCAAAGCATAAAATAAGTGATGATAGCTCCGCTAATCTGTCAACTGGTCGCCGAGCCAAAGGGATGCCGGCGAGATCCGTGTACTCCGTCGTAAAGTGTGACGCGTGTCCTCACCAATTCTCCCCGGGTGGGAAGAACTCGACCCCGTCGAGTAAGGGTCACGGTCGCTCAGGTAACGCTCCAGCAAGTCCGGATCAATCCGCTCCAGCTCTCCCCGCGTGATCCAGATGTCGTCTGTCTCAGGGCACCCTCTCCAACGCACTAGGAAGCGCTGGTAGGCCCCGCTCCTGGTGGTGGTCACCTGCTCATCCAGTATACAATCGATGTGCTCGCGTCTCTGTAATGGGGCTGGAGGAGGTGGACTCTCAGAAGGTGTATCGCTCACAACAGGAAGGGGAGGCCCAAGAAGCTCACTGGGAATCACTGCTGGATCCCGATAGGCCACTAGATCAGAGACGTTGAACGTCGAACTGATCCCATAATCATCTGGCAGCTCAATCTCATACGCGTTAGACCCAATCCGCCTCAGAACTCGGAAGGGTCCTGCACCGCGGTCCTGGAGTTTCTTTACGGCCCCCGAAGGGAACCGTTCAGGTCTGACCCTGATCATGACATACTCTCCCTCGCGGAACTCACGCGTGCGTCGATGCGCATCAGCTAACTCCTTATATCGTGCGTTGCTGGCCTCAATGTGACGACGTACATGCTCATGCAACTGCCTAACATGCTCAGCAAAGGACTCAGCTGACTCTGAGACACGGGCCTGGACAGGGGATGGGACCAAGTCTATCGGTTTTCTAGGCCTACGACCAGTGACTATCTCAAAAGGACTCAAACCAGTAGACCTATTGACCGAATCATTGTAAGCAAACTCCGCTAGAGGGAGAACTAAATCCCAATCCCGGTCACGCTCACGCACTAGACACCTCAAAAGATCCCCCAAACTCCTATTCACAACCTCTGTTTGACCATCGGTCTGGGGGTGGTAAGCAGTAGAAAACTTCAGCTGTGTGCCCATCATGTGCCATAGGGTCTTCCAGAAATAGCTAGTAAAGCGAACATCCCTATCTGACACAATAGTACGCGGCAACCCAAACCTAGAGACACAATGGGTGAAGAATAGACGGGCAACCCTAGAGGCATCTGATGTTTTAGAACATGGGATAAACAAGGCCATCTTAGAGAATCTGTCCACCACCACGAAAATGGAGTCGTGTCGGCGGAGGGTACGGGGCAAGCCTAAGACAAAGTCCATGCTAATGTCCTGCCATGGACTATCTGGTACCGGGAGGGGAGTGTAAAGGCCGGTATTCTGTTTCCTCTGTTTGGCCAAGGCACAAATGCGGCACTGGGCCACAATCCTAGCAACATCCCGCTTCAGGCTAGGCCAAAAGAATCGGTACTCAACGGCCTCAATGGTCTTATTCCGGCCAAAGTGGCCGGCTAGACCCCCAGCATGCAACTCCCAAGTAAGAAAATCACGGACCGAGGTCCGTGGGACACAAAGCCTGCTCCCATAGAAAAGGTAGCCATCCTGCAACGTATAGTCGGGGTACTCATGGGACGGACCTGACTGGAGGGTGGTGAACATCGGACCGAAATCCGGGCAATCGGCATACAGCTCCCTCATCCTATCCATCCCAACCACCTCCACACTCATGGTGGTCAATAGGTGAGTACGGCGGCTCAAGGCATCAGCAACCCGGTTCTCCACACCGGCCTTGTGCTTCAGCACAAATGTGTACTCCTGGAGGAACTCGACCCATCGGCTATGGCGAGAGTTGAGCTTCTTTTGGGCATGGAGATATCGGAGTGCCTCATGATCAGAATACAACACAAACTCCTGATGTAACAAATAGTGTCTCCAATGCCTCAAAGCTTGCACCACTGCGTAGAATTCCTTATCGTATGTAGAGTAACGCAGTTTCGCATCGCTCAGCTTCTCGCTAAAGAATGCAACGGGATGGGCCTCCTGACTAAGAACTCCTCCTATGCCTACCCCTGAGGCATCACAAGAGACCTCAAACACCTTCGTGAAGTCTGGAAGACGAAGGACGGGTGCCTGGGTCATGCGCTCTTTGAGGAGCGCGAAAGCGGCTGAAGCAGCCTTGGTCCACTCAAAGGCCCCTTTCCTAATGCAGTCCGTGATAGGGGCGGTGATGGAGCTAAAGCCTCGGATAAAACGGCGATAGAAGGTCGCCAGTCCGTGAAAGCTACGGACATCATGTAGGGTACGAGGCTCGGGCCACTCAACAATTGCCCTGACCTTCTCAGGGTCGGCAGACACTCCCTCACTAGAAACAATGAACCCTAGGAAGGTGACCTGAGTGGTCATGAACGCGCATTTCTTAGGGTTGGCAAATAAGCTCTCTCTCCTCAGAATCAAACAGACCTGCCGAAGGTGGTCTAAGTGGATCTCCCGGGTACGGCTGTAAATGAGGATGTCATCGAAGTAAACTACCACGAAGATTCCTATCAAGGGTCGCAAGACCTGAGTCATCAGCCTCATGAAGGTGCTGGGAGCATTGGTCAGCCCAAAGGGCATGACCAGCCACTCATAAAGACCATCCTTGGTCTTGAAGGCCGTCTTCCATTCATCTCCAGGTCTGATCCTTACCTGGTGATAGCCACTCTTTAGATCAATCTTGGAGAACACAGTGGCTCCCGCCATCATATCCATCATATCATCCAGACGGGGAATGGGAAACCTATATTTCACCGTGATCTTATTGATAGCACGGCTGTCTATGCACATCCTCCAAGTACCATCTTTCTTGGGGGCAAGTAGGGCGGGGACGGCACAAGGACTCATACTCTCTCGGAGAGATCCCCTAGACATCAACTCATTCACCTGGCGCTGGAGCTCAGCGTGGTCAGTGGGGCTCATCCTATAGTGTGGCAGGTTGGGCAATGAGGACCTCGGGATCAAATCTATAGCATGCTGGATGTCTCTCATGGGAGGAAGACCTTCGGGAAGGTCATCGGGGAAAACATCGGAGAACTCCTGAATAATAGCAGCCACATCGGGTGGGGACTCCCCCTCTGCCTCTCTAGGCCTCTCGCGGACTACTACAGCAAAGATGGGATCTCCTCTCGCAAAGTCGCGCTCCATCTCCCGGGAGCTGACTAACATCAACCTCCTAGCCGGAGGACCAGTGGTAGCAATGGGTGGGGCTGGGTCCTGGGCTGGGGAAGGGGCACTGGGCCCCAGGACATCAGTGCTCGGAGTGCTAGGACCGGTGGGTCCCCGAACGGGAGGACGTGTGGGCTGGGAAGGGTGAAGGGTGATCCTCTGGCCGCTGTGATCAAAAGTGCATGTGTTCAAACGACCATGGAGGGTGGCATCCCTATCAAACAACCAAGGTCTCCCTAGAATGATACTACCTACCTCCATAGGCAAAACGTCACACCAGATCTCATCCTGGTAGGCGTGGAACTGTAAGGGCACTAGGCAACGCTGTCTGACCGGAATGGAGGTAGTGTCTACCCAAGACACACGGTAAGGGGAGGGGTGGTCCACGGGGGTCAATCCTAGGCGTTTCACTGTGCCCGTGGAGATGGCATTGATGCAACTCCCACTGTCTATAATCACCTTGCAGACTTTCCCTCCTAGTCTGCAGAAAGTATGAAAGATGGTGGTGCGACGCCAGTCATCACTCACCAAAGGCTGGGTCAAAATACACCTAACAACTCCCAGCTGAACATCATCCTGGTGCTGCGTACCCTGGGTGTCGACCTGATCGCCTTCTAACAACTCATCGAAAAACTCCTCCGCGAGCTCAAGGTCGGCCTCATAGCTAACAGGTTCAACCTCAGGTACGGTCTCCCCTGCGGATGTCTCTCCTAGAGCCACGGTCTGCTGTCGGGTAGGGCACTGAACAGCGTAATGACCGGCTCCTCCACAACGATAGCAATCACCACGAGGCCTAGGGCCTTGCGGTGCTCCACCAGTCATCGGCCCTTTCCCCTTGTCATCACGACGAGCCGGGGGTGGTGGAAACTGGGACCTAGTAGGAATGGCAGGCGGCTGAGGGCGAGGAACCTCGGTGGCAGGGGCCTGGGGTCGAGGGAGGAAGTCCCTCGGGGCGGGAGGTCGAGGCCTAGGGGCAAGGTCCTGGCGAGGGGTCTCCCTAGCAATATCCTGAGGTCGGGTCAAGGGTCCCCTAGAAAACTGCCCCGTAGTGGCGCGAGGATCCGCTCCTCGAGAATAGGTGGGTGTGGGGCGCTGGGCGGGAGCAAAATCTAACTCGAACTGCTCCATCTCACGGGCCACTTGGTAGGCCTCCTCTAATGTCTGCACATGACGGCGGAGTAACTCCATATGAAGGTGCCGTTTTAAACCCCGACGGAATCGAGCTACCGTCATGATAGTCTCTTCCCTGACCCCACATCTCAGCAGGCACTCATCAAATTCGGCAATGTACTCCATGACAGGCCGATTCCCCTGGGTAAGACTCTGCCACGGATCAATGAGCCGGTGGCGGTGGGATCGGGGGACATACTTCTGCTCTAGTTTCGCCCTCATCTCCTCCCAGGTCTCAATCGGGGGCTCATGCCGTTGCCCAATCAAACTCTCAACTGTAGCCCAGTAGGTCTGGGCCCTGCCAACCAGCTTCATCTTGGCAAACCTGACTTTCCTATGCTCGGCCATGTCTACCCACTCGAAATAGCGGTCCATGCTAGTGGCCCAGTCACTAAACAGGTCAGGGTCCAAGGACCCATCAAAAGAGGGTGGATCTACTCGCACAGATCGGAGGATACGCTCCTCATCTTCATCCCGATGGTACCGTCGGCCCTGTCGTCCACGGCCATAACCCTCACTCTCATTATCGGACCCAAAGTCCTCAACCTCACGTGCGTGGACCTGTCGACCACGGTTATGACCGTCGCCTCCCCTAGGCTGGTTGGGTCGAAGAGCAGGGTCACGTTGGCCATGGGCCTGCTCGGGAACATCTACGGGTGGGACTCTACCCTGGGGGCGATCAACTAGACCCTGAATGGTCCGGTTAGAGGCCTCAATCCGGTCCTCCATATCTCCCATTCGGTCCTCCATGACCTTCAACTGGCCCTCTATCCGGTCGGTCTGACCCCTAATCTCATGTCTCATGGACTCCATGATGGTCTGCATCATCTCCTGCATGGAGAGATCGCTGGGTACGGGGTTCCTAGGATCAGCCATAGGGAGCGGGCGGTGGTAGGAAGTACCACGCCGGGTGGGCATGCAAGACCCTAGGGAACAAGGGTGAAATAGACACGACCACAAAATGGGACACGGACTCAAATGCAAGATGAGACTCAATTGGCCTAGGACTACTAAGGATGCAAAGAACCTAAGACAAATCTAATGACTCAAATGGCCTAAGACCCCAATTTGTAGGAACAAACTGGTTCCCTTGGCTCTGATACCAAATTTGATGCGGGACCGACTGACTCGCTAGCTAACCTAGGACGCTAAAGAGTGCGACCAGCACGCGCACGTGACAAGGCAAGCCAGTGTGACCGACTAACGTGAATTCCCTCCGGGTGGAGGCGTCTCTCAACAGAACTCCGAACCACGGCCGTCCCAAGGAGGGAGGCGCGACGGGATCACAACGGGCGAGAAGCCGCTGGACGACATGGGAGTCTAGTCCGAGCTCGGTGCTCGACTAGGGCCAAGGGAGGTGGGCACTCTCGTCACTCAACCAGCAGTGATAAATACAGTCTAGCTAGGCCCTACACTCACTCGCGCGGCACATTCAATCGCATACGGAATAAGCAAGTAACAAAGGAGGGAGCGAGACACGTACCTCCACGCCTAGGCGTGGGGAAGGAACCCCGGCCGAGTCCAACCACCCCGATACACGCGAGAGAAATAAATAGTACAAGCGCCAAACGGGGCCCACTCCTCGCAGGGAGATAACAGGCTACAAACACAATAGCACACGGGGCGGCTGGCACACGGGCTGACGGGCAGCAGCCGATGTCGGGGAGGAGGCCGGACGCCGATCCTCGCGAAGCCGATCGCTCCTGCAGTGTCCTGTAAGGAGGAGGTCCACGTCGCTATGGGACGCTGCTGGGGTGCCGAGCCGGATGAAGGGGCCACACGCAGCTGCTGCGGCCTCGGGGAATGTCGGTCCGGCGAGAGGCTGCTGACTGGTCCCTGTGACAGCGGGCAGAGATGGCGCTGGTACGCAGCCGTCCGGACAGCGTTTGTGGCGGCGTCTTCTCTGGTGGAAGGCTGACAGGGGTGGCTTTCAAGGGGCAGTGGTGGCCGATGGGGTGCTGTGGGAGATTTGGGTGCGAAGGGCACTGTAAACAGGGAGAAACAGTCTGCCTACGGGGTAGTCAGACCTGTGACCTTGGATGGGAGCGACAACGGTGCGAGGTTGCGGTGGGGATCCAGGCCCGGGGCGGACACTGGAGGTGGACTGGGATGTAAGGAGTCGGCCTACCAATTTTCAGATTGATCCGTGGACGGGAGAGGGTACCTCCTTTGGAGGCCCGTTGCTGGCAGTCCCGCTCGGGTACTGTAGCGCAGGATTGCGCACTAAAAGTGTGCTTGAAGACAACTTTCAGCCCCGATGGAGTTTTGAGGCGAGACTACTTAGGTTGGATTTGTAACCGGCAGAGGAACAACTCTTATGAAGGGAAATAGGGCTAGAAACGGTGGCAAGGTGGCATAAACGGGCGGACAAGAAGGCTCTGGTTCAGGCGAGACTGTCAGGGTGACAGCCAGCGCACCAAAAGTAGGTATGAAGGGAACTTTCGCTGTGGGTGGAGTTTTGAGACGAAACCGGTGGGGTTGGAACGGTGACAGGAAGGGGTACAAAAGTCGTGAAGACCTTTGAGAGAGACGCCGCCGGGAAGTAGACGCACCAGACCGAACTTTGGACACCCGATCTGCTGTCAGCACAGGGACGCCCGGGGAAGAGGATGAAGATCCCGCGTGCGCCGTCGCTTCACCGAACTCGTCGCCGTGAATGTTGGAAGAAGGTTGCTGGCGTTGGGATCCTTGGAGGAGGTCTCCTACCCCTGGGCGTCTCACCCAAGGACTGGAGAGGGGGTGAGGGCGTCGCACCCTCAAGGAGGAGGAAGAGGAAGGGATCGCCCCTTTCAAGATGGTGGCTGCGCACAAGGCTTTTCAAACTTAATTCTTCATCATTCTTTTGAAAAGAAAATACAAGGTCTTTTATATGGGATGGGGAAATGCTAGGTCTAAACCCTAGCCAAGGGGGAAAGGAAATGGGGGGGGCGGCCACAACCGAGGAAGGCCATTCAAATCTCCTAGATTCTAGGAGTGAAAGGTGGGGGGGGCGGCCAAAAGAGGGAGAGGGCAAGGGGGAAAGGGCGGCTGCCACTCCCACCAAGAGGGGAGGGAATGGTCCGCCCCCAACCCTAACCCTAGGTGGGGCGCGCCTCCCAAGGTGGGCCCAGGGGGGGGGGGGAAAGTGGCCAGCCCTTCGTGGGCCAGAGAAGTGAACCAAGAAGTGGCCCAATAACCCCCCCTAGCCTCTATCAAGCCTACAAAACACCAATAAAGCCTAATTGGCCTAAAAAGGTCCATGACTGAAAGAAAATTGTCCACACACGGACTAAACCAAGGCCCAACATGGCCCAAAGCATAAAATAAGTGATGATAGCTCCGCTAATCTGTCAACTGGTCGTCGAGCCAAAGGGATGCCGGCGAGATCCGTGTACTCCGTCGTAAAGTGTGACGCGTGTCCTCACCACCTAGGGTTAGGTTTGTGTCGAATTGATTAAGGGGTATTAATCCTTAGCTCATGGCAGTTCATTTGCCTCTGATTTGAGCTAATTTTTTTGAGTATTAAGCCTCAATTTCGTGTTTTAATCCAAGGTTAGGTAAGGGTCAAAAAGTGTGCACTTTTGGGCTTAAACCCTAATTAGATCTAACCACGGATTTTTAAATGGCTTAATGACAGAAGATAAAGTTGTTGTCTACCTCGACCTTAACCTGTTTACTATTTTTATGAATTTTTATAAGGTAGTCGACTTTTCACTTATTATATTTCTAACGAATTAAATATTAATAAATCTGAAATTCAATTATTAATTCAATAAGAATTCAATTCTTAATTAATAAAAGATTAATAGATATATTGGGCTCAATTAAATAATTCGGGGTCTTACAGATGTGCCTAGGGATAGATCCCTGGGGAAGACCCTCCGATGCTTAAGTCAGCAAAATAGTAGAGCTCTGGTGTGAAAGGAATAGTGAGCAGGAAGAAGGGAGCGCGAGATCCCTCTTCACCAAAAGGTGAAGTGGTTCCTACTCAGGGTTTGTGGCTCTTGCCTTGCTTACCTCTTGTAGTAAGGCTTTTCCAGTTTAAATAGTGGCCCATTGTGCGAATGATCCTTGTAGCAGAGGAGTCTCAGGGGGGGTTACGTCCTTCATGTGGGCTCCTTATAGCACGCGGACTCTTGGTCTCCTCTATCCCCTTGAGCTTCTTGCCATTAAGGGACTAGCAACGGCCGTGCCAATAAGCTTACATCAGTGAGCCCGAGCGATAGGCACTTGCCCTGGAGTGGTCTCCCGAGCAATGAGTGCATGGTCGGGACAGGGAATAGGGGGCTTCAGGGGAGCTTTCCCGATCTAACTGATGCTCAGACTTCCCAAACCGAACACCACCTAGAAAGCGCTTGTACTGAGTGAGTTTTTGGGCTTTATTCTATGTGGGCCTGGGGGCTACCACCTCGAGGAGTTGGGCCTCGTTTGGTCAGGTTTAGACATCATTTGGCCTCTCCGTATGGGCGATGAGATTTCCCCTCTCCACTTGTCCCCCTCCTACTCCCGAGCCAAAATTAGGCTCGAACGAGTAGCATTTGGGCTAGACTTTTTGTGGATCTGGTTAGGTAGATATTTCTTTCTGGTAGGGGCCACATGATGCGGCTTGCCTTAAAAATATGCCAGTTATGATGAACAAAAGAAGGCCCCTCCTCAGGAGATCGGATTGCCGCGCCACCTCTGGTTTAAGCATTGCGCATTTTTGCGTCCCTTTATCTCCGGGGTTTAGGGTTTTGCCTCTCTTCGCATTTATATTTGAGGGGGGGCTCCTGTGCTGTGAGAGTAGTTCGGAAGAGCGGAGAATCGTTGCGGCCATCGGAGCTAGGGGAGCATCCTGAGGTGATGATTCGTGAGCTTCGGAGTCCTCTAATTCAGAGCTTTCCCCTTCCTTCATCGAGTTCTTCTCTCTGCTCCATGGTAGATGATCATCATGAGGCCGAGGGGTGGTAGAGAGATCAGGCCCCAAGGGCTTTCTTGATACCATCGGAGCCTCTCCGCAGCAAGCTGGAGGAGGTTGATGTGAAGTGGCTGGAGAACCAGTATGGGTTGCCTTGGCGGTTCCATTTCCTGGCTCCTGAGCCTCATGAGTCTAGCCTGACCACTGGTTTCGACTTTTTTTGTTCCTTCCTCTTGGCCTGGAAGTGTGGTTTTGTCTGCCCCTCCATCCCTTTGCTGTCGACTTGCTTCGGTTCTACTGACTGGCTCCTATCCAACTGGTCTCCAACTCTTATACCTTCATCTTCTCATTCATTTTCCTTTGTGGCCAGTGTGGGGTGCTCGCCTCGCTGGACCTATTTAATTATTTCTTTGAGTTGAAGGAGAATCCTTTTGCGGGGAAGGGCTTCTTCTTCATTCAGGCGAGGTGGGGGAGAAGTTGTGTGTCCCTTTCTATGAAAGATTCTTCTCATAAGGGGTGGAAGACCCAATATTTATAGGTGGGCGCGTCGGCGGTCGGTGTGGTCTGGAATTTCCCGACGACGCCCAATTTTCACCCAAATATCCCTCCGAAGCAGACCGTGGTCTCCCCGAAGGTGGAGAAGGAGGCTGCTATCCTTCAGCAGCATCACCGAGAGACTACTGATTTGGTGACCTCGTCCAACATCGAGGGGTACCTTTCTCGAGTGATGTTGCCGACAGGTAAGGAGTTCAAGAGGCTCGTTCCCTTTCTTGCCAAGTAAGGGCCTTCCTTCTCTCAATTTGCTCTCATTGGTTCAGATGCCAAGCGAACGGTAGAGGAGGAGGCACCACCAGCCGAGCTGGAGGTCATCGACTTGGACGAGACGCCGGCTCCAAGTGAGCTTCAAGCTTCGGAGGGCTCATCCCGCGCCCAGGATATGGGCGAGCGGGTGGCCCGGGATGATGCTTCCGAATTCCGGGCAGTCAAGCGTAAGGATCCCGTGGCCAAGTTGTTGTGGTCTTCGATGCAGGCTCAGTCTGTCGAGATGAAGCGGGCGAGGAAGGCGGAGGTCGCCCGCTCGTCCGAAGAGGATTCCCTGTCGGCTCTCCCCTCTTCTGAGCAAGAGGGGGCCGGTGATGAATGGGTCACGGCCGATGTTAAGGCGCCAAGCAAAGTAGAGGGGCCCCCAGATGAGGAGGCCTAGTCCGGGCCGGTCGAGGCTGGAGGGTCACAGGAGGAGGCGACTCAATCTTAGCCGACTGAGGCCCGGGAGGTACGTGGCGGGGCCGCTCATTCTGAGCCAATTGGTGGGGTCGCTCATTCCAAGCCAACCGGTGGAGGTGCCCCAATCTCGGCCGCTCCGGTGAGAGTTTCCCCTCATTCGACTAGCGCCTTCAGCATCCGTGCTTCTTTATATCGGGCATGCCATTCCCTAGCTTCACGAGACTTGCGGGAGAAAGTCCGGAAGGGTCCCCCCTCCTCGCTTTTTGAGCAAATTATGGAGGGAGGGATGGTCTTGGCCCAGCTGGGGGAGGAAGCAGTGGATGCATACGCTCGGGTGGAGTCAGAGCGGGAGACTCTTTCGTGGGCCCGCAGTGCGCTCGATCGGAAGGTCGAGCGTCTAAACCTCGATCTTGGGGACCTTCGGCAGGAGATGGCCCCGCTCCAAGCGTTGGCGCAGTCGAGCCAAGCGGAGGCTCAGTCGTTGGCCGAGTAGCTGGCCCAAGCCTGTCATATGGTCGATCGAAAAAATGAGCTCATGGAGGTAGAGAGCAGAATCCAAGTCAAGCGCGATGATCAATGGAAGGTTAAGTGGAAGGAGTTCGAGGACCGAGTTCGGGCGGCCGAGGATTCACGGACCGAGGCCGAGAAAAGGTTGTCCGAGTCTGAGTAGCGAATAGCTGAGCTCGAGAGGAAGGCGGAGCTGGCTGGGATAGAAGTGCTCGAGCAACATAGGTGCTCAGAGGCTTATCAAGCAGCTCTTCAACAGGCGACCTTTCCTTACTATGAGTCAGGCTACCGTCGGGGGCTTCGAAAGGGCTTCCCCCAGGGCTTTGATCGGGCCATCATAGAGGCATAAGACCAAGCGTCTAGGCTCATTTTTCCTTCCGGGCAGCGCTATGACTCGGACAGGTGTTCGACCGACTCTTCCCATTATACATCGAGCGAAGAGGAGGGTCGGGAGTCCTCATCCTCGTCCGAGCGATCACCAACTCTAGCAGCTTTGGGAGGGCGCACGACCGAGACAGTTCCCACACAGGTGGGGTCAGTGCCTGGGTCGACCGTCACCGAGAATACTAGGGGCAGATCGTCTGGTGCTGAGGAAGCCTTGCCTGCCGAGCCTGAAGATGGGCATGAGGCCTGATGTAATAGCTCTCTCTTTCTTTTTTCTTCCCCTTATGTAGCCGAGTAAGGCTTTTGTGGAAAATATAATAGCGCCAGTATTAAATGCTGAATTGACTGTTTCTTACCGCTTTTGGTAAGATTTGACTACCGGATCCGTAGACGTTGGAGAAGGCGCTGATTTTCTCTGCAGATATCACGCGTGCCGATCTGTCAAATAACTGACATGGTGCTCGCACCTTTCCACTTTTTCATACCGCCCTTAATGACTTGCCACTTCATGCGTCCCGCTGGCGGGATGTTTGGGAAATGAGGTAACCATCTCAAGGAAAGCCATTTTAGCGTGTTTTGTAAGGGGAGAGTCATTTAAGGTGATCAGCTCCCCCTTTGGCCTATAAAAGGTTCAAGGGACGTCTCCTTTTCCTTTCATCGCTTAAGGCCATCCCTGGCGGTTTCTCCTTCTTTCTTTCCGCGAGGCGTTCTGATGTCGGTCTTGGTGGGGCATGGAAGGCGCTTCAGAAGATGATGATGCAAATGTCGATAGGAGGGAAGCTCCTGCTATTTCAGTCTGGAAGAGGGTTCATCAGTCGGGGGTCACTCTGTGAGAGGGTTCATGCCAGAGCATGTTGCCTTCCTATTCCTGACCTGCCGACATTATCCCGAGGGGAGTGGGAATGAAGCTCGTCAAGCTTCATTCTTTCACTATCCACCCGGCCCCTCTTTCCACCGTCGACCCCATTGCTAAGAAGGGGAGCTCTATCAAGCTTCCTTTCCAATTCGCTCCGGTCGACCTCTTCTCTTTTTTCTTTTTTGTTGTTTCCCCTCTTTTCTTCTTTCCTCCGAGCTTTTATCAAACCAACGAGGCCGGTGATCCTTTGTCCGAGCCAGTTTTCGCACGAGGTAGAGTCAGTGGCTGGACGTAGGAGTGCTTACCTGGTTGGCTGAGCATTTTTCTCGCGTTATAGTGCCAGAGGGTGTAATTTTTGTACATGTATACTGTATTGGCTGCGGCCTACTTGTTGTGCATCAAAGTTTAGTAAGAAGAGAAGAATGGCGTTTATTTTTCTTTGCTTACATGTGCATGCTTGCCAAATGATCAAAAGTAGAATCTGCGAAGATTTGCCGCGTTCCATGTCCGAGGGATGAGTGTTCCTTCCATGGTGGACAGTCGGTATGTGATGTGACACAACCTTGGACCCAATGCAAGCAAGCACAATCGCATTCAAAACGGGCCAAGTTGGGCCACCGCTCTATCGTCACTCACCCAAGCCCGGGGTGACTTGGCAATGCCAAGGGGAGGATGTGGGGTTGGGCCCTTGCTGGTAGAGGGCCAGCAAGGCCAAGATTTGATTCCCAATGGATTTGGAAGCCCAATTCAACGGGGCCGACGAAGTGCCGAAGGCACCGGTTGCACTCTTCCCACGGTGATCACTCAAGACATCGGGGCTTGAGGATCGGGCTCTCACTCGCATAACCAGCGGAATTAAGAACTAATATTGAAAGATAAGCACTAAGTGGAGTGAAGGTTTTAGCACTTACTCGACCGGTTTGAAGAAACCGGTCCCGGTCGGAGACGAGGGCGAGCGGGGAGGCGAGTGGATCCCCACACGCCGCGGCGGTGTCGCTTGACCTGCCCAAACAAAGTACACCACTACACCTCTCGCAGGAGGGGGAACTTGGGGTGGGGGTTAATGATATTACATCAATACTACCTCCATGCAGGGAGGGGCCTTCAGCCGGTCAAGCGGGGTGGGGAAACCAAAGCAAAGAACGAGGAACAAGGGTGGACGCCGAATCTGCCTGCTGTCTGTGAACCAGGACAGAGGGTCGGTGTTGCTGTTGTAGATCTTGCTCAGAAATTTTGTTGATGGCGAAGCCGGCGGCGAAATCTTCGTAACAGGAAGGGGAATTCCTCAGAATTTTTGTAATTTCTTCTGGAGTCATTGCAGGCCGGGGCAGAAGCTTGAACAGGGCGTCTGTTTCTCAGAATAGCAGGGGAAGGTCACCAACAGTAGCATGCAGAGGCTGTCCTGGCCGCTCCCGAACTCCAAATTTGATGCCGTCTGCGCCGTTAGAACCGTGGTGAGTCCTCTTTACAGGAAAAGAAACAGGGACGCCATAAGAGAATGGAGATGATCTGTGGAGCCAGAAGAGTGAGGAGGTGTCGATGCAGACTGGGGAAGGCAGAGCCGCGCGACCGTGGAAGAAAATTGGTAACTTCTGTTCCCGGGATGCTGAATGGGCTTCTGCTTCTTGATTCTGAAAGTAGACAGGCCGATGAAGAACTTTGAAGAAGGACTTGAGGACTGATTCCTTCGGGGCTGGCCGTGGAAGAGCTTCTAAGCCGGCTCCGATCCTCAGCCGAGGCAGAACCACGCAGCTGTGGGAGAATGGACCTCCTATACGACTCGGAGATCGGAAGAAGACGAAACCACTTCGGTTGCGAAGGCGACTGGCAGACGCTTCCGACGATGGCTTTTGGGTCTTCAAAATCGTTCGGAGGAGGTCATGGTGGCCGCTGCAAGTTGCTGGTCTGCTGTAGATCTTCAGTTGAGAGCTGTAGGTTGATGATGATGGGGGGGGGAATGGGGTATATGGGAGGGGAAATGGGGGTGGATGAGTGTAGGGAATGCCCGGGCTGTGAGGGGATCTAGGAGGGGGTGTTCTAAGGTGGGGGAAGGGAAGAATGGGGTCTGGAAGGGGGTCTAACAGGTGGTGGGAGGAGGAGCTACGAATTTGGGAAGGTGGGTGAGAGGAGAAGGTGAGGGGGGGCACAAGTGAGTGGAGGGAAGGGCGGATTTCAAATTTGAAATGGCATTGGAAGTTGTGGGGTTGTGTGGGGAAGGGGTTGATTGTGTTGGAATGGGGAAAGTGGTGTTGGAATGGTGAGGGATCTCCTTGGGACTAGGGGGGTGGAGTAATGGAGGCCATGGGGAAGTGGAGGGCTTTAATGATGGTAGGTGGGGGTTGAGGTGGTTGGGAAGGGAGGAGAGAGAAGAAAATTCGAAATTGGGTGTTGAGGAGAGAGAAAGTGGAGTGAAAAAGAGGGATTAAGAGAGGGAAGGGTGGGAAATCTCTCCCCTAGGGTTTCTCACCCAAAAATTGTTAGAATCACTCCACTAAACTAAGCTTTGGACTCTCAAATGGCATTTTTTCATTGATTGATTCATTACCTCCAAATGAAGGAAATGGGGCCCTATATATAGGAAACCCATATTTTACAATAAGACCCTGACAAAAGACTCATTGACAAATAACCGAAGGGGTAGGGGAGCTCATTGGGCCAAGCCCGAAGAAATGGGCCCAATTAGCACATTACACACTCTAATGACACTCAAACATAGGAAAATAAATGCAAGACCTAGGGACATGACTCAAATAAAATGCAAATTACATCAAATGACTCAAGTAAAATTACATAGGACTCAAAATTAAATGACTAAACCATGTCGAATACAACCGAGGCGAGGAGACGAGCTGTGAAGGTGGGCATGGGAGGTGATGTCCCCATCAGTATGCTCCTTTCCCGAGCATCTCGACCACTCGGTAGGGGCCTTCCTAGGTAGGGGCAAGCTTCCCCGTCGCCTCTAGTGGTCGAGATGCTTCCGCTTTTCTTAGGATGAAGTCTCCCAGTTGGAAGTGTGTCTCGGACTCTGGAGTCGAGTGATGTGCCATTGGTATTTCGTTGCTCGGATACTTGCAATCTCTCAGATCTTGTCCGCTAGTCAAGGTTCTCTTGCAGCTTCTGCTCGTTTACCTCGGGTTTGAAGTGGACGACTCGGAGAGAGGAATTGCCGACCTCCAACAGCATTGTGGCTTCCGTGCCATATACTAGTTGAAAAGGTGTTTCACCGGTGGCCGTTCTCGGAGTAGTTCGGTGCGACCATAGTACGCTTGGTAATTCCTCAAGCCAGCTTCCCTTGGCCTTGCCGAGCCTGGTTTTGATGCCTTTGAAGATAGTCTTATTGGCATTCTCGACCAGTCCGATAGCCTGAGGGTGGGCTACTGAAGTGAAGTGATTGCGAATGTTAAGGTTGGCACATCTATCTCTGAAGTAATGAGAATCAAATTGCCGATCGTTATCACTTACGATCACTCGGGGGACACCATAGCGACAGATGATCGATTTTCAAACAAAACTCCATACGACTGATTCGATGATCCTGGTGGTGGCCTCAGCCTCGATCCACTTGGTGAAGTAGTTGATGGTGACGATGACGAACATCTTCTGAGCTTGAGCTGTAGGAAATGGCCCCAAAATATCGATCCCTCGCCGAGCGAAGGGGTAAGGCTCAGCAAGGGCGATGAGTTTCGTGGCGGGCTAATGGATCAGGTGGTCGAAGTTCTAACATCGGTCGCACTTCTGTACATAGGTCGTGCAATCACGTTGGAGAGTGGGCCACCAGTAACCCTGTCGGATCAAGATCCTGGCGAGCGATCTTGCTCCTTGGTGCACTCTGCAGGTGCCTTCGTGTACTTCCTGAACCGCTCTGCTGGCTTCGTCGGTGCTGATGCATTTGAGGAGGGGACCGGAGAAAGATCTGCGGTACAAGGTATCGTCCAGCATGACGAAACGCCGAGCTTGGTACTTGAGCTTCCGGGCCTCCCGAGGGTCGGGGGGTTCTTAAGAATCTCGGAGCCAGGATATGTAGGGGGTCCGCCAGTCGCTCGGGGGTGCCAGGTCAATGGTCATAAGCTCAGACTCGATGCTTGGTCACTCGAGCTCTTCGAGAAAGACGGATCATGTACCTACGGGGTCGAGCGAGGAGGCCAATCGAGAGAGGGCGTCCGCTCGGAAGTTTTTCTCCCGAGCTATCCGAACCATCTCAAAACTCTTGAAGAGTTGGGCTATCCACTTGACCGCCTGAAGGTACTTGACCATTTGTCCTTCCCGAGCTTCGTAATCACCGTTGACCTGGCTAGCGACCAATTGGGAGTCAGTGTGGATCCTGACTCGCTCGTCCCCTAGTCGTCAAGCCATCCTGGCCCCTGAGATAAGGGCTTCGTACTCAGAGGCGTTGTTGGATGCCTGGAAGTTGAACTTTAGGGCATACCGCAGCTCAGCTCCTTCAGGGGATTTGAGAAGGACACTGGTGCCACATCCGGCCGAGTTGGAGGACCCGTCGACGAACAGATCCCAGGTGGGCCCGGGCGCTGGTGGAGGTACTTCTTCAATCGAAACTGTGCTTTCGGTGATGAAGTCTGCGAGAGCCTGTCCTTTAATGGCCGCGCGGTGGCGATACAAGATGTTGTAGGCTCCGAGCATGATGGCCCATTTGACGTGGCGTCCCGAGGCTTCATGGTGAAAGAGAATCTTCTTCAGGGGTTCGCCGGTCAACATGACGATGGAGTGCCCTTGAAAGTAAGGTTGGAGGCGCTTGGCCGAGGTAACCAACACTAGCACGAGTTTCTCGATTGCGGGGTACCTATTCTCATCCTGATTAAGCACCTTGCTGGCATAATAAACTGGTCTCTCGACCCCTGTGTCGTTCCTGACTAGGACCGAGCTTACTGTGGAAGGGGTCGCCGAGAGATAGAGGTGTAGAGCTTCGCCTTGGACCGGCTTGGACACTACCGGGGGTGAGGCCAAGAATTCCTTAAGTTCGGCGAACGCCTTCTGACATTCCTCATCCCAGGTGAACGTAGCAGATGCCATTTTGGGTCCCCTCAACAATTTGAAGAAGGGTAAGCATCATTCGGCCGCCCGGGACAGGAAACGGTTGAGCGCAGCAATGCGCCCCGTAGGGTGTTGGACGTCCTTGATGCAGGTGGGCGGCCGCATGTCTAGGATGGCCTGGACCTTGTCGGGGTTGGCCTCAATCCGACGCTGAGTTACCAGGAAGCCTAGGAACTTCCCAGATCTAACTCCGAAGGCACATTTGGCAGGGTTGAGCTTCATGTTGCACTTCAGGAGGGTGTTGAAGGTCTCGGCTAAGTCGGTGAGGTGGTCTTCGGCCTTCGGCATCTTGACGAGCATGTCATCAATGTAGGTATCGACGTTCCAACCGAGCTGTTCTTCGAAAATGTGGTTGATCAGTCTCTGATATGTTGCTCCGGCGTTCTTTAGCCCGAATGGCATTCGGGTGTAGCAGTGCACACCAAAGTCGGTGATGAAGGCGGTCTTCTCGATGTCCTCCGAGTCCATCCTGATCTGATGGTAGCTGGAGTAGGCATTTAGGAAGCTGAGCAGCTCATTGCCAGAGGTTGAGTCGACCAGTTGGTCGATGCTCGGCAGCGGGTAGCAATCCTTCGGGGTATCCTGGTTGAGGTCGGTGAAGTCCACGCACATTCGCCATTTCCCGAAAGCCTTCGGTACCAGGACGACGTTGGCGAGCCACGCAGGGTACATGACCTGTCGAAAGAGGCCAATCTTCTATCCTTTGATGACTTGCTCTTTGATGACCACTTGCTTCTCCGGGGCGTGCTTTCTCCTGCGCTGCTGGACAGGTTTCACCGTTGGGTCGAGGTTGAGCTTGTGCATCACCACATCTCCCGGGATCTTGGGAAGGTGCTCTTCAGACCATGCAAAGACTCGGATATACCAGGCAAGGAAATCCTTATATTTTTCCTGTTCCTCAAGTGGTAGATCGGCTCTGACCTTTACTCCAAGAGTCGGGTCACCGTTAAGGACGACCGTTAGCAACTCACCACCAGGATCAGATGTTACGGGTCCCTCTTCGGCTCCCTTTACTCCTTTAATTATCCCTTCCGGCCTAGTGGCTTCGACCGAGATCATATAGCACCGTCTAACCAATGCCTGGTTACCTCGAACTTCCCCCACGATATGTTTGGTTGGGAACTTCATTTTTTGGTGAAAGGTAGAGGGCACCACTTTCATTCAGCTGAGAATGCCTCGGCCAAAGAGCATTATATGCCATCATCCCCTTAATCTTGATGAAGTCTAGCATAACCGTAACGATTTTGGGCGGGGTGTCGATAGTAACTAGTAGGCTCTGGGCTCCCTCGGGATAAGTTGCCTGGCCGTAGAACCCATGGAGGGGGGTTCGGATCGGGCAGAGTTTAGATGGATTCTCTCCCATCTTGAGGAAACATTCATAGAATAATACATCAGGGGCACTACCATTGTCGACTAAGATCCTGTCTACGTTACAATGGTTTATTATAGCCGATACAATGAGAGCGTCATTGTGCGGGGTGGTTAACCCTTCCAGGTCCTAGTCGGAGAATACCAGGGCCTGCGGTTCACTCACCTGTGGGCCGTAGAGTGATCAATGGAGGCTCGGCTCGCATGCTCGGCGTGACGCTTTCTTCCTCGGCTGCCATCTTCACCTGATGCCGCACCACTCGCGATGACGTTGATGTGGACTCCGCGGGGGGCATTGTCGATCTCTTCAGGGGCACCTCGGTCTTCCTTTTGCCCGGACACGTATCGGGATAGGTGTCCTAGGTGGATGAGGCACTCGATCTCATCTTGAAGTTGATGGCAATCGCTGGTGTGGTGCCTGTGATCACTGTGAAACAGGCAATGCTTGCGGAGATTGCGGTGCTTGGCCTTCATAGGCTCGGGCTAATTGAGGAGGCCCGAGCCTTTGATGTCTTCATAGATTTCATAGACGGGGGCGGTAAGGGGGGTATACCGCTCGTACTTTCGGGATGGCTCTTTTCGGTCTCTATCCTGGTTCCGCCTTTTTCCTTGGCCCGTCCCTTGCTCAAGCGGTCGCTTCTTGTCCCCCTCCCGACCCGAGCCTGTCGTGCTTCGGCAGGCGCTGAGGACTTATTCGCACTCTGCGTGGCGCAGTGCCAGGGTCACTAGCTCAGCAAGGGAGGTAGGAGGATGAAGCACTAGCTCGCGTCGCAGGTTCTCATCACGGGTACCCCCGATCAATGCGGTGATGGCAGAGGTCACATCTAGGCGGGGGATGCACAGGGCTTCCAATTTGAATCAGTTGATATAAGCCCGCAACGTCTCCCCCTGTTCCTACTTGAGGGCCAACAATCCCGCCACAGACCGGGGTGGACCGCTGCCGGTGAAGCTTTCCTTGAACACTCGCCCGAATTGCTTAAAGTTGTGGATGCTACAAGGGAGAGGGCCCTGAACCAAGCCTGAGCACCCAGAACCAGAGTGGTCATGAATGCTCAGTACTTGATTACGTCGAATGCCCCATGTAAGGTCATTAGGGCATCGAAGCTGTCATAGTGGTCGACTGGGTCTCCCTGGCCGTCGTACGACTTGAAGGTCGGGAGTGAGATCCTGGGGGATATCTCTGCCTTCAAAATATAGTCGGAGAACGGGGATCGCTCCTCGTCCTCCATAGGAAAGGTCTTCTGCAAGGCACGGAGGGCACGCTCTTGCTCTGGGAAACACCTCTCAAAGTCTCACAATCGGAGAGACAACTCTCGTTGTCGCTAGCCCGAGGGGCTGGGAGGGCGCACTTGCATGATGTCTTGACGCTCCTCAGGGGCCTCGGCTTCCGGAAATGGTCGGCATGCTCCGGTCTTCTCCCTCCTCGAGGTTTAGGAGGCTTCCTGCTCCGGGGGAGGGGCATGCGATGGTCCTCCTGATAGGTTGCGGATGAGCCGTCGCCTCCGAAGGTTGAAACGGCCTCCAGCGGTTTCCTGGGAGGCATCTCCACATGGGGGGCTCTTCTGGGGGAGCTGCGACTTCTCCTCCCTGGCCGCCTGGGCCCTCATGAGAACCCCGAGGACATCCAGTTTTGCGTTGAGGGTTTGGAGGGCGTTAGTGCTCCTGCCGAGAAGTTGTTCCCCCACCACTGATGGAGGTATCTCGTTGGCGTGGTTTTCCGACGGGGAATGCTCCGTGGGGAGGGAAGGTGTGCCCTCTTCCGTCACCAGGGCCTTTCCCAAATCGCCGGTAGTCCTCTTGCCAGAACTTCTTCGCACCATGATGGCTCTTTGTTCGTTCCCCACAGACGGCGCCAGATGAAGAGGGGTGATCTCGCGCTGCTCCTGAGCAGGGAAGAGGATGACCTCGTATACTTGAAATGTGAACTGCAAGAAGGGAAACAAGTCAGAGGTGCCTAGGGATAGATCCTCGGGGAAGACCCGCCGATGCTTAAGTCAGCAAAACAGTAGAGCTCTGGTGCGAAAGGAATAGTGAGGAAGAAGAAGGGAGCGCGAGATCCCTCTTCACAAAAAGGTGAAGTGGTTCCTGCTTAGGGTTTTTGGCTCTTACCTTGCTTACCTCTTGTAGTAGGGCTTTTCCAATTTAAATAGTGGCTGGTTGTGCGAATGATCCTTGTAAGCGGAGGAGTCTCAGGGGGGGTTACGTCCTTCATGTGGGCTCCTTATAGCATACGGACTCTTGATCTCTCCTATCCCCTTGAGCTTCTTGCCATTAAGGGTGATGTGGCACAGCCAAGTATGCCATGGGATGACACGATGCACTTAGGACCTATATTCGCAAACACACAAGGAGTAGTAGCGGACTCGATATATCGGCGCACTCTCTCCCGAAGGCGACTCGGGATGATCGTGA